>JAJGOT010000227.1:607500-1297178 GCA_022457155.1 Cladopsammia gracilis
CACTACTTCTATAAGAAACGTATCGGGACAAGAAAGGAGAATTTGCAGTTTGATATCGGGGATTAAAGGGCTAACCCTCGAACGTACACGCAAACTTATACCCTCACCGTGGTACAATAGAGGAAGGGGGGAGGGGGGGGGGGGTTGTAACAATCCACTTTCGTGTAAACCACGTTTGTACTTTTAATTGTTCTATAACGATGGCTATCAAAAGGAAACTACCAATCCTTTTTTATGGTGGTATGACACGTTAATTGGTTTAGGTCAGTATTTACGTTGTGCCGGATATCCGAATATATGAAGTGGGCACTTCGCCATATATGGCAACGGTCCACTTAGTAAGTTGAGGGTTGTCGCTGACTGGAGAATTTATTATAATGCGTCACTTTTAATTTCGTTACTTCCTTTTTCAGAGTGTCAGACATGCAGAAATATTTCATGGCTCAACATTTTGTCAAACGATGAAAACAACGCTAACAATGAAAACAACGCTATCTCACCGGGTAAAGTCCAAATCCACATTAACCGCCCCGGTACTTACCGTGTGTACTGTAACATCAGGGCAGGAACAAAGTATATCAAGAAAGTTTCTATTATTAAGCATCGGAGGCACCACGAAAAAGAGTTTTTATTCTCTTCTTCGTTGACTTATAACAGTAATAATAACATTTATGAGGTAAGATTGTCTGGACTTGTCAAGATTCATAAGGGAACAAAATTATTCGTGCAAGTTAAATTTACAGATCAGGTGACCGTCCCGATAAATGCTTCGATCCTACAAAATATGTTTCCAGATTTCGGTAATTATAATAATAAAAATAATAATAATAATAATAGTAATGACAACTTCGGAGTATTTTCACTCAACTAGACTGACTACATGCAGTCCTATGAATGTCAGCCCAGTCCCATGTTTTCTCTACTCGCTTGCCCGGCCGATTATGGCGGACTCATGACGTCACTACCCACTTGCCGACACACTACTCGTACCCAGGATGTTATTCGCGCTCGTCGGTAAAGAACCCCAAAGGACTGGTCTGATATTTCCTCTCCAAACGTGGCCAAGTTCAAAAAGCAAACACCTCCAAAGGAAAGTACTCTTGAAGAGTTTCATTTAAATGGTCAGAACCACCGTATACAGCATAATACACAGCATCACGTGAAAACCTCTTGTACTGCTCAATAGCATTTGAATATTCACACTTTAGGATTTCATCCACAGATTCAAAAGTTAGAACCATCTTGTACAGCATAGTAAACAGCACCACATGAAAGTACTACTCAGTAGCTTTCATTTGAATGGTCACACTTTAGGATTCCACCCATAGATGAAAAAATTTGAACCACCTTGTACAGCATAATAAACAGCACCACAGGAAAGTACTGCTCAGTAGCTTTCATTTGAATGGTCACACTTTAGGATTTCATCCACAGACTCAAAAGTTAGTACTACCTTGTACAGCATAATAAACAGCACCACAGGAAAGTACTGCTCAGTAGCTTTCATTTGAATGGTCACACTTTAGGATTCCACCCATAGATGAAAAAAATTGAACCACCTTGTACGGCATAATAAACAGCACCACAGGAAAGTACTGCTCAGTAGCTTTCATTTGAATGGTCACACTTTAGGATTCCACCAATAGATTCAAAAGTTTGAACCACTTTGTACAGCATAACAAACAGTACCACAGGAAAGTGCTGCTCAATAGCTTTCATTTGAATGGTCACACTTTAGGATTTTATCCACAGACTCAGAAGTTAGAACCACCTTGTACAGCATAATAAACAGTACAGGAAAGTGCTGCTCAATAGCTTTCATTTGAATGGTCACACTTTAGGATTTTATCCACAGACTCAGAAGTTAGAACCACCTTGTACAGCATAATAAACAGTACCACAGAAAAGTACTGCTCAGTAGCTTTCATTTGAATGGTCACACTTTAGGATTTTATCCACAGACTCAGAAGTTAGAACCACCTTGTACAGCATAATAAACAGTACCACAGGTATTGCTCAGTAGCTTTCATTTGAATGGTCACACTTTAGGATTTCATCCACAGACTCAAAAGTTAGAACCACCTTGTACAGCATAATAAACAGTACCACAGGAAAGTACTGCTCAGTAGCTTTCATTTGAATGGTCACACTTTAGGATTTCATTAACAGACTCAAACGTTAGAACCACCTTGTACAGCATAATAAACAGTACCACGGGAAAGTACTGCTCAGTAGCTTTCATTTGAATGGTCACACTTTAGGATTTCATCCACAGACTCAAAAGTTAGAACCACCTTGTACAGCATAATAAACAGTACCACGGGAAAGTACTGCTCAGTAGCTTTCATTTGAATGGTCACACTTTAGGATTTCATCCACAGACTCAAAAGTTAGAACCACCTTGTACAGCATAATAAACAGTACCACGGGAAAGTACTGCTCAGTAGCTTTCATTTGAATGGTCACACTTTAGGATTTCATCCACAGACACAATCAATGGTCACACTTTCAAATTTCATCTTGCCAGACACAAAAGGAAGGTACATGTAGAAACACCTTGTACAGCATAATAAATAATACCAGAGGAAAGTACTGCTCAATAGCTAACATTTGAATGGCCACACTTTAGAAATTCATCCACAGACTCAAAAGCTAGTACCACCTTGTACAGCATAATAAACAGTACCACAGGAAAGTACTGCTCAGTAGCTTTCATTTGAATGGTCACACTTTAGGATTTCATCCACAGACACAAAAATTAGAATCAGTGTAATTGCATCGACACTCGAAACATTAGTGATATTTAAAAACATTTTTAGCACATATATAAACATTTCCCATATTTTTATTTTCATTATTACTATACATGCGCTACACAGCTCTCTCAACTACTGTGAACAACAATGGTGAATTTACCAATGCCTGGGTCGCGCTTGGTTAAATTAAAGAATAATACATGAAATACCGACAAGTGATTCTAGTGATTCTAGTGCTTAGCTCTGATTGGTTATTTGCTGTGTTCGTTGTGATTGGCCAGTTGTAATTATTGGGTTTTAGTAATTAGAAATCCACTGTAATCGTATCTGTATAATTGACTTCATTGCTACGCAATGCAATATTTAATATTAGTTATACGTCGCACATCATCACTTTTACAGATTTATTTACCAAAATCGGAGCAAACCGAATTGAAAAAAAGCAATGCTAATAAAATAAAGAATAATTGAAAAAGTTCTGACAAACATGAACTTTAGTAAAATGAACGAAACTTGTATTATTTTTATTAATTATAAATAATTTGTTTATTAATTAATGTATTTTTTAATTTTTATCTATTTTTTAATATTCTTATTGTAAAGCGCCATGGGCAATTAGTGGATTTGGCGCTATATAAATATTATTATTGTTATTATTATTATTTACTTGCACCTTTTATAACTGAGATGTCAATCAAATGACCGTGAAAGAGTCTGAAAATATGTACACCTATATTGCAGAAATTTTGTCATAGAAAATACAAAATAGGAATTAATTACTTTAATGATATTCACAGAGGATAAAAGAAGAGAAATTGTTAAGAAATAATTGAAAACTATTCATTCCTGAGATAAAAATTAATTCATTTATTTGATAGAAATTTGTTGGAAGAAATATCTGTTGAAAGGTCATGTGTGCGAAAGAATACCTCTGCGAATTGTATTTTCCATAACAACGTTTCTACAATTAGGTGTTCATACAGCGAGTACAAGTTCCTTTGTACTGAGGTGTAAAAAATACTTTATTGTAGTTGAAGATGAAGACGTGTGAGTCGTTTGAAAAAAAGAAACAACACGATTTAAAGTTGCAGTGTCATGAGGAATTGGTGTGATTTCAAAAACATAAAAGATGTTTTTGTTTAACAGAAACAGTAAAGTAATGGTCCAGTTTTGTGATAGAGTGGTTTTCAATTGAGTGTCGAAAGTAATTACACAATTGCTTTGGTTTTGCATTGCTACGCTTTGTGATTGGCTAAAACATTTCGCGCCATTTTATTAACCAATCAGAAAACCAAAACCAATCGTGACTTGCTCGCACGCGTTTTCCGGCGCTTGGCGCCGGCTACATATATTTGCTTCAAGTTCTGATTGGTTCATTGGATTGTTTACGACTGCTGTGATTGGTCAGAGTAAGAACTTTGGTTTTGGTTTTACGACACTCAATTGAAAACTGCTCTAGTACCAAAATTGTTGATAAGTGGCTCTTATCCTAGGAAGACTGGGTCTGAATGAATTGCAACTTGAAAATGGGCTGGAACCAACCTTCACCGCGGTCAAAAGTCCGAGGCGTTTTTCGTTTTATTTAGTGGGATTTCATTTAAAATTAAGCGGAAACATGGGCAAGGATGGATAAAATAATTACTTTATGTAGTTATCTTTTCATCTTTCTCAAAATAATGAGCTTCCTTTCGTTGAAAACTGACCAAAACGCTTCGTGCCTGAGCAAAATTGTGTTGGCTGCAGATGGCGCCGTCAATTCTGCAGTTCATAGTTTTCAAACGCTTATAACGATTTTAGTAAACTATCAAAACGTTTAGTGAATTGACAGTGTATTGGCAATATATTAAACTTTAAACAGTGAAAATGACAACCTTAACTTTGAAGTACTTGCAAATTTCTCTCGTTTGACCGCGTTGGAGAACCGACCATAATTTGTTCCTCTTTGAAGACCCAATGTATATATACTGAACGTAAAATAGCCGCCATCTAATCTGACGCGAAAGAACATTTATTTAGTTGAAATGCTTTCAAGACTAGTTTTTTTAAATTTGTACGATGCATACATGGGCCGCGTCACGCAAAAAGGGCCCGGATTACATGGCACGTGATTTCGAGTAACCTGCATTTAAATCAGCTGCTCAAAATGGCGGAAGCCTTGCGGTATGTGCACTCAAGGCGCGATTTTTATGGTTTAAATTTTTATTTCCGGACTTCTTTCGCTTCCATTTTCTTATTTAGGGATTGAAGTGGGCAAAAAAGCTGAAAACTCAAAATCGAGAAAATATGTCGTCCGGGCCCTTTACGCGTAACGCGGCCCACATTTGTAAATATTAACCATGACTAAAAACCTAGTCGTGACCATTCTTGTATTTAGGAACGATCTGTAAACGTTTTGATGAATAAAACTCATATTTTCCCATGCAGTTTATATCACAGTCTTATTATAAAAAGCCAGGTGAAGATTTAGTGAAAAGGCACCCTTGTTCTGCTGACAATTTATCTCCTGAATACAAGGCTATCTGCTCTTTCATGCTCGTTAATTTATTAACATATAGGCGGCGGTTGAGCGAGTTTTTTTCTCATGTTTACAAGTAAATTCTTCATGCTTATACGTCTATGAAAGCCCTAAAAGAAAACAACAACAAGAAAAAAAAGGACCTAAAATGTTGCTTTTATGTTTTTCATTATGTTTGGTGCCTTTAAACCCTTGCACTGTCAAAGGACCCAAACTTCTAAACACCATTATAAAGGACAGCTGAAGAATGTACTAGAATTGTTAAATTTATTAGGATTCCATCCACAGACTCAAAAGATATATAGAACCACCTTGTACAGCATGATAAACAGCATCACAGAAAAGTACTGAAAGTGGTGATCGCGCTTGGAATTGTCTTAGATAGATAACTTAGTCTGTGAGTGCCCGTTTAGTTTGTGCTGATTGTGACGGAAGGTTTTTCCACTTCGAACTAAGGGAAGGTTTTACGGGACTCTACGCTTGAACACGGGGTAAGCTATAGCTCAAATGGGCCCTTGCTTGCAGGGAGAGCTGTCACTCGGAAAGTACGGGATCAAACCACGAACTGGCACACAACAGTAGACAAACAAGAAACCTGACTTGGTTCCAACAGCGTTTATTCTTGACTTCTCAACAATAATGACGATGTAATCAGGGTGTTACCGAAGATGTAATGAAATAAACAATCGCAAACTAGGTTCTTACTTAAGAAAGGTACACGCGTTCAACATAAAGAAGTACAATGAAAGTGTGAAGCGAAGTCCTTTGAGCTAAGCGAAAGTTAATTACAAAATATATTTTTAACTCAAGTGTCTATTGTTCATGAAACTATTTTAAAAAGTAATCTACATGTAAAACTCTTAAAGGGAACCTCCATTGTTATACTATCGCGGAACACATACTAAGATAAGACTAAATTTTGTTTTAACAAAAACAAAACGCAAACAGCGGTTATAAACATTTGTATAACCGCTGTTTGCGTTTTGTTTTTGTTAAAATTAAAATGGCCCAAGAGAAAGAATTTTTATGATACTAAATTTTGTTATTGTAAGGTAGATATGTATCAAAACGCGTGCCTCGGTTGAAAAGTCCTTTTAGATCGATTTTAATGTTGCATTTAAGACTCCAAATGCGAAAGATCTTTAAGCTTATTGATGTTTATATTCGTTTACAGCAAATTAGTTACTGTTATCGCTGGATTCACGCGGGGATTCACGTTGTTCTCCCTAACAGTTACGAAACGCATTCGTAACAAAACTAAGTTTACAGCTGAGTGATGGAACGAGTGAGCGGTAACGCAATATTGCGTGGTTTTTTGGAAATTAAATGTAATGACTTTTGTCGAACGCAAACAAACAAAAATCCCAGTAATTTTCAAAAAAAACAAACAAAACACGTCCTGACGAGAATCGAAGTCGCGTCCTTCGGCTTTATTATCTGATCGCTTACATACTGCGCCACCTAAGAATTGACCAATTAACAAGGTCAAATTTTGTTTTTTAACGTAGATATGCGGAAAAAGTTTACATCTGGGTGATGGAACGAGCGAGCGAGTGAATTGGCCGCCGTTACCGATAATCCGTATTCATTACGCTTGCGCGTATTCACGGGTTAAAAAATGAATTCTAAGCAATGCACCTTATTCCAAAATGGCGGACAATTTATTATTCTTTTGTATGCATTTCAATTAGCCCTATTGCCTCATTTTCGCGTGAAAATTCTGTTGTATTTTGCACATGCTGACGAGGCAACAAGGGTTAATTAACATACATATAAAAGAATAATAAATTGACCACCATTTTGGAATGAGGTGTATGGCACTTCAACGTCATGTACAAAAATGCGGAACGTAAGCGAAATGCTACCGGTGAAAATGAATAAAACGTTATTTATCAACTCAACATTTCCAAACGCACAAAGCTCTTGAAACCCTCGCAAAAATAGCCAAATTCCTCCTTACACTATTCTATCACATTGAAAATGATCTGCAAAACGGAATTTGTTCTCTAAGCTGCTCATCTCCACGGTCCCCAGTACCCTTTCTCCTTCGCCATTTTGAATGCCTTTGGATCAGAGGGTTTATTTCCGCAAGGGACCATCCCTTTCATGTAATACTGTATTCTTCCCTGTAACTTCTTCACCACAACCGGGAGCTTTTTACTGAGGTCAAGGCGCTCAGTTGGGTCGGCGGTAATGTTGTAAAGACCAACTTTGATGAGGTTTTGAGGCTGTGAACAAAGAGTTAGACAGTAAATCAATAACTCGTACGTTTCTTAAGTGTTGACGTAGACAAATGATGGGAAGGGGAAACCTAGGTAGCTCTATGCATTATGTTTGAATCTTGCAGGGTCGAGAAGTGCTTTTAACTTAAAAGTTAACAATAATAAATATGATAATATAAAGGTTCTTCTAATGCGCATTTCTAGCCCCAATGCGCCTTACATGATTTTTATTTAATCGTATCAATAACAAATTCTCGATTGTGATTGGTCATCTGCATGCCTATTTCTTACGTAATTGGCGCGTGCTCATGCGGATGTCCAATTACAGCTATCCAATTACAACTTTTTGTAAGATCAGGAGTGAATAGCTGTAATTCAACACCTAGGTTGTGCGCGCGTCAATCAGTTGCACTTAAACACGGACCCGCGCTATAAAAGGAACCTTGGCCTGGCCAATCCGCCAGTCATTTCACACTTGACACCGAACTGTCAACATCACGTGCATCCTCTCGCCAATGGAGAACCGTTACCGGCGTGAAATTCAAATTTGGCAAGCTAAAATATTATATTCCATGCTAAAACTAAAAAGGCGCATAAATTCAAATAATGTTTTTAGTTTTATTTTCGTGAAAGATAAATCCTATACAAGATTGAACTGGTGAAGGTAGAATTAGACCTATTTTGTGGGGCAACGGTCTTCCTCCGTGTTGCTCGCAGTGTCAGCCATCTTTGATTAGCCGTTGAAGCAGTGATGGTGTGACAAAGAGGAGGCGGAGCTATCCCTTTTATAGTGCGGGTCCTTGTTTAAATGGGTTCTTTTTTGCTGTTTTCCTCCTACTTTCAAACTGATAGAAATAAAAATATATTAGACGTTTTGAGTGCAAAAAAGTCCACATAGACTTTTAATTTCGAATTCTGTTATTGATGCGATTAAATAGTAATTGAACTTCGCGTCGGACAATTCAGGGGTAACTGTGCTCATTATTTCAAATCGTCCTTGCACTACGCGCTCAGCCGATTTGAAATTACTCGCCCGATTCTCCCTGATTTGTACTCCACTCAGTCCTATTACTATTACTGGCAGTCCAATGTGTTTACAAACAAGCTTGGTTTTAAATGCTATAACAGTTTATGTGTCTTGGATTTGATAAATGGGGTGCATAGCTGTTAGTGAGATGATGACCGTAGAGTTCTTGATGGATGATATTCCTTGATGATGGATTCCAGATATCCGGCAAATTGTCTATTTAAGATATGTGATAAGGAGAATCATAAAGTTAACTCTTGCTTCTGATCTACAGATAGCCAATGCAGATTCTTAACTATTGGTGTTATATGGTCAGAACTGCGTGTTCCTGCTACATTCGACAATCTGTGGTGGTGGTGGGGGGGGGGGGGGAAGATGCTCGTCGCGCCTTTTAGGAGTCAAAATTTATTGGCCATTTTGAGGTTGCGCATGAGACTGGGTCGGTTTCGTTTCGAATTGCATTATGGGGCTGTTTTGGGGACGCAAATCAAACATGGCGTCTGCTCAGGATGTAAACTGAAGCTGTGATCTTGTCAAAAATGGAATGATAGTCCAGGGAAATATTGAAGGAAGTTCATTTCTACTCATCCTCACTCCTCTTGAAAATGTGCTCCACAAATCCTCGTCCCTCTTCAAGGTTGCATTTCGTATCAGTCGTACGTGAGCTGTCGCACGCCTATTTTACTTTCGGATCGCTTGGTAAAGTATGAAATTTCATATTTGGTGAATTTCTCCAGTTGTTGCTGCATCCAAGTACGCAACAGCTAAACTCTCCCATTTTTGACAAGATCACATCTCCAGTTTACATCCTGAGCAGACGCCATGTTTGAATAGACCAT
Source organism: Cladopsammia gracilis (assembly GCA_022457155.1). Taxonomy (NCBI): domain Eukaryota; kingdom Metazoa; phylum Cnidaria; class Anthozoa; order Scleractinia; family Dendrophylliidae; genus Cladopsammia; species Cladopsammia gracilis. The sequence continues at coordinate 616,860 of JAJGOT010000227.1, forward strand.
TTTCGATATATTAAAATTCATACTTGGCTCCGAGGCTTTGGGGAATAAAACAAAAGAAATCACATTGAGGTTCAGCGTTGAATTATTCATTCCTTTTGTTTTATTCCCCCAAGCCTCGGAGCCAAATATGAATTTTAATATATCGAAAATGGTCTATTGCGCCCCCAAAACAGCCCCATAGTGCAATTCGAAACGAAACTGACCCAGTCTCATGCGCAACCTCAAAATGGCCAATAGATTGGTACAGATTAGGGTGTTAAATTATCGCGGTACCTTTTAGGGTATTGCGCCGAAAAAAATATGACAAGAACGTTTAGATTTGGTTCCTCTCCAGAGGAAGAGTGACAGCTATACCACAATGCAAAGCGGCGTTCATTCTCAGCACGGGATCGCAAGATGGCGGGTTTTCTTCGTGAATTTGTAGATGTTCTCTACGGATAATTGTCGCTTTTTGTCGATGTAGAAGGTAAGGTATCTATATTTCCTGGCTGTTTATTGTTTATTTGAAGATATTCATGTGGTTAACGACCCACTCCGTCAGTTTAACACACTTACTTTGGTTGTTGTAAATGACCTTCGAGTCACAATGTGATCGATGACCCGTTGCTGGTTCCTCTCAGAGGTTATTAGCCATTTGAGCCACGTCCATCAAACGAGATTCCGGTACCTTTCAATGTGTTTTTCGAAATTTTCCGACGAGCATCCCCGTCATTTTTATATGGAAGTCGCTTCAGGAGGTTGTTCAAAGTGCGATTATGCTAACCTAGGATTGGCGTCAATTTTGAATCCAGTTAAACAACTATCAATGAAACTTTTTCATAAGCCTTTTTACCTTCAGTTTCTATACTTTGACTTAAATGAAATAAACCCGGGGGGAATTCCCTATAAAAATGACGGGTGTGCTCGTCGGAAAATTTTGAAAAACACCCTAAAAGGTACCAGAATCTCGTTTGATAGGCGTGGCCCAAACATATTTTTACTCCTAAGAGGTACCAATTTTATACAACACAAGACATATTCTGTCATATTTTTTCAGCTCAATATTCCCCCGCCCCGGGGGAAATAAAATCCTCGGTTAACTTTTAATACTGAATAAGCGCTAATCGGCTTTCCAACAACCGGCCCTGTACGACAAAAGAGTTTCAGAATCATCAAAACAAAGAGCGCCTACCTTACTGGCTTCATTTCTTGACGGTTTGCCCCACGTTGCATTGCGTACGTTCATCAACAGCTTCATGTCACCGACACGAATTGCACATGAATAACTACAGTTGCTGTCGTTATCAATATTGAGAATAATCTCTGTTCTGGGTGATGGAGCACCTTTAGATATACTGTGCCATACATTGAAACCGTCCAATGGAGGAAGGGAGAAATTCACTTTATTTTTAATACCTTTGAAAGTAAACAAATAAACCTCCAAGTGAGTCTTTAAGAAATGAAACATGAATGAAAACCAGCATCCCAACTCGGAAAAAAATTTCCGAGTTCCAGATTGGATTCGAACCCACGACCCTCCGGCTGCTGGTTTTCATTCATGTTTCATTTCTTAAAGACTCACTTGGAGTTGGTTGGTTGCATCCTCGATATGCTTAATGTGACTGCGTGATGCAGTTATGAGTCATATGTGTCAAATTATTTGGCTGTGTGACCGCGTGATGCGGTTCCAGTCAAAGCCCACATTTCACCCTTGCTCACCACAGAGTTCTAGTAGCTCAGTGGTAGAGCATCCGACTAGATCACGGAGGGTCGTGGGTTCGAATCCCATCTGGAACTCGGAAATTTTTTCCGAGTTGGGATGCTGGTTTTCATTTATGGTTCAAATAAACCTGATTGAAAAAAAAACCTTGTCGGGTGAAAAGTGTACTACCGAAAGGTTTTTGGGAGGTAGAAAAAGTTTCTTGTGCTCTCAGATAAGTTACACATTGTTAGAGCAGTTTTCAATTGAGTATCGAAAGTAATTACACAATTGCTTTGGTTTTGCATTTCTACGCTTTGTGATTGGCTAAAAAATCTCGTGCCACTTTCTCGACCAATCAGAAGTAAAACCAAAACCAATCGTGACTTGCTCGCACGCGTTTTCCCGCTCTTGGCGCCGCCGACATGTAATTGCTTCGAGCTCTGATTGGTTCATTGGATTGTTTACGGCTTCTGTGATTGGTCAGAGTAATTACTTTGGTTTTGGTTTTACGACACTCAATTGAAAACTGCTCTAGTATGCACCAAACCATCCTCTGATTAAGAATCGTTTATTAAGGAATAGATCGATTTTAAACACTGATAAATTAAATGTTAACAAGCGTTATTTGTCGTGTTCCCAGCATTCCATCGCGTATCGTACCGTTAATGATTTATGCTTTTTTATTTCCCGACAACGTTTCTTCAATAGGCCATTTCCGAGTTACGTTATGCCTCGTTGTCAAAGCGAGGCTAGGTGCACAACCTTTCATTTGAAAATGTTTTTTTATTCAAATGAAAATAAAACTCATCTTCATATGAAAGGTTGTGCACCAAGCCTCGCTTTGACAATGAGGCATAACGTAACTCGGAAATGGCCTATTAAATGTATAAAAAACATGTTATGAATGAAGAATATTTGCAGCTGTCGTAGCTGCCTGTTGGATTTTTTTATTATTTAATTCAAGTGTCAATGTATTTAACACGAAGTTACTAATTGAAGAGATTGTTTTTACGTCCCCAACTGGAGACGGGACTGCCATTTCTACGTAGTCATCCGATCCACGCGAAGGTTTAACCGTACCTTGGCATAACAATGGAAGCACAATCGTGCTTAGTCATTTTAAGACCCTCAGTGTTGGTCTGGTCGAAGATCGAACTCGCGACCTACCCCTCAGCAGACAAGCGCCCTACCATCTGAGCTAATCCTGCGGCAATAGACAGCTGTACCTCGGGGGGACTCCCATATAAAAATGTAGGGGGTGCGCGTCGGAAATGTTAAAAAAAAAACATCCTTCAAGGTACCAGAAACTTGTTTGATGGGTGTGGTTCAAATGAATTTTTACCCCCTAATCTTAAGAGGCACCAATTCTAAAACAACACATGTCATATTCTGTCATATTTTATACTCTAAAAGGTACCGCGATAATTTTAACTGTGATCATTTTAGATTTAAGTACCCTTATGCGGTACCAACCTGCAAGTTGTGACCCCTACAAGGTACGACGAACACCCCCGTCATTTTTATATGGGATCGGGGGTCTCACCTCGGGAACTATACTCGTATACTACAAATATATACGCCATTCCATATTCACTTGTCACCGTCGCGATAATTCGTACATGTATCGTAGATTTGTACTGTCTTGAGGCATTCTCGTCCCCAGAGCCTCGTTTCGTTTGGTCAGCGGAAAAAACGAAGGCTCTGGGACCAAGTCTTCCGCATGTCGTAAAATCCACGACATCCGTTAGCGCATGACTAAAACGTTAATGTTCTATTGATTTTGAAATATACATTCTCATGGAATCATTTTTACAATCTGGTTTTAGGCATTTCACGGGGAGCATGCAGACGCTGAAATTGCTCTGTTATTTCGTTGGTTTCTTTTTTCTGTAAATTGTTCTGCTATCATAACAATAATACCAATATTTCATTGCTAGTAATCATGAATTTTCTGGAAATAATGGTCACCTCTCGATTTTCAATATTGCCATCACAAGCTAGCAAATCAGTTATATACTACAGCCCTGTAACGTGAAAACGGGCATGGTGACCCCCTCTTTTTATTATATATTTTTCATGTAGTAGATGGAGTAAATAACTGTGCTAATTTTTTTTAAAAAAAATCATTATAACTTCTGTTTTGATATCCGGAGGTTCAGAAGCTGACTTATTAGAATAGCATGAAACATCGGGCAGCTTTTGGCAAGAATGAAATAAATAATGTAACAAAAAACAAATGTGATCAAAGGCTCCCATGAGCCTACTCGGGCTCTCCTAGACGTTTTCCTTCACCGACCCCCCACCCCTGCGTCCAACTCCCCACCACACCCTCCCTTCCCTCCAACACTGTATTTGCATATTCGCGTACTCGCGAATTCATGATTTCACTTTACCTGCTAGGTAGAGGAGGGTTGGGTACCAGTCGGTCACATGAAGGAGCTCTTTGCACGTGACCCCAGTCCTTTGCAGCATTTTTCCGTGAACAAATGCCACTCCTCTGATCCCTCCCTCCCAGAGGGATCCTTTATGTCCACGGAGGGGCCAGTTAGACCCACCAGCCGTATACTTAGCTCCGTTATCAGTAGAGACAATCAACAAGGTGTCGTCCCATAGGCTAAAGGGAAAGCAAATACATAACTACAGTGATCCATGTACAAGACCTTCTGGTTGGGGATAGGGCGAAAAAGAAAGGCCGTGAAAAGAAAACAAAGATGGCCTGTTCACAGGCTACCTGCGCCGGCATCCCGCTTCTCAGACGCGTGCGCAAACGTCTTTTCTGTCAACTGCTATCGTAATTTGCTGCCCCTATTAGTACTCAAGTTCGTTCGTAAGGTAATTTCTCCATGCGTAAATACGTTCTACGTTTTTTCGTGTGGGCCTTATAACGTTATAACAACAGCACGCCATTATCAGTAGAGACAATTAACTAGGTGTCATCCCATATACTAAAGGAAAGCATGTACAATGTTCGGTAAAACAGATAAATACAGAGCCCTGGTTCGAGAAATCATTCAGTCTGTGACGTCACATGGCATCACAAGAAGTTGTGCTGCTTTTAAGTACTTCACATATGGACCAAGGAACGAAAATTCGTAATGGTAGATGATCGAAATCGTTATTTCTGAGTTAAGGTAAGTGTAAATCTCTTCCCGTAAATTAGTATTTTGGACTCCAATGATCGAGTGATTAAACCAACAAATAGCCGAAAAAAAGGTCAGTTTTCATCGAACTGAACTAATTAGACACTGCCTCGGCTGAGATATCGTGTTTTCATGATTATGGCCAGGAGCTTGCTTTAATGTTGAAGTAGGAAGAAAAAAATCGCCAAAAAGTTAAAATTCCACAAAAATGACAGTTTTGATTTCTTGACCGCCTGTCACGAAATCATTATTGATTAACTGTAATCCACTTCCATCCTTGCGATCCTGCGCCTTACCTCGAAATTACTGCTTCTGTGTTGCTCTATGTAATCTCTTTATCTAATTAAGTCGTGTATTTGGTGGCATTTCGTAATACAGTTGAACCTCTCTAATACGGACACCGAAGGGACAGAGCAAAGTGTCCGTATTAGAGAGGTGTCCGTATTATAGAGGTCACCACGATGATGTCACTTTTAAGACTCCACTGACAGGTTTTGTTCAGTAACTAAAAACAGGCTCACACTCGTCTTTTAACTGCATCTAAATTGATTAATATACAGCATTGAGACACTGTCTATCAGTAGTGCACTATATTCTAAAATTCTCAGCTACATAAGGTATACGAATCACTGTTTTAAGACGAAACGAACTACAACGCAATGCTGCATGTGAAAAAGTAATATAAAGTACAATTCTGTAAACGTCTTTCGATATATGTTTGTGACCACAAACAGGAAATTGTATTACGTACTCAAACTATCATCACCTGATCACCGGAGTGTCCGTAATAAAGAGGTTAAGTTTATATGAATCTGCTCTCTGGGACCGAGATTTAGTGTCCGTTGTCCGCATTAGAGAGGGTCCGTATTAAAGAGGTCTTTTTTAAAGAAAATACGGAGAAATTTGTCGGGACATAGGAAACTGTCCGTAAAAGAGAGAGGTGTCCGTATTAGAGAGGTGTCCGTAAGGAGAGGTTCGACTGTATAACATAAAAATAAGGAAAGCGAATTTTTGTTACTTCGGCGGGACACTGTCCCTTTTATCTTCTGCACGGCTACCTACCCTGCCTGCTTCATCGTTTGGGTAACATTCCCTATTGCTTCATCCACAATATCGACCATCGCTGCATAATTCCTTCTTGTCCTGTGCTGAATGAATTGGTACTTGTCAATGTATTCCTGAGGTGCTTGTGTTGGACCATGCACATTTTGAAATGGTAGGTACAAAAACAAGGGTGTTGATGCATTATGGGATAGTATGACATTCTGTGCTTGCTGAATAGAAAAGGTAAAATATATTTTTGTTCAGGCATTGCATCAATTTTGCATTGGGGGCATCATACCCCGGAAAAGGATCCAAGAAAAAACATGATGGACATGATCGCCGGAAATGTTGTAAAAACGACTCTTACAAGACACTGTACAATCTCGCATTGAGGCTCCATTAAGGGCCTGTCGCGACATGGGATATTGGGGAAAAATGTGACAGGATTGGAAGATATTTCCGGGAAAATAACAGAGATATGGGATGTTAGGAAACGAACATCCGAGATATTAACCAACAAACTTGAGATACTGTCGAACCTCCCGTAAGCGACCATTAAAAATACAATGCCAAAGTTGTCGCTTATGGGAGGTGGTCACTTATGAGAGGTGGTCGCTTATGGGGCGTAGTCGCTTATGAGAGGTGGTCGCTTATGGGAGGTGGTCGCTTATGGGAGGTGGTCGCTTATGGGGCGTGGTCGCTTATGAGAGGTGGTCGCTTATGGGAGGTGGTCGCTTATTGGAGGTGGTCACTTATGGGAGGTGGTCGCTTATGAGAGGTGGTGGTTTATGGGAGGTGGTCGCTTATGGGAGTTGGTCGCTTATGAGAGGTGGTCGCTTATGTGAGGTGGTCGCTTATGTGAGGTGGTCGCTTATGTGAGGTGGTCGCTTATGCGAGGTGGTCGCTTATGTGAGGTGGTCGCTTATGAGAGGTGGTCGCTTATGTGAGGTGGTCGCTTATGTGAGGTGGTCGCTTATGGGAGGTGGTCGCTTATGAGAGGTGGTCGCTTATGTGAGGTGGTCGCTTATGGGAGGTGGTCGCTTATGGGAGGTGGTCGCTTATGGGGCGTGGTCGCTTATGAGAGGTGGTCGCTTATGGGAGGTGGTCGCTTATGGGAGGTGGTCGCTTATGGGGCGTGGTCGCTTATGAGAGGTGGTCGCTTATGGGAGGTGGTCGCTTATTGGAGGTGGTCACTTATGGGAGGTGGTCGCTTATGAGAGGTGGTGGTTTATGGGAGGTGGTCGCTTATGGGAGTTGGTCGCTTATGAGAGGTGGTCGCTTATGTGAGGTGGTCGCTTATGTGAGGTGGTCGCTTATGCGAGGTGGTCGCTTATGTGAGGTGGTCGCTTATGAGAGGTGGTCGCTTATGTGAGGTGGTCGCTTATGTGAGGTGGTCGCTTATGGGAGGTGGTCGCTTATGAGAGGTGGTCGCTTATGTGAGGTGGTCGCTTATGGGAGGTGGTCGCTTATGAGAGGTGGTCGCTTATGGGAGGTGGTCGCTTATAAGAGGTGGTCGCTTATGAGAGGTGGTCGCTTATGGGGGGTGGTCGCTTATGAGAGGTGGTCGCTTATGGGGCGTAGTCGCTTATGAGAGGTGGTCGCTTATGGGAGGTGGTCGCTTATGAGAGGTGGTCGCTTATGGGGGGTGGTCGCTTATGAGAGGTGGTCACTTATGGGAGGTGGTCGCTTATAAGAGGTGGTCGCTTATAAGAGGTGGTCGCTTATGAGGGGTGGTCGCTTATGAGAGGTGGTCGCTTATAAGAGGTGGTCGCTTATGAGAGGTGGTCGCTTATGAGAGGTGGTCGCTTATGGGGGGTGGTCGCTTATGAGAGGTGGTCACTTATGGGAGGTGGTCGCTTATAAGAGGTGGTCGCTTATGAAAGGTGGCCGCCTATGGGAGGTGGTGCTTATGGGAGGTGGTCACTTATGGAGGTGGTCGCTTATGGGAGGTAGTCGCTTATAGGAGGTAGTCACTTATGGGAGGTAGTCGCTTATAGGAGGTGGTCGCTTATGAGAGGTGGTCGCTTATGGGAGGTAGTCGCTTATAGGAGGTAGTCGCTTATGGGAGGTAGTCGCTTATAGGAGGTGGTCGCTTATGAGAGGTGGTCGCTTATAGGGGGTGGTCGCTTATGCGGGGTGGTCGCTTATGAGAGGTGGTCGCTTATGCGGGGTGGTCGCTTATGGGAGGTGGTCGCTTATGAGAGGTGGTCGCTTATGAGAGGTGGTCGCTTATGAGGGGTGGTCGCTTATGAGAGGTGGTCGCTTATGGGGGGTGGTCGCTTATGAGGGGTGGTCGCTTATGAGAGGTGGTCGCTTATAAGAGGTGGTCGCTTATGGGAGGTGGTCGCTTATGAGAGGTGGTCGCTTATAAGAGGTGGTCGCTTATGAGGGGTGGTCGCTTATGAGAGGTGGTCGCTTATAAGAGGTGGTCGCTTATGAGAGGTGGTCGCTTATGAGAGGTGGTCGCTTATGAGAGGTGGTCACTTATGGGAGGTGGTCGCTTATGAGAGGTGGTCACTTATGGGAGGTGGTCGCTTATGAGAGGTGGTCGCTTATGAAAGGTGGTCGCTTATGAGAGGTGGTCGCTTATGAGAGGTGGTCGCTTATGAGAGGTGGTCGCTTATGAAAGGTGGCCGCTTATGAAAGGTGGTCGCTTATGAGAGGTGGTCGCTTATGGGGCGTAGTCGCTTATGAGAGGTGGTCGCTTATGGGAGGTGGTCGCTTATGAGAGGTGGTCGCTTATGGGGGGTGGTCGCTTATGAGAGGTGGTCACTTATGGGAGGTGGTCGCTTATAAGAGGTGGTCGCTTATAAGAGGTGGTCGCTTATGAGGGGTGGTCGCTTATGAGAGGTGGTCGCTTATAAGAGGTGGTCGCTTATGAGAGGTGGTCGCTTATGAGAGGTGGTCGCTTATGGGGGGTGGTCGCTTATGAGAGGTGGTCACTTATGGGAGGTGGTCGCTTATAAGAGGTGGTCGCTTATGAAAGGTGGCCGCCTATGGGAGGTGGTGCTTATGGGAGGTGGTCACTTATGGAGGTGGTCGCTTATGGGAGGTAGTCGCTTATAGGAGGTAGTCACTTATGGGAGGTAGTCGCTTATAGGAGGTGGTCGCTTATGAGAGGTGGTCGCTTATGGGAGGTAGTCGCTTATAGGAGGTAGTCGCTTATGGGAGGTAGTCGCTTATAGGAGGTGGTCGCTTATGAGAGGTGGTCGCTTATAGGGGGTGGTCGCTTATGCGGGGTGGTCGCTTATGAGAGGTGGTCGCTTATGCGGGGTGGTCGCTTATGGGAGGTGGTCGCTTATGAGAGGTGGTCGCTTATGAGAGGTGGTCGCTTATGAGGGGTGGTCGCTTATGAGAGGTGGTCGCTTATGGGGGGTGGTCGCTTATGAGGGGTGGTCGCTTATGAGAGGTGGTCGCTTATAAGAGGTGGTCGCTTATGGGAGGTGGTCGCTTATGAGAGGTGGTCGCTTATAAGAGGTGGTCGCTTATGAGGGGTGGTCGCTTATGAGAGGTGGTCGCTTATAAGAGGTGGTCGCTTATGAGAGGTGGTCGCTTATGAGAGGTGGTCGCTTATGAGAGGTGGTCACTTATGGGAGGTGGTCGCTTATGAGAGGTGGTCACTTATGGGAGGTGGTCGCTTATGAGAGGTGGTCGCTTATGAAAGGTGGTCGCTTATGAGAGGTGGTCGCTTATGAGAGGTGGTCGCTTATGAGAGGTGGTCGCTTATGAAAGGTGGCCGCTTATGAAAGGTGGTCGCTTATGAGAGGTGGTCGCTTATGAGAGGTGGTCGCTTATGAGAGGTGGTCGCTTATGAGAGGTGGTCACTTATGGGAGGTGGTCGCTTATGAGAGGTGGTCGCTTATGAAAGGTGGCCGCTTATGGGAGGTGGTGCTTATGGGAGGTGGTCACTTATGGAGGTGGTCGCTTATGGGAGGTAGTCGCTTATAGGAGGTAGTCACTTATGGGAGGTAGTCGCTTATAGGAGGTGGTCGCTTATGAGAGGTGGTCGCTTATGGGAGGTAGTCGGTTATCATAGAATTAATGAACTCTTCCATTTACTTTATAAACATGCAATTAATTAAATTTATTTCATCTTGTTCTGATTCCCGAGATAAAATTGTTATCAATGTAATTGAATTATTCAAACGTGAATAATTTATTATGCTGTTGTTATTATTATTCTCCATTTTGTTTTCTTTCCTTTTGTTAGTTAGTTGTAAGCTTTTGCAATATTGTAAAATCTGCAGGCATGCAAATAAAGCTAAATGTTGTTGTTGTTGTTGTTGCTTATGGGAGGTAGTCGCTTATGGGAGGTGGTCGCTTTTGAGAGGTCGTCAGACCACAGCGCAGCTTAATTTTGAATGTACGAAACACCTATCAGCACAAACTACTGATCAGGTTGATGTTTTGATGCAAGGGGTAAATTTTCGTTTTGTTACGTCTGTTCCCGGGGGGTGGGGGGGGGGGGTACTCCCCAAAAATTTGGGTGGGGGTGTCCGGCACGCTTCTTAAAACCCTTACCCTATTTCAGACCAAAATACCTGACCCAAAATTCGATATCTATTTCAGACCAGGAAGTGCTTCCGTTTGCGTAAACATTTGAGAAGGGCTTCTAATTCCCGATGTTAATGAAACCCCATTTCTCAAGGAATGAAAAAAGTAGCTTCTTCTAAAAACCATACCCAATTCCAGACCAGAGTACACAAACCATGCCCTATTTCAGACCAAAATGGTCAAAATCTATACCCCATTTCAGACCAAAAACGGCTTGAAAACCATACCCTTTAGGGCCGCACATACCTATATAGCTTAGATTAGGGAATATCTCCCGGGCGTATGTTAAAGGCAAAGACAATGCATAGTTTCCGCAGTAACTGTCCCAAACGGCTCCGTGTAAACGAAAAGTTTAACCACACCAAACACATGTCGAAAGCTACTTGGCCAGTACAAAAAGAAATTCGCGTTCGTGTATAAAACGCTGCCTGAGATGATTAAAGGGACGCTGTCCAGGCTGATATATCCCGTTTTGATGATAATGGACAGTAGCTTGCCTTGAGCTTGTGAGGAAGTGACGAAACCAAAGAAATATTAACTAAAGAACGAAATAACGGCTAAAAAAGACAAAATACTACACCAATGGCAATTTTGATTTCTTAACCGCTTGCCACGAAATCAAATTTGTAAACTGTAATCCACTTTCGTCTTTGCATTCTCCACCCTACTGATTCTGTCTTGCTCTATAGAATCTTTTTATCCATTTAAGGTGGCTCCCAACAGTTTCCAGCACATTTTGATGGGTCATTAAAAACACTCTTTATCAGTTGATGCTAAATTTAAGGTGGCTCTGAACCCCACCTACAGAATTGTTTTAAACTTTGCCAAAAGTTGCATCTTATCCTACTGATCAAAATTCGACAATACAAAAAGGGGGTTCACCGTGTCATTTTTGAGTTATTAACACTTAAAGCTAAAATCAAGGGTGTTTTGAGCACGTTATACTGTTGCTATAGTAACATATTGTATCACAAAAATGATAACAACGTGTTCACCAATCATTGGGCATTCGTTTAATATCATGATTGTAGCATCAACTGATAAAGAGTGGTTATAATGACCCATCAAATTCTAAGTCTTGAAAAGTGCTGGAAACTGTTGGGAGCCACCTTAAGTTAGAAGTCTATCCAACTTTCTGGACTCATACAGACCAGAGGGAAAGGCACGAACGGGACTCAGGTCCCATGCGAGGTGCCATCCCTTCCAATCCCACAACCCGCAAGGTTGACCACACCACCGGGGTCTATGGCCCCTACTCTTTTCGAATAGTGATGTGGGATCTTTAACGTCCCACAAGAACAAATCAGAGAGTGCTGTGAGACGGGGCCTACAGTTTTTTCGTCCTTATCCGAGAAGACTAGAATGTCATACCATTTGCAGAAGTCATTACAAAGGCGGCACATTCTCCTCAGTTATTTTAAGACCCTGAGTGTTGGTCCGCGGTCGAGGTTTGAACCAACGACCTCCCGCTCAGCAGACCGGAACTCTACCACTGAGCTAACCGGGCGGCGGTTAAGTTGTATGTTTGGTGGCATTTGGTGATATAACATGGAAATATGATAAGCGCAATTTTGTTATTTGGGGGACAGTATCCCTTTAAAGCCTTCCGAACAGATGTTTGATGAAATGATCCATGGGAAACCTTTAATAGTAATGGTAAAAACGGCAAACTGATCCTTACGGCAAGAAGAAAGATAGGGACAGAAGTGAAATAAAAAACAATAAACAGTTGAATATATTTGCCCGATATTTCGGTTTGCAAAACAAACCTTCTACGGGGGCTAGAAAACAAAAATGAATACAGAAATAAAATGACCGTTACATATAAATCATTTGAAAAATGACATACAACAGAATAACAGAAAGTGATTGGTAACAAATAAGCTAAATGTCACTAATTAAGTTCATCACGTCTATTTATACCATGAGGATGAAGTGTCATCGCTTTATCTAGAAGATGGGCCTCGCGTGCCTTTCTGACTGAGTCGCGGTTGTTGTGGATGAGTTCCAAGGGAATGAGGAGGATGTCGTTGATAGAATGGCCAGGTTGGTTAAAATGTATTGAAACAGGAGTAGGATTGATAAGTGATTGAGGATGGAGCGGCGATGTTCCCCAAAGCGTTCATTCAGTTGGCGTTTGGTTTCCCCGATGTACTGTTTAGCGCATTTTTTACATTCAATTAAGTAGATTAAGTTTTTAGATTTACAATTTCCAATTTACCATTACTATTTCAAGATTTTTACAGATCCAGGTCTACGATAGATCCGGTACTCTGTCTTCATTGGTTTGTCGTTGTGGTTTTACCGTTATTACAGTTTTTGAATACGAAACCTTTGACCCCGGTGGTACTTTTGACCCCGGGGGTACTTTTGACCCCGGGGGTACTTTTAAACCCGGGGGTACTATGCAGATATGTGCGGGTGTGGCTTTTGAGCCGTTTTGGTCGGAATCAAAGGCTCCTTAGAGCCAACCCGTGAATTTGAAATGCTAACGCGTAACGCAATATTGCGGTAAGCTTATGGTTTCACTTTGTCACGGTTCAATATCTTTTTTAAAAAAAAAATTAAACGTAAGGATTTTTGACAAAAGCAAAAATAATAAATAAAAATGCAGCACATCACTTTCATAATGTTCATTCTGAAGAAGAAAGAAAAAAAATGAATGGTCCGAGCGAGATTTTTAACTGGGTCTTCCGGCTGTAAGTGCGCGCGTTACACCACTCGACCACCGTGGCCACTGACTTGAAATGGGATACATTTTATTACTTGAAGGTAGATAACCATCAAAACGCGTGTCTCAGTTGAAAATTCCTTTTAAATCGATTAAGACTCCAAATGCGAAACATCTTTAAGCTTATTGTTGTTTATATTCGTTTACACCAATTTAGTTATTGTTATCGCTGGATTCACGCTGTTTTTGTTGCAAAACGCATTCGTAACAAAGCATTACGTCACTAAGTTTACAGCTGATGGAAGGAGTGAGCGAGTGAGTGCTCATTTGCATATCTGTCGCCGTTACCGATAACCCGTTCATTACGCATGCGCGTATATTCACGGGTTAAAAATGGGTATAGAATTTGGCTATTTTTGTATAAAAATGGGTAGAGATTTTTGCCATTTAGAATTGAAAAAGGAACATTTTTAGGTTTACTAACGTCGGATATCTCGATCTGAAAATGAGTAGGTTTTAATGGAAGCAGATCGCAACAATCCTCCCCCCCCCCCCCCCCCCCCCCCCGTGCCTTTGACCCAATAATTCGCTATTCAGTAATTTTGAAAACGATTTGATAAATGAACGGTACGGAAACGACTATATTTGTAAAATATCCAATATTTCGAAAGGCAGAGCCTTTCTTCTTCAGGGTCTTACAGATAATAACTCATAAGGCAAAAAACATTACAGTTTGAAATTTGAAATGGGGCGCGGGATTAAATATGATACCATAACAGCATAAACTGAAGTGACAAAGTAAATGTAAATAACCGTTAATAACGAAACAATAGAAAATAAGAAAAACATGTAATACGACACCATAGTAAATATAAGTAATGGAAAAAGTAAAGATTCATGTTTCATCTCTTCTATTTAAACCTAAAGGTTCAAGGGTCTGACCTCTCTCAATAAGATATGCTTCTCCTGCTTTCCGTACACCGTCAGTTTTAACGAGTTCAAGAGGAATTAGTTGCATATCAGAAGCGGTATGGTTGTTAGAAAGAAAATGTTCTGAGACTGCAGTAGGTTTAGAGATGTCAACTGGTCTACGATGTTCGTTGAAGCGGTCTGTAAGTCGTCGTTTGGTTTTTCCTATGTATTGTTTTATTTATTTACCTTCGTGTAAAGCCTGGCTGAATAAACACCTTCCTTATCTTTGACAGGCTCCTTGTTATTATGTAGATCAATGATGTCTTTAGTATATGTATGTGTAAAGTAGTCTTCGTTCCCTCCATAAAAGCCATAAAATGAGTCAAAGCCACGATACGTTGGGGTGTAAGGCCATTCATGAAAACCAAGGTGCCACTTTCCAATCATATGTGTTGAAAACCCTGTCATGAAATATCAAGGAGTGACGTCAGACTTAAGTCTGAGTTCTAGAATCGTCGTACTTTTAGATAAATTCAATAAAAAGTATGGCTAGTTTTACCCATGAACTAAAATGTCTGAAACACCATCACTTTGATTGACCGTTAAGTTAATGTGAAGTTGATGTAACAAATTGCCACATGCACAAATGTAAACTAAAAAAGGTTTTACATCTGATAAAAGTCTTGATTTGTAGAGTTTTAATGAACCTGAGAAATGGTGTCTCAGTAGATTTTGCACTTTTTATAGAGCGTATGCACTCACGTGGCAAGCAGCTATGCAAATTTATTGGAACAAAAGAAAGTGTTAACATAAGAAAAGCGTTCAAATCCCACAGGATTGTTTTGGTACACCAACATGGCCGCCGTTCTATTGTTTTGGTACACCAATATGGCCGCCGTGACGTCATGTGCATACGCTCTATAGCATTTTCAAACTCTGGCTTAGGGACACCAACAAACATTCGGTGTTAATATACCAACAAAGGGGTAGTTTCTTGGTGTTGCGGATGGTGTGATCACCAAATGACGTAAAATAAAAGATTCAAAAGACACTGAACAATAACCACACCACAACACAAAAGCTAACCAACAATGGACTCCGCAACACCAAGAAACACCCAACAAAGGAGAAATGACCCCAACAAAGGTAATGTTTGAACAGCTTTCTAAAAGACCTGCCAGCATGCATGGGTGAAAATTTTTTATTGCCCGCTTTTCTTGTTTCTTACAGAGAACTGCCCCTAACTTCGTACCTGCTTCCTTGAGTTTTTGCGGTAAGATGGTAAGGTTAAGTGGCAGTCCAAATGGTTGATCCTGTCGTATGATATGATGCTGCAAACCTGGTGACAATATATTTTGTTACAAATTTTTGATCAGTATATATATATACAGCTATTTCAATTAACGTTGTCGGATGAAAAAGCCGAAAAGCCAAGACCGCAAGGTTGTATGGGATTTTTATTCAATGGCTATGAACCCTACCCCATACTACCTTGCGGTCTTGGCTTTACGCTTTCATCCGACAACGTTAATTGAAATAGCTGTATATATATATATATATATATATATATATATATATATATATATATATATATATATATATATATATATATATATATATACACATATATATATATATCTGATTAAATGAACCTATTTTCATAACCAATATTTTATAATTAGTCTTGTTTTGAAATCAAGTCATGGCCGGCTTCGAGCAAAATACATAATATATAAAATCACCTGAAGTTTGAGAGAGAACGACAAATAGCTATAGAAACACGAGCCGAAGGCTATTTGGAAACTTCTTGGCCACCTTAACTCAAAAGCTGATATTTCGAGCGCTTTAGCGGCCATTCGTCAAAACGAATC
Source organism: Cladopsammia gracilis (assembly GCA_022457155.1). Lineage (NCBI taxonomy): Eukaryota > Metazoa > Cnidaria > Anthozoa > Scleractinia > Dendrophylliidae > Cladopsammia > Cladopsammia gracilis. The sequence continues at coordinate 632,733 of JAJGOT010000227.1, forward strand.
GAGTCTCTTACTCAGAGTAGTGTAATATAACAATAACAAAACTCAGTTAACAATACGAAACTTTCCTAGCTTCTTTAGAAAGTATTAATTTCTTGATTTTTTCGAGTCCTTCAATACGATTGAAAGCTAAATGAGTATTTCAATTTTGGGATCCCTGCTGCTGTCATATATATCCATACATGTAGGCCGACAGCCACAGCCGGAATGATTTGTAGGGTTTTTTGTCGAATTAAATGCAACTGCTAAGATTTTTACAAGTTTAACAAAGTATGGAAAAGTAGCCTCCTCAGTCGAAAGACGAAGGTCACAATCTTCAAAACCAATATAGTTGCCGTTTTACTCTATGGTTGTGAGACGTGAAGGATGACCAAAGAGGATGAATACAAGCTAAACGTCTTTCAGTATAAATGTTTAAGGAAAATCCTAAAGGTTTACTGGCTGATGAAGATCAGTAATGAGGAGATTAGAGAAAGATCAGGTACGAGGACCATTGACGAGCAAGTAAGAACCAGGCGATGGAAATGGTTAGGTCATGTTTTAAGAATGTCATCAGACAAAAATCCCAAGATTTCACTAACATGAGCACCCGAAGGCAAGCGTAAAAGAGGACGGCCGAGAGAGACGTGGCGAAGAACGGTGAATAAAGAGAGGGGACATGTCGGATTTTAGACCTGGAGAGAGGCAGAGGTTGCAGCCAAAGACAGGGTGTCTTTCAACGAGGAAAGAAGGGATTGACGATGATCATGATGCTAAGCCATAAATCTATCTATTAAACTTAATAAACACCGATAAATCCATTGCTAAACAGCGAGAAACCCCCGAGAAACATACACAGCAAAATTATTCTTTCCCAAGGTTTCTAAATTTATGTCTGGTCTAATCTCCCGCAAAGTGTGAAAACTAACCCAAACGCGTGAATATCCGAGGTGACTGATGGCCCCTAATGCGTGCAATAAAATCGATTTTCTGGCTTGTGATGAACGTAACTAAACCAGAAAAATATAATTAAATTAATGAGTAGATAAATAAATAAATAAAAATACCTGTATGTATTGGGTACCTGCCGGAAAGAAGAGCACCTCTGGTTGGTGTACAAACTTGTTGCACGTAATAATTATCCAGTATAACCCCTTCAGACGCAAGCTTATCCATGTTTGGAGTGTTGATTTTTGAGCCATGAAACCCAACATCGTTCCAACCCAAATCATCTATAAGTACTAGCAAAATATGCAAAGGAGCAGCACTAACTTGTAATGCAAATAACTCATACAGAGCAGTGAAAATAGGGAAATATTTCAAACGCATTTTGTAGACTTGCGGGAGTAGAATGACAATGAGAGAGAGAGAGAAAGAGAGAGCTTGACGTTCTCTTTGGGTTCCAGCATGACGTTCTCAATTCCACACAATACGCGAATGGTTTCTAAGAAACCATTTTCAATTATATCTCTCAGAAATTGTTTATAAATTATGGCGTTTCGCCTAAATTCTCCAAATGTAAATTGTTGCGTGTCGACTCACGTTTAAAAAAACGAGATAGAGGTATATGTTGTGGTTCAATTTTATCCTTGGTTCAAATTTTATTTTCCTTTGTTTAAAACTCATTATCATACATTACCATAGCCAAAAACAAAGGAAAATAAAATTTGAACCAAGGATAAAATTGAACCACAACATATACATTTAGTTAAATGAATTGCAAATTTTGTTATTGAGTTCATCCGACATATTCTTTGTCTTCGAGAACAGCTGCATTGAAAGCATATAGTTGAAGGGGCGTTGATTGTCCTTGTTAATTTCTAATGTGATAGCGTTGTGATCACAGTGAGGGAAAACAAAAATCTTAGTTTTCTGCACGAACTTTGCAACATTTTTGGAAACTAACCAATAGTCAAGCCTGCATTGTATTTTCCTATCAGATGTCGCCCACGTGCGTGAAACACTTAGTTAAATGAATTGCGGAATTTTGTTATTGAGTTCATCTACATTTTCTTTGCCATCGAGAACAGCTGCATAGAAGGCCTAGTTGAAGGGGCGTTGATTGTCCTCGTTAATTTCTAATGTGATAGCGTTGTGATCACAGTGAGGGAAAACAAAAATCTCAGCTTTGTGCACGGACTTTGCAACATTTTTGGAAACTAACCAATAGTCAAGCCTGCATTGTATTTTCCTATCAGATGTCGCCCACATGAATTGCTTTTTACTCGTGGCGAAGCACACGAGTTGTAAATCCGGCTTTGACTTTTCTTGTTTTTTTTCGTGTCACATTAGCGCATGCAAATTTATGCACGCATATTTAAGTCTATATCGACGACTATATGGCTTTCGGCCATGAAATACATACCGTAAAATCTCTCCGTGTGTTGACTCGAGAAGCAAGATAAAGAACTACTGCGTACAATTGCACACTTTCAAGACAATTCAAGGCGTTCATGGATGGATAGGACCGTTTGATATTGTGTTCGCCGCTTATTCCTGTGGGATTTTTGCTCTGGCAAGTTCTGTGTTTTATATATTAAACTTGCCATTTGCTTAGCGATCGAGCTGCGGGTCGAGCTTAAGTGTCAGCTACTGAATCTAGTGGATGCAGTGTAGTCTTACTTTTAAACCCGTGTATACGTGAAAGCACGATGAACAGGTTATCGGCAAGGGTGTTTAAATAAAATTCACTCTCTCACTCACTCACTCACTCACTCGCTCCTTCCATCAGCTGTAAACTTAGTGAGCAAATGCTTTGTTACGAATACGTTTCGTAACAGGAATTCAACGTGAATCCAACGATAACAATAATTAATTTGATGTAAACGAATATAGACAACAATAAGCTTACAGATGTTTCGCATTTGGAGTTTTTAGTGCAACATTAAAATCGATTTAAAAGGATTTTGCAACCTAAACACGCGTTCTGATGCGTATCTACCTTAAAAAAATAAAATTTAGTTTGTAGGTAGTATGTGCTCTTGGACAGCTCAGTGATTAAGTTTGTGGCTTAGTCCTGGACGGCCCGAGTTCGAATCTCCATAAGGTCCTTTTTGATTTCCTTTTTTTCTTTTTTCGAAGTGGACATTATGAAAGTGATGTACTTTTTTTTTCGTTCGTCAAAAATCCTTACGTTTAATTTTAAAAATATATATATATCGAACCGTGTCAGTGTGAAAACGTAAGCTTACGGCAATATTGCACGTTACGCGTTACGCTTAGGCATTTCTTCTTCTTCTTCTCGGGTTGGCTCTTAGATTAGACATAATTTCAAGCTTATGTTTCTCCGTAAAAATACTCAAATCACTCGTGAATCAATGCTGCAATGAGTTAAAGGCGCCACGAGTTCAAGCTGTGTACAGCTTCTTGTCTTTAGGATGTAATTCCCTCCAGACATCAGATAGTTCAAAAGTATCCATTAGTTATCAGAAAAGTTGAACTTGGTCTGGACGAGATTTTGCGACCCCCTTCTTTATCCTGCTCATTTAAAGGGCAATTAAAATCACCGCCGATAATAAAACTGTCAGAAGAGAACTGCTGGAGAGTGTCGCTTAAATTCCTGTAACAAGTGGCTATAAGTAGACTCTTTCATTCAGATCGTTTCATATTCAAGAGTTGGCTCATAGGAACCTTTGATTGAAGGAAGGGTCGCTCAAAATTGAGCCAGTGATGTGCAGAAATTCATGGGGTGGCCTCACTGGAACCTTTGATCCCTCAATCATCCCGTATCCCTATAATTTTTTGAACTAAATATCCCGTATCCTGTTAATTTTCACCTTAAATATCCCGTATCACTATAATCTTTTACGTAAATATCCCGTATCTCTATTATCTTTTATGTAAATATCCCGTATCCCTATAATTTTTAACTGGCTCGTCGCTTCGACGAGTCAGTTCTTAAAATACCCTCTTTTTTTTTTAACTGGCTCGTCGCTTCGACGAGTCAGTTCTTAAAATACCCTCTCTTTTTTTTTCCCTGTCGGGTCACCTGCCCCGGGAATCGATTTTGCTGCGGCCAACACCGTACCTAGTTTACTTCCGGTTTTCAGAAATCAGTGATGTCATCGAAACGACAATTTACTATTGAAATATTTACCGTTCTAATTTCGGCGGAATTGTTAAACATTAAATCGCTGTGATTTCAGGATGTGTTCTATTTCTGGTAAAAGGAAAGCGGGTTGAACTTTTCTAACCAAATCAATTGTCAAACAGTTGAGTTTAGATCGAACAAATCATTGAACAAACACGTCCCGGCAAGTCACTGCTGAGTAAACAATTCTCAAGCATTACGTCATGGAGTCACGTTCAAATTCCACACATCTCGTATTTCTGTCACGCTATGGTCGGCTGTTGATGATTATTTGATCTATCATGTTGATATTGTTTATTTATTCGAAATCCTATCACCGATTCTCCAGAATGCCTGTGTTTAAACAATCCTGATTCCTTGTAGTGTCGTTTCAAGGATTTTAAAGCGAAAAAAAAAAACAATACAAAGTTCAGAGAAAAAGATATAGACCTGAAATTGTAGCCTCAGTGTGGAATGTAAATGTGGACTGGACTGTGCATATTAATAGACTCTAGATTGTATATTGTGGATTGCTAATATAAAACTTTAAAATGAAAACCAGGTGGAAAATGAGACCAAACGAGCCAGTTTCGAAGCCCAACGGGCTCCTTGTTTACCTAAATATCCCGTATCGCTATAATTTTTTACCTAAATATCCCGTATCCCTTTAGTTTTCCCCCTAAATATCCCGTATATCCATGTATCTATTCAAGTTCGAACGTTTTAGTGCTACTTTTATCAATTATATCTAAATTGGTAATTTTTATAGTTTTGTAAATTAGAGTAGTGTTATAGAGGGCCACAAGTTTATTAGCTTTGCTATTTAGTGCAACCCTCTTTAAATAAAGACTTTATTATTAAAATTATTATTATTATTATTATTATTATTATGTAGTTTTTTACCTAAATATCCCAATCCCTATTTTTTTAACTTAAATATCCCTTATACAGTAAATTTCCCCCCTAAATAATCGATAAATAAACCGTATCTCTTTAATTTTTTGCCTATTCAACAGTCCGTATCCCGATAACCACTGTTTGGGCCTCTTTGGAAAGAAAGTGAGCAAGTAAGAAATCTTTATTTATTCAGAGTAAAAATTCATCAGATTTAAAAAAAAATAAATGATTGAAATACAAAAAACCACACATTAAAGTTCAAATCAAAGGGTTCTTCTCGTGAATACGAAACAACGTAAGGTTAAGTCCACAGATCGGTTTTAATTTTCCATACTGAGTTTGAAGTCAAGAATTGAAGAGTAAAACAGATTTAAAATGACCAAAACATCTTAGTATGACATAATATATGCATTGTGTGAAACGAGACTGTCAACTCAAGATAACTGAATGACCTAATACAGTCTGTCAGTAGGGAATTAATACACTGGGAAATTAAAAAAGTTTACGGATGATGGAACGAGTTCAAATTTGCATATCTGTTCCCGTATACTATATCTCGCTCAACGCTTCGCGTATTCACGAGATAACTAGGCTTCTATTTTATCACATTGAAAATGATCCAAAAAAACGGCATTTGTTTCGATAGCTGCTTATCTCCACGGCCCCCAGTATCCATTCTCTCGCGCTACTTCCAATGCCTTTGCATCAGCGGGTTTCTTTCCAGGAGGAACCATCCCCTTAATGTAATACTGCACTCTATCCTGTAACTTCTTCACCACATCCGGGAGCTTCATGCTGAGATCAATATGCTCATTTGGGTCAGCGGTAATATTGAAAAGGCCAACTTTGATGTTGTTGTCATTAAATTCCTGTTAACAAAAATTCAGTGAATTTTGTTTTCCCGAGACGTCGAGAAAAAAATGTATAGGTGTCAAGTTTTTTGCAAAATGTTACAAATTACAAATACAAATTTGGTCGCGGTTTCAGGGCGTACGCGTACGACCAGATCACGCGCGAGTCGAAATTTCAAGTTGTTGTTTCGCTAGGGAGTTTGTGAGTTTTGTTCGCCCTAGGGAGTTAGACTGTTTTGACCCATGGCACCTGACACTTTCTTGTCCAATCAAAAAAGGCGTTTCAGTTGGGAGGTATAACAACAGTAAAAACAGGAGCACCCAATGAACCGTTTCGGTAATCTCGCACCCAGATCTCACTCGTGCTTGTACTGTACTGAAATGGGAGATCTGGGTACGAGATTATCGTTTCGGTGGAAAGCTGTTTGAAAGTCCTTAGTCATCTTAAAAATTCGTAATAAATTAGACTAAAGACTAGATTATGCCCAGAGTTTTCTGTTCGGAAGATGTTCGGAGGATGTTCGGAAGATGTTCGGAAGATGTTCGGAAGGCCTTATTCATCTTAAAAATTCATAATATTAAAATTAGATTAAAGACTAGATCATGCCCAGAGTTTCCTGTTCGGAAGATGTTCGGAGGATGTTCGGAAGATGTTCGGAAGATGTTCGGAAGGCCTTAGTCATCTTAAAAATTCATAATAAGTTAGATTAAAGACTAGATCATGCCCAGAGTTTTCTGTTCGGAAGATGTTCGGAGGATGTTCGGAAGATGTTCGGAAGGTGTTCGGAAGGCCTTAGTCATCTTAAAAATTCATAATAAATTAGATTAAACACCAGCCATTTTACCGCCACTTAACATGAGTTTAATTGAAATATCTCGTTCACGTTTCAAGCAATCCAAAAACGCCTAACTCATCTCATGAATTTATATTATGGGGTGTTTTGTCAATTTTGAGTGAGATTTGGGTATGTTTGGGAGGAAATAGTTTCTCAAAGGATTTGTAAAAATTAGAGAAAAAAAAATTAGAGAAATTAAGAAATATTGAAGATTGATATAACAGCCGACCGATATCAAATCGGACCGGAGAGGGAACAACATCTTTTCGGAATAATAAGGAGGATCGAAATGCACCAATAGCAACAAGCCAACGTGCTACATAAGCGACACGTAACCAATCGACCTCATCGCCTGATGAAGACTAGCAGTAATAGCAGTCGAAACGTCGCGATCAACATCTTAAAGTGACTCCATCGTGAGACAAACGAAAAAATCGTTTACCTACATTTAAAACCTTCACAAATCGGAAGCAAAACATCGTTAAAACCTGAAACTTTTTGTGAAGGATTACAACACTGGTATCTACAAAGCATGTTAGAAACAGCTTTGTAGGATGTAAAGTTCAGATTTTTGAATTGTTCTGAAAACATGTGCAAGCCAAGAATAGTGCGAGGTAAATCGACTAGTTACCTGAACCCTTTTACTCCCAGAGTCAATTATGGAGACATGTAGTGTAGTTCTAACTTTTGATTCTGTTAACCCTTTCACTCCCAGAGTCAATTATGGAGACATGTAGTGTAGTTCTAACTTTTGAGTCTGTTTAACCCTTTCACTCCCAGAGTCAATTATGGAGACATGTAGTGTAGTACTAACTTTTGAGTCCGTTTAACCCTTTCACTCCCAGAGTCAATTATGGAGACATGTAGTGTAGTTCTAACATTTGCGTTGTACTGTTTTTCCATATCATTTTAATGACTTTAAATTATATCACAGCTAATCCAGTCTGAGCTTTTCGGTTCTTTTAGCTGGATATTTCAGCGGCAGAAAATCTTAGGGTAAAGAATCTTTTCCCCCGAATTCAGTAATAGCTGCTTTTACCTTTCCGAAAATCCCTACCCGAAACGACATTTTTCATTTCTTCGAAAAGAAAAGACGTTTAATTTTCCAATGTTATGGAAGTTTGAAGCAAGATTTTACTAAAGAAACCACGAATTTTTAGTGTAATTAATTACGAATTTTTAAGGCGACTAAGCGGCTGGAGACTAAAGGCCTTCCGAACATCTTCCGAACAGCTTCCGAACATCTTCCTAACACCTTCCGAACATCTTCCGAACAGCTTCCGAACATCTTCTTAAAATCTTCCGAACATCTTCCGAACATCTTCCGAACAACTTTTCCACCGAAACGATTCGTTGAGTGCGCCTGATAATTGGGGCGCGGGTATAGGGAAAATATATGGCACAGGACACCCACCTTACTGACTCCACCTGTTAACTGAGGGGATAACTCGGGCGGCTTGTACCATGTTAGATTGCGTACATTCATCAGCAGTTTCATATCACCAACACGAAGTGCAATCCCATCGTACTCATCAAAATTAGTGTAGTCACTTGCGTTTGGAGACACATCAATGTTATGAAGAATCTCTGTTCTGGGTGACGCGGCACCTTCAGATATTGTGTTCCATATGTTAAAACCATCCAAAGGGGGCAGAGAATTCTCTTTAATACCTTTGAAAGCAAACATATATATTGTTTTATAGTAAAGAAATAAATAACAAAGTAATAATTTATTTAAGGTCGAGAACGTAGGGAGAGGTCACCCAATCTCCCGAGTCAGAGGCTCATGTAAAAAACGCTCGACAAAAATACAATTTAAATTATATTATACAATGAACTGAATACTACACGTTCTGTGATTGGTCGTTGCCTATGATCTATCATAGTACAGACGCACGGCTGACGTCATAGAAACATTGTTTGCTTTGTTTTGTCCAACATGGCGCACAGTTTTGAAAATGTTTGCGAGATTATTCTGGATTGAGCAAGTGAAAGCCTCGAAAAATGTTTAGCGGGAGCTGTTTACGAGCAAGAAAAAGAAGAAACCAAGACAAAAAGTGTTCTTGACGACTTGAAAAATACCTAAACTGGAACAAATCTTCGAACACAGTCGTTTACTTTTCTGTTCATTGTATAAAACAAATAGATTCCATTTGGCCGTGTGTCTGTTCAGTTATAGATTACAGAAGACGTCAAAATATGGTAAGAACATCAGTAACACACTCGCCTGCGGTTCATGTGCCACGTTTTTTGTTCTTACCACATTTTGACGTCATCTGTGATCTATAACTGAACAGACACACGGCCAAATGGAATCTATTTGTTAAATACAATTTAAGTTATAAAACAAAACAAACAAATAATGTAACTAGTACTTCAATATACTATACAAAAACTTAAGACAAATGTTTACACTGATGAAAATGAAATAAAAACTCTCAAAATCTCTGCCATGTTGTTTAACTTTGTTTTCCTGTGTTTATTGTGGTGACTTGTGGAGCGGTATTTTCAAGTCCAAACGTTGTTTTGAAAATATGGGTAGTTTCTTGGTGTTGCGGATGGTGTGATCACCAAATGACGTAAAACAAAAGATTCAAAAGACGCTGAACAATACCCACACCACAACACAAAAGCTAACCAACAATGGCTTCCGCAACACCAAGAAACACCCAAAATATGAAATGAAGCTTCACCTGCTAGATGGAGGAGGGTTGGGTACCAGTCGGTTACATGAAGGAGTTCTTTGCACTTGACCCCAGTCTTCTGCAGCATTTTTCCATGAACAAAGCTCACTCCCCTGACCCCTCCCTCCCAGAGGCTGGCTTTATGTCCACGGAGAGGCCAGTTATATCCACCAGCAGAAGGAATACCTCCATTATCAGTAGAGACAATCAACAAGGTGTCGTCCCATAGGCTAAAGTTTGTGTTTAAAGAAAGTAAAGAAAATAAAGCCTAAAATACTGAGTATTTTTTATTTTTTGAATCATCTTTCCCTCCAGACTTCCCTGACCACCTGCCACGTACTGCTTCTACCACTGCACTGTTGGTGTTATTAAAAACAACAGGGGCAGTGCCCTGGGGTGCTTCCCATTAAGCCAAGAAAACCGGTATTTTCGGTTGGAAAGCAAATGGTACGGTTGATTTTCCGAGAATTCCGGTTGGAACAAGTGGACAACCTTCAGAGGTTGTCCCCCGATTCCGGTTGGGACGATTCGACTGGAATTTTCCTTACAATATGAATTTAGAAAAAATTCAAATCGCTTAATCGAGTTAACGGTCTGGGTACCAGGACGGAGAAATGGAAAATTTAAATGGTAAGTGCAATCTCGTGGGTTGGTCAGTAAATTTGGAAAATCGCTTACCATTATGTAACGGTCATCCCAACCGGTTTTTTCCTACAAATGGTAAGCACCCCTGGCTGACATGTCGTGTTTTCATGATTATGGTCGGGAAATCGCTTGAATACACCGAATGTAAATATGGCCGCCCAACAATTTTTTGTTTGGACAGGTTTTCAAGAAAAGAAAAGCAATTGGTTAATGATTAATATTAGGTCAAAACAAGTCATTGTGTGCATTTTCAAGGCCATATTCTTAATTTAGGAGAAGTTATAGGCAATCAAATTTTGGGAAAAACATGAAAGCGAGGCTAGTTAGGATAGAATGTCTTTTCTCATACAAATGCTTAAAATTTTAGTGAGCCATAACTTTGCAACCGTTAAACCAAAAACACTCAAACTTTGCAAGATGATCATGGTACACTTAGCAGCACTTGTTTACGTGATAGAGCAGTTTTCAATTGAGTATCGAAAGTAATTACACCGTTGCTTTGGTTTTGCATTGCTACGCTTTATGATTGGCTAAAAAATTTCGCGCCACTTTCTCGACCAATCAGAAGTAAAACCAAAACCAATCGTGACTTGCTCGCACGCGTTTTCCCGCGCCGGCGACATGTATTTACTTCGAGCTCTGATTAGTTCATTGGATTGTTTACGACTGCTGTGATTGGTCAGAGTAATTACTTTGGTTTTGATTTTACGACACTCGAATGAAAACTGCTCTATCATTAATATTAATTTCTCTGAAAACCAGTGGCCAAACAAAAAACTGCCTGACGGCCATATTCGCATTCGGTGTATACACAGGCGGCCCAACCGTGGTGTGTGAGCCACATCAAATTACAGATTCGACACCACGATTGGGCTGCCTGTGGTGTATAGAAGAAACTCGCCAAAAGTTATGAAAGCAAACGAATATTAACTAAAGTCAAAATTCTCCAAGAATGGCAATTTTTATTTTTTCTTGACCGCCTGTCACGAAATAAAATTTGATGAACTGTATGATCCACTTCCATCCTTGCAATTCTACACTTTATCTCCAAACTACTGCTCAGCTTCTGTTTTGCTCTATAGAATCGTTTTATCCAATTAAGTTGTATAGAGCAGTTTTCAATTGAGTGTTGTAAAACCAAAACCAAAGTAATTACTCTGACCAATCACAGCAGTCGTAAACAATCCAATGAACCAATCAGAGCTCGAAGCAATTACATGTCGGCGGCGCCAAGCGCGGGAAAACGCGTGCGAACAAGTCACGATTGGTTTTGGTTTTACTTCTGATTGGTCGAGAAAGTGGCGTGAGATTTTTTAGCCAATCACAAAGCGTAGCAATGCAAAACCAAAGCAATTGTTTAATTACTTTCGACACTCAATTGAAAACTGCTCTATTTGGTGGCATTTGGCGATTAAACATGGAAATTGGGTAAGCGAATTTTTGTTACTCCAGCGGGACAGTGTCTCTTTTACCTTCTGCACGGCTACTTACCCAGCCTGCTTCATAGTTTGGGTAACATTCCCTATTGCTTCATCCACAATATCGACCATTGCTGCATAATCCCTTCTTTTCTTGTTGTCGATGAATTGGTACTTGTCAATGTATTCCTGAGGTGCTTGTGTTGGACCATGCACATTTTGAAATGGTAGGTACAAAAACAAGGGTGTTGATGCATTATGGGATAGGATGACATTCTGTGCTTGCTGAAGAGAAAAGAAAAACGATTTCAATTTTATTTAACTTCACCAATTACGCCAATCTTTATAGAAGCACCCAATTACCTATGTCATTCAGTATTTTTTTTTTATTTAAACAACATTTATCCTCAGCAATTGCTCTAAGAGCATCAGATGCCAATCGAGAGAACTTACGTTGTTTATAATACATATAAAACGATTATTTAAATGGAGGTTATTCAGCGTAAAGTTGTGTAATACGGCTGAGTATTTTTACTAGTCTGTTTTTATTTTTTGAGCCTTAAATAGGCGAGAAAAAATAAAAACTGACGAGTAAAAATGCCTAGCCGCATTACACAACTTTTCGCTGAATAAATTGTTTATGATACGACAGTAATCGTCTCCGAAAACTGTTTTGAAACTGTTTTTCCTAGCAGAAGAGTGTAATAACGTGTCATATTTGCAATCGTTTTGATGCGTATTTGCACTCTAGAATGCTGTATCGAATAATAATGACAAATATCACACGTAAAAAAAGAATTAAAAAGACAGGCACAAAAAAGATAAAGTTAAGAAAAACGGTTTGATTGGGAGATAAAAGACTGAACAGATTTAAACAAATTTATATTAATTTTAAAGTCTTAAAAACTGATCACCTTTTTCGAATCAGTTGCCAAAGCCATCAAAGCCACCTGTCTCCTAACCAGTGTGCACGGAGGCAAACAAAATATCGCACAGTGCAACAAAACTTGGGCATTACAAAAAGTAATGTTTATATCTATACGATAGGTGCATCACAAAATGTACCGATACTGTTGAAACAGAGCAATTGCTCATACGAAGGTCATAATTTAATGCTGAACGCTGAACGCTGAACGCTGAACGATCCTCGACATAAAATGGTCAAATTACCTTTGCATAAAGCATGGCTGAATAAACTCCTCCCATATCTTTGACAGGCTCCTTGTTATCATGTAGATCAAGAATGCCCGATCTATCGTGTTTAAAGTGGTCTTCTGCCCCCGTATAGAAGCCGTAAAATGAGTCAAAGCCACGATATGTTGGGGTGTAAGGCCATTCATAAAAACCAATATGCCACTTTCCAACCATATGTGTTGAATACCCTGTCATGATACGAAATTATTCGATTATTTTTTTAATAATTCATACAAATTCCAACTGCCAATAAAAATTTACTCTTCAGTCTACAAACTGAGCCAACATGCAGGCGGCAGTAAGTTTTGATTAAATTCAGTGTAATAAAACATGTCATACCAGCTTTCTTGAGTTGCTGTGGCAAGGTAATGAAGTTAAGTGGCAGTCCATATGGTTCAGAAGGACGAATCACTCCATGCTGTAATCCTAATAACAATATTATTTTTAGTGTGGATTTAGGCAGTCGATTGGGATCGTCCGGGAAAGAACTGTTGTTGTTGACAACAACAGCTGTTTTGGTTGATCACACTCGACAAACTACTGATACTCCTGCCCGTTTAAACCATTAACAATATTGTTTTTGTTGCTAATAATATTCTACAACACGGAAAAGGAAAAAGAAATCTGAAAACTTGAAAGAACATTGTTGTTGGACTTTCAGACGTTTCGAGACCATACTGTCTGTTTATCCCCGTAGCATTTTAGGGGACTAGGGCCAAATGCTTTCAGGAATTCGCGAACAAAACACGTCTGGGGTGGCGGGGATTTGTTTCATCGATATATGACGTATATATACCACAAATGTTCAAAATGCAAGACTAGTATAACAGATTTCGACTAGTAGAACTACCTCTGTGAACCGTCTATTGCTTTCGGTATTCTACGGACCCCTTATTGCTCCTAATGCGGCTGCTAAACCGACCTAAGACCGACAATGAATGCAGAAATTTACGAAGTTACGAAATTTAAAAACAAGATGTTACAGAAAGTCTAAATCATACCTGTATGTATTGGGTACCTGCCGGATAGAAGAGCACTTCTTGTTGGTGAACAAATTGGTTGCACGTAATAATTATCCAGTATAACCCCTTCAGACGCAAGCTTATCCATGTTTGGAGTGTTGATTTTTGAGCCATGAAACCCAACATCGCTCCAACCAAAATCATCTATAACAACCAGTAAAATATGCAAAGGAGCAGCACCTATTTGGAGCGCAAATAATTCAAACAGAGCAGTGAAAATTAGAAAATACTTCATCCGCATTTTGTATACTCTTGGGCAAGTGTGATACGGAGGTCTAGAATGAATTCACTCATGTGACTGACTGAAGGTTAAACATTATTGATTGCGGATTTTCATCGCGTTCTACAATTACCGGCCAATTTTCTGGCATGATGCCTGTTCACTCAGCGCGTTATAAAACATGATAGACATCCTTGACCTGTAGGACACTGTTAAGAATTAATCACGTAAACCAAAACTGTCACGGTAATATGAATTTGATCCGCCTTAGTCGGATCACACTCGCTTGACATATCGGTCGACACTCGGTCGACGTGTCTTCTGTAACAATGCAAGGACCACTTGAACAAACAGTAGCAAATATATGCAGCTGGATCTTTGTGCAGATCAGTATCAGCAATGAACTAAATAAAAAAACTTTGACATTCAAGGCTGATCAAACAGCTGAATTTGTTCGGTTTCTTTTAATATTGCCCAAATTTTCGTTAGACAAAACTAACCTTCATCAGGGGCTAAGAAAGCTTATAGTGAAGATGGAAACAAACGGTTACAATATAAACGACATTTGTAACAGCTCAAAACTTGTATCATTCATAGTTTGCTGATGATACAAATTTGTTAATGTCACACAAAGATCCAAATACTTTGATGATTCAAATGGATATAGAGCTGGAACGAATATCTACTTGGTTGGCACTAAACAAGTTATCACTCAATCTCACTAAAACCCACTTTATACTTTTTAAGTCGTTGAAGAAAAAAATAGGAAATTAAATTAACTCTTAAGATTAAAGACCAAACCATTTCACAAGTCGAGCACACTAAATTCCTTGGCGTAATAATAGATGAAAATTTAAGTTGGAAACAACATATTAACATAGTTGCAAACAAAATATCAAAACTAACAGGAATATTATGCAAAGCAAGGCATTTTGCAACAAGACCATTACTAAAATCAATCTACTATGCTCTTATTTATCCTTATATATTTGATGGAAATGTTGTGTGTGCTAACACCTACCAGTCCCATTTAGACAGATATATAAACTGCAAAAGAAAATTGTACGGATAATCTCATTCAAAGAATATAACCACAGCTCCAAACCATTATTTAAAGAAATTGTTTAGCGCCAACAACCTAACTTTGCGACCATGAAAAAAGCGTTTCGCATCGTCTCTAACACTTTAAACCTTTTATTCCAAGGTGTAGAAAGGTCCGCGAAATTTTCGATATATCAAAAAATGCATTACATTTCATGGATTCTTTAAGTGGACGTTAAGCGGCTATTTCAATTTAGGTTGTCGGATGAGAGCTTCAAGTGTACGCAACGAGACCGCAAGTTACTATAGGTGGTTGTAAATGAGTGCGACGAGTGAGGTGGATGTTAGCACCATAAATGTTTGCCTTCACTGTATGGACGAGGCATTTTAATTCGGTTTCGTCAATTTATCGTATTCATAAAAATCCCAAAATACCTTGCGGTCTCGTTGCGTACTCTTGAAGCTATCATCCGACAACCTAAATTGAAATAGCTGTATGTCGACGACCCCTTACAGGCCGCCTATGTCGTAAGCAGATCTGCATAAACGGAGTGATGTTTGGCCTTTTCGCGTTTGCTGTGTTTTTTTTTCCCGTTGCTTTGACGTCCGCAAGTGCTTCAAAACCTGTTCATATAGTTCTGACTGTGCTTGACGACCTTGGTTGGAGCGATGTGGGATTTCAAGGATCCGTGATCCATACTCCGAACATCAACGCACTAGCTGCCGAAGGAGTAATACTGGACAACTATTACGTACAGCCGTTTTGCACACCATCACGAAGTACCTTCATGAGTGGAAGATACCCTATACACACAGGTGATCCTGAGTTGATGCGGTTTAGTTTTAAAATTGAGTAAAAACGTAAAATATCAAGAAAAGCGGCTTAAATTTGACAACAATAGGTATTATATTCTTGATCGTTTTTGTCCATGTAAGGGTGAAAACGATCAACCGTGAAACAATGGCTTTTAAAGTGCACCTAACCCCCATTTTTTTTCTTTTAATCAACTCAATGTACGTTGAAAAGTCGAATAGTGAAATATTCCTTGTTTTTAACTTCACGTTAGTGAGTTGTAGAGATTTGAATTTACAAAATGCTAATTAGAGACGTCAAATCAAGACTTTACCATTATAGTACTATTTAAATACAACGCATTGGTTGTATTTGAAGGTTTTAAATGAGCTTCGTTCTGAGTTATAAATCATTCAAATCTTGTAGCCGCGTAAACAATTGTTTCGTAAATGTGTTGCTTTATTCGTTCACATCATGCCTAAAAGTTAGGCTGGGATAAATTCTGCTCGTAAATTTACGTATTCTGCCTGCCAGCAATAAATTGTCCTGTTTAAAATTCTGCTTTCATAGAATTCTGCTTGGTACAAGACTGCTTTGATATTCACTGTGTAGCAAAATTGTAATGAAAGCTATTTTTCTTTAATTGCACCTTTTCATTGTTTTAAACAAGTTATTATTTGTAATAACCCACATAAATGCTCACTGAAATGGAACAACGGGTCATTATTGTGGTCAGTGAGGTGGAACAGGAGGTTGTTCCACCTCAATGGCCGTTTT
This sequence comes from Cladopsammia gracilis, assembly GCA_022457155.1. Taxonomy (NCBI): domain Eukaryota; kingdom Metazoa; phylum Cnidaria; class Anthozoa; order Scleractinia; family Dendrophylliidae; genus Cladopsammia; species Cladopsammia gracilis. The sequence continues at coordinate 649,156 of JAJGOT010000227.1, forward strand.
TAACCCATGAATATGCGCATGCGTAATGAACGGGTTATCGGTAACGGTGGCTAATTCACTCACTCGCTCGCTCACTCGTACTCCTTCCATCAGCTGTAAACTTAGTTACGTAATGCTTTGTTACGAATGCGTTTCGTAACAAGAATAACGTGAATCCAGCGATAGCAATAACTAAATGGTTGTTAACGAATATAAACAGCAATCAGCTTAAAGATGTTTCGCATTTGAAGTCTTTAATCCAACATTAAAATGATCAATTCAATTAAAATCAAATCAAGGGATGTTCAATTTGTTCGAAGAAATGCAATTTAACGTTATTCTACTGTGAGGACGACCAGTCAGACTGAGAGCAGCACCTGTTTTTGTGCAAAAAAATGAGCCATTTGTGGACACGTTTCGAACGCCTAAAGCTACCGAACTCTCTCTCTCTACCGAACTTCCTTTCAGTTATATTATACAAGGTAAGATAAATGGACTAAAAATCGTTCAAACTTTAAGCCGGATTTCGGCCTTTTCTTTTAACCATGCTTTCGTTTCCGAAAATTGATTAAACCAAGGACTGCTTAATGTTTTTAAACCAATCCATTACCTTATCACTACCAAAATGTCTAAGTTTGTAAGCGTAACTATACAGCATTTTAAACCTAAAGTGAATAGCTTTTTCAAGCTTTTTCATTATCATTGAAACTATAAAAGAACCTCAACCCCTATTAAAAACCGGCAATTTAACTGTACGTTTATCCCTTTCTTCCTCAACCTCACAGCTCGGATTTAACTCGACAAAGATTGTCCTGTCTTCATGCAAAGGGTGCCATGGGTCAAACTCCTCCAAACCTATTGGTGTTTTGTGATTTTTGTTTGTCTTTTTCTTCTTGGTGGAGGTTTTGGCCTTGGTGGTATATACACCTGTGGTTGAAGCAGGGGTGGTAGATTATCTGATGAAAATATCAGGCCACGGCTCTGTTAACGTTGGCGCTGCCATCATTATATATACTAGAAAAATTATTTGTTCATTTGGGGACAACCTTTTCAAAAAATAAACGGACGAATAAAACACCTTGTTCATCCGCATAGTTTATAGTAAGACAGAAAACGGACGAGCGTAAAGCGTTGTGATCCGTAGTATATAGGGTGGCAAACATGAGAAGGATTTTTTTTACCTCATCCCTCCACGAGCGAGGGAGGGGAGGGATGAGGTAACAAAATCCTCCTCATTTTGCCACCCTATGTACTACTCAGTGAGGCTCATGCCATGCGGTGCCATGCTCATGCCATAGGGTGGCAAACATGAGAAGGATTTTTTTTACCTCATCCCTCCACGAGCGAGGGAGGGGAGGGATGACGTAACAAAATCCTCCTCATTTTGCCACCCTATGTACTACTCAGTGAGGCTCATGCCATGCGACTGAGAATCGTCGAGAATATGCTTTATAATTATAGGGTTTAATTTGAATTTATTTATTATTTTTATTCCGAGTGTTTTATTCTGTATTGCTTATCTTTTGTGTAACCGATTTTTCCGAATTCTGCTCAAATTCTGTTCGAAAATGCAGTATTCTGCCGGCAGAGTGCTCACTGCCACAGGTAGTAAAGAAAACAGTTTCTGCCTGCAGAATTTAACCAAGCCTACTGAAAGTCTATTTTGCGAGGCTTGGCAGAGTTACGTTCATCGGATGACAAACTATAGCAAAGAGCGATATGTGTTTTATCTTTAATTTATTCATGAACGCACCTGGGCTCGGTTGTTAGAAAGGCGATTAACGCTAACCCAGGATTAAAACTTAACCGAGGATTTATTTCTCTTGTTAAAACTGCTTTCAAAAGCGAATTGTAAGCTGCATGTGAAGACATGTCAAAATCAAAACTAAAGGGCCAAAATACTTTGGAAAAATATTCATTCATGACTAAGCGACTTTGCTGGATAAAGACGACGCTAACCCTAGGTTAGCTTGATCGTGCTTTAAACAACCTGGCCCTGGTGTTTTGAATAAAAAAATCACACCACCCAAAGGGCTATTGTTTAAATCTCAATGTGCGAATTTAAGCCGGCACAACAGACCATTTCTTGATAGGAACAAACTGCAATGCGAAATTCAAGTAGCGTCACACAATGACACAACTTCCAACGCAGCGTTCCTCTGGGCAAGTTACACATTCCAGAGTCCGAAGAAAGGTCCGAAACTACTTCCTAACTTTTCAAAATAGGACACTCAACAGACAGTCATCTTCGGGGGAGGGGAGGGGTACTACAGAGAGGCTCCGTGCAAACGGAGTGTCTTTTCAGTTCTCGCAGTATACAAAATTAGAGGGAACATTTTTCTAATAAATTGGGCGTTTCTTGGTGTTGCGGAAGCCATTGTTGGTTAGCTTTTGTGTTGTGGTGTGGGTATTCTTCAGTGTCTTTTGAATTATTTGTTTTACGTCATTTGGTGATCACACCATCCGCAACACCAAGCAACTACCAATAAATTAAAAGCAAAACCACAGCGACAAACCAATGAGGGGACCCTGAGGGGACTGCCAGATCTTCTGTAGACTTAGCTCACAAAAATCTTGAGATAATAATTGAAAAATGGCAAAATAATCCTTAATTATGGCGAGGAGAAGATATAGAGACAGAAGTGAGATAACAGGTGAGATAAAGAACAAACAGTTAAGTTGAATATATTTGCCTGATATTTACTTGAGGGCGGGGGAGGGGAGGGGGGGGGTGGGAGTGTACTTCCTATGTTCCGGGATGTTTTCTAATGAAGTGCCTTTTCAATGCACGCAGTACACAAAATGAGAGGGAAAATTGCCACTTGATTATTATATAAGGGGTCGCCGAAATATGCTATTAAGTGGAGCAACTAAATCGGATTTAATCCGGAATTTAATCCCGAATATTTATCCTTTGTTTGTTTTTGTAGCAAGGCGAGGCCGTTTTACTGAGTAGTGTTATCCTCTTGCATTGCGTTACTAGGGTTACAACACTCTGTCATTTTAACAACTCAGCCTTACGGGATGCCGCTGGAGTTCAAAACTTTGGCTCAAACGTTACAAGAGGCTGGTAAGAAGTGATCATTTTTAATAGAGCAGTTCTCGGCCAATCACAACAGCCGCAAACAATTCAATGAACCAATCACAACTAGAGGAAAATACTGCAGGGCGTTGAACTTTTAAGGGTCTGGCAAGAAACTTTACTACACATTCTCTCTCTTAACCCAGCTGATTAAATGGGTAGTACCGGAGAAACGTTGGGACAACTGTGCAAGATGCCTGGGGTATCCCTACGGTAAACGTGTATCTCATCAAGGGGGGAGTAGCAATACTTAAAGTCAGATACCACGCAGCTCTTTACAACCTCTAATTTCATTGGACCTGTATATAATGCAGCTCTATTGTTTTTAGGTCTAGGGTCTATTGTTAGCCATTGTTGTGTTGTTTGGTCTATTGTTTTCTCGGCAAATCAGAGAAGACCTTGTAAGAGCTGCGTACTGCCCCCTTAAAGTTGCTTCATGCTACAGGAACCGTGTGGGCTGCCTGTGGTTCGTTTGTGACTTTCCTTACCTCTCACCTTGTGTAAGAAACATTAATGTATCACAAGATTATTTTCTCAGGTTATGCCACTCATATGATTGGTAAATGGCATCTTGGATTCTTTGAGTGGCCCTATACTCCTACGTACCGCGGTTTCGACTCGTATTACGGGTTTTACACGGATAGCGAGGACCATTTCACGCATGAAAATCTCGGGATTCTGGATCTGCGGGACGAAACCTCCCCGGTACGGGACATGAACGGTACATACTCTGCCAACCTTTTTACTAAGGTGAGAGGTAAAAGGAACTACATAAAAGCCACGCATGTGGACATTAGTTTATGCTGTGTTGGGGGAAAAATATTAAAGGGTCGCTTTTTCATGCACAACTTCGAGTTTATAAGGGATGCAGTCTCGTGTCCACAGTTAAGGCGCGAGGTGTTGCGGTGATAACCCTTTAACTTCCCAGAGTGCCAAACATCAAAAAATTTCATTTTGTAAAATATCAAAAAAATGGTACCATGCAAAAGTACTGCCAAAGAGGATTCATTTGAATGGTCACACCATGGGATTTCGTTAACAGACTCAAAAGTTAGAACAACACTACATGTCTCCATAACTCTGGGATTTAAGGCGGGACTTAACCTAAACGCCACTTTTCCGCCACTTGACATGGCCTTAATGAAAATATCTCGTTCACGTTTCAAGCAATCTAAAACCTCTATGCTTAAAACATAAACCTATGTTGTGGGGTGTTTCGTGAATTTTTGGGTGATTTTTGGGTATGTTTGGGAGGAAATAGTTTTTCTCAAAGGATTGGTAAAATTTAGAGAAATAAGAAATGTTGAAGATTTAGTGAAGTTTTAAAATTAGAATTTGTAGTTAATAATTAATAGACAGATACCAAGTTAGTCCACTAGCAACCTGGGGTGCTCTTACGTGGATATCGACTGTCTGTTGGTGTTCCAAAAATCATTTTCTTACTCCTATCCCTTCTTAAAACCTCATCAAGATTCATTCAAATTTAGGTTAACTCCCGCCTTAAGGGGTTAAGAGGTAGCATCTCCATCTAAGGATAAAAAGGGGTCTTTTGCAAAGTTCGGGTAGAAATTAAATTACAAAGCAAAGCTTTCGTGTCGGTTATCGTTTTACAGTTTAAATAATGTAGCTGTACATAAAATACAAAGTGTGAGATAATCTACAGTAGGAGTATCTCGGAGCAGAGCCTCCCCGTAATAAAGAACTTTCTTGTCTACCCCTTCCCCCGAAGGTGGGGGTGGGGTGGGTGGGGCTATAGGAGGTAATACAGATGTCATCCTTGCCTTTTAGGCTTTGGACCTAAAGTAAATTGGCCACCGTGAAAAGGATAAAAAAAAAACTGACAGATGGATTGTTTCTGAATCGCTGGAAAGGTCAGCTTTTTTAATCTTTTTGCAGTGACCAATTTACATTATCAACTCAGTTAATAAAACAGGATTTTCATGTTTCACTCTCTATCGACACAGCGCCACAATTTCTTTAGGAACTAACCCCTGTATTCATTTAAAAGCACAGTCCACCACACAAACGGAGGTTGGTAAGCCTGTGGTGTACTCAGTTGATAAAACAGGATTTTCATGTTTCACTCTCCACCAACACAGCACCACTGTTTCTTTAGGAACTAACCCCTGTATTCATTTAACCAGTCCACCACACAAACGGAGGTTGGTAAGCCTGTGGTGTACTTAGTTGATAAAACAGGATTTTCATGTTTCACTCCCCACCAACACAGCACCACAGTTTCTTTAGGAACTAACCTCTGTATTCATTTAAAAGCACAGTCCACCACACAAACGGAGGTTGGTAATCCTGTGGTGTACTTAGTTAATAAAACAGGATTTTCATGTTTCACTCCCCACCAACACAGCACCACAGTTTCTTTAGGAACTAACCTCTGTATTCATTTAAAAGCACAGTCCACCACACAAACGGAGGTTGGTAAGCCTGTGGTGTACTCAGTTGATAAAACAGGATTTTCATGTTTCACTCTCCACCAACACAGCACCACAGTTTCTTTAGGAACTAACCCCTGTATTCATTTAACCAGTCCACCACACAAACGGAGGTTGGTAAGCCTGTGGTGTACTTAGTTGATAAAACAGGATTTTCATGTTTCACTCCCCACCGACACAGCACCACAGTTTCTTTAGGAACTAACCTCTGTATTCATTTAAAAGCACAGTCCACTACACAAACGGAGGTTGGTAAGCCTGTGGTGTACTCAGTTGATAAAACAGGATTTTCATGTTTCACTCTCCACCAACACAGCACAACAGTTTATTTAGGAACTAACCCCTTTACTGTATTAACTCTTCTTATGCACAGCAAGCAGTTAAGGTTATCGAGGAGCACAATCCTTCCAAGCCTCTCTTTCTGTACTTGCCGTTTCAAAATGTTCACTTCCCGGTTGAAGCGCCGCAACAGGATATCGATAGATACAGCTTCATCAATAACACGGTGCGGAGCACGTATGCCGCCATGTTGAATATTGCCGATCAAGCTATTGGTAATGTGACGAGGAGCTTAGAAAAAGCAGGGTAAGATATTGCACAGAACTTTAGCCCGGTTTTCAGTCGAAACCGAAACAAAAGTAATAATCCTTCCCCATGACAACAGATGCAGACAATCTAATAAACCAATCAGAGCTCGAAGTAAATACATGTAACCAGAGCCAAGCGCGGGAAAAAAGCGTGCAAGTAAGTCACGATTGGTTTTACTTCTGATTGGTTGAGAAAGTGGCGCAAGATTTTTCAGCCAATAACAAAACGTAGCAATGCCAAACCAAAGCAATTGAGAAAAATCCCTTCCACGTTCAATTGGAAACCACTCTATTGAGTATCTTGTTATCGCTCGGGAGATGAGATGGCGCAGTGACGAAAGCAATCCCTTTTGAAATTTTAGGGCAGGAGCACATGATGGGCTCCTTATATTTAAAATGGTAACTTGGTTTCTCTTAATGACCCTTATATGCATAGTACGTACCACGCTCAAACTGTGAAACTGAGAAAAGATTCAAACCTTCCTGTGCCGTTTTACTAGCAATGCAATCTTCATGTACACAGAATATTTAAGTCTCATCTCAAATTTTTAGGACAATAAAGTTTGTCCAACAGGTTCATCTGATAGGTTGTATCTTGCGTAACCCCGTACTCCTACACAAGTTGGGTTCTCGTCGAGAAAACTTGTTATAATCACTTCCCTAATACAACTAGGCATGGCATGAAAAATCGGATGGTTTTTTTTTTCTAGCCTTTGGGAGAATACTTTGTTCATCTTTACCACTGACAATGGCGGATCTGCTAGTGCCGGTGGTTACAACTGGCCATTGCGTGGACAGAAAGGTTCTCTTTGGGAGGGAGGGGTACGAGGGGTTGCCTTTGTCCATGGACCGATGCTGAGTAGAAAAGGCGTCAGAAGTAAAGAACTGCTTCACTCCACAGACTGGTATCCCACACTAATCAACCTCGCAGGTGAACAATATTTTATATATTCTATATTATTTATATGATTTATACCAATATTTCTTCAGGGACATCCAATTCAGCTAAGCTAGTTTAAATGGAGCCCTGGCTGAAGTAAATAAGAAACTAAACTACATATATGAATATTAATATATGAAAATTATATATTTGAACTGCGGATAAACATGAGTGAAATTTGTGATCCTCGCAGTGTGCTCTCAACTTAAGCAGTTGAAAAAGCAACCTGAAGAAAATTCAGGCTTGAACGAGATTCGAACCCATGACCTTGCGACCTTGCGACCTTGCGATACCGGACAATGCTCTATCCACTGAGCTATCAAGCCAGATGGTTAATTGCGACAAAAGAGATTTATAACCAAGCAAACCGTTTTAAGTTATGAATATGGGGTAACCCGATAGCTTTTTGGGACACATATTCGACTCATTTCAACGGCGAGCTTTAGGAAATGTCACCGGGATGATTCAAGTATTACTTTCTGGCTAACAGAAAGTTCGGTGACTGATTACTTGAAGATTGTTTTGCTAAAACGTTGGTCGACCTTATGCAACAATCAATTCCGGCTGTTACCATCCCCCCCCCCCGGGCCAACCCCCGGGGATTTGTGATTTTTTTTTTTCGTGGAACTGCAAATTCCCCGCCACCGAACTGCCAGAAACTACAAATTCTGTGAAAGTTCTAACAAAACGTCTATGAATCAGAATGAATAAAGACAAATTTAACGTTGTTTCTTTGATCGGATGCACGACTTTAGACTATCGGAAATTTTTGTTTATGCGTCAGCAGCCTGATGCTGTGCTTTGTTTTTTCGTGCCCTTGTCAACTTTGCTTTTACAGCTCCTCGCCTCAAAGCCTACTTTGAAATACACATCAAGAGGTGTTTCTTTCCTTCAACTGACAAATTCTTTAACTTTGCAATACACTGGTTTTCAAGCCAATCGCCCACAAAAGTAGTCGGTTTCCCGGCGAATTCTTCCATTGTTTACTGACACGGCGACCGCATGGATCTGGCGATTAGTCAAGTTGTCCCCGTCCCCAACCCCCGGGGCAACACGTTGTTGTACAAAATCCCCGCCCCAGGGACATAGGACCTTACAAATTCCCGGGGTATGCCCGGGGTGGGATGGTAACAGCCGGAATTGATTGATGCGGCATTATTCCAGAATACGGATACAAACAATTACATTTATTGAATTGCAAATCAGGACTTTGCAATGTTTCGTGCAACTTTCGTGCTATTTTCTATTTCAGGAGGAAAAATCGACAATACTCCAGTTCCTGTGGATGGCTTTGATGTGTGGGAGACAATCTCCACTGGGAAGCCTTCTCCAAGAACGGAAATTCTTCTAAACATCGATTTACCACCAAAGGAGGAGCATTTAAATAAAAGCGAGATTGAGACTTATCACGGTGCGGCAATTCGAGTGGCAGACATGAAGTTACTGATAGACAGTCCAAACTCAACATGGTTCAAACCACCAGAACTGGCGACACTTCTTGATAACGATATGGTCAGTTATTTTATTACCTTGTAAAGTCATGATTTTATCAGGTGCCCATCGGCTTACGCTCCCATGTGATCAGTATCCAATTTCTCCTTGTGTAACCGGCCATGAGAATAGAGAAGTTGACGTTCGACGTTTGCGACTTCAAACTATGGGAATTGGAAGTAGGATGATTCCTCGTTTGGCACGTTTTAACTTTGTCCCCAGGACTCTCTCGATCTTGAAAATGGTGGCGCCGCACTTGTGGCCGCCATCTTGGATAACAAACAACTCAAAGATCCCGGGTAGGGGTAAACAGTGTTTCAGCTGAAAAAAAGTTTTGTGAAGGCCTGATGTTGTCTAGTCTCCCGCGCAGCCGTTATTTGCCTCGTCACGCAACGCTCCTCCCCACCAGCGGCTGCTCAAACCTGGACCACAGTCCTTGCCCGATTTAAGCCAATCACAGTTGCAGTGCCATTTTCGGAACTTGCTCGCCCCAAATTCTCTACGCGTGACTCGTCCAATCATAGCATGCGTTTTATCGTTGACTCAGTTGGATGTTTTCGCGACCTTGTTATAAAAGGTGACAGGCCTAGCACAAATCCTGCTCTGCGGTTTGCATTACTTGCGAGATAGTGTTTCTTCACGGCTAAAAGAGTCTAAGATCCAAGTCTTATGCGATAGTAATGGTCTAATTTGGAATAATGGTATCTTGCAATTGTTTTTAGTTCCTCAGAGGTTATTCTGCGTTTAATTTGACGTGTTTCTCGGAGCTAGGCAGTACCTCCATTGTCAGACGTATGGCGTCATTGCCTCCGGTTTGAAATATTTCAATCTCCAGCATTGTAGCTGTTTTGTAATTCTTATAGATGCAAGTGGTTACTTTTGTGCACTGAAAGTGATGGACACGTCATAACACCAAGGAAAATTCAGTACTGAGCTAGGATGTCTGGCACATGTTAGCCGGAAACCACCTGCCGTTTTTTCGCGCGAAAACTTACGTCATTTTCATTTTGCTGATACGCGATTGGTTTGCTGAATTTATCGTAAACATAATGGGCAAGGAATGTGGTCCAGGGCCGAGTTGTTCTAAGCCTGATTAGCACTAATCCTGGATTAACTGTCAACAGAACATATGAGATGTCATGGTAATTAACCCTGTGTTAGTGCTAATCGTCCTTCGAACAACTCGGCCTAGGTTTGAGCAGCCGTTAGTGGGGAGGAGCGTTTTGTGACGAGACAAATAACGGCTGCGTGGGAAACTAGGTTTGACCAAAGCTCTCGTAAATTTGCCCTTGGGGATTTGGAAATACGCGGTCGTAATTAGAGCCAATCGCTAAAAGAGCTTTACATATATCTTATTGAACAAGCGCGAGGGCAGTACTGGGACTGAATATCGGCCCGAGTCTTGACAGTACGGCCGAGCGCAGCGAGGTCCGTACAGAAAAGACCGATGGCTGATATTCTCCCAGTATGGTCCCGAGCAAGCTTGGTTAATCCTTTAAAGTGTATATGACAGTGATTTTTTTATTTGCTTGATCGAATCTATATGATGTTCGAAGTTTCTCAGTTCCTCGCATTTTTTGATGCGTCCTGAGGAAGAAACACGGTTCTATTAAGGTGTGTTGTCTATGGTTGTAGCAACACGCACCAAAAAACGGAGGAACTGAGAAACCGCGACACTGGCATACCTGTATTGACGTCACAGCGGACTATTTCCAGTCTTTCTTCTTGCGCGGTTTTGTAACACACCGGAAGTGAAATTTCACGTTTTTAGACGACCAAAACGCGGAGAAGGAAAATCGATATCGAAATTCTTTTTTCATTTTCTTATGAGAACATCATGTAGATTCGATCAAGCAAATAAAAAAAAATCACTGTCATATACACTTTAAGGACGGCATTTTAGTAGTGAAAAACTAGAAACCGCATTTTTAACCCAATCCTCCTTTTTGGACCAGTTTTCTACCAGTTAGTAAGAAAATGGCTAGAAATGAGTTTTACAACAAAAAAGGCTTATTTTCCTGCTTACTGGATGTAATTAAGCTTCATTTTTGTTTTCGGTGCATGCGCATAAGCCAAAATTTGGACTTTTTTTTGCGAAACTATTTCGATCTTTCTTTCTCGCTCTCTTTATTTCCTTTTTCTTTCTTTTCAATATCGTGCTTTGTTGCCCACTTTATCGTCTTTCTTTCCATTGGAATTGTGGCTGGCTTACTTTCCAGGAAAATGGAAAATTTAATCTGGAATCAGTGGTATGCAAATAGCGAAATTGAGGTGAATTTTTGCCCAAAATGTGAGTAGGTTTTTTGTGTGTAACTCTGTCAGGATTGGTCAGATTTTCCAAAATGAGGTATCTGCGGAAAGATCTATCCTTCCTAAATTCGTTGTTGACCATTTTTTTGGTTTAAACGGAATGCCAAGTGTTGAGAAAGGAATTATCTACATCGTTCCATATTGGACGAAAATGACCCCACCCGTCGGAAGAGGGTTAATAAGAGATTTATTACACGACTCCTGCCGGAGGGAGGATCATGCGGGATCATTCGGGAAATTGCCCGGTCCAATACTTAACGAATATTGGACCGGCAATCGAGCATTCTGATTGGTTGATTTTAGTTATTGGCCGTGTGGGGTTCCGATAAAAGGAGGGAGAGGGAAAAACATCGCGAGTGCTGACGGAGGGGGATAGGCGCGAAAGAGATCTAGGAGAATACCCCCTCTTTTTCCCCGCTCCGAGTTTGCCTCCTTTCCGGCATGGAACAGGCGATTCAAACTTATTTCAAATGAATAACAAACTTTTGTCATTTTCAGGATTCCTATGAAGGAGGGTTGATAAAAGTCGCTCTTTACAACATTACTGCTGACCCCACAGAACGCACTGACCTGAGCCAAAAGTTACCGGATGTTGTTAAAAAACTACAAGAGAGACTGGAGTTTTACAAGAAGACCGCTGTTCCTCCTCTAAACAAGCCCGCGGACAGCCAAGCTTGGGATGTTGCAATAAAAAACGGTATATGGACGCCATGGAAAAGCAGTGAAGATAAATAATTGAACTATTGAATTTTAGCCTACCTTTTGTTTTCTCAGTCTTATACTGTGTGTGGGAATCCGATGTCAGTCTGTTCACTATAGATACCCGATAACGAATTAAACTGGCTCAGTTAACTGAGGACTTTTGGTTTACAAGAATTATTTACTTTAATTTTGAAATAATTTTGAATTATACAAAGAACAAGACACTGTGGGAGCGTATACTTGGTATAATTTTTAGAATGTCCCCATATTAGTAAGGGAGATTTCTCCCTGGCTAGGCGGTCCTTTTGACATTTAAATAAAGTTTATTGATTGATTGATTGATTGATTGATTGATTGATTGATTGATTGATTGATTGTCGTTGTATTAGGCATATTGGAAAATAAATGTCTTGGGAATATCTGCGTGCACGTTAGTTCACGGTTTGATGATAGGCAGTATTGGGATAGTGTGAGCAGTCTAACAAAGAAGCGCGTTAACCTTCGAAAACAAGAAGACACAGCACACTTAGGGGGGGGGGTCGCATGCAAATTATTAAAATAGTGTGTCCATTGCGGTGCGGGGGGATTTGCAAGCTGACCTCTGCGAGCTGCGGAAAAAAAATGAAAAATTAAAACAATTTTTAAATATTCATCATGAGCTAGCCAATGCCAATCGAGAGAGGCACAATGGGTGCGGTTGCACACACCACGGTAAATGACATTTCCCATGGTAGATTAACCAGCGATTACACGGGATTTGTGATTTGCCAAGGTAAAAAAAAATGTCACGCAATTCAGTGAATCACTTTTCCTTTGCGGTTTAGTGGTGATGTCAAACGAAGCATCGTGATTGGCTCTTGTACCTTGGGCTTCAAAACACCATTGCAACTTACCACGTTAAATGTCATGGGTGCTTCGTGTGATCTTTTTTATGTATCCGTGGATATTTGCAACGGGAAATTTACCTCGGGAAATGTCGGTCACACTCACTAAATGAAGTTTTCCGTGGTGAAAGGGTCATTTGCCACGGTAAAAGTGCCCCGTGTAAACGCACCTATTGACCAGAAAAAAAATACCTACGTACTCGATTTCACACGGGTCAGACAAAAAACGAAGGGGGGAGGGGTGGTTGATTCGGGGACATCTTCGGATGATGAAGCTATTGTAAACAATCGAAGAAAAATAGGAACTCCAGAGTTGTACCCTTTCGAAGCACACGGAGCATTCAATTAAACAATAGCTTGGAAAAGATACTTTCAGAGAGCATGGTAATCTTGATATATGAAAAAAGGCAGTTCCATATCAACATGGAAGTCAAAAGCAGCTAAAAAAAGCAGTGACCGTACCACTCACGCACATACTCTGAGTTAAACACTTTCGTGCGGTGGTCGTACCACTCACGTACATTCTCTTATAAACGTTAACCACAATATCAGTGCGGTAGCCGTACCTATTTCGGCGCGCATAACCATGGAAACACAAAACCAGAGCAAATGACTAAACAACGAAAATCACTAAAACAGGACAAATTACCACAAGCGATGGAGCAACATGAACAGCGCCAGGATTCTCCACGGGAGGAGCATTATTCGCGGCTGGGTCTTCGGCGGGATGAGCAATTTGAGCTCAGTGGAACTGCGACCGGGGCGTTTTGCACAGGCACATCTCTTCTACTTCGTTTACATCTTGGGCACGTTCATAAATGGGATGTTCGATTGGCGGCGGTGGTTTAGCCATGACGCGTGCACAGCGTAGAGGAGAAAAATCGCTGGTCACACTCTGAGATGTTGTTCGACAAATGCACACAATACAAAGAATGCTGGTAATATATACAACGGGATATCTATTGTTATGGAAATATTCTTGCTTTATTTTCGGTACTGAGAATAGTACTTGTACCTAACCAGGATGTATTTTATGTTTACATTCCATTTACAATTTAAATTGGATAGTGGTTTTCTTTTTAAGCAGACTGACCAAAATAAATAACTTCTTTATCAATTCCAAGTTATATTGATACTGTACTCAAGGGCACCCAACGAATCTGTTCCTCACTTTATCTGCTCCCCAGCGGAATTCTTGCTGGCTGACAAAATATTCTGTATTATTTAATTGCCATTTTTTCACTGGCTGCTTGAAAAAGGAGTCGCAAGAACAAACTGTGCTGGCTAACTTGAGCATATCGAAAAGAAACTGATTATGTGTGGGATTTTGTGAGGAGAAGTTTGATGTTAGTCACTTAAACAGATATTTTCAATCCAATAGTTTGATCTGTTTGGTCTGAATCCTTGTACTATACAGAGTTTCATTTTATGCAGTTTATGCTCGGTTAACACTTATTTCCATCTGTCAAACTGACGTTGGACACATTATGAGGTTTACACAATGTAGCATTCTTCATCGTTGTATTTCTGACGTATGCGAAAACAAAACTCGATTCATTACTCAGGAAACCGAGAGAACAGAGCTCCGGTTAAGCAAAGAATAACGTTTTGAGGTTTAGCATTGATCCACAGTGTTTAGGGTTAAGCACTGATTTGAAAACGGTTAGCTTTCATTTATTGTTATGGGTAACTCTATATAAACTGTAAGTTAAAAAAAAAGCTCCCGACAGCGCGCTAGTCCTCGTTGGTACAGTGGATAAGGATATTAGTTATGAAGCGAACGATTCGGGTTCGATGCATACACTATTCTGATCTTTTTTCTAAGTTTACTCTAAAGTGTGATATAGGTTTTACTTCATGTAACTTTAAGTGAAAAGGAAAAGTCAGTTTGACAGATGGAAATAAGTGTTCTTTATGCTCCTGGCTTTGGGGATGAAAGGTGCAATTTCCAACAACGCTTACATCTGGTGTTTGATTCACAAAAAAGACAGGCAAAAGTTTGTCTCTGATTATATTAGTATACAAATTAGCAGTTTCAGTTGTTTTGCTGATATCCTTTTCCTGGTTGTTTTAAAGATGCAACGTGCATGTTCCCTGTTCGTTCTATGAGAGTGACGATATGAAAAGAGAACTTGGTCCTGATTGATTTAAACAGCCTGGGTGTCAACACCAACCTTTGTTTGGCATCCCATTGAACCAGATAGTCATCGATGAGCTACACCTGATGTTGCGGGTAACGGACAAACTAGAGCAAGGCTAGATGTTTGATGTCCGAGTCTATCATACGGTTGCAAAATGCAGCTGAACGTGGTCTGGTATAGGGTACGGGTTTGAGAGTAAGTCCCAGTAGTACACCACCACACAAAAATATACAGAATAAGCCAACTCGAATCTTGGTAACACAATACCGCTCATAATCAAGAGTCACGTCCCGATTGGTTATCATATAGTAAATGAGTTTAGTTCAGTTAGGTCGCCTATGTCGTAAGCAGATCTGCATAAACGGAGTGATGTTTGGCGTTTTCGCGTTTGCTGTGTTTTTTGTTTCCGTCGCTTTGAAGTTCGCATGTGCTTCAAAACCTGTTCATATAGTTCTGACTGTGATTGACGACCTTGGTTGGAGCGATGTGGGATTTCAAGGATCCGTGATCCATACTCCGAACATCAACACACTGGCTGCCGAAGGAGTAATACTGGACAACTACTACGTACATCCGTTATGCACACCAACACGAAGTACTTTCATGAGTGGAAGATACCCTATACACACAGGTGATCCTGATTTGATGCGTTTTACTGAGTTTTAAAATTGAAGTGAAAACGTAACGTATCAAGAAAAGCGGCTTAAATTCGACAACAATAGGTATTATCAGTCTATTATATTCTTGATCGTTTTTGTTCATGTAAGGGAAAAAACGATCAACCGTGAAACAATGGCTTTTAAAGTGCACCTAACCCCCATTTTTTTCTTTTAATCAACTCAATGTACGTTGAAAAGTCTAATAGTGAAATAATTTTTGTTTTTAACGTCGCGTTACAGTGAGTTATAGAGATTTGATTTTACAAAATGCTAATTAGATGACGTCAAATCAAGACTTTACCATTATTACTTAATTAACAACAACGCATTGGTTGCATTCTTAAGGTTTTAAATGAGCTTCGTTCTGAGTTATAAATCATTCAAATCTTGTAGCCGCGTAAATAATTGTTTCGTAAATGTGTTGCTTTATTCGTTTACATTATGCCTAAAAGTTAGGCTTAGATAATTTCTGCTCGTAAATTGGCGTATTCTGCCTGCCAGCAATGATGTAAAAATCATGTGTCCTGCTCAAAATTCTGCTTTGACAACGCAATTCTGCTTGGTACAAGACTACTTTGAAATTTATTGTGTAGCAAAATTGTAATGAAAGCTATTTTTATTTAATGTACCTTTTCATTGTTTTAAACAAGTTATTATTTGTAATAACCCACATATATGCTCAATGAAATGGAACAACAGGTCATTATTGTGGTAAGGTGGAACTGGAGGTGGAACTGGCTTAGGTGCAAACCGTACTCGGGAGCATTAGGTTGTTTGAGCGTACCCCGCAGCAGATACTTTAAAGAAACACTTGGCAACGAAACGGCGTCTATGAAGATGTCGATTCCAAGCCCTGCGTGAAAACACTTCATCGTTTCCATCGCCTCTAAGAAAGGCCCAACATCCAAATTTTTGTAATTATTTGCAACCAGTCAGCGAAAGTTGCCATACCTCGCTCTTGCCGCACACGCCGGCAGCTCTCATACTCCTATGGTGTTAAAATGGAGCCTTGTTTAAGTTTTGAAAACCAACACTCGTAAGGCGGCAAACCGGGGTAATCTAACTTGTCGATGCTGTCAAACCACTCGTAGGGCAGCCCGGACTTTGTCTGTGTCGCTCCGTTCGTCTTCACGCATTTGTGATAATTTGTACCGGGGGCTATGTAGTTCATGATATCAAGAAACTTAAACTCCGGCGTTGACAGGAACATATATAGTCAACCCTTGCTTGACGGCCACAGACACATCACCCCCATTTGAGATATGCGTGACAAAATGTTTTTTGATTACGTTTTGGTCATAACGCCCTGAGTTGAACCCCAGCACAGGAATTTGGTCGCACCACTCCTTAACGTGCATATGAACCGAAAATTCTTTTTACGCAGTTATAAAATTTACCCTTTGAAACACATGATTCCGAAGTTTGAGACGTTTATGGTAAAAATTGTCGAAGTTACAAGCGTTCAAAGTTACCCTATTTTGGCCTAAAAATGGTCTTTAAATCGCGAGCCAAAATATCAAGATGTCACGTGATGTGACGTAATGTTGGTTGCAAGATCAGATCAATCTGGTACAGCTAGTATGGCGGAGAGTAAGCGGGAAAAGAAGTTCGTCCTGATACAGTGCGACTTGGCTGTAGACCTCCACATCTTCATCTTCGTGGCTTTCAACTTCCTCATGGCTGCTTGAAACTTTAGACAAGCTATCCATTTCTGAATCTTTTCCCTCTTAAATCCTCCGTCAAGAGAGGAGAGAGGCAAGAACTCACTGAGAGTCACTGAGCGTAAACAAACTTTTGCAACCAACATTACGTCACAACTCGACCCCAGTCCTAATTTTGTGACCATTTTTTAGGGTAAAATCGCACAACTTTGAGCGCTTGTAACTTCAACAATTTTTGCCCTAAAATTATCAAACTTTGGAATCGTGTGTTTCAAAGGGTAAACTTTATAACTCCGTAAAAAGAATTTTCGGTTCATATGCACTTTAATTGATCGATGTTGCGGCTTGGGTAGCAGCTCAAAATGGCCTGGCCAGTATTCTCAATGAATGATCTCCCTTAGACAGCGTCCGCGCGCGGCTAACGTTTGCCAAAACTGACTTACAAGCTCCTCGGGATCCTTGTTGCTTATGTGCTGAGGATCTCGGTCTAAAGTATCGGCCAGGGATACTGAAACAGGTAAGTACTCACTTTGGAAAACCAAGTTAGGAGTTGTCAAGCAGAAGAATTTACGATCATCCACTAACTTTTCGGCGTGCCCGGGGAAGGGGGGGGGGGGGTACTCCGATATATGAGGTATGTGCCGCTGTGAAGGGTACTATGGTTTTCAGGCAGTATAGTCTGGGATAGGGTATAGTAATCAGAGATTTTTGGTCTAGAATAGGGTATCTTTTTCCGCGAAACTGATCAGTTGTGAGTAGTTTAGTCCAGACAAGGTTTACTGGCAGATGGCATTTAAAAATCGGTACGGCGGGCAGTACGACATTTTTACTGACCCCTTTTAATTAATAACTGTGATAGTGAACGAGTTTCCGGAAAATAGCGAGTCTGGAATAGGTCTTAGGATAGGGTAGGGTGTTGAAGCCACAAATGTAATACCGCCCTTAATGTAATAAGATAATAAGGACTGACCAAAAATGTAATAAAGCCCCCAAATGTCAGTAATACGAATTGACCACAAATCTAATAACGGATTTTACCGTGCGTTCTTCAGTTTGCACAGCAGGGTTACCAGGCCCAAGTTGTGAGGACCAGGATTTTGCCAGTCATGCATTATCTTAATTCTCCGACAATCAAACTTGGACCAACCTTATTTTATCTATGTAGTGTGTTGGACGTCATCTGTCATTCACATTTCTGGTCAGTCCTTATTACATTTGAGGTAATAATTGTTAGCGCAAAACTCTAAAGGTCACGTTCCACTTTATCACGAGCTTATGAGTCGTGTCTGGCCTGTCAACACCTCTTTTCATGCAAATCAATGACTAATCAATGACATCAATGACTAATCAATGACCAAAAATTTTGTGGGTCATTGGTTAGTCATTGAGAACTCATTGAGTATTGGCAATACTCAATGAGTAATCAATTGATTACTCATTCATTACCCATTGATTACTCATTGATTACATTGATGTCATTGATTAGTTAAGCCTGGCATTAAGGAAGTTATTAATTCCCAGAAGTGGCATATGGCGTGGCTTAAACTTAATCCAGCTGCACCGCTTGGTTGGTTTGAGATAATCGGTATTGCCTGGTGCACTTGACAAGCTCGCACATCCGTCTTCAGTACCCCTGCCTCTAGCCTGCGTGGCAGGCGTTCTAAGAGGAAGGGGAAGGGGGAGAATTCGGGCGCGCGAGAACGTGAAGGGCGCGCGAGGAAGGGGGGAGGAAGGCTACCCTGCCTCAGACTAGTACCGTACCCAACCTCGTTCCCAGGGTCTTCTCCTTCCCCCAGGGGACGGGAAGGAGAAGACGCTAGGAACGAGGTTGGTACCGTACCTTCTTTAAATCAAAAGTTTATATTAAATTCGGCGGTGCACACTGCTATCGTTGACGAAGACGTTGAAATTTTTTGTTGTAGGAATGCCATGTTTGCTGTTGAAATTGTTAGTTCAAGCTTCTGATTGCATGCATTACCGTATGTGGGACTCGTATCATTTGTGTGCGCATGCTTTTACCAAAAGGAGTGCGATTTGAACAATTAAACTTTGAACTTTATAACTTTATTACTTTTAAGTGGCATGCCCTTCGGTCGCACTAAGTTTTCTCTCTGTGAGTTGAGTCACGAAACCTGTTGTACACTGGTATCCTGTCTATACGTGTAGTTTATACTGTTTCATACAAACTACTGCTACTGGGTGATGTTACAGAGATTTTATTTGCCTCTGAAATGGTAGAGTAGCCAGGTGAAAGTAGTACGCAGTTTATTTGACAAAGTTTTACAAAGTCTGGTTGCGAGGCGCTCTTCAGTATTGTACATGTTACTTCGGGATTGAACACGTGACGGATATAGTCACATGAGGTAAAAAAACATGTGATGTTTTTCTTACACCAGAGACAGCTCTGTCAAAGTTAATAATGGCAAGGTGATGTAACTACCTCTTTCCGGGTTGATCATGTGGCCGATGACGTAGTATACCGCTTAGACCTCAGTGAACTGAAATGAAATGACAAGAGGCTAGGAAAAATAATTGCTTACGTTCGTTCAGGTTGTGAAATGTGAATAAACGTTTCTTTTAACTTGACAGCTATTCACTCCGAACATTACTTCATTTCCATTTTATAATGGTTCCGAACTAGAAAATGTTTAATTGAGATAATAGCAACTTCAGGTTTGGTCACGTGAATGACAGATGACGTCCAACACACATAGACAACTTCAGTTTGTCCAAGTTTGGTTATACGCATGACTGGCGAAATCCTGGTCCTCACAACTTTAAGGCTAGTAACTCTGTTGTGTAAACTGAAGAACGCACGGTAAAATCCATTATTACATTTGTGGCCAAATCGTATTACATTTGAGGGCTTTATTACATTTGTGGTCAGTCCTTATTACATTTGAGGGCTTTATTACATTTTTGGTCAATTATTACATTTGTGGCTTCAACATAGGGTTTTTCGGTGTTTAGTCTAGAGTAGGGTTGCAAAATGCAGCTAAAATGGTCTAGTATAGGTTAAGGGTCTCAGAGTCCCAGCGGCACACCCCCACCCAAAAATTTGCAGAGTACCCCCCCCCCCCCCCCCTACCCGGGTCGGCGTGGTTTCTACAGTGTCACTTAGAACAAAAGGGCTGTTGTTTAAATCTTAATGTGAGAATTTAAGCCGGTACAACAGACCATTTCTTGATAGGAACAAAATGGAATGCGAAATTCAAGTTGCGTCACGCAATGACACAACTTCCAACGCAGCGTTCCTCTGGGCAAGTTACACATTCCAGAGTCCGTAGAAAGGTCCGAAACTACTTCCTAACTTTTTCAAAATAGGACACTTATCAGACAGTCATCTTCGGGGGAGGGGAGGGGTACTACGGAGAGGCTCCGTGCAAATGGAGTGCCTTTTCAGTTCTCGCAGTGTACAAAATTAGAGGGAACATTTTTCTAATAAATTAAGGGTAAAACCACAGCGACAAACCAATGAGGGGACCCTGAGGGGACCGCAGGATCTTTTGTAGACTTCGCTC
The DNA here is from genome assembly GCA_022457155.1 of Cladopsammia gracilis. NCBI lineage: Eukaryota > Metazoa > Cnidaria > Anthozoa > Scleractinia > Dendrophylliidae > Cladopsammia > Cladopsammia gracilis. The sequence goes on from JAJGOT010000227.1 coordinate 669,563, forward strand.
ACAAAAATCTTGAGATAATAAATGAAAAATGGCAAACTAATCCTTTAGCTATGGCGAGGAGAAGAAATAGAGACAGAAATGAGATAACAGGTGAGATAAAAAAACAAACAATTAAGTCGAATATGTTTGCCTGATATTTACTTGAGGGCGGGGGGAAGGGGATGTACTTCCTATAGTGGGCTATGTTCCCGGATGTTTTCGAATGAATCGAATGAAGAGCCTTTTCAATGCACGTAGTACACAAAATGAGAGGGAATATTGCCACTTTATTATTATATAAGGGGTAGCTGAAATATGCTAAAAAGTGGAGCAACGAAATCGGATTTAATCCGGAATTTAATCCCGAAGATTTATCCTTTGATTTTTTAGCAAGGCAAGGCCGTTTTACTGAGTAGTTTTATCCTCTTGATTATGTTACTAGGGTTACAACACTTTGTGATTGAAGCTCCTCAGCCTTACGGGATGCCGCTGGACTTCAAAACTTTGGCTCAAACGTTACAAGAGGCTGGTAAGAAGTGATCACTTTAGAGCAGTTCTCAACTGAGTGTCGTAAAACCAAAACCAAATAGTCACTCTGGCCAATCATAACAGCCGCAAACAATTCAATGAACCAATCACAACTAGAGGAAAATACAGCAGGGCGTTGAACTTTTAAGGGTCAGGCAAGAAAGTTTACTACACATTTTCTCTCTTAACCCAGCTAATTAAATGGGTAGTACCGGAGAAACGTTGGGACAACTGTGCAAGATGCCTGGGGTAGTCCTACGGTAAACGTGTATCTCATCAAGGGGGGAGTAGCAATACTTCAAGTTGCCTCATGCTACAGGAACCGTGTGGGCTGCCTGTGGTTCGTTTGCGACTTTCCTTACCTCTCACCTTGTGTAAGAGACATTAATGTATCACAAGATTATTTTCTCAGGTTATGCCACTCATATGATTGGTAAATGGCATCTTGGATTCTTTGAGTGGCCCTATACTCCTACGTACCGCGGTTTCGACTCGAATTACGGGTTTTACACGGATAGCGAGGACCATTTCACGCATGAAAATCTCGGGATTCTAGATCTGCGGGACGATACCTCCCCGGTACGGGACATGAACGGTACATACTCTGCCAACCTTTTTACTAAGGTAAGAGGTAAAAGGAACTACATAAAAACCACGCATGTGGACATTAGTTTATGCTGTGTTGGGGGAAAAATATTATAGGGTCGCTTTTTCATGCACAACTTCGAGTTTATAAGGGATACAGTCTCGTGTCCACAGTTAAGGCGCGAGGTGTTGCGGTGATAACCCTTTAACTTCCCGAGTGCCAAACATCAAAATTTCATTTTGTAAAATATCAAAAAAAAATTGTACCATGCAAAAGTACTGCCAAAGAGGATTCATTTGAATGGTCACACCATGAGATTTCGTCCACAGACTCAAAAGTTAGAACATATGGTACCATGCAAAAGTACTGCTGAAGAGGTTTCATTTGAATGGTCACACCATGGGACTTCGTTAACAGACTCAAAAGTTAGAACAACACTACATGTCTCCATATAACTCTGGGATTTTAGAGGTTAAGAGGTAGCATCTCCATCTAAGGATAAAAAGGATTCCGTTGCAAAGTTCGGGTAGAAATTAAATTACAACGCAAAGCTTTCGTGTCGGTTGTCGTTTTACAGTTTAAATAATGCAGCTGTACATAAAATACAAAGTGTGAGAGAACCTACAGTAGGAGTATCTCGGAGCAGAGCCTCCCCGTAATAAAGAACTTTCTTGTCTACCCCTTCCCCCGAAGGTGGGGTTGAGTAGGTGGGGCTATAGAATGTAATATAGATCTCATCCTTGCCTTTTAGGCTTTGGACCTAAAGTAAATTGGCCACCGTGAAAAGGATAAAAAAAAACTGACGGATGGATTGTTTCTGATTCGCTGGAAAGGTCAGCTTTTTTAATCTTTTTGCAGTGACCAATTTACATTATCAACTCAGTTAATAAAACAGGATTTTCATGTTTCACTCTCCACCGACACAGCACCACAGTTTCTTTAAACTAACCTCTGTATTCATTTAAAAGCACAGTCCACCACACAAACGGAGGTTGGTAAGCCTGTGGTGTACTCAGTTGATAAAACAGGATTTTCATGTTTCACTTCCCATCGACACAGCACCACAGTTTCTTTACAAACTAACCCCTGTATTCATTTAAAAGCACAGTCCACCACACAAACGAAGGTTGGTAAGCCTGTGGTGTACTCCCCACCGACACGGCACCACAGTTTCTTTACAAACTAACCCCTTTATTCATTTAACACAGTCCACCACACAAACGGAGGTTGGTAAGCCTGTGGTGTACTCAGTTGATAAAACAGGATTTTCATGTTTCACTCTCCACCGACACAGCACCACAGTTTCTTTAAACTAACCTCTGTATTCATTTAAAAGCACAGTCCACCACACAAACGGAGGTTGGTAAGCCTGTGGTGTACTCAGTTGATAAAACAGGATTTTCATGTTTCACTTCCCATCGACACAGCACCACAGTTTCTTTACAAACTAACCCCTGTATTCATTTAAAAGCACAGTCCACCACACAAACGAAGGTTGGTAAGCCTGTGGTGTACTCCCCACCGACACGGCACCACAGTTTCTTTACAAACTAACCCCTTTATTCATTTAACACAGTCCACCACACAAACGGAGGTTGGTAAGCCTGTGGTGTACTCAGTTGATAAAACAGGATTTTCATGTTTCACTCTCCACCGACACAGCACCACAGTTTCTTTAGAAACTAACCCCTGTATTCATTTAAAAGCACAGTCCACCACACAAACGAAGGTTAGTAAGCCTGTGGTGTACTCAGTTGATAAAACAGGATTTTCATGTTTCACTTCCCACCGACACAGCACCACAGTTTCTTTAGAAACTAACCCCTTTATCCATTTAAAAGCACAGTCCACCACACAAACGGAGGTTGGTAAGCCTGTGGTGTACTCAGTTGATAAAACAGAATTTTCATGTTTCACTCCCCACCGACACAGCACCACAGTTTCTTTAGGAACTAACCCCTTTACTGTATTAACTCTTCTTATGCACAGCAAGCAGTTAAGGTTATCGAGGAGCACGATTCTTCCAAGCCTCTCTTTCTGTACTTGCCGTTTCAAAACGTTCACGACCCGGTTCAAGCGCTGCAACAGGATATCGATAGATACAGCTTCATCAACAACACGGTGCGGAGCACGTATGCCGCCATGTTGGATATTGTCGATCAAGCTATTGGTAATGTGACGAGGAGCTTAGAAAAAGCAGGGTAAGATATTGCACAGAACTTTAGCCCGGTTTTTAGTTGAAACCGAAACAAAAGTAATAATCCTTCCCCATGACAACAGATGCAGACAATCTAATAAACCAATCAAAGCTCCAAGCAAATACATGTAACCAGAGCCAAGCGCGGGAAAAAAGCGTGCGAGTAAGTCACGATTGGTTTTACTTCTGATTGGTTGAGAAAGTGGCGCAAGATTTTTCAGCCAATCACAAAACGTAGCAATGCCAAACCAAAGCAATTGAGAAAAATCCCTTCGACATTCAATTGGAAACCACTCTATTGAGTATCTTGTTATCGCTCGGGAGATGAGATGGCGCAGTGACGAAAGCAATCGCTTTTGAATTTTGTACATGCTAACGTAGCCAGTAGTAGGCCAGTAGTAGGCCAGTAGTAGGGCAGGAGCACATGATGGGCTCCTTATATTAGAGCAGTTTTCAATTGAGTGTCGTAAAACCAAAACCAAAGTAATTACTCTGACCAATCACAGCAGTCGTAAACAATCCAATGAACCAATCAGAGCTCGAAGCAATTACATGTCGGCGGCGCCAAGCGCGGGAAAACGCGTGCGAGCAAGTCACGATTTTTTTTGGTTTTACATCTGATTGGTCGAGAAAGTGGCGCTAGATTTTTTAGCCAAACACAAAGCGTAGCATTGCAAAACCAAAGCAATTGTTTAATTACTTTCGATACTCAATTGAAAACTTCTCTAAAATGGTAACTTGGTTTCTCCTAATGACCCTTATATGCATAGTACGTACCACGCTCAAACTGAGAAACTGAGAAAAGATTCAAACCTTCCTGTAACCGCCGGAGGCGAAACTTCTAGACAAATGTCCTTTACAGCAACAATTTATTAACGCTCATTTTATTCTTCCAAATTGGAGTTGACAATCGAATAATCAGTAGAGTACGATGGACGACATAAGTACGATGAGATGAGGTGAGATGAGATAAGATGGGTTAAGATGAGGTTGAAACTGAAATAACAAACAAATAATTAACTTACAAAATGTACAAATACTAACGCAAAAGCGAAACGAAACAGAAGTCTGACAACTAATCGGACACTTACATTGCTTACGGCGCTGTAGAAGAACCTAGAGAACTCTGCTAGAGGCTAATGTACCGCACGAGGCGTATCGTTGAACTCAACGGTGGAAAATAAAACTGACAAACTAAAGAAAAACTTAACACCGCTATATAGCAAAATGCTAATGAGCCTACATGCAAGGTATGCTGAATACCCAAGAGAAACCTAATAGACTATTTTACTAATGTTGTGTTTCCAGTGCATCTTGGGTAGTTCTAGTCCTTTGCGGGGGCAAATGGCCAAAATTAAAATTTCAAATTACCTGCCAAACTGGTCGTTTGCCCCCACAAAAGACTGGAACTACCCAAGATGCACTGGGAACACAACATTAGCAAAATAGTCTATTAGTCACATGATTGTATATAGGTGTTTAGATCCAACACTTCCTGTGCCGTTTCACTAGCAATGCAATCTTCATGTACACAGAATATTTAAGTCTCATCTCAAAGTTTTAGGACAATTAAGTTTGTCCAATAGGTTCATCTGATAGGTTGTATCTTGCGTAACCCCGTACTCCTACACAAGTTGGGTTCTCGTCGAGAAAACTTGTTATAATCACTTCCCTAAGTACAGCTAGGCATGGCATGAAAAGCTGATGTTTTTTCTTCTTCTAGCCTTTGGGAGAATACTTTGTTCATCTTTACCACTGATAATGGCGGATCTGTTAGTGCGGGTGGTTACAACTGGCCATTGCGTGGACAGAAAGGTTCTCTTTGGGAGGGAGGGGTACGAGGGGTTGCCTTTGTCCATGGACCGATGCTGAGTAGAAAAGGCGTCAGAAGTAGAGAACTGCTTCACTCCACAGACTGGTATCCCACACTAATCAACCTCGCAGGTGAATAATATTTTATATATTCTATATTATTTATATGATTTATACCAATATTTCTTCAGGGACATCCAATTCAGCTAAGCTAGTTTAAATGGAGCCCTGGCTGAACTAAATAAGAAACTAAACTACATATATGAATATGAATATATGAAAATTATATATTTGAACTGCGGATAAACGTGAGTGAAATTTGTGATTCTCGCAGTGTGCTCTTAACTTAAGTAGTTGAAAAAGCAACCTGAAGAAAATTCAGGCTTGAACGAGATTCGAACCCATGACCTTGCGACCTTGCGACCTTGCGATACCGGGGCAATGCTCTATCCACTGAGCTATCAAGCCAGATGGTTAATTGCGACAAAAGAGATTTATAACCAAGCAAACCGTTTTAAGTTATGAATATGGGGTAACCCGATAGCTTTTTGGGATGCATATTCGACTCATTTCAACGGCGAGCTTAAGGAAATGTCACCGGGATGATTCAAGTATTACTTTCTGGCTAACAGAAAGTTCGGTGACTGATTACTTGAAGATTGTTTTGCTAAAACGTTGGTCGCCGATGCGTTTAAGGTATTCTCTCGACCTTACGCAACAATCAGTTCCGGCTGTTACCATCCCCCCCCGGCCAACCCCCGGGGATTTGTGGTTTTTTTTCGTGGAACTACAAATTCCCCGCCACCGAACTGCCAGAAACTACAAATTCTGTGAAAGTTCTAATAAAACGTCTATGAATCAAAATGTATAAAGACATATTTAACGTTGTTTCTTTGATCGGATGCACGACTTTGGACTATCGGAAGTTTTTGTTTATGCGTCAGCAGCCTGATGCTGTGCTTTGTTTTTTCGTGCCCTTGTCAACTTTGCTTTTTCAGCTCCTCGCCTCAAAGCCTACGTTGAAATACACATCAAGAGGTGTTTCTTACCTTCAAACAAATTCGTTAACTTTGCAATACGTTGGTTTTCAAGCCAATCGCCCACAAAAGTAGTCGGTTTCCCGGCGAATTCTTCCATGGATTCCATGAATGTTTCCATGGATCAAGTTGTCCCCGCCCCCAACCCCCGGGGCAACACGTTGTTGTACAAAATCCCCGCCCCAGGGACATAGGGCCTTACAAATTCCCAGGGTATGCCCGGGGGCGATGGTAACAGCCAGAATTGATTGATGCGGCATTATTCCAGAATACGGATACAAACAATTATATTTATTGAATTGCAAATCAGGACTTTGCAATGTTTCGTGCAACTTTCGTGCTATTTTCTATTTCAGGAGGAAAAATCGACAATACTCCAGTTCCTGTGGATGGCTTTGATGTGTGGGAGACAATCTCCACTGGGAAGCCTTCTCCAAGAACGGAAATTCTTCTAAACATCGATTTACTACCAAAGGAGGAGCGTTTAAATAAAAGCGAGATTGAGACTTATCAAGGTGCGGCAATTCGAGTGGCAGACATGAAGTTACTGATAAACAGTCCAAACTCAACATGGTTCAAACCACCAGAACTGGCGACACTTCTTGATAACGATATGGTCAGATGGTTATTTTATTACCTTGTAAAGTCATGATTTTATCAGGTGCCCATCGGCTCACGCTCTCATGTGATCAGTATCCAATTTCTCCTTGTGTAACCGGCCATGAGAATAGAGAAGTTGACGTTCGACGTTTGCGACTTCAAACTATGGGAATTGGAAGTAGGATGATTCCTCGTTTGGCACGTTTTAACTTTGTCCCCAGGACTCTCTCGATCTTGAAAATGGTGGCGCCGCACTAGTGGCCGCCATTTTGGATAACAAACAACTCAAAGATCCCGGGTAGGGGTAAACAGTGTTCCAGCTGAAAAAAAGTTTTGTGAAGGCCTGATGTTGTCTAGTCTCCCGCGCAGCCGTTATTTGCCTCGTCACGCAACGCTCCTCCCCACTAACGGCTGCTCAAACCTGGACCACATTCCTTGCCCGATTTAAGCCAATCACAGTTGCACTGCCATTTTCGGAACTTGCTCGCCCCAAATTCTCTACGCGTGACTCGTCCAATCATAGCATGCGTTGTATCGTTGACTCAGTTGGATGTTTTCGCGATGTTGTTGTAAAAGGTGACAGGCCTAGCACAAATCCTGCTCTGCGGTTAACATAACTTGCGAGATAGTGTTTCTTCATCACGGCCAAAAGAGTCTAAGATCCAAGTCTTATGCGATAGTAATGGTCTAATTTGGAAAAGTGGTATCTTGCAATTGTTTTTAGTTCCTCAGAGGTTATTCTGCGTTTAATTTGACGTGTTCCTCGGAGCTAGGCAGTACCTCCATTGTCAGACGTATGGCGTCATTGCATCCGGTTTGAAATATTTCAATCTCCAGCATTGTAGCTGCTTTGTAATTCTTATAGATGCAAGTGGTTACTTTTGTACACTGAAAGCGATGGACACGTCACAACACCAAGGAAAATTCAGTACTGAGCTAGGATGTCTGGCACATGTAAGCCGGAAACCACCTGCCTTTTTTTCGCACGAAAACTTACGTCATTTTCATTTTGCTAATACCCGATTGGTTCGCTGAATTTATCGCAAACACAATGGGCAAGGAATGTGGTCCAGGGCCGAGTTGTTCAAAGCCTGATTAGCACTAATCCTGGATTAACTGTCAACAGAACATATGAGATGTCATGGTAATTAACCCTGTGTTAGTGCTTATCGTCCTTCGAACAACTCGGCCTAGGTTTGAGCAGCCGTTAGTGGGGAGGAGCGTTGCGTGACGAGACAAATAACGGCTGCGTGGGAAACTAGGTTTGGCCAAAGCTCTCGTAAATTTGCCCTTGGGCATTTGGAAATACGTGGTCGTAATTAGAGCCGATCGCTAAAAGAGCTTTACATATATCTTATTGAAGAAGCGCGAGGGCCGTACACTGGGACTGAATATCGGCCCGAGTCTTGACAGTACGGCCGAGCGCAGCGAGGTCCGTACAGAAAAGACCGAGGGCTGATATTCTCCCAGTACGGTCCCGAGCAAGCTTGGTTAATAAGAGATTTATTACACGACTCCTGCAGGAGGGAGGATCACGCGGGATCATTCGGGAAAATGCCCGGTCCAATACTTAGCGAATATTGGACCGGCAATCGAGCATTCTGATTGGTTGATTTTAGTTATTGGCCCACTGACTGTCTTAGTCAAACGGGGTTTCGATAAAAGGGAAGGAGAGGGAAAAACATCGCGAGTGCTGACGGAGGGGGATAGGCACGAAAGAGATCGAGGAGAATCCCCCCTCTTTTTCCCCGCTCGTTTGCCTCCTTTCTGGCATGGAACAGGCGATTCAAACTTATCTCAAATGAATAACAAACTTTTGTCATTTTCAGGATTCCTATACAGCAGGGTTGATAAAAGTCGCTCTTTACAACATTACTGCTGATCCCACTGAACGCACTGACCTGAGCCAAAAGTTACCGGATGTTGTTAAAAAACTACAAGAGAGACTGGAGTTTTACAAGAAGACCGCTGTTCCTCCTCTAAACAAGCCCGCGGACAGCCAAGCTTGGGATGTTGCAATAAAAAACGGTATATGGACGCCATGGAAAAGCAGTGAAGATAAATAATTGAACTGTTGAATTTTAGCCTACCTTTTGTTTTCTTAAGGTGGCTCCATATTGTTCAGCCCTCTCGTCTTTTGCATTCTATTACAGCTAGCCCGATGGTGTGACTAAAAATATTTTACTTGAAACCAGTAAATCTTTTATCAGTCAACAAAGTGCTATCCAAATGACGTCATCATTCGTTGCCATGGCAACGCGAAAAGAGGTCAAAAATACGCTATTTTGGACCATTTGAGGCTAATAACTTATAAATTACACGGTGAAAGTTCTTGTTTTCGATATATTTTTGTTTAATTGGCAAGAGAAACATTTTAACAAATTTTTAAAAAATTCTGTACATTGAGTTCAGAGCTACCTTAAATTTATGTAAAAATGACATATCTCTGAATCCTATGTACAGATTTTTTTCAAAATTGGCACAAATATTTATTATGTTTACAAGACAAAAATATATAAAAATCAAAAAATTTCACCGAGCAGTTTTGAAGTTATTGGCCTCAAAATGTTGAAAATAGGGTCTTTTTGGCCTCTTTTTACGTTGACATGGTAACAAATTTTGATGTCGTAGCCACCTAAATTTGTTCATTGGTTAAGTGTCTACAAACCTGTACTAAATGTTTTCTCTTAACTTTACTGGTGTAGCTGTGATTGAATATCATAGATGTATCATGATAGGAATGTTTAAACTATTAGGAGCCACCTTAATCTCGTACTGTGTGTGGGAATCCGATGTCAGTCTGTTCACTATAGATACCCGATAACGAATTAAACTGGCTCAGTAAATTTGAGGACTTTGGATATACACGAATTATTTGAATTAATTTTGAATTATACAAGGAACAGGACGCTGTGGGAGCGTATACTTGGGCGTCGTTGTATTAGGCATATTGGAAAATAAATGTCTTGGGAATCTGCATGCACGTTAGTTCATGGTTTGATGATAGGGAGTATTGGGATAGTGCTGAAGCAGTCTAACAAAGAAGCGCGTTAACCTTCGAAAACAAGAAGACACAGCACACTTAGGGTGCGAGATCGCACTCAAATTATTAAAATAGCGTGCCCACTGCGGTGCGGGGGATCTGCGAGCTGCGAGCTGCATGCGAGCTGCGAAAAAAAAAATTATATTCATGATGAGCTAGCCAATGCGAATCGAGCGAGCCACAATAGGTGCGCGCTGCTGGGGGTCCGTGACGTCATCCAAAATGGCCGCCAAAGTGGCCGCCATCTTGGTAAATGGCATTTCCCATGCATGGTAGATCATGCCGCGATGCATCACACTTGGGTTTAGTATACCGTGTTAACCAGCGCTTACACGCAAATTGTGATTTGTCAAGGTTAAACAAATGTCACGCAATTCAGTGAATCACTTTTCCTTTGCGGTTAGTGTTGATGTCAAACGGAGCATCGTGATTGGTTCTTGTACCTTGGGCTTTAAGGCGAACCTGCGGTTTAAAAGGGCAAAGCTCCACGCCGAATCTAATGCATATGAGCAAGAGCAATAGATTTTGCATGAGTTGGACAGTCCAGCCGCCATTTGTATCACGGGTTTGGCTTTCAAAACCGCCATTGCAACTTACCACGTTAAATGTCATGTGATCTTTTTATGTATCCGTGGATATTTACCACGGGAAATTTACCTCGGGAAATGTCGGTCACACTCACTAAATGCAGTTTTCCGTGGTGAAAGGGTCATTTTCCACGGTGAAAGTGCCCCGTGTAACCGCACCTATTGACCAGAAAAAAAAAATACCTACGTACTCGATTTCACACAGGTCACACAGTAGTACTTATCGTATAAACATTTGCAAAACCCCATCTTGTAGCTGTCCGTATAAGATAGACAAACCACGGGAAGTTTGTAAACATATCATATGGGTACTTATAAATGTGCTTAGTTTGCATCCGGACGACACAAATAGCCCTCACTGAGGCTGAAGTGTCTGCCATTTTGTTAAAAGCACCAGACAGTCTCCCCGAAAAGTATCAGGAATCAATAAATTAAATATTCAAAGCCAGTACAGAAAAATTCGTAGCTTCAAGCAACATGTCTTGTGTGATGGTACAATATGTGTCATGCAAAATTCGTTGACGCTGGAGGGGTGCGTGACCCGTTTAAAATAAACCATAAAACGTTCTTACGCAAGCGCATGAGTATAGGCTACGGTAGCCTCTTGTTGTTATTTTAAATGGGTAACCTAGTGGTAATATTTCTTTTCACCCTTGGGCTTTCTTCAGGATTTCTGCCTCTCCTTTAATTAAAACTCGTCCCTTTTGCAAGCAACATACTTCTTTGAGGGCCTCCTAGGGGTCTTAGGGAACAAGGGAACATGGCCATTTATTTTTGGGGAACAAGGGATATCTTAAAATTACTTTTAGAGAACAAGGGAACTTTTGAGTATTTTTCGGGAACAGGGGAACATTGATTATTTATATTTTCAAGAAATTTTTATACTTCTTTATGGCAAAAAAAATTCAGAAGAAGGTCACTCGTTTCTCTTTTGTCTCCCGATGCAAGAGGAAAGAGGCCTGGGCGCAATTTTGTTCTTCATAAAAGAACTGGTGACGAGCTTTTGAGCGCGCGGGTAACCTGGGAAATTGTGGGGAACATTTAAGAATATTTTTGGGGAACACGGGAACATGGAACATAATTTCAGGGAACAGGGGAACTCAGTAAAAATGAATTTTGGGGAACATTAGAATTTATTTTTGGGGAACAAGGGATAAATTTCTTTTTTTATAGGGAACAAGGGAACATGTACTCCCCCTGGGAGGCCCTCTTCTTTAATATTCGTGGCCGCTTATAGCTTCGTCTTCCAAGACACATACTGATTATTTTCCGAAACGAATCGTTCATATTTAGCGACAATCAGATCCCGTTATACTTTGAAATTTAGCAGCCGTATCTTTACCTGCTAAACCAAACAAAACTGGGTGACATTGGTTGGTGAATGAGTTGAAATTAAAACGTTTGTTTTGTTGATGTATTCATAGGACTTCAACATTTGATATTCAACCGGAAGTAAAACCTTATGGGTAGAGACGCAAAATTTTTTACCTTGTTGCGCATTCATTTTTAAACGGTCAATCAAAAAATTCAAAGTTTTAACCGTTACCAGAGCTACACGAGACGCAATTTAAAAAAAACTTGGAGCTTTGGGGAGGAGAATGAAATTGGTACCCTGCAGAACAGGCGTTACTTTTTATACAAACATAGTGAGCAAAGCTGATACTACGTAGAACAATTAACGCGACAACGACATGATAGAGCCCAAACTGAAAGCCAAAATGCAAATTCTTTGCCTATTACTCATGGCCGCGCGCCGCTGTGACGTGGGTCAATTGGCAAACATTTGAATTCGAGCTCTCATCTGTTGCCATCACCACGTGCGATTTGGTAGAGAACTGGCGTTCGAATTTCGCGCTAGTTTTCCTATCTTTTTGCTGCTACACCGTGCTGACGAGACCCAACCAGGTCGAAACAGCTGTCCACGGTTGCATTTTGGCTTTCAGTTTGGGCTCTATCATGTCGTTGTCGCGTTAATTGTTCTACGTAGTATCAGCTTTGCTTACTATGTTTGTATTACTATTTTTGGCTGATCAGATCTTCTATAGATCCTACGTATTCCACCAGCATTTTCGTTCGCGTTGTTATGCAATTCTTCTGATCGCCTTGCGCTCCGCGCGCGCGCTCACCTCAAAAACACAAAAGATAGGCCTCTTCTACAGGCTAGATTTTTATGTCTAGTCTAGCATAGGGTTACAAAATGCAGCTGAACGTGGTCTGGCATAGAGTAAGGGTTTGAGACTGAGTCCCAGTAGCACACCACCACCTAAAAATATACAGTGTAAGCCAACCCGAATCTTTGTAACACAATACCGTTCATAAGCAATCATCATGTGAGTGAGCTTAGGCCTCCTATGTCGTAAGCAGATCTGCATAAACGGAGTGATGTTTGGCGTTTCCGCGTTTGCTGTGTTTTTTGTTTCCGTCGCTTTGAAGTCCGCATGTGCTTCAAAACCTGTTCATATAGTTCTGACTGTGATTGACGACCTTGGTTGGAGCGATGTGGGATTTCAAGGATCCGTGATCCATACTCCGAACATCAACACACTGGCTGCCGAAGGAGTAATACTGGACAACTATTACGTACAGCCGTTATGCACACCAACACGAAGTACCCTCATGAGTGGAAGATACCCTATACACACAGGTGATCCTGAGTTGATGCGTTGTAGCTTTTAAAATTGAATTGAAAACGTAAACAAACTGCAATGCGAAATTCAAGGATGCGTCACGCAATGACACGAACCTCTAAACGCAGCGTTCCTTTGGGCAACCAGTAGAAAGAGGCTCCGTGCAAACGGAGTGCCTTTTCAGTGCTCGCAGTATACAAAATGTATACAAAATACAAAAAGCAAAACCGCCCCCCACAGCGACAAACCAATTGGACTGCCGGATCTTTTGCCGACTTAGCTCACTAAAAATCTTGAGATACCTTATGATAGGAAATAAACTCTCCATGAAATAGCCCTTGTCACGGTTTCTGACGCCATGTTGGTTGGGAGGCAAGCACGGCAAAATTTACGAAAGCAAAGAAGTAAGAAAAGAGAACCGACAAAAGAATTCTGGACATGATGGCAGTCACGGCATAATAAAATAACTCTACCGTCAAGTGGGAAAAATACTCGATACTCGATTGATACTCGATAATTTGAGGAAGCTTGACATTCTGCAATTTCTATGAATTACAAACTAAAGATATATACCAGCTAAAAGAATTTACTTATCAAATTTGAGAAATGTAGTCTCACTAAGAAAGCCGCAAATTAAGATTTTCAATTTTCATATATTTGTCTGTAAAACCGAGCCGCCGTTCGCGGGAAAATTTAGAAGCATTTGTATGAAAAACTAAAAATACGATTTCTCGCTTCTCAGCAAACCTGTACCTGATCGGCAGGATCTTTTGCTAGATAGCTTTACTTTGTAATTCATAGAAATTGCAGAATGTCAACCAAGATGGCGTCAGAAACCGTTACAAGGTCTTGTGAGCGTTAATTTCCGCGACATTATTTAAAGGCCCTGTCACACTATTGCGTATGAGAGAAACGTATGAGTTGCGTATGAAAATTCATAAAATAATTCTCATACGCACAAAATGACCAGCGTACTTGACCTATGAGTAACGTACCTCTAGCGCAACTCTCGCGTATTCAGCATATGCCTAGCGTATGCTTAGCGTATAAACCATACGTCCGAATACGCACAAAATTTTTAAGCATGCTTAGAAATTTTCTTCTGCCTCGCCGTATGCCAGCGTATGCCACTGTATGCGACCGTCCTTCAAACGTATACAACCTATGCCTAACGTACCCCTAGCGTATGATAGTGATATTTTTCATACGTTGGCATACGCCAGTACGATACGCAATAGTGTGACAGGGCCATAAGTGGAGCGTTCATTTCCGAGACCTTAATTTCACCCCAAATTCTGGATACCGTCCGAACACATATAGCAACCAGGAAACAATAACCTTCTCTTTTCTTCACACCATTTTTCAATCTTTTACAATGTAAAAGCCTTAAAGATATGTCAGTGCAATGATATTTCCAGTTCATTCTTGCTTTCAGAAGAACGGTTCTTGACATCCGTTTTTTTTTTGTACTACACAGTTAGCCAAAATATCGTTAAAGACATCAATAATCGCGTTATAATTTTCTTCATTTTGAAAATTTGCCACCTCTCTCGCGTTAATTTCCTTTTTTCCAAAGAAATTTTCCCTCTAATTCGCGTTTAATAATTTAAGTCGCGTTAATTTCAAAGGCCTTAATTTACAGGAGCGTTATAATTTCCTATAATAAGGTAATAAGTTAAAAACGGCAAACTGATCCTTATGGCGAGGAGAAGAGATAGAGACAGAGATAGGAGATAACAGGTTAGCTATGGAGGGGAATTCTGGACAAAAATGTTATTGGATCGTATCGTATGTAAACAAACCGTTCAAACGGACAAAAGCAGCTTTTAAACTCATCTTATCGTTAACTTTTGATAGAAAGGATCGTTGCATTGAATACAGCGTTGTTGATCTGCCAAACTTGACAAAGTAATCAACATTTTTGCCCCTCCTTTGAAGATAATTTTAAATTTTGGTTTTCTACGCAAGGAACCCATCAAATTGCCGCGGGAAATTTTCAACCAATCACAGGCTGGATTTTGAGACGACAATGCGACTTTATATTGACGTCTCAAAAGCAGACAAAAGTATCTGAGAATCGTGATACAATACTCCCCTTCTAAAATAGTGAATTTAGTTATTGCCTCCCCCCCCCTTCTGATCAGTCTGAAATTTTGTACGACTCCCCCCCCCCCCCTTCACACACCTTTTATATACCCAGCATTTTCTTAATATACACCCACATGTTATTGCTACATGTTTATTTGTTGGACATCCGTATCTGGAACAAGTTGCTTGCACTGGAACTCCTTTCCTCGTTAACGTTCTCTTGGGTTTCTCGTGGGATGCAAGAATGATCACCAAGAGCGTACTGGAGAACTCGTGCAACCAGAGCCATTTTACTTCCACTGATCTTAAGACCATGCTGGTTGAGGGACATCTTCAATCTGTTACAATATATTATCATATGACCCGTACGGCCCTGTGAACCTTTTCTTTGCAAAACCATTGATGAAAGTCCCGTATGAGGGCCGTACGCATTTGCGCGAGCGGGGCCGGAAAAAGGCGTACGGCCCTACTACAAAAGCGGACGGCCTCGCGCGTTCAAATTTCAAGTAATTTTGTCTCCAAATTGGTCATATGATAAAATGCTTATTGACTAAGTTAGGTCGGGCCGGATGGGAAAATATTTGGCTCTCGGTCATGGCGTACGGACCTCGCTGCGCTCGGTCCGTACGCCATGACCTCGAGCCAAATATTTTCCCATCCGGCCCTCCCACTTAGTCAATAAGTACATAATATGTACTTATTGACTAAGTTAGGTCGGACCGGATGGGAAAATATTTGGCTCGGCGCTCGGTCCGTGCGCCATGACAGAGAGCCAAATATTTTCCCATCCGGCCCGACCTAACTTAGTCAATAAGCATTTTATCATATGACCAAATTGGAGACAAAATTACTTGAAATTTTAACGCACGAGGCCGTCTGCTTTTGTAGTAGGGCCGTACGTTTTTTTCCGGCCCCGCTCGCGCAAATGCGTATGGCCCTCATACGGGACTTTCATCAATGGTTTTGCAAAGAAAAGGTTCGCAGGGCCGTACGGGTCATATGATAAGATATCTAAGATATCTAAATAAGATTTATTTATCATATGACCCGTACGGTCCTGCGAACCTTTTCTTTGCAAAACCATTGATGAAAGTCCCGTATGAGGGCCGTACGCATTTGCGCGAGCGGGGCCGGAAAAAGGCGTACGGCCCTACTACAAAAGCGGACGGCCTCGCGCGTTAAAATTTCAAGTAATTTTGTCTCCAATTTGGTCATATGATAAAATGCTTATTGACTAAGTTAGGTCGGGCCGGATGGGAAAATATTTGGCTCTCGGTCTGCGCTCGGTCCGTACGCAATGACCTCGAACCAAATATTTTCCCATCCGGCCCTCCCACTTAGTCAATAAGTACATACTATGTTGTAGTGAAATTATGATTTTTGTACACTTTTGTCAGCACTGGTTCAAATTTATTTTGAACCAGTGCAAAATGAACTGGAGCAAAATATTTTCACCAGGGCAAAATATTTGCACTGGTGTATAACTATATTCTACTGTTCAAATGTTATTTAAAAAGCTAGAAACGCTTTATCACAATATTCGTCTCCATATTATAGAGATAGAGAAGAATAGATAATCGTATTGCAACAGATTGAAATTGCAGTTCAGCCACAGAACAGATCATCAAGCCTTTCAGTGAGAACTATAAACACTTGAAATAAAATGTTAAGCCCCACCTCCTCTTGAGTGACTTATTTTACTTTGAGCCCCCAATCCCTGCTTTGATTTTACTTTATGCCCCCCCCCCCCCACCCCCACCCCTGGTTTTCCAACCACCCCCTCATGATAATTATTGCACAGTCCCTAATGCCTATTGGTTTTAGGAATTTTACTTGATCTTGCATTAGCGAAGTCAGGGGAGAAATAACGACTGCAATGGACTTTCAGAATATCGAAAATCATCGGTGTGGATTGGAAAATAAGGGACTTTCCTGATCCCGTAGGTTGAATAAAGAACACATCTTCACCGTCAACCAGCTTTTACAGCCGCTTTCCGTGAGGGAAAAAACAAATAGTTAAGTTGAATACATTTGCCTGATATTTACTTGGAGGCGTACTTGGAGTGTACTTCCTATGTTCCGGGATGTTTTCGAATGAAGAGCCTTTTCAATGCACGTAGAACACAAAATGAGAGGGAAAATTGCCGCTTGATTATTATATGAGGGTCGCCGAAATACGCTCTAAAGTGGGGCAAAGAAATCGGATTTAATCCGGAATTTTAATCCCGAAGATTTATCCTTTGATTTTGTAGCAAGGCGAGGCCGTTTTACTGAGTAGTCTTATCCTCTTGATTACGTTATTAGGGTTACAACACTTTGTGATTGAACCTCCGCAGCCTTACGGGATGCCGCTGGACTTCAGAACTTTGGCTCAAACGTTACAAGAGGCTGGTAAGAAGTGATCACTTTAGAGCAGTTTTCAACTGAGTGTCGTAAAACCAAAACCACAGTAGACTGCATACGAATGCGCGCGGTCTTTGAACGAAAGGTCTGGAGCGCGAGTATCCACACTTCAGACGCTTTGGGCGCTTCGCGCCTTTGCGATCCGCCAGCGAAAAAAAAAACACGACTGTTTTGCAGTCTAAAACCAATGTAGTCACTCTGGCCAATCACAACAGACGCAAACAATTCAATGAACCAATCACAACTACAAGCAAATACAACAGGGAGTTGGACTTTTAAGGGTCTGGCAAGAAGCTTTACTCCACATTGTCTTTCTTAATAAAGGTGTTAAAATGGGACCGAAAAAAAAAATTAGGCGGGAAATCTTGCGGGTGACCTTGCGGTACACTAGTATCTCATCCCGGGGGGGGGGGGGGGGGGGGAGTAGCGATACTCCAAGTTGCTTCATGCTACAGAAACCGTGTGGGTAGCCTGTGGTTCGTTTGCGACTTTCCTTACCTCTCACCTTGTGTAAGAAACATTAATGTATCACAAGATTCATTATTTCCTCAGGTTATGCCACTCATATGGTTGGTAAATGGCATCTTGGATTCTTTGAGTGGCCCTATACTCCAACGTACCGCGGTTTCGACTCGTATTTCGGGTTTTACACGGGCTGCGGGGATCATTTCACGCATGAGCGTCTCGGGATTCTAGATCTGCGGAACGATACCTCCCCGGTATGGGACATGAACGGGACATACTCTGCCAACCTTTTTACCAAGGTGAGAGGTAAACTGAACTAAATAAGAACCATGCTTGTAGGCATTAGTTTCTGCCGTGTTGGGGAATAAATATTATAGGGTCGCTTTTTCATGCACAACTTCGAGTTTATAAGGGATACAGTCTCGTGTCCACAGTTATTGGCGAGAGGTGTTGCGGTTTCCTTTTGAAGTGTTTACCCTTTAACTTCCCAGAGTGCCAAACAACAAAATTCAAGATAACTCCGAAATTTCATTTTGTAAAATATTGAAAAACAAATGGTACCATGCAAACGTACTACCAAAGAGGATCAATTTGAATGGTCACACCATCATGGGATTTCGTTAACAGACTCAAAAGTTAGAACTACAGTACATGTCTCCATAACTCTGGGATTTAAGGGGTTAAGGGGTAGCATCTCAATCTATGGATAAAAAGGGTTCTGTTGTAAAGTTCGGGTAGAAATTAAATTACAACGCAACGCTTTCGTGTCGGTTGTCATTTTACAGTTTAAGTAATGTAGCTGTACATAACAAAAAGTGTGAGATAATAAGACACGAGAGAATCCGGAGAATTGAAGAACATTGATGAGGGTGGCAAAGGATTTATGCGTGATGCGTGATCAGGGCAAAAATTAGTGCGTGAAATGGAAACGTGATTCGTGAATTTAGGAACTAATATCCTTGTAAGGAACCAGACAAAGGAATTTAACGAATATGTGACGCGTGTGAAATTTGTTACCCTCATTGCTCTTTATTAAAATATGTTGCTTTCTTTGAGAATAATTGTTGGGTTACGTAATAGTTTTCCACACATTCTTACGTTGTAGTATTTCGAATATGCTTTCCGTCCCTTGTATTAGTGTTGCCGTAGTATTTAAGCAAACAACAACAACAACAACAACAAACAACAACAGTTTTTTCGAATCAATTGGAATCGAGTTCGTCCGGGACAACATAGAGGACGTTTAAAGGACATTTAGGATGTTGTAATTTCGAGGTTATCGTTTCTTCAAGTGTTCAAGTACTGGTACATGGTGTAATAAAATGTTCAATCGCGTGAACAATAATCTATACTGTAGGAGTATCTTGGGGCAGAGCCTTCTCGTAAAAAAAGAATTTTCTTGTGTACCTCTTCCCTCACAGGTGGGAGTGAGGTGGATGGGGCTGTAGGAGGTAATATAGAGAACTAACCCCTTTACTGTATTAACTCTTCTTATGTACAGCAAGCAGTTAAGGTTATTGAGGAGCACAATTCTTCCAGGCCTCTCTTTCTGTACTTGCCGTTTCAAAATGTCCACTTCCCGGTTCAAGCGCTGCAACACGACATCGATAGATACAGCTTCATCAACAACAAGCTGCGGAGGACGTATGCCGCCATGTTGGATATTGTCGATCAAGCTATTGGTAATGTGACGAGGAGCTTAGAAAAAGCAGGGTAAGATATTGCACAGAACTTTAGCGCGGTTTTTAGTTGAAACAAAAACAAAAGTAATAAATCTTCCCCATGACAACAGACAATCCAATGAACCAATCAGAGCTCGAAGTAAATACATGTAACCAGAGCCAAGGGCGGGAAAACGCGTGCGAGTAAGTCACGATTGGTTTTACTTCTGAATTGGTTGAGAAAGTGGCGCAAGATTTTTCAGCCAATCACAAAACGTAGGCAATGCCAAACCAAAGCAATTGAGAAAAATCCCTTCGCCAATTCCACATTCAATTGGAAACCACTTTATTGAATTTCTTGTTATCGCTCGGGAGTTTAGATGGCACAGTGACGAAAGCGCTCGCTTTTGAATTTTGTACATGCTAACGTGGCCAGTAGTAGGGCGGATTAGAATGGATGTAAAAGAATAATAAATCGGCCGCCATTTATGAATAAGGTCTATGAAACATCGAAAAGAAGTTTACTAAGGAAGTATTAAGAAACTATACAAAAGAACTAATGAAAAAAAAATGAGCAATATTTTAAAATCAGGAGCCCATGGTGGGCTCCTGTTTTAAACATTTAAAATGGTAACTTGATTTCTCTTAATGACCATTATAGCGGAGCCCCATACCCCATACTCATAGAACCTATGCCCGTCATTTTTCATGGTCATGTCTAGCGGAATGTTTCGCGGGCGCGCGTCTGTTACATGTGTTTCCGGTGTCCGTCGCGCAAGGCTAACTCGCGGGCGCGCATGACGTCGCAAAACATGTGCGTTTTACACCACATAACATCCGGGATCTTAGCAATTTTGAAACCAAAGCGAGGCTTTGTTTTTCGCGCGGCTACACGGCCGAATGTTACGTCAGCTCGGTAAACACTTTAATGCTTTGCTGTGTTTAGCGGAGAAAACTATTTCAAATTACAGTCGTTATGTCCCTGCATTTTCTCGCGGTTTGTTACTCATTAAGGGATACTCAAAAGCCACTATAGTGCAAAAAGAAATGCTTCCAAGGATAAAATCTTTCTTCGAGGAACTTCATACGTTTTAATCAATGCGGCAGCAATGCGGGGAGATGTTTGTCACTACGGATTTCAGAACTGAAGAATTTCTTAAAGGTAAAACAAATTGCATTTTTCGATGGGAATTTTTGTTGATATCAATCTGTGATTGACTTTTTCTTTGTGTTCTTGTTAGTTTTGGAGAATTGTTTATATAACGTGCTCAAATTCGGTCGTATCATGATTTCTTTCATCGAAGACAGCTCGGCCTCGATACGCTATAAATGGTTCGCGGTTTGCTTAAACTTATGGAAATTTGAATAAAATTTTTCGAAAGAAGATTGTGTTGTCCATTTTTATGTGTTTGTTCATTCGTTACATAGGTTGAAAAGCGATTTTATGTAAACAAAACAAGACTTGGATTTTATAGCGGAGCACTTGCCAGGCCGAAGGCCTGGCTGCGCAGTTCCATACTCATAGAACCTATCGCCGTCATTTTTCATGGTCATGGCTAGCGGAATGTTTCGCGGGCGCGTGTCCGTCCGCCCGCCGTGTTGGAACAACATCCGGGATCTTGAAAGCAAGGCTTTGTTTTTCGCGCGGCCACACAGCCGTGAGCTCGGTAAACACTTTAGTCATAGTTTTGTTGTGTCTAGCGGAGAATTAAAGTCGTTATTTTCCTGCATTTTTTCGCGGTTTGCTACTCAAGACAGGGATACTAATTAAGGAATACTCAGAAGCCGCTTTAGTGGAAAAAGACGAGCTTTCAGGGATAAAATCTTGCTTCGAGGAACTTCATGTATTACGTTTTTATCAATGCGGGAGATCTTTGTTTTCCACGGATTTCAGAACCAGAAGCGGAGATTTGAATTTCCAAGCAAGCGAGGAACTTAAAGGTAAAACAGATTACAGTTTTCGATGAGAATTTATATTGATATCAATCTGAGTGACTTTTTATTAGTATTATTGTTACATTTGGAGAATTGATTTTAAAACGTGCGAAAATTCAGTTGTATCGATCTCTTGAATTTCATCGAAGAAAGCTTAAACTCGATGAGCTATAATTAAATGGTACGCGTTTTGCTTTTAAACGTAAACTAATGGAGATTTGAATAAATTTTTTCGAAAGAAGATTGTGTTGTCGATTTTTTTGTGTTTGTTCATTCATTAGATAGATTGAAAAGCGATTTTATGTAAACAAAACAAGACTCTGATTTTATAGTACAGTTCTATCTTCACTCGCATATGTTTGTATTTTTGCAATTTTTGATTTTCAAATCAGTTTCTCGGGCAATTTTTGACAAACATAAACTGTATTTTATTCGGAAACTAGTGGTACTAGTTATTCTAGACAGAGAAAAGTTGTTTTTGTGAGCTTTTGTACGGTCTATGAAAATGTACTGTGCAGACGGTCGCGTAATACTGTTTTTGAGAATTGCTAAAATTGAAAATAGCCCATTCGTCAATCTTAATTCTTGTGCTTCCAACCTTTCACCTTAGTTAAGTTTCACCTTAGTTAAGCTTGTTCAAAGTGCGACGCTGTTGGGCTTGGGCTATGTATATATATTAGTTCTAATTTCACACGCGTGACCTTATGCAAATATGTTGTGTATTTTTTGCAATTTTGATTTCCAAATCAGTTTCTCGGGCAAATTTTTATAAGTAACAGGTGTATTTTATTCGAACATTAGTCGTACTAGTCATTCTAGACGGAGAAAAAGTTCTTTTGTGAACTTTTGTACGGTCTAAACGTACTGTGCAGACGGTCCCGTAATTTTGTTTTTGAGAATTGCTAAAATTGAAAAATAGCCCGGTCGTCAATCTTAAATCTTGTGCTTCCGACCTCTCACCTCAGTTAAGTTTATCATCGGCTTTCTGTTCAGAGAGCTCCGCTGTTGGGCTCAGCCTATCTATATATATTACATAGTACGTACCACTCTTAAACTGAGAAACTGAGAAACTGGGAAAAAGATTCAAACCTTCCTGTACCGTTTTACTAGCAATGGAATCTTCATGTACACAGAATATTTAAGTCTCATCTCAAATTTTTAGGACAATAATGTTTGTCCAATAGGTTCATCTGATAGGTTGTATCTTGCGTAACCCCGCTACCCCTTCACAAGTTGGGTTCTCGTAGAGAAAACTTGTTATAATCACTTCCCTAATACAACTAGGCATGGCATGAAAAATCGGATGTTTTTTTTTTTCTTCTAGCCTTTGGGAGAATACTTTGTTCATCTTTACCACTGATAATGGCGGACTTCCTGAGGCGGGTGGTTACAACTGGCCATTGCGCGGACAGAAAAAAACTCTTTGGGAGGGAGGCGTACGAGGGGTTGCCTTTGTCCATGGACCGATGCTGAGTAGAAAAGGCGTCAAAAGTAGGGAACTGCTTCACTCCACAGACTGGTATCCCACACTAATCAACCTCGCAGGTGAATAATATATATATATATTCTATTTTATTCATTTATACTAAGATTTCTTCAGGGACATCCAATTCAGCTAAGCTAGTTTAGTTGTAGCCCTGACTGAACTAAATAAGATGACGATAATAAACAGACGTTAAACAAGTTAAAAGCACACAAGAAACTAAACTACATATAATCGCTAAGTTGACTTATTGAATTAGCGTTTGAGGTGGCGCTTAAGTTTGGTCTTAAAGGGACATTGTCACGCAGGTTTTGCTGTGTTTTGGTCAAAATACACTAAATATATAACAAAGCTAAGTACCTTTGCTCAAACATAAAATTGCCTTTAGAACACCAAGAAGATAATATCAAGTGATTCCTTCAAGGAAGAACAAACCATAATAAGTTTTTCTGCGATTTTTCCACGACTCTTGGGAGAAACTTGAAAAAATTGGCCAATTTTTAGGTTTCCATTGAAACAAATATATTTCTTGGCTTTTCAAAGTGATAGTAAAAATAGGTGACAGTGTCCCTTTAAACTCTCCTAATTCCTGCCCAAACGGATGCCCCGTTATATCTGAAGCTTTGCTGGTATTTCGATGTTTTAGACAGATAGGTGCAACAAGTCACGGTGTCTGGTGTTATATACGTGGATCTGATGTGCCGTTTGAACCCGGGAGGGGGGTACTCCCATATGTGAGCTATATAGGTATGGCCGGCTGAGAAAGGTATGGTTTTCAGGCAGTTTAGTCTAGGATAGGGTATACTAATCAGAGATTTTTGGTCTAGAATAGGGTATCATTTTTCGCAAAACTGATCAGTTGCGTGAAGAATTTAGTCTAGACAAGGTTTACTGGCAAATGGCATTTAAAAATCGGCACAGCGGGCAGTAGCGGGCATTTTTACTGACCCCTGTACATGTGATAGTGAACGAGCTTCTGGAAAATAGCGAGTCCGGAATAGGTAGGGTAGGGTTTTTCGGTGTTTAGTCTAGAATAGACTAAACACCGAATAGACTAAACACAGAGTATCCCCTCGGGGGGGGGGGGTGCGTTTGAACTCCGATAAAAGATATTTATAAACTAGCACACCGTTTTAAGGTATGGATGGATATGGGGTAACCCAATAGTTTTTTTTTTGAGGGGGGGGGGGGGGCGATTATGCATGATTCGACTTATTTCAACGGTGAGCTTTAGGAAATGGCATGGGGATGTTTGATTCAGGAAGGGGATTATGGTCTCCTGATTCAAGTATTATTCCATTATTAGTAACATTTTTATTAAGTTTTTATTACACTAATCAACTTTCCGGCTAACAGAAAGTACGGCGACTGATTTCTTAAGATTGTTTCGCTAAAACGTCGGTCGCCGAGACGTTTAAGATATTCTCTCGACCTTATTCTAGAATACGAACACAAAATGCAAATCAGGACTTTGGATCCACTGCAAGGCGAAAATTATTCTCTATCCGTTGCTACACTGCGATGTTTCGTGCAAATGTCGTGCATTTTTCTATTTCAGGAGGAAAAATCGACAATACTCCAGTTCCCGTCGATGGCTTTGATGTGTGGGAGACAATCTCCACTGGGAAGCCTTCTCCAAGAACGGAAATTCTTCTAAACATCGATTTACCACCAAAGGAGGAGCGTTACAGCGAGATGGAGTCTGATGATCCGCCTTATCAGGGCGCGGCAATTCGTGTGGCGGACATGAAGTTGCTGATAAGCTGTCCAAACTCAACATGGTTCAAACCACCAGAACTGGGGAGACTTCGTGATAAAGATACGGTCAGTTATTTTTTCTTTTTTATTGGATATTCTTGTCACTGTGTAAACTCCTGATTTTATCATGTGCCTCACTGGCCATGAAAATAGAGAAGTTGATGATCGACGTCTATGGGAATTGGAAGTAGAATGATTCCTCGTTTGGCACGTTTTAACTTTGTCCCCAGGGCTCTCTCGGTCTTGAAAATGGTGGTGCCGCACTAGTGGCCGCCATCTTTGATGGCAAACAACTCAAAGATCCCGGGTAAGGGTAAACAGTGGTTCAGCTGAAGAAAAGTTTTGTGAAGGACTGGTGTTGCCAAAGCTCTCGTAAATTTGCCCTTGGGGATTTGGAAATACGTGGTCATAATTAGAGCTGATCGCTAAAAGAGCTTTACAAAGAATTATTTTAGTAAGTAAACGGGGTTTCGATAGACGGCATGTAGAGGGAAAAATATCGCGCGTGCTGACGGAGTGGGATAGGCGCGAAAGAGATCGTGGAGAATTCCCCCCCCCCCCCCTTTTTTTTTTCTCCGCTCGTTCGCGCGCCGGTTTTAGCTCCTTCCCGGCGGCATGGAACAGGCGATTCAAACTCATCTTAAATGAATAACAAAAATATTTGTCATTTTCAGGATTCCTATGAAGGAGGGTTGATAAAAGTCGCTCTTTACAACATTACTGCTGATCCCACAGAACGCACCGACCTGAGCCAAAAGTTCCCGGATATTGTTAAAAAACTACAAGAGAGACTGGAGTTTTACAAGAAGACCGCTGTTCCTCCTCTAAACAAGCCCGCGGAAAGCCAAGCTTGGGATGTTGCAAGGAAAAACGGTATTTGGACGCCATGGAAAAGCTAGGAAGATAAATAGCTGAACTGTTGAATTTTAGCCTACCTTTTGTTTCTTAATCTCGTACTATGTGCCGGGAATCCAATGTCAGTCTGTTCACTATAGATACCCGATAACGAATTAAACTGGCTAAGTAAATTTGAGGACTTTGGATATAAAAGAATTATTTGAATTAATTTTGAAATAATTTTGAATTATACAAATAATTATACCATTTAGCTTTTAATTTCAATATTGTTCTAGCAGAGTTTTGACAGGGGTTTTGCAGACAAATGCAAGGGAAACGTAGAGAAAAAATAGCATTTCCGCTTCCTAGGAAAGCTACAGTCCTCAAATTAATATTTAACCATGAAAATCGTGAAAGTGTAAGTGCAGGGGTGTACCCAGCCTTTTTGCAGGGGGGAGGCAATTCCATCTCGTCCGAAATCAGTCACTCGAGATAGTTCCGATACACAGGCATTCAAAACACATGTGAATGTCACGTGAGGGAAGGGAACTGTCAATATTGCTTGAAGAAAAGTGTCAACTACGTAGCCTGTGAACAGGCTTCTTTTTGGGAAATTGGGTTAGCTCGGACTGGCCCCTTCCCTCTTCCCCAGTCCGCGCTTTGCTCGACTTCGCTCGCCGCTTCGCTCGTTTTGCTCGCTTCTTTTTGGGAAATTGGGTTAGCTCGGACTGGCCCCTTCCCTCTTCCCCAGTCCGCGCTTTGCTCGCTTCGCTCGCCGATTTTAACCTAACCCAATTCCCCAAAAGAAGCCTGTTCACAGGCTACAACTACGTAAAAATAGCACCAACTCCCTGTTTCTTGTTTTCACATTGAAATAGTGTTCTCCTTTCTCGATTTTTTTTGTTAGGATTCTGTTCTCAATTCTTCAGGGTTTTTTTTTCTCGAAAAACTGCAACCTTCTCCTGGGTATGCACCTGCCTAATCTCGTACCGAGATCTCCCACGGTCTCAGTACAGTGGTAGCACGAGTGAGATCTGGGTACGAGATTAGCCCCTGTCAACATGCGAAAACTGTGGACCACATATTGACAAACTTTGTTCGTGATGTTGACTTACGAGTACGAATAATAGACCACGAGAAGTCGATCTTTTCTTTAAATGACGGTTGAGTGAGAAGCGTTACACCCGCGGATCACAAAAAAAAGCACCCGGAAATACAATTCTGTATCACACCAGTTGCAACCTTCTTAATCTTCTTTTCGAGGCCTCTGATCGGCTTATAGTCGTAACCACTGATCTTCGTGAAGGTAGTGGGGGGGGGGGGGAGGGGCGGGAGTGGGCACTGAAAATTTCACAGGTATGTGGATGGATTTGCCCCATGACCCCAGGGGTTCTTAATCCGCTCCTGCACCCGCGTGTTAATTGCTGCAGCGTAAAAATCTCGTAAAAGTAAAAACTGCACAAAATTGGTAATTTTTATTCAACCATTCAACGATTATTATACAAAACTAATGTAGTAAAAAATGACTATCACATTTCCTAGTCGAACTATTGTAGGAACTATTGAGTGGTCATGTCGACGGATTTGATTATGGGCTTGATTTTGCCAGAATTTTTTTTTCAGTTTTTTGTTCCTTTTCTTTTCTACGGTTCTCTTTTGCCTTTCAGACATTACTTAGTTGTTTTTTAAGCATTAACACTGTAAGCTATCAGATAAGTATTATTGTCTGTAGAATACAAATCCAATAAAAAATTAATTTGGGGTGTAATGAGCCATTTTGCATGTGTTTAATCTCGATTTCAAAGTAAACAGTATTTTGTCTTTCAATACACCTTATTCCAAAATGGCAAACAATTTATTATTCTTTTGTATGCATTTCAATTAGCCCTCTTTGCCTCATTTTCGCGTGAAAATTTTGTTGTATTTTGCACATGCTGACGAAGCAACAAGGGCTAATTAACATACATATAAAAGAATAATAAATTGACCACCATTTTGGAATGAGGTGTATAGAATTGTAATGGTATCAACTTATAGTTATTGTCTTATTGGGATTTAATCCACACTGATCATGATTTGACAGACGTTAAAGTTAGAGCCATCCTTGGTAAAAAGCATTTTTATAGAAATGTACTGCTCAAAAGCTTTCATGGTCCCACATTAAGATTTCATCCACAGACTCAAAAGAAAGAGCTGTATCACATGATTAAAGGTTTAACTGTAAGAGTCAATGGGTTAACTCGTTTTTACATGACTGAGTATCACATCCACGGGGTCCAGGCACCATTCTCCTTTGCTACCTTTCTTGCCAAAGGATCTCCCGGTTTGTTAGCAGGTGGCAATGCACCCTTCATGTAATACTGCACTCGATCTTGGAACGTCTTCACCATAT
Organism: Cladopsammia gracilis; assembly: GCA_022457155.1. Taxonomy (NCBI): domain Eukaryota; kingdom Metazoa; phylum Cnidaria; class Anthozoa; order Scleractinia; family Dendrophylliidae; genus Cladopsammia; species Cladopsammia gracilis. Next base: position 697,581 of record JAJGOT010000227.1, read on the forward strand.
CCGGGAACTTCTTGCTGAGGTCGTACTTCTCGTATGGGTCAGCGGTGATGTTGTATAGGGCTACATCGACAAGTGGGACAGGGGGCTTAAAACAATCACAAAATATAATAGTGTTAAAAAATAATAATAGAAGCCCAAATTAGAACAATCTCTAGCTTGATGCTAAAAGACACATTTACCAAGAATTCCACTTTTTATGTGCAGTTGGTAAATCAGACCAGTTTAACAAATATTGGGGCAACAAACCAGGAATGTTTAGGAAAACGCTTGGAATGGTGTTGTACTGTTTTTCCATATCATTATAGTGCCTTTACAGGGAATCCAACGAGAAATGTTTATGAAAACGCTTGGAATGGTTTTGTTCTGTTTTTCCATATCATTATAGTGCCTTTACAGGGAACCCAACGAGAAATGTTTAGGAAAATGCTTTGGAATGGTGTTGTACTGTTTTCCATATCATTATAGTGCCTTTACAGGGAACCCAACGAGAAATGTTTAGGAAAACGCTTGGAATGGTGTTGTGCTGTTTTCCATATCATTATAGTGCGTTTACAGGGAACCCAACGAGAAATGTTTAGGAAAACGCTTGGAATGGCGTTGTACTGTTTTCCATATCATTATAGTGCGTTTACAGGGAACCCAACGAGAAATGTTTAGGAAAACGCTTGGAATGGTGTTGTACTGTTTTTCCATATCATTTTAGTGCCTTTACAGGGAACCCAATGAGAAATGTTTAGGAAAACGCTTGGAATGGTGTTGTACTGTTTTCCATATCATTATAGTGCCTTTACAGGGAACTCAACGAGAAATGTTTAGGAAAACGCTTGGAGTGGCGTTGTACTGTTTTTCATATCATTATGGTGCCTTTACAGGGAACCCAACGAGAAATGTTTAGGAAAACGCTTGGAATGGCGTTGTACTGTTTTTCCATATCATTATAGTGCCTTTAAAGGAAACTATGTGAACGCTAATACAGTTTAATATTCTTCTGTTATTATATGGCTGAAATGGTCCCCGAATTTTTGAATACGGACCGCTAAGATGGACCGCTCGCGAATTAATTTCGCAAATCCCTTTTATGAAACAAGCAAACTTTTTTAGTAAGTAGAAATGCTTTTTCTGAATGTTTGGCGGATAATTTCGGTTAAGTTAGCCTAAAAAATGCAGAGTATATTCTTAACTTTGGCGAGCGCGTTTGGCGAGAACGGATGCATTAACTTATCAGCAAAATTTTGAAAGAGCCATAATAAAAACTTTTATTGAACTAGCTTGTTCGGTCCGTGTTGGGAAATATTGGTCTCCTTCTTACCATAAACTTGCAAAAAAAGAACTCGACCAATATTTTCCCAATACGGACCTCACGCTATCAATAACATCTATTTTTCTTTTTGCTGAATATTTAAAGACCCACCTTCACCCAAAATGCTGTGCGCGCCGTAATCACTTTCTGTGCTGAATTTCGTGTAACACGAAAACGACTTCTATCCTTCCGAAAACAAAAGGCGTCAATTTTTCTGATGTTACGAAAGTTTGAGACGACATTTTACTGAAGAAAACCGAACAGCTTCCGTACATCTTCCGAACATTTTCCGAACACTTTTTATCCTTACAAAAACAAAAGGCGTCAATTTTTCTTATGTTACGAAAGTTTGAGGCGACATTGTACTTAAGAAAACCGAACAGCTTCCGAACATCTTCCGAATATTTTCCGAACATTTTCCGAACACTTTTTATCCCTCCGAAAACAAAAGGCGTCAATTTTTCTGATGTTACGAGAGTTTGAGGCGACATTTTACTGAAAAAAAAACTCCAGTTTTTAGACTAACAAGAAGCTGTACACAGCTTAAACTCGTGGCGTCTTTACCTCATTGCAGTATTGATTCCCGAGTGTTTGGAGTGCTTTTACGGAGAACAATAAACTTAAAATATGTCTAAAAAGTCAAGACTACACATTTACTACATTCAATAGCCTCAGAAATAGCCGACACTTCAAAACTCGATCGCTAATCAAATTGCAAGTTATATAAAACACAAAACTTGTCGGAACAAAAATTCCACAGCAATAAGCGGCGAACATAATAACAAACATGAACAAACGGTCCTATCCATCCATGAACGCCTTGCATTGTCTTGAAAACTTGCAATTGTACGCTGTAATTCGTCCTTCCGCTTCTCAAGTCAACACTCGGAGATATTTTGCGGTATGTATTTCACGGTTGAAAGCCATATAGTAGTCGGCATTAACTAAATATGCGTGCATAAATTTGCATGCGCTAATGTGACACGAAAATAAAAAAGAAAACTCAGAGCCGGAATTACAACTCGCGTGCTGAGCCACGAGTAATTACGAATTTTTAAGATGACGAAGGTATTCTGAACTGCTTTCCACAGAAACGATCCATTGGGTGCTCCCAGAAGCTGGTGCGCATGCTCCTGAAACAGTAGCCTGCAACACAGTCCGTATTTTTGCGCGAGTTAATTCGGCGAGGGGGTGCAAAAGGTCTGGAGCGAGTGTTCATACTAAGAGTGAGACTGGAGATAGAGAGAGGTCTGGGGGATTGACACATAATTGCGCGCGAAACTCGCGCGAGAGGCGCGGCGTTTCGTGCCTGTCATCGCGAGTTTTAGTGATGAAACCGACGGTGGCCAATTTATCTTCACAACTGAGTTGATAAAACCACATTTTCTTTATAAACTAACCCCTTTATACATTTGGTGTTTTTGTTTTTTTCAGTCTAGCAACCAAACAACAAATTTGGTGGCAAAAGATGCCAAAAAAATTAAAATATGGCATGTCTTACAGACACCAGGTTCCAAAATTCTGACACAAATGTTTGGGAATTTTAAAGATTCACTTACATCCTCAAGGTCTTGCAAAGAGAGCTTGATGGCTTGTGACGTATTTCTTTCTTCTGGTGGTATGAAGTAAGAGATGTTAGGGACTCCCATTAGAAGTTTCATGTCTCCAACACGAAGACCAATTCCTTGATAAGCAAAGCCAAGTTGTTGTGGAAAGGAGCTGCTGTCTATATTGTGAAGGATCTCGGTCCGGGGTGACGGTTCTCCATTGGAAATTGATTTCCATACATCGTACCCATCAAGATCGGCAAGGTCCTCCGCATCCAAATGCCCTCCTACAAAAAAAGATACTCAATAGGCGCGTAGGTCTGTAGCTCCACACGCAATGTTCTCAATTTAAAATGCCAGTTCGAACAAATTTTTAAATTTCAGTTTGTTTGTTTTTTTTTTTCACTTTTTGAAAGAAAATAATGTATTCAGTAACCTGTCCAAACCATTTTTTAATGCGATTAAGGGAAAACGTCTTTAGTTTTTTTTCGGCCGCCGTTAAATTTGCATGTTCCTGAAGTTCCAATACATAGCCAGCGAAAGTGACGTCAGACACGCAAAAATTCCTCTCTTCGGAGTTGTTGTTTTGCAGGGAACGGCAAAGAAACGTGCAGAGGCATTGTTTTCGCCCATTAAACCTTGAGCTTCTACGGTATTCAAAAGTGACCAAAAAGCAGTAAATACGCTTTCACTGCATGTGAGCATGCACGTCTGTCCTCTATGTTCAGACCAAGTAGCGCTCAGCAATTTCCATTGGATCAGATTGACGGAGATTGACATACTTCACCCGAAGTTGCTCCGAAGTGTTCCGAAGATTTTCGAAGTTTATCGAAGACTTCCGAAGTAATGACACCAGCGCTACGTAATCAACTATTTGGTGTACAAGCACAAAACTGATCAACAGAAGTTTTCCAATTTGAGAAACAAAGCAGTTGAGAGAGTTTAATGATTGTGCGATAGAAAATAAGACATACATTTTTGTCCTATATTTTTGCATCTGTTGCTTATTAAACTCGCACCCAGATCTCACTAGAATCGTGCTTGCAAGGTTGTTACGGTTATGGAGCGAGATTGCCCTCTCACGGCAGTTGCTACGGCCCCTGGCCCCCTGTTTCTGAGCTTCCTTCTTAATTATACATCCTACAAAGCTGTTTCTAACATGGATACCAGCGTTACAATCCTTTACAAAAAGTTTCAGGATTTAACTATTTGCTTCCGATTTGTAAAGGCTTTAAATGTGTCAAGCAATTCATCGCGCTAATTAAGATACTAAGCCGTAAAAATAAACAAAATTGAACCAGTTGAAAGTTATTTTTGCATTATGGGTGCTTATAAGCCAGTTTAATGAAACTTATAGCGAATCCAATATTTTGTAATGAGATTTTTGGTGTAATATTAAAGACTTCAACGTTTTTGCCGCCATGTTTGTGTTCCTAAGTGGGACACCCGGTCGCTACATGCATTTTTACTAAAAATGTCTAATGCTCGTTCCCCTATATAACTCTTGAACAAAATGCTCTTGCGCTTCAAAAATTGCCCCAGATGTGTAGTTTAAACTCTCTATAATTTTATGAACATTTTGGAAACGAAATCTATTTTTTATGCTTCTGAATTTTGATATGACTAAGTGCAAACCAAGAATAGGAAAGTAAAAGGACTGTCTATAGCCTTATACTTACCAGCAAGATTAACCAATGTTGGATACCAGTCAGTCACGTGAATGAGCCCTGTACAATTCACCCCTTTCCTGGAGAGCATGTTACCATGTACGAACCCCACCCCCCGGATTCCTCCTTCCCACAGAGTGTCCTTACGTCCCCTCAGGGGGTAGTCGTATCCGCCGTTCTTTGGTACACCACCATTGTCAGTACTGAAGATCATAACAGTGTTGTCCCACAAGCTTAAAAACAAAACCAAACAATGAGATCACTTAATTTATTTTATGTTGGGAATCGTTCAGTGTCAATTTATCACACTCGCTTACGGCTCAATTTTAGTGCATGAAACTATGACCTTTTTAAGAAAAATTGCTCTGTTTCAACAGTATGTATATTTTGTGATGGAAAACGTACATTACTTTTTGTACTACCCAAGTTTTCTAAAATCAGCAATGAAGCCCGAGTGCAGGCGTCTCCGGGCACTTGCATTGGTTCCTTACTCCAGGTGGCACTGTCCCCTCCCCACTTATGTCCAGGATTGCACTCACGTTTTTATATTACCGGTACTTCATATGTGACAGAATTAAGTGTGCTATGGCGAACCTTTATAGATGAGGACACTTTGTGATGACTATCATGGAATAGCGTGGGGCCCCTCTATGCTGTAGTGTAGCAGCTCTTAAATACCTCTATTTTCATTGGCCTTGTAAAACACAACTGCTATTGTTTTTGGAGCTGGGGTCCATTGTTGTGTTGTTTGTTCTTATTGTTCTCTCGAAGGGTATCGAACCAATGGTGTGAGACCGTACAAGAGCTACCCTCTATGGCAATTATGGACATTATTACTCCTATTATTGATGGCTGTTTTTACTGTTTTTCGTTGACAAAAACGAGAGAAGAACTGTAGTTCACATGTTCCTAATTTTTCCCGTCGTAATTCGTAATAATATTTGACCCCTGTATGACAATAACTTCCTGTGGTACTAAATCCTCGTGTTCTTAAGTATACGTAAAGCAGAGACAACCCCTTTTGACTTATTTATATTTCAATCAGATCACCAAGTTACATCAGAATAAATACGGTATATCACGCTCTCAACGGAGAAGTTAAGTCTTTCACGGGTCAATCTGTTTATTTGATGAACTTTTTTTGAAAGCCATTTCCTTTTAATAATTTAGAAGACGCCTTCTTCACTTGGTGTTTGTAAATTCCTACGCCTGTGAGGACAGTTTTCATCATGAAGCAACAGAGCACAGAAGAGAAGCAGACAAACCGAAGGAAAACACTCGAAAGCTTGTGTTCCATGTCGGGCTTATTGTTGTCTGTTTTGTGTTGTATCGAACTTATTCACGCGGAACTCAGAATACAAGAACATCATCGACTGATACCACACTCAGCAACATTCTGTGATCAGATGGAAACAGAAATTCTTCGAAAAATTCAACAAAATTACGGAAAATGGCAAGTTTTAAAAGGCAGCCATTCAGAAGGTCATTGGCAAGAGAAAAGAGGTGAGTTGCGTTTAATACCTGCGTTCTTGAATTTTTTTTTTGTTTTCAGTCCTCACGAAAAAGATGTAATCCCAGTTAGGCTGGGCATGTTTACTAGCATTGTTTTATAAGATTTGTTTTTCCCGACGATTGATAAGCGTTTTTCTTTTACATCACTGACTTTCAGTCGTTCTTTCTTTACTTCCCTTTCATATCAGCCGGGAGATATATTCATGTGTACTTTATAATATATGTTGGCATTACTTTGACATTTTAGTCAGCTCTCACGGTGACACAAGTCATTTATCCGTCCATTTTAGTGCAGCTTTCTATTTTAACGCAGTCGTCTAGAAATTCTCCTTTCCGATACTCAAACTAAGCATAAAGATTGCGGAAAAATGTAGACGTTAGCGAAAACGAGGTTAAACCTTGACTCCGTAAACTTTACTGGTATTCTTTGGTGATATTTTGTGACACTTTTTTACACAACTGACTTTCAGTCGTTCTTTCTTTACTTCCCTTTCATATCATCCGGAAGATATATTCATTAGTACTTTATAATAAATGTTGGCTGTTGTTTTTGACATTTTGGTCAGCTCTCACAGTAACACAAGCTATTGATGTCCATTTTAGGGCAGATTTTTATTTTATCGCATTCATCTAGAAAATCGTCTTTCCAATATTCAAACTAAGCATAAAGATTGCGGAAATATGCGGTCGTTAGCCAAAACGAGGTTAAACCTTGACTTGATTTTACTAGCATTCTTTTGTGATACTTGCTCAAAGGTTTTCTTTTACTTTTTATCGTACTTTCCTTTCATATGAACGAACACATGGCTCGCGTCCTATTTTTCTTAACAATGGCTTTCATTTTCAAGGTCAGAAGATATCAAGACAAAAGCGCGCTTCACTCGATAATTCACAACAGAAATCGGTCAAAACAGCCTCTGAAGTTAAACTGCTGGTAAAAGAAGAGCTTCGTCTGCTGCAAAACAAAATTTGTGCTAAAGATGAAACACTCTGCCGTTCAGGACCAAAAGGTAGCACAGGACGACGGGGAAGACGAGGACCCCAAGGGAAACAGGGTCACCCTGGGAGACCCGGAGCAGTAGGACCTCCTGGTAAACATGGACCAATAGGACCTCAAGGACCGATGGGCATGAAAGGGGATCGCGGAGTGCCGGGTCTGCCGGGTCCCGCGGGACATAGAGGCCCGCCGGGCGCCAAAGGTGAGCCGGGCCAATCCATCTCGGTTCCTTCTCTGCTGCAACCTCCTGTTGACACGACAGTCAATGAAAGTCAGATAGCCATCTTGAAATGTACAGTGAACGGTAATCCGCCACCACAAGTCACGTGGTCTAAGCTGAATTCATCGCTTCCTGTGGGGCGGCACGTGGTAGAGTCCAGTGGCGCTCTGATTGTGAAGAACGTTAGGCCTAAAGACGAGGGCGTTTACACTTGCAGTGCTACAAATTTGCTGGGAAGCGTCAACGCCACAGCGAAATTAACTGTTCAATGTAAGTTGTGTCATTTTTTTCTCAATATGTAAATTTGTAGTGTTCTTCCATTTTCTTGGAATCATAAGAGAACATTTTCAGCACATTCTCAGTGCAAAATGTGTTTTCGAAACGACGTTATATATTTTCGCTGATCCGTTTTACTTTTAACGTAATGTAGTGGGAATACTTCATGAAAAGGGCATATGTAAAAAAATTTGTTTTAATTGACTAGTTTCAAAAAGATCCAAAAAGCGAATGAGTGAGAGGAGGAGAAAATGAGTTCTCTAATACGCAGCTTCTACACATTGATTTAAAGTAGGCACATGAATCAGTGAATATTTTGTCAGCTGAATGAATATGGTTCCTTTATATCTCTACAGTTGGTCCCCAACAAATCGCCTGATGGCTGAAGCGAAACAAAACGTCACTATCGCCTGCACTGCTACTGGTCAGCCGCAACCCAGCATCACATGGTCAAGTCAGTTGGCAGTTTGCCGAAAGGTAGAAATAAAATTATGAATGGCACCCTGACAATCTACGAAGTGACAAGAAAAGACGCTGGAATATACATTTGTAAGGCAGAGAACATTCTGGGATCAGCAACAAACACGGCTCTACTCATGGTATTCTCTCCTCTGCGGTTCAAAGTCCGTCCTCCTCAAGAGGTGACTCCTGTGTTTGGTTCCACTGTGCGTCTGCCGTGTGTGGCCGAGAGTGACCTGAAACCTATAATAACTTGGAAAAAGGATGACAAGTCTTCACTTCCAGTCGATTCAAGTGTTCTTCAAAATAACACTCTTGTTCTTGACAGCATCAAGAAATCACATGAGGGATCTTACACCTGCAGAGCGACTAATCCTCTAACAACAATAGCAGCTACAGTCAAAATCAGTTCACCTGTTAGTGCTGCTTCCTGTTCAGTGATCAGAAAATACGTCAGCAGTGTAAGCGGAAATTACATCATTGATCCAGATGGCGCAGGAGGTCTGGCACCATTCGCTGTTTATTGTGACATGACTGCTAAAAATGGAATTGGCGTGACGGTCATTGGTCACAACAGTGAAAGCAGAACATTGGTGGATGGATATGAAAGTAGAGGCAGTTACTCACGTGACATTCATTACACAGGAGCGAGTTTGTCTCAGCTAGCAGGCCTCACTAGAGTCTCCTTACACTGTGAGCAGTTCATCAAGTATGAGTGTCTTAATTCGGTTTTGTTTGAAAGTGCCCACAATCCTTATGTATGGTGGGTGTCACATGATTCTATAAAGATGACGTACTGGGGTGGAGCATCTGTCAGTGGTAAGTGCGCATGCGGGATGACCTATTCCTGTGCAAACCCCAGTTTACAATGTAACTGTGATAAGAATGATGGTGTATGGCGTGAAGACAGTGGTCTCCTCACTGACAAGACAAAGCTTCCTGTGAAACAGCTCAAGTTTGGGGATACTGGCGATGGCTACGAGGAAGGTTACCACACTCTCGGAAAATTGAAGTACTTTGGTACAGCATAATTGCTTCTTTGGATTTTAGAGCTCAGAAAAAAAAGTTATGAACACCTTACTGTGATAAGAGTAAGCACGCAGGTGGACAGCCAGCCATGACCTCTAACTGTATTGCTTAAATACAGCAAATACATGTAGGCCCTTTGTCTTTTTACTGGCTGCTTACTGTGGCAATAGTTAAAATAGTGATATATGCCCCCCCCCCCCCCCCCTCCCCCGAAGTGAACATATTAACTGGGAAAAGCGTCGAGTGTAAAGCATGATTAAGGGAGGGAAAATGTCACGTGTGTTAGAAAACCCCCTTAATTCCTTCCCCTTCTAGTGCCAGCTGCTTGGCTTAGGTGGGACCTTACACTGGGTGATCATATGAATACATTTACAAATTGTGGATATTGGTCCTTGAGGCCCAGCACAGCTCGAACTCATTTACATATAGTAAATAGAAGTTATAATTAAAAAAATGTTATCAAAACTTTCAAGCACACCCTGCTTCCTTGAATGCATCTGTTATATTGCCAACGGCTTCATCCATGATGTCAACCATGCCAGCGTAAGTTCTTCTCAGGGTGTCGTCAATGAACGCGTACTTGTCTACATGCTCCTTGGGTGCTTGGACAGGGCCATGAACATTTTGAAATGCCATGTAAAGGAACAGGGGGTTGCTGGTATTGTGCGATTTTGCAATTTGTTGTGCACGCTGAAAAAAATACAAGTTCGCTACAGTCAAACAAAGTGGTTACAGCCAAAGTGGTCAGTTATGCATGGGAGAACCATAATAGTTTTGAAGGGGTGAAAGCCTGACTTAAGCCTTTGTTTTTTAGCAAAAAAAAAATCCTGCAGCGACACAACTAGAGTAAAAAATTTTGAGCACAGAGCACAGACAGAAGGTTGGGCCCTTAGATGAGGTTCAACTGAAATTGTTATATAGCTGGAGTTTTTGTCAATACGTGCGTGTTGATTGGTTGATTCATCGTCACATGACATCTAACAAACAAACTGTTTCCCGCCAATTGTGCTAAGCGGGCAACATTTGCGAAAGCGGGCAACAATTTTGACGTCAGAGGGTAACATTGCACTGTTGCCCGCTAGCGCACGTGATCAGACCGTGACAAAAGGTGGCATGATTATGATGGATCGAGTGCTCGGCGCGTTTTTCAAACTGTCTTGTTTTGCGTTTTTTTTTTTGTTGCTATTTAACAAATCACTTAATGACTGATCACTCGGGAAACAGTGAATTTTGTGTCCCTCGAATCTCGATGTTTCCCTCGACTTCGCTGTTTCCCTCGGGACCAGTCATTAAGTGTTTATTGTGCAACTTTTCAGGGGCACCCAATGAATTATTTCACCAAATAGCTGTTCGGGGTGCTCAAGTTTTTACCACCCTCAGATTTTTGGATTACAATTAGATGAAAAATTAGCGTTCTCAAACTGGAAATGTAAACTGCCATTTTCGGGCCCCAATAAAAACTATACCTGTCCCATTTTGGGTTTTGAGAAAGTCCAGCTAAAAATTTCGGGAAGCAAATAGTGATCTTCACTAGCTTCCTTAAAAAATTCTTGGAAATCTTTATACTTGAACTAGTTTATTCAGAGAAAAGGATTTTGTTCCTATTACACTTTCGGCCTGTTGAATTTCAGCCAAGGTATCTGAACAGATAAAAAATTGGGAGCTGATGCAAATAATCACATAAAGGGCTGGTAGATTTAACTCGCTTGGATGGTCGATGACCCGTACGTTTTTGGCTACCGGTAGACAATTTTCTTTCTCTAATTCTCGACAGATGATGAATAGACCTTTCCCGCATTCCACTCCAGTGAGCACACACAATGAAATGAGGTCGAGGCTTGGGTGGACAATTTCATACAAATCACTGTATTTTGTCCACCCCAGCCTCGAGTTGGTGCCTTTGTTCACAGGAATGCGGGAAAGGTCTATTCAAAAAATAAGGAAAAAATGTAGGAAGTTTAAAATTTTCCGATTTTACTACCCATGCAACATTGAATCCCACCAACTTGTGGCTGTAAGGGTTTGCAAATGTTGTCGTAAATAAAAAAGAAGTTTACTTTAAGGGACCGTCATCACCAGTTGATTTAATTTGCTTAATAGACCCACTCATATAAAATTTGACATAGAAAGTTCTATTCTAGAGATTCATTTGCAATATTTCTAGACTAACAGACATTGGTGCCATATCGTGTAGGGAAGACCGATTTTTTAAAATTAGGCTGGTCTGTTTCAGATATCTTATCTCCAAAACGAAGGTGGTGACCCCTTTTGCTTTTCAGAAACAAGTAACTCGTTACCTAGCTGTAGCAAAAGGTTTACAAAAAAAAATCAATGTTATAAGATTTTCGTGCAAACATCCTTAAATCATCAAAAGAGGCATAAACATGTCTTTCTTAAAGCTGAATTACAGTCCATACTGCGCAATCTTGGGTTTTGTTTTCATTTTTTGTTTTGAATTTGTTGATATGTTACACTTCGGTAATAGCACATGGAGTAAATGGGAGTAAACTGTCAGTCCGCCATTACTGCTGTTGTGTTTATGAATGCTCGATGAGCTGAAACGTCGGTTTGGGAAACTTTGTTGTTCTTTTACTTGTTATTATTGTTTGGCAAGGACATCTAACGTTAATAATGAAGGAAAGGTAAGTTTGTCCTGTAATTTTCATTTTCGCAAGTAAACGTTCTTTGTTTGTGAGTCTCACAAACATTGCTGAGCTGAGATTGCGCAGTACGGACTGTAATTCATCTTTAAGCATTTGGTGAACTTGGTTCATTAAGTAACCATGACTCTTAGAAGGTAAAGTTGCACACAAGCCACAGGTCGCCCACACGAGCTGCAGGTTGCCCACATGAGCCACAGGTGGCCCACTCGGCTCTAGGAATATTGCTAGGGATGCTGTTCCATGCAGGATTTAACCTCTGGCATTTTCTTGCCAGTACCCATTTATACTCCAGAGTGGAGAGAGACAATGTGGAGTAAAGCTTCTTTTCTAAGCTAAAGGAAACAACACGATGGCTGAGACCAGTCCTCGAAACACCGACCTTCAGATCTGAAGTCCAATGTGCTAACCACTACACCACTGCACAGGCTAACCACTACACCACCACACAGGCTAACCACTACACCACCACACAGGTTAACCACTACACCACTGCACAGGCTAACCGCTACACCACCACACAGGTTAACCACTACACCACCACACAGCCCACTACACCACAACACCTTGTGGAAGTGAGGTTTTAAAAGCTACAGTGCATTAGTGCTTAAAACTCACCTTTGTAAAAGCATTAACAGAGTAAGTGCCATTCAAGTCCCTGACAATTTCTTTGTTGTCCCTGAAATCAAGATAATGGCCCTGTATATGAGTGTAGTGATCCTCGGCACCACTGTAAAATCCATAAAAGGTATCAAAGCCACGATATGTAGGTGTGCTCGCCCAGTTATAGAATCCCAGGTGCCACTTTCCGATCATGTGGGTGCTGTAACCTAAAATAAATCAACCCCTGACTTAGACAACATTCATCATTTAATGATCTAAAGGATGCAAACTATCTTCTTTGTCTTTAATCTATTCTATTAGCTTTTTAACTTTTGACGGCTTCTTGTGCTGAAAAATATAGGTTGCTGGAATTTCCAAACCAATGCCTTGATTCCTTCGCTTTCCAGTCACTCTGACAGAGATCTGCCCAACATGCTTCAAGAAGAAATGAAACCCCTGTGACAACGTCAAAGGCGCATGGCTCACGGTCTCTGGAGTTTCTTCTTCGCCCTACACTCGAACGTTATACGGACAATGATCAAGTCGTTATTTCAATGTTAAAGTTTTATAGTTTTACACTAAGTGTATACACACAATACTGAAGATGGAAAACAAGTGTTGTACTTTACAAAGCGTTTAGTAACAAGTCATACAATAATAAATTACACAATTAGAAATCAATGAAAAATCAACAACACCCCAATATAACCCCGATATAACGATATAACGATATTTTTGGCTCTTTTCCCAAAAAATCGTTATATCGGGAATTTGTTATTACGATCTCCTGATATAACGATCTCATTCGTCGGTCCCTTCATTTGGCACATTGTTATATCGAAGTTCCACTGTAACACAATCAAAGGCTCCTGTGAACCAACTTGTGAATACAAAACATTTGCACCCTCCCCTCCCCTAGGCGTTTTGCTCCTCTCACCCACACCCCTGCATCTAGCTCCCAACCCCCTCCCTCCAACCCCATCCCCATGGGTAAGCTAGGCAGGTGAGCATTACACATCTCTGGCTCAATGTTCACCAACCCGACCCTCTCTTAGGCATTTTGCTCCACTGACCTCCCACCCCTTGCATCCAACTGCCCATTCCCCTTCCTCAAACGCCATCCTCATGGGTATTAGGCCAGGAGCTTATTGGTAATGCAGCTGACCAGTACATATCATGGGCTCAATTTTAACAGCCAATCAACCAATGGAAGTCCTGAGTGAAAATTTGCATTTTTGTCCCCCACTGCTAGGTTTTAGTTATGGTCATCCAATTCTTGGGACCTTTTTATACACACCAGGTCATAAATGATCATTAAATGTTTCCAACTTCATTCTAGCAAAGGACACTTCTCGTATATATGGAGACAATTTAAGAAATGATGCAGTTCCAATAAGCTATATAAGAGACACTTTCAGTTAATTTAGCAACTCACCAGCCTTTTGAAGCTTTTGTGGTAGTGTGGTTAGATCCAGAGGAAGGCCATATGGATCACCATTATGAACAATTCCATGTTGTAATCCTGCAGACAGAGAAAGGAAAATATTAAATAATTTGGTTAAAGAAGTGAAACACATAGATTATACAGCGGATCTCTGTTAATGATCAATCAATCTGTAATAAACATGCAGTGTGCTCTATAATAGCTTATTAATGAAGTTTCATTTATGTAAATCTACACCACTATCAGAGCTGTTGTTTAGTGGCATAATGCAATTTAGGCAAAGTTAAACTTGAGTCAATGCAGTCAGCAGTCTACTAGACAAGACAAGATCATTTATTCAACTCAACTCAGTTTTACATGACATATAGGTAAAATTTACATAGGCAACTAAACACAAGTACAGCTAAGGAATAAAAGAAAAATGTAACAAAAAATAGAGAGTGAGTTGGGATCATCCAAATAGCAAAGGCTAATCTAGTGGATGACCCCTACAATAGAATGCAGTTACAGACAATTAAGAATATTATTTTTTTTTATAAAAAGTATTTCTTCATCCGCTAAGGTAGATAATTAAATAGAATAACAATTAAGCATGGAGTTCTTCAGGGTTTTACGAAATATTCTTAGAGAATTTGAATTAGTTATATTTGTAGGCAAGGAATTCCAAAGGTGAGGACCAGTGAATTTTAGGGAACATAAGCCATATTGAGTGGTATTAAGTACATGACCTGCGAGGTGTCCCATGGGTTTTTGCTGGTCTTATTTGTGTTATGTTATATTTTACTTTGCTTCTTATTCAAACTGATTGTTACAGATGAATTGCCTTGCTGTTTAGCGAATTATCACAGGGTCTTGCCATGCCCATCCCATCCAGTGTAAGCAGCCTTAAGGGATGAAGATAAATATGAGGTTAGGTAATCTGCTGAAATATCAGTGCGACGGTGCCTGGTGGGAGCTGCATGCAGCAGTGGTTCCTGCTTGAAGGGTTGTCATGGATACCTCCCTGCTTGCACTTCATACATAGGCAGATTAAGAGGGAGGACGACCCCCCCCCCGCCGGCACCCTTTTGTCTGAGATGTAACTTAAGAAAATTAATATCCAAAAGGTTCCTTCTCAGCTCCCTGTTACTTTTAATTCCCCCCTCCCCCCCACCACACCTCCCGTGGCATCTCATCATATCGCGAGCCTATTTGCATAATGACAGCTTTTCAAGTAGCTGCAAGAGAGAGACAAATAACTTAAACTGGAAATAATGCTTACCAGTATGAATTGGATATCTTCCAGACAGCAGAGCTGCTCTTGTAGGCGTACAAATAGGCTGGACGTAATAACTGTTCAAAATAACTCCTTCGCTCGCCAACTTGTCAACATGAGGTGTTTTTATTTTCGAGCCGTGGAAACTAACATCGCTCCAGCCGAGGTCATCCACCAAAACAAACAAAATATTAGGTTGTGAAGAAGCTGAGGCAACGAATATGTTAAGACTCGTCAAACAGAAGAAGGCAAAAATGCTTAGGAAAATTTTCATTGTCAAAAAAAGATTTAGACCGATGGAAAGGGAAGATCGCGTGACAAGTGAAAGTCGCGCTTTTAATTTATGAAGTTTACAGCTGGTCAACAGCAACGTAAACTCATGAATATGGGGTGGTGGAATATGATGTCATGCAATCAAATATAGAGTTGCAAATCTTCGGCATCAATCTACCTCAGTAGAGTCAGAGTTTTGAATTCTTTTGGTTTAAGCTTTATCCTTTTTAACTGACTTAATGGCTCACTGCAGTTCAAATTATTATCGATCGAAGTCTTTGAATGCCCAATGGGAAGATCTAAGCCGCTCGGTCAGTGTTGTTCTGCATGAACACGAGGGGTCTGCCGTGAAGGCGGAAAGATCTCAGATCACAACAGCTCACTGGGTGAATGATTTGCAGCGGAAGCACTGCGCCGATAGAAGCTGCAGGAATAAATTTTCTTTAACAGAAAGAAAACATCATTGTCGAAGGTAACGCAGATAATTTATTTGATTTTAATAGTGTGACAACTTCCTTTGCGTATAAAATACTGGCAATTTTACCGGGAGCACGGGGCAGGTGGACGTGCAAAATTGCAGGTGCTATGTTTACACCGCATAGTTCCTATAGTGGGCGCGGTGGACTCGCTAAGATAACAATAAGAAACAAACTCAATTCAATTCACACCTAATCAAATCAAATCAAATCAGCGTTTATTCGCCCAATATTAATAAGCCCTTTGAAGCAAAATGTTGCCCAATACCCATGATGCAACATTTCGTGAGGATGTGCAGCCCCCAGTGGGTGGGGGTGGGGGGGTTAAAAAATTGATGGGGTTGATCTGTGGGCTAGGCTCACATTAATTGCATTCGACGATAGGAAAATGCTTCCTAATCTTGTGAAGGCAGGCTTTTTTGAGATTTTGGGCAACACCAAATTAGCTGCCCTGCACATTTTTCCACGCAATTCACACATAATTAACCGCATATAAGCGGGTCTGATTAACATCAAATTACCGCATGCAAGCGAGTAAAATAGGCGACGTACACGAGAACAGTGAGAACAGTGAGAACCCCATTTCAATATTAGACACACAACTGAGAGAAAAGGGCTTCAGTTTAGCACTGATCTGCAGTGTTTAGGGTTAAGCACTGATTTGAAAATCGTTAACTTTCATTTATGGTCATGGGTAACTCTATAAATATGTTAAAAATTACAGTTTCTGTCAGCTAGCCCTCGTTGGCGTAGTGGATATGGGTATTAATTATGAAGCAAACGAGTCGGGTTCGGGGCATACACCCTTCCGATCTTTTTCCTTCTTTTACCCTAAACAAGGGAGTTTTACTTCATGTAAAATGTTCAAGTGAAAGACAAAAACCAGTTTGAGATCTGACAGCTCTATTTTCATTATTTCTCAGTAGGTGAATTGGGCCTACTTTAACCACTTGCATGCGGTAATTTGATGTTAATTAGACTCGCTTATATGCGGTTAATTATATGCGAATCGGCTGATTTTTCAGTGACACCTCTTAGCCAGAAACTGGTGCCCACATCAGGCCTCACTTTCGTTCTCATGCTTAGACTCTCCCCTTCATCGAACGCACTCTTTTAATCTGTGATTACTACTTCTAGTTTTTACCCCTGAGAGGTACCTAAATTGAGGTATCAAAGAAACTGCAACAGTGCCAATTTTTTTGTTACAAAAGAAACTAAAATGATGATGTTCCAGTACAAGATCATTCATCGCATTCTACCTACGAATAGCTTATTACATAAAATGAAGAAGGTCGACTCTCCAAATTGTCCTTTTTGCCCTTCTGAGATCCACACTATCTGGCACTTGTTCATAGAATGCACGCAAGCTAGCTCTTTCTGGGTCGAATTCCAAGACTGGTATAGTGCCCACAGTCGAAAAAAGGTCCATCTTTCGAACTTGGATGTTTTATACGGTATATTTTGCTCTTCTCGCTACTGTTTAGCCCTAAATCATCTTATCATTATAGGAAAATACTATTTATACGTCAAAGCCGGTGCCAAAGATAAATTTCAGTTTAGCGAATTTATATCTTTAGTTCGTGACAAATTAATGTTAGAAAAATACATTGCAATCAAATCAGATGAACAAGATAAATATATTAAAAAATGGGACTTTTTACAAAACATTTAGTTCCCTTTGCTTTATCATTCATTTTTCTTTCTATATGTTATAAAGCAGGACAAATATTTCGAACTGTTAGTGTCGTATTGCTAGTATTATTAGTTTTACAAGGTTGTCTAAGTATTGTTTCTATTATTTGTACTGTTAGCGTTGTATTGCTAGTATTATTAGTTTTACAAAGTAACGTAAGTCTGTACTGTCAATAACTAACTTTTGTTTTGTTAGTTGTAGTGTAAGTTAGTTTGTACTGTTTGTATCTATAAGGAGTAAATGTAAATAAACATGCATCTACAAAAAAAAAAAAAAAAAGAAGTGCCAATTTTTTTTATTATTATTCAAATACCCTTAGTGGTACCAAACCACGAATTTTAACTCCCGAAAGGTACAACAATTCCTTGGTGTGCAGGCCACTTCTTGTAAACTCTTACCTATTTTCAGACTAAACTATGTGATTCTCTATCCATTTTCAGACTTAGCTCTCAAATTTCCCCCTATTTTTCATATTCTTCAAGCCCAGATGCCAAAATTCTGCTACCCAATTTCAGACAAGAAGGCAAACCAAGCAAATTTTTCCATTTTCAGACCAAAACAAATTACATGTCTATTTTCAGACCAAAATGGCTAAAAACCCATGTACTCATTTTAATAGGCTGCACTATTGTGCAGTTCCAGGACATATCCATATGCCCCCCATAGAAGGTCATTGGAGATTCAATTCTGAAGGGGGAGTGGGGTGGGGTGGGGGAGGAATCTAAACTGAGATAAAGGAAAGTATGAAGCCAAACTGGAATTTCCAAAGGGATGGTGAGGTTTAAACCCAAAAATACCTTCTGTGGCAAAGGTATGATAGCTTTAGGGAGTAACCCTCAGGGTGTTTCATGATTAAGACAAGCTAATTAATAATTGTTAATAATTAATTGCTTTCCTAATTCCCATGTTATTTTGTCAAATGCCACCAAATATACAACTAAATTGGATAAAAAGACTCAAAGGAGCAAAAAAGAACATTAGTAGTTTGGGTGTAAAGTTCAGGATCATTAGGATGGAAGTGGATTATAGTTTATCAAATTTGATTAGTTTATTTTATGACAGGTCAGGGCTGGAAATAACGGCCGGTCAACGGACAATGTCTGGCCTGATTGGTGATGTTCGTCTTACCAGTCATGTTGACCAGTCACATTCATAGTGATCCTTTTAGAACTTTAGAAAATCAAACACAATAAAATAGTTGTTGTTTACTATGCACTTTCAGCGATGTAGCTAAGATATCCAACAGGTGGACTTTTGTTCATGTTGTGTACTTGTGGAAAATTAAATTTGTTTTATTTGACCGGCCAGAAATTACGTATAACCGAGCTAAAATTTATTTGGCCGGTCATCTTGACCAGTGGACGTCCCAAAATTATTTCCAGCAGGTGGTCAAGAAAATCAAGATTGCCATTCTCATGGAATTTTGAGTTTTTCTGGCCTTTATTTTGTCTCTTGTTTACACATAAGCCAATGTGTAGATCTCTGTTGTCATTCTAGGCTTGGTCATTTTCTAAAGGAGTTAATTCTCTATATAAGTATTTGACCTTTGTCCAGAACATTATTCTCATGATCAATTCCACACTTCTTGTTGTTTTTATAGATGTGGAGAAGTGTTTTGTGGCAAGTGCACTCAATTTAGAAGACGCCTATCATTGCTAGCAACTCCAGATCCAAATGGATTTGCTTACAGAGTGAGTGCAATATGCTAACAACATAATACATTCTGTAGTAGCTCATTTGCAACCTCAACAGAAACAAACAAACAACTGAACACTGAACAAACTATTAATTTAGACTTAAAAAGTCTAATGAAAAGTACAGTAGGCTAACAGTAAATGGATCAAATCATGCCCACACACCCTATATTGAACATAACAGCTTAACCCTTTCCCCGTCCAGTTTAGCGTGGCATGGCCGAGTGAATATAGGACCAAAACAGCCCAGTTGTGAAACCAACAGGGCTACTCTGGTTGGGATATAGGTTTTGCCTGTTAAATTAAGGGTGTGTTTTGGAGTACGGGTACTTATATGGGAATAAGTGTGCTTCTGCGAAAGGATTGCTTTTTGGGATAGTGTTGTACAATATGGTTGCTTGTTGGGTTAGAGATACTTGTTAGAATAGGTAGTGTATTGCAATTTAGGGGTGCTTTTTGATATTAGAGAAGGGGTGTTTGTGCAATAGGGGCATTTATGCAACAGGGTGCTTGTTAGAACAGGGGTGCTTATATATTACAATAGGGGCACTTTTGCAACAGGGGTATTTCAATAGAGGCACTTATGAAATGAAGGTACTTACTGGTATGGGGAGGGGGTGGTTATTGGGGGAAGGGCACTTAATTGAATCAGGTTACTTCTGACTTCAGGTGTGCAAGAGATGCTTTGATGTGGGACCTCAGAGTATTGGAGCATCCCGCTCATTTATAAGAGAATTCCATGCTTGCCGAAAAATGAAAAAAGCAAACAACTGTCAAAACACTGTACCAACTCAGCCTTTGAACAATGTTGAAGTGGAGCTACAAAGACTTTTAAATGGCTACAAAAAGTATGTTGGTGCCTCCAAGATCAAGTCTTTTGTGACAGAAGCGATTTGCTTGGTCAAGATCCCTGATTGGCAGAAGTCTAAACACTGGATGGTGAGAAAACAGAAAGACATAACACTAAGCAGATAACACGTGATCATACCGTGACAAAAGGTGGCATGATTATGATGCGATTGATGTTCACCGCGAGTGTTTGGCGCGTTTCTCAAACTTTGTTGGGTTGTGTTTCTTGTGTTGCTATATAGCAAATCACTTAATGACTGATCCCTCGGGAAACGGTGAATTTTGTTTCCTTCGAATCTCGATGTTTCCCTCGACGAACATCGAGACTCTCGGGAACCAAAATTCACTGTTTCCCTCGGAACCAGTCATGTACAAATTTGCAGTTTTATTGTCCGCTTGACTGTTATTTTTTAACAGACTTTTTCAATAAAAGTGTCCACCTTACAGAGAGTTTAGTAACAGACAAAAAGGGAAATTCATCCTGGACTAGCCAACCATGTCCGCCTTAGAGAAATGTCCTTATTATAGGGGTGTCCTCTTTAAGAGAAGTGACTGTATATCCATCAATGAAAACCCCAAAATAGTATGTAGTTTTCTTTACTTAATTTCTCTACTAGTGCACTGACAGTGTGGCTGTGGATGGACAGGACGGCAAATTGAAATGTTGACGATGATGAAAATTTCTACGTTGTGTATTGAAAACATCGCTGTGAACTGCAGCTTTTTCTCCCTTTTAAGGCCCGTTTACACAGGCGATTTTTTTATGCAATTTCTGTCGCACTTGTCAATGTAATTTTTGTCGCGCGCTAGTTACATCTTCAAATCACATGTGTAAACGGGCGGCGATTTCAGTGCGATTTGGGCGCGAATTGTCGCGCGATGTCGCAGAGGTTTCGAACATGTTCGAAACCTGATGCAACTTGGCGGCGATTTTTGGGAAATCACAGCAAATCAAAGCAAATGTCGCACCCGAATCGCACAGGAAATCGCTGCTAGTTTACACTTGTGACAAACGTTGCATTGGAGAGCGCGACAAAAATCGCATAAAAAATCGCATGCGTAAACGGGCCTTTAGAGAATTTAGCTGGTATTTCCCTCTTGGTACTCTAGGAGCATTTCTTGTGTAGAGCTGTTTTCATTTGAGTATCGTAAAACCCAAACCAAAGTAATCACCCTGACTAATCGCAACAAACGCAGACAATCCAATCAGAACTCGAAGCACTTACATGTAACCTGCGTTGAGCGCGGGAAGACGCGTACGAACATGTTAAGCTGGTTGAGAACGTGGCGCGAGATTTTTTACCCAATCACAAAGCTTAGCAATGCAAAACCAAAGCGATCGCGAAATCAAAACCGAAAACCGAAATTAAAACCGCTCAAAGTAAGATACTTAGTTTTAGTTTTTACACTTGTTTAACCTAAAAACAAAGAGTTTGGTAGAGTATCAAGACAGTTGTTACTTATCACTCACCCGTATAATGTTATACCTTCTCTTTGCAGCCAAGTTCATCAACGAATGTCTGCACTTTGTGTGCGAAAACGTTTCCAATCACTGAAACAAAGTCTCACTGCAAGTGAGTAACAGTAATTTGTTAATCTCAAAATTCTTAGTTCGCAAAATAAATTTTAGATTGTAAATTTTATATAAGAATTTTTTATCTTATTGTGTCTTTTTTCCCTTTCCCTTCCACCATATTTTCTGCATTACTTGCAGATTCTTTCTTGTCATGAGTTTTTTGTTGGTTTTATTACTTTGTTTGCGTTTGTCTTTATTTCTTTAGTTAGTACATCCATCCATCCATCCATCCATCCACCCTTGCATGCACCATCCATCCATCCATCCATCCATCCATCCATCCATCCATCCATCCATCCATCCATCCATCCATCCATCCATCCATCCATCCATCCATCCATCCATCCATCCATCCATCCATCCATCCACACATTCATTTACACACTCTCATATTCACGCTTTCACCCATGTACATATCTATTTCCAATTCATTCATTCATTCATTCGTTCACTTACACTTTCCCACTCATTCATTTATTACTTCATCCATTTTGCGTTGGTTTGTTGGTTGGGTCATGCAGTTTATCTGTTCGATCATTCATTCACTCCTTCATCTTCTTTGCGGTCTCATTAATCCTGTTTTCGCCCCTTTGTATATCACGCATCTGCTTGGTAGTGAATTTAAAATATATATTTTATTCATTGTGACTTTAAGCAACGAGAACATTGCATGCCAGTGGCAACCGGAAGTTGTACGAGTCCCATTGTTGTGACCACGGATAGGTACCACGGATGTAATTGTAAACTGTGGTGATTTGACGTCAGCAGCTTATCACGGCGTCATAAAATACTGTGGTAACGCTGTATGTCATTATTACCTGTGACATCTGGCTTTTTCATTCCCTACAGGATTTGCGGCTCGATAATCTGCTCATCGTGTTCCTCGGAAACTCTTATCCTTTACCTCGCTGGACAATCGCATACCGTACAGTGGGCTCTGATCAACATCATCGGTTCCCCGGATGAAGAACCAGCCGGCTGTTTATACCTGCGAATCTGCAACACCTGTCACTGCAAGGCAGCGGTATTACAGGGTAATACCGTCACTGACGGATTCCCTGTGACGTCAATATTAGATGATATCGCAAATATTCACCGTATTCTCAACGAACTCCAAATAAAGATCACTGATTTGCTGCCCAAATATGAGATCCTTGTGGACGCGGTTGAGGCAAAAACTGACTTGAAAAAGTTGATTCCGCCGCAGCAGAGTGCTACCCAATATATGGCAAAATACCATCTGGAGTTGTCGGATCTTTTCACACAGTTCGCTATCGACATGCAGGGCATCAAACGTCTCAAGCCACAAACCAACACACAGATAAAGCTTGCTAAGAGTTTTACGAGTGCTATGTTCAATTTCTACACTGATAATTTTCCTGTGTTTAGAGATTGTAAAAGGCGTTTGGTAGAAATACTTCCACAAGAAACACTTGAACGGGTTCAAGTGATAGTCGATCAAAATGCCATCAACAATGCGTACATTTACATAAAACAGCTCGGACTCGAGGCATTGTTATTGGCTGATAAACACAAATTTGATAATCAAATCGCCACTTTTCTGGCCGATTGTGAAAACATTTGTCTTGAGGATTTGAAATCTCAAATCGAGGCATGCCAGGAAGACTGGGATCGACACGAGAAAACTTTGAATGTCCTACTTCAAGATAACCTTAAAGAGCATCGTTTGGTTAAACCCTCTAGAAGATGGAGTGCTATTGGTGTGCAAGCTTTTCTCTTTGATCGTTGTAGTCTCGTTGTAGCAAAGACAATCTTTCAGTTGAGAGCAAAGACAACAGAGAAAAAGTTCTCTGCTTCTAAGGAAGCGCTGCAGAAGTTAAGCAAAGAATTATCGTGTTTAAAGTAATCTACCCGGTAGTAGGCGATCCCTGATTTCAAGGATCATGTCTTCTTGGGGCTTAGTGTTTTCGTATACAGCTCTTGGAGGCCTACAGGGAAACTGCAATCGAACAACGGGTTGACTAGTGCTGGGATCTCTCAAGGAACCCTGTCTTACTCACCTTCATATTCCCCCCCCCCCCCTCCCCCCATATCTCTATCTAGAACAGAATAGGCATGGCAAATGCAATCTATCCTCGTTTAGTTCAGTAACACTAACTGTTCCCGATATCCAGAAAGCTTACCTAGGCTGATCATCTTACATTGATAATAACGGCAGACGTTAAGTGTTGTCCAACTCGTCCCTGGTATCAAGGGTACTCCTAAGTACATTGCATTCTAACACTATACATATTCACGACATAAGCAAGAAAGCGAGGCCTAAGGGCCACATCGTATCAAACTGGCAGAAGCGCAGCCTACAACTATGAAAAAAAATAGCTCCCACAAATGCTGCGCCACTGCTCTTTGTAATAATCGTTGCGACAATAGGAAAGACTTGACATTTCAGGATCCTTGCCGAAGTTTCTCCACCGCCCACTTTCCAACCTCACTTTCATTTATTATAACTGCTCCAGGAATATGTTCTGGGGTTAACTTTTAATCTCTAAATCACAAATCGCTCTTGTTTCCGCCGACATGCATATTTACTTTTTTAAGTTTGCGGGAAATTTGGTGGCTCTTAGGCCTCGCTTTCATACTTACGAACTTCACTTACTGGGTTTCGTTGAGTCTTTTATGCAATATGGGCGCAAATTGTGTTCATTTTAGACGGTTTTGTGGCTTACGAGTTTTTGCGATGTCGTTGGTTTCGATTGGTTGTCGTTTCCACTTCGCTTTATGAGTGGAAACAACCAACGACATCGCAAAAACTCGTAACCACAAAACCGTCTAAAATGGACACAATTTGCGTCCAAATTGCATAAAAGACACAACGAAACCCAATGTTGCGGTAAGTGAAGTTTATTTCTATATTAATAGCTTTATTTTAGCATATATAAGACTAAAGTGAATTTCCCATACAAAGTCTGTAAATCGTTCGTTGCAACAACAACAACAAGTAGCTTTATTTGCATGACTATAAATCCTTACAGTATTGCAAAAGCATTACAACATAAAAAAAATAAAATTACAATAGTATAACAAAGAAAGGGAAAGTACAATTAAGATACATCAGTCTGGATTGATAATTTGATTATTGCGGAAATCTAAGCATGAAAGAATGAATTTCAATAATTGAATATTTACAAAATAATTACGAGAGTTCATTAATTCATTGGTTACTTCTGAAGGAGATAACTGTTTTATATTTGGTAGGTGATACCCTATTTTCCTATAAAATCCGTCCCTAAGAATTGAGTATTTAGGACAATGAAAAAGGAAGTGAATTTCATCTTCAATTTCATTACCTCCACAAGTAGGGCACAATCTATCATCTCTTGTGATTTGTTCATATCTACCAATTTCAATCATTAATTTATGATTACTTATACGAAATTTTAGTAATTGTTTTCTGTCATTTGATTTCCTTGTAAGGTCTAAGTAATGAGAAGGCATATATTCGTTCTTAAAGATATTATAGAATTCGAGTTTCTTAGAGTGTTGTATGGTATGTCGCCAATATAGGATATATTTCTGTTGCATTAAGTTTACACAATGTTTGATTTTAGTGTCAGTTAAGAAAATAGGGTCAAAATCAGGCAAATTATAGAATTCGGATATCCTTATAAGATTAGAGTAGAAGCTATTTTTGCCAGAAGAGTAAAGATCTGCTGACATTAAAAAGATCTGTTTAACAATAGAGTTATTGTCCTTACTTTGAAGGTATAAGGTATAATTAATTATTTTCTGATTAATGGCTATAATAAGAGGAAACCTTCCAAGTTCAGCTCTACATGCCACATTTGATGTCTTATTGCTTACTTCTAGATAACGCTTGCAGAACTGTAAATGGACTTTTTCAATCTGCGAACTGTCCCAAGGCTTAAAATCCGGTTTTGCGTACACACCCCAGACTTCGCTGTTATATGTCAAAATTGGGGAGATCATCGTGTCAAAGATTTTACTTGCCAGGAATGGGGACAATTTACTGAAATTTGTATGTTTTCTTAGACTGAAAAGAGCGTGAAGGGCCTTCTCTTTTAACTGGTCAAGTGCCATTGAAAAGTTACCTGTTGAAGAGATTACAGACCCTAGATAAGTATAGTTTTGGACGATTTCAATCATTTTATTGCCTATGTGAAAACTAGACTCAGTACATTTCTTAGCACGTTTCTGAAAGATCATAACTTTGGTCTTTTTTGGATTGATACTTAACATCCACGAGTTGCAATAGGAAGATAGCTTATCAAGACAAGTTTGCAGTCCTGTTTTGGATCTTGAAAGTATGACTAAATCATCTGCATATAAAAGTGAATTTAATTTTGTGCCATTTGGTAGAACAAAAGGATCCGATAAAATATTTTCGAACGAATGTGGTATGTTGTTAACATAGAGGTTAAATAGCAACGGGCTTAAAATACAACCTTGGCGTACACCTCTTGCGTATTGAAAGGGTCGTGTTTGGCTTTTTCCAATCTTTACGGAACATGTAGAGTTTGAGTACAAATTTTTTATTAAATTGTAAAAGCGACCTCCCACATTAATTTGTAATAGCTTGTACAAGAGTCCGTCATGCCAGACCGAGTCAAAAGCTTTTTTGAAATCTACAAAACAAGCATATATTTTTTCACTATGTTGATGCACATATTTATCTACTAAGGTCCTCAGTGTGAGGACATGGTCTGCTGTACGATTTTTGGGCAAAAATCCAATCTGAGAATTGTGGAGTATATTATGAGAGTAAACATGCTCAAGGAGTCTTTGGATAGAACAGAACAATTTTCCCAAACAGCTTGAAACACAAATTCCTCGACAATATCAAACAACCGTCACATACTGAGCTTGGGCTACCTGTAGCGAATACGCGAAGCGTTGATCGAGTTGTATTAGTGGGGCAGAAATATGCAAATTTTCACTCCTTCCATCGGTCGATCGGCTGTAAACATACATGCCAACTTTTTATTGGTAACTGATTTCGCTTACCAATGCGGCCTTTCACCGTTCCAAATGCAAAGAAATATAGAGTAGAGAATACTCGACCGCCAAAAAAGAGGACATTACAAACGCTTGAAGTCCTTTGATGGAAAATTAAAACCGATCTGCAGACTTCAAATGGATCAGTTTCTCAACATAGACACGCGTTAAATACTAAAATTTAACCTTGCTAATTACTTGGTGGGTATCCCGGAGGGAATCTTGGCGGGAATCCGGCGGGGATCCCGGCAGGAATCTTGGGGGGATTCCGGCGAAGAAACCGGCCGGAATCCCGGCGGGGATCCCGGCAGAAATCTCGATGATCCCTGCAGGAATCTTGGCGGGAATCCCGGCAGGAATCTTGGCGGGAATCCCGGCGGTAATCTTGGCAAGGATCCTGGCGGGAATGCCCGCGGGAACGCCGGCGGGAATCGAATCCCGGAAGGAATTCCATCGCGAATCCTTGTGTCCAACACCATTGGGGCACCACTTCACAATGAATAACTACGGTTTAATTTTCATATTTAGCCCGTCTGTATTTAAAAAAAAATCCATTTGAAGTCCACAGATCAGTTTTAACTTCGATTATAGAACTCCAAACGCAAAAAATCACTTTGCCACGTTGATATTGGCCCCTTTTTTGGCGGTGAAGCGTGATTCTCTACTCATATTTCTTTGGATTTGGAACGGGCGGCACTGTACAGCGGAATTACCAATAAAGGTTTTCAGCCGATCGACCGATGGAAGGTCAAGCCCAAATCATACCGTCTGTTAAAGTATCAACTTGAACTCTTTATTGAACTGATTTGCATACCGGCGTGCCCGAGGCAATTTGCATATCACGTGCTTCTAGAATGTTCTGAATATATTAATGAATGTAAACAAGTGTAACATATTTGTATATCATAACATCCCCCCTTCTCTAAAATGTTCAAAGTGGTTACATATTAATAAGTCTCTGTGGGGGCTTGCTGATTCTTCCTGATCTGGTCATCACAACATTATCTGGTGGTGCTGCATGACGAGGTGGAGAGGTTGTCGTCACTGAATCATCTGACAATGGTTCTGGTTTTGATTCAGTGGCAATATCCGCTGTATCTGTCTTAGCAAAGACTTCCTTGGTGGTGTTGATGTGTCTTCTGTTGCGGCGATAGGTGGCTCCATTGCTGGCTTGAACTTCGTATGATCTTGGTTCTGCTAGTTTTTGTGTAACAATAGCAGGATCCCAGAGTTTGGTGTTTGGGTTCTGCATTCGCACGCTCTGGCCAATGGCAAGATCCGGTAGATCATGAGCTCGGCTGTCATACCGCTGAACGTGGCGTTGTCTGTGCTGAGTAATCTCTGGTGCAGCGCTCTGCTGAAGCGAAGACTTGAATGACAGTCCATCGTCGATTTTACGTTGGAACATAAGTTGCGCTGGTGAAGGCACTGTAGAGGCTATTGGTGTGTTGCGAACAGCCAACAGGGCTAATGCTGGGTCTTCATGCGTTTCTTCGCATTTCTGTAGAGTGCTCTTCACAGTAGCTACAAAGCGTTCCACCTTTCCGTTGGCTTGATGGTAGTGTGGGCTGCTCGTTGAGTGCTCAAATCCATATTCTTTGCTGAAGTTTATGAAGTCTTGTGATGTATACTGAGGGCCGTTGTCACTCACTAACTTCCTGGGTATGCCAAATTCAGAAAAGATGGTCTTGAGTTTGCTGATTATGTCTGGCGAGCGGGTTGAGGATAGTTTCCTTAAAACAAAGTATGAAGAATAATAGTCAACAAGCAATAAATAGTTAGCATTGTTCCAATAGTACAAATCCGTGGACACGACTTCCCAAGGTCTTAGTGCTTCTTGTTGGATGATTGTCTCTTTAGGGTTAGAGACTTGGTGGTGCTGGCAGGCAGCGCATCCTTTTACCACGTCTTCGATGTCTTTATCGATGCCACACCAGTAAACTGCTTGTCTGGCGCGAAGTCTGCATTTCTCAATTCCTTGATGTCCTGTGTGTATCTGGCGAAGTAACTCGGCTTGACATGCCTTTGGAATAATGACACGATCACCTTTCATGAGAATACCGTCATGTACAGCTATCTCGTCACGGAAATTCCAGAACTGGTGAAGATCGGTCGGGCAGTTTTGGCGATGCTCAGGCCATCCGACCATGACTTGGTGCGTAAGCTTCTGGAGCAACGGATCAAGATGTGTTGCAGTCTTGACCTTGTCGAGTCGGCTAGTGGTCATGTGTACAAGAGATCCAATGCTGACGTCAAGTTGAGGTATCTCTGGTCCCGGAAGTGGTGATCTTGAAAGCATGTCGGGAACTGGCATCTGTTTACCAGGGACATACTTAACGATGTAGTCGTATGGTTGAATCTTTAGTAGCATTCGCTTAATCCTGGGACTTGCAGTCGAGACTGGTTTCTTAGTTATGGATTCTAAGGGCTTATGATCTGATTCCACTAACACCTGGCGTCCATATGTATAGTGATGAAATCTTGTCAAGGCGAAAACTATGGCAAGCATCTCTCGTTCTATGTTGCTATAGTTCTGTTCTGTGTTGGTTAGTGTTTTGCTGGCAACTGTTACTGGCTTGTTGTCTTGATAGAGTACGGCTCCGAGTCCGTCCATCGATGCGTCACACTGAATGGTCACAGGCTTTGTCGGGTCAAAGTAGGCTAGAACTCCAATAGAGGCGATGTTGTCTTTGATGCGTTCAAAGGCCTCCTGATGCTCAGGTCCCCACTGAAAGTCGACGTCCTTTCTAGTGAGTTTGTTGAGTGGTGCGCAGAGATCAGACAGTTCTGGGGTGAATGAAGCGAGGTATTTGGCTGATGACAGGAATGATAACAGCTGGCTCACATTCTGAGGTGGCTTCATGTCTTTAATGGCAGAGACTTTGGATGGGTCTGGCTTAATCCCTTCACTTGTCAAGATGTGTCCGTAGAAGCTGATGCTACTTTGCTTAATGTGACATTTGTCATAGTTGAGGGATAGACCACGTTCCTTGGTTCTCTCCATCACGCGGATTAGATTCTCATCATGTGTCTTGTCATCTTTGCCATAAACTACAATGTCGTCTGCTATGCAGATGATTCCTGGCAGACCGTCGTACGTTTCGTCGATCTTTCTTTGAAAGATATCCTGGGCTGATACCAAACCAAATGGGAGGCGTTTGAAACAATAGCGACCAATGGGAGTATTGAATGTCGTCAAAAGCTTTGATTCTTCATCGAGAACCACGTTCCAATATCCGGATCTGGCGTCAAGTTTACTGAAGACTGGCGTTACTCAGTTGGGGTAGCACGTCATCAAGTTTCTGAGTGTAGTGGTGCTCGCGTATGACAGCATCGTTGAGTCGCTTAGGATCCAGGCAGATCCTCACGTCACCATTAGACTTGGGCACTACGACGATGCTACTAACCCAGTCCGTAGGTCCATCGACTTTCTCTATGACGCCAATGTCTTGCATGCGTTTGAGTTCCTTGCGGAGTGGCTCACGCTGACTTTCTGGCACGGATCTTGGAGCGTCCTTACACGGAACGGCGTCCTCTCGAATAGGTATCTTGTATTTTCCTGGAAGGGTACCAATCTCCTTAAAGCATTCAGGGTATTGCTTTAAAAGAGACTCCTTTGAAATCTGACCATGCTGTAAGGGCTTGTGTTGTGTCTTAATCTGGCATATGTCTGGTTGGCTATTACACAGGTTGCAGTCTGTGTCGCAGCTCTCGTTGATCAACTTTAACTGGCGTAGAGAAGGTAGACCAAGCAAAGGGGTATCGTCGGTTTCGGTCACAAGAAACTGAGCTTGCGCGGTTTCTCGGCCATGGCGAATTGCGGATGTGAAATACCCGAGGTGTCGTAGCTCTGATCCACCATATGTCTTGACTTTGACTTGGGCAGGCACAATTTTTGCTTCTGGCTTAAGCTTTCCGGAATTATCAAGGTCGCTAGGGAACAACTCACTGTAGATCCTCTTTGAGATCACGCTGGTAGGCGCTCCGGTGTCCACTTTGCAGCGGAGATTGTACGGTCCTCTTTCTCCATGAATTCTGACAGTAGCGAACAGTTCCTGTCCCTTCAGGGTGCAGTACTCTAAGGAGTCAAAGGTGATATCAGTAGTGTCGTCATACTCGCTATATGACGCTCCGGCGTATTCCAGTGAATTGAAGTTGGTTCTGGCGGCTGACTCGCGTCTAGCAGGCTGCTGGCTTTTGTCTTTCTGGTGATACTGCTTTGTGATGCAAACTTTTTCCCAGTGTCCACGTTTTCCACAGAAGTTGCAGTTATCCCTTAAGGCTGGACATGTTGTGTCTCGATTGTGGGTGAGACCACAATTAAGACATCCCTTTTTGACGTTAGGGCGAGGTTGTGGTTTGTTGGGCTGGGTTGTTCGACCACGCTGAGTATTTTGACAGCTTGGAGTAGATTTGACCGCGCTTATGGTGTTAGTTTGTTGAAGTGCGGTCACGTGCTTTTGGGTTGCTTCCTCGGCGCGTGCGATTTTCATTGCATCATTGAGTTTCAGAGAACTATCCTTGATGAGTAATTTCTTGCGAACTTCGTTTGAGATGACTCCAAATATGAGTGTGTCGATTAGTTGTTCTTCTTTATCCTTGTATTCACAATCATCAGCGAGAACTCTGGCTCTTGTCATGAAACTGTCGATTGTCTCGTCGGGTTGTTGTTTTAACTCACGAAGCTGAGCTCTGACCACGCGAAAATTAGACTTCGGTCTCACGTACTGTTGAAGTTTCGACCAGTAGTTATCAAGCTTCTTTGCTTCATCGGCTGATAAGTCAAATCCATCGACTATGTCTTGTCCTTCGTCGCCAAGAAAAAGCTTGAGATAATTTACCTTCACTTCTTCGGTCTGATCATTTAACGGTCCAGCGAACACGGTTTCACAATTTCTTTTGAACTTTCTGAAGGTTTCTGGAAGATTTCTGGCTGTCCAGTCCATTGACGGGATCGGTAAACCACGTAGTTTATCCATGGATGAATGTAGAACTGGTTTCTGGCAAGATTTGACTGAAAAAACTGGCTTAAAGATCCACAAAATCTGACACCATGTTAAAGTATCAACTTGAACTCTTTATTGAACTGATTTGCATACCGGCGTGCCCGAGGCAATTTGCATATCACGTGCTTCTAGAATGTTCTGAATATATTAATGAATGTAAACAAGTGTAACATATTTGTATATCATAACACCGTCCACCGCTGAGAAGGACGTCGGACACCTTATTGAGACTTACATAACGGAGTAACTGGTTAGCTTTCAGGTGAGGTTGGGGGTAGCAGTTTATATAGATAAATTTAGGACTAAGTAATCCGAGAAGCTAGGTGGTACAGTGGGACGGTGGGCTATGTAAGCCTAAGCCTAGCTGAGGTCACAGGTTCAATCCTGTGTGGGGATTTTAGATTTTCTTTTTTACACTTAAAAATTTATTGAAAATATAATTCTAAGTGTCGACATTACGTTATATAAGTCTCAATAAGGTGTCCGACGTCCTTCTAGGCACAACCATAATTGAAGGAGTGAAATTTGCATATTTCTGCTCCACTCGTTCAATGCTTCGCGTATTCACTAGTTAAAGAGGAACAGTCATCTCTCCTGGCGGCACGCAGGTAGTCATTGTTGTTGGGGCTTTCGGCTTGAGAGTAAAATTTCACCAGATTCGTAACATGATCGCCTGCTGCTTTGTTCTGACAAAATCGATTCGTGCTCTGAAAATAGAAGAAATTACTGTCAAATTTGACTCCTCGGCGCCCTATGTTTGGTCATCCAGTTTGTCTTTAAGAAGGAAAGTGGTTCTGCCAGCCGGCTACGACTTGGATCATGCATGGTAAGAAGCGGCTTGGAAAAATATTACTTTTTCTCGTCCTCGTCCCGAAGATCGTTGGGTGACTTGTTCTTTTTCAACCGTAGGCGGCACAGCCATAAACCTCACTGCGCATGCACGGATTACCATACCAGCTGATCAGTTGAATTCGCACCGCTGTGCAGTGAAATGGTCTGTTGATGCGGTTTCTCGTGTTACCACCTGAGTTTGTGTTTCCAGTAAACACCTGTTTAGACCCGAAATCCAAATATCAGTAGTTTTAAAGGAGATTTTTAACATCAGTTATGTGCTATACCATTACGGCTTTTAAAGCACCGATATGTGAATTTAGTTAACTTCAATTAAACGGAAAGACCATTTACCTATGAGGCCGATATCCTCAGTGAAGTCATAGTTAATAAAGAGCAATGGTTATGAAACCTGTAGTTTTAACGGAGATTTTTAAAATCAGTTATCTGCTATACCATTACGGCTTTAAAAGCACCAATACGTGAATTTCGTTAACTTCATTTTAACGGAAACTCCATTTACCTATGAGGTCGATATCCTCAGTAAAGTCATAGTTAATAAAGTGCAATGGTTATGAAACCTGAGAAATGCCTTTTTTCGATGTTTTTGTTATTGTTTTTCGGCCTTGACCGTGCACAACACAATAGATGTTGAACTTTTGTTTGAGCAACTGACCAATAGAAATGGAAATATAAATATTCAGCCATAGCGTATGATCAACAAACAAAAGATGTGCACGGTCAAGTACGGTTTAACATAAATTGTAGCTCCTTTGTTATCGCCATTGAAGTCTGCAAAGTTTCATAACCAGTCGCTCGATTAACTATGGTAAAGTTCTACAATTTTAACCTGTTGATGCGGTTCGTTGTGTTAGTAGGTGGTAAAAGAGAGTTCTGAGACACCCTCAAATTCCCCTGAATTTCACACAAATATTTCCTGCAGATTTCAACAAATAACAAATTATTTTTCATCAGTTCAATTCAACAGATACCACGCAATTCTGATGAGTTTGAGCAGATTTGACAAATTTGTGAGTTGTGTGAAAACTGACAGAAATTGTTGAATTTTTAAGATTTGTTGGGTCTGAAATATTTGTGTGAAATTCAGGGGAATTTGAGGCTGTCTCAGAACTCTCTTTTACCACCTACTGAGCTAAAATGACCACAAAACAAAATCTTGAAATTGGCCAATTTCAAGATTTCTCCGCTGAATTTCACAGAGGAAAATTAACCATTTTCCAAAATCTCACGCTCATTTGGGGAGAATATTTCTTCCATTCTCCAATGCCCCAACGCTAGATCAGTTTCATTTTCCAAAATTTCATGCTCATTTTGGGGGAATATTTCCCCCAGTCTCCAATGCCCCAACGCCAGCGTATCAATTCCATTTCCCAAAATCACTCTTTTGTCATCTTCCGCACTCAACGCAATTTTGGTCATGTTTTCCGTGAATAAATGGTGCCCTCTGCTGCGAAAAATAGTTTGCCTCCTGAGTTGCTTTTGTTTTGTCCTCAAACATTTCACAAAGTTTGCATGTCTCAAACTCTTCCTGATCATGCATTTTTTCACTCCTTTTGCCTTTTGTTCCTCCGTGGTTTTTGCCTTTTGTTCCTCCGTGGTTTTTGCCTTTTGTTCCTCCGTGGTTTCTGCATTCTTCTCCATCAGGAGAGAATACAGTTTCGGTCTCAGGGCGACAAATTCTGTCAAAATGGCACCCCCGCATTCATCTTTCATCAACCCAATCTTTTTCTTGTTCCCCGGCACGATTGGCATTCCATTCAACACTGCTGGATGCTCTGGGGAAAAATCATTTGTGTCAAACCATTCTGCCACATCCCCCGCAATGTCAGCAAAGAAATCTTCCGTTTCAATGTCCAGCACCAAAGAATCTGTGTCGGTATACAGGAGAGAAACATTTTCCCACTTTTTCTTCACATATTCATAGTGAAAATCATACATCAAAAGTTTGGACAAATCCAAGATTGACATCCCAACAAAGATGGGTTTTGACATGGCCACTCGCGTTTTCCTCATCTTGACTGCAATCAGAAACTCATCGAAAATTTTCACATCGGCGAAGTTGCATTTGCTCACCAGCTTTTCTGCCCTTTCCGCATCTTTCACCAGTTCAATCGTGACTCGGTTTCTCAGGTTTTCCATGGTTTTCCCAAAGACTGAGTTGTTCATGAGTTTGAAGAAATCTTTTTCAAATTTCGTTTTTCCCTTGGATCTCAGGGCAGTGTTTTTGTCAATATAACATTTCATGAAAGGTGCTTCTTCGAATTTGATTCCTCGCCTGATCTTTTTCAACTTCATTCCGGCGGAAAGATAAAACGCCAGATTGCGACCGTGCAAAACCATGCCTTCTTTGTCCCTCAGATTTTGCGTGAGTTTTTCAATCCCACCCAGCGCCAGTTTTTCCGGAGCCAGGGGAAAATCATTATGCTCGTCATGCAATTCTGGGGGATAAATGAGATCAACTTCCAGAATGCAACCTTGACCTTCTTCTTTCACAAACTTTTCCCAGTTTTGCAAATCTTCTTCGCTCATCCATTGGAATTTCCCAACTGGAAGAGGCTGCGACATGGCCCATCCATAAAGGTTGTTTGCGTCCAAAT
Source organism: Cladopsammia gracilis (assembly GCA_022457155.1). Classification (NCBI taxonomy): domain Eukaryota; kingdom Metazoa; phylum Cnidaria; class Anthozoa; order Scleractinia; family Dendrophylliidae; genus Cladopsammia; species Cladopsammia gracilis. The sequence continues at coordinate 732,540 of JAJGOT010000227.1, forward strand.
AAACCAGGAAACGAGATGAATCTTTTGGATTGAAATTTTTCATATATTGGTTGTTTGCTTTCGCAAATCGCTTGAATGCATTTGCGTTTCCTCCCCTGATTCCTTTTTCAAACATCAACAACTGTTCCACATCATCTAGAAGTTCCAACTTCACTCCTGTCACTTTCAGCATTGCATCCCAAGCCAACCCAGGGGTGGTAAAATAGTGCGCGGGATCCAGTTCATAGTTTTCTTCGCAAAGTTTTCTGAAACTTTCCATGACATCTGCAAGCAACAGCACATCCGTTTTCAGATAAAGATCGTGAAATTCGCCCATATTTTTCACTTCAAATTCTTCCCAGACTTGCTCGGCATGGGCAAAATCTTCATCTGAGACTTTTTCCTGATTCAATCTGGAGAAAAAAGCGGCTTTCTTTGGCAGTTTTTTCTCAAACTTATCAAACCCATCCATGAATTCATAGGGATAAACTCCTTTTCGCCGCATCAAATCGCTTTTCTCACCAAAAAATCTGGTGATTTCTTTCAATTCTTCTTTGGGGAGATTTTTTGCCAGCGATTCCAATCCTTCCAGCGTGAATTTGAAGGAATCCAGAAATCGAATTTCATGTTTCACTGAAAATTCTTTCCCTTTCTCCTCATTCCATTCTTTTTTCAACTCGAATTTCAGGGAAAAGGAAATATATTTCTCCTCGTTGTTGGGGATGCATGTCACGCTCAAAACTTCATCCATTGTCCCCAAAGCTCGCACAAAAAGATGAGCGTCATAGTTTGCCAGATTGTGAAAAAACACAGGGGTGAATTTTGGCCTTTGAAACTTCAGGTTGCAAGATTGATGCGCTGCTCCCCTGAATTTTCCTGAAAAGTGACAGTGATCCCTCACCTTGGACAGACTTTTTTCTCCAAATTCTTCTCGACACAGCCAGCACACTTCCGCTTCTCGAAATGATTTCCATTCTTGGTTGGTCAGGGGAATCATTTCCTTTTTCGGCAAATTCAAGTGAGCTTCTCTCACTCGGGAAATCAATTCCCGAATGAACTCTTTGGGAAGTTCTTCATTTTCATTTGCAGCTCTTTTCAACACAGGCTCCATTTGCAAAAACGGGGAAACGAGATGAAACGCAAATCCGCAGGGAATATGCTCGTGGGTTTTTTGAGTTCCCCCCAGCGGTTTCAAAATTGACTCAAAATCTGCATATCCAACAACAGGCAGATGCATCATTTTTGGGAAGTTTTTGAAGGAACAAGTTCCTCCTGGAAGTTCAATTCTCGCGGCTTCAAAATCTCCGCAAATGGTTTTGTTTCTCCAGACTTTCCACTCTGGGAAATGAATTGAGGCATCTTTTGCAGAAAAATCTTTCATGCCCATTTCGCGAAACTTGAGAGCTTGCCAAGCGGGAGAAATTTTTCACCAGACAGAAGTGCGTTTTGAATTCTTCTGTCAGCAGAATCAAATCCACATGAAGTCCCCTTTCTTCCTTGGTGATTCTCAGGGGAAAAACAAATCCATTCCAGCCAAAAACGTTCACTGAAATGTCAGGATTTCTGGCCTCAAAAAACTTGATTTTTTCCACGGCCATGGGAAATTCGCAACCATCCCAATTCATCTCTTCCGTTTGTTCTCGCAAAGTCGGTGTGATTCTTTCCGGATGAACTTTGACCATATTTGCGGCTCTGCCCAAGCACCATTTAAAACACATCTCGTCTTCATTTTGCATGTTGATCACGGCTTTCTTGTTTGCCAAATCAGCAGGCAGTTCAATCCACCCAGATCCTCGCAGGGGGTTCCAGCGCACAAAATGAATTTCCAAACGCAAAACTCTTTCAAACATCCAATTGGATCCCCTGCGATTGAAGTTTTCCAGATTCTCAATCATTTCTCTTTCCATTTCATCCAGAATCTCTGGGTTGTTCCCCAAATTCCTTTTCTGCCGGGAATGGAAAAATGGATTTTCAATCACTTCCTCCCCAGAAGCCAAATTTGTTTGGGACATTTCCACATTCAAAACGCATTTCACTCTTGTTTGTGGATTTTCTCGCAGGAGCCTGAGAACCAACCATCTTGCTTTCCGGAAAAAATCTTGGGGAGAAATGGAATCATCTCCTTGAATAAAAAATTGTCTCGCGAATCCTCGCAAAGCGGATTGCCCTTCTTCCACGGCAAGTCTCTGTTCCCACAATCTTCTGACTTGTTCTTTCAATCTTTCCACCGCGGGATTGGCTCTTCTCCGAACATCCGCGTCATCCACACTTTCCAACCAATTTGTCCAATCGATAACCGTATCTACATTTTCTTCAATCGCTCTGGGAATGACTCTGGGGGGAACAATTCTTCTTTCCGGAATCAAAAAAGGCACATCAATTTCTGGATTTTCGTCATCTAGGTTGGCTCGTCTTTTTCGAGTTTTTGGCTGATTTTTTCCCCCTCCTTGCCAAAGATTTTCAACTAAAAACTGCACTAGTTCATCTTTTTTCAATCGCGACCATCCTCGCAAGTTTGTCGTTCGCGCAAATGATTGCCATGCAGCCAGTGACATTTTAATGGCGAAAAAATCTTTTTCCCCATTTAAAATGAAATTTTCGATTCAGGAAGTGAGCGAAGCGAACCCCGGAGGGGAAGGACAAGAAAAACAAATTTTTTTCACATTCAAAGAAGCCAGCGAAAAAACGGGGCTTCCCTCCAAAACGATTTTGCGAGTTCTCAAATCGGGCAACACTAAATATACCAGAAGAACCGATCAAAAAGTGTTCTGGATTCAGGAGGAAGAAGACTCACCATTCATCCAGATTGATGGGGAAGATTTTTTCACCGCAGAGGAAATTCGGGAACGATTTGGGTTATCACGCACAGTTTTTTTCAATCAACTCTGCAAGAAAAAAACTCATTTTCTGGATTCAGGGGAAAAATCGCACGAAGTCACTTGGGTTTCTCCCAGATTGCAAGAATTCATCTATCTTATGAAAAAGAAAGCTGCATTGGAAACGGCGATGCACGCGCACCCCAAAAAAGGGCTTTATAAACGTCATCGCCTGATGAAGGCTGAGATGAACGACGGCAATGAGGATTTGCAAAATGCGTTTTGAATTTTTTCTTCATTGGAGAAAAAATGTCAAGTGAAAACAAATCCACTCCTCAGCAAGAGGCTGAAAAAACCAAAGAGGAAACGGACTGGGAAAAAGCGTGTGACGCAGAAAGAAACTTCCAAAAAGCGGTTGACATGGCCACTGGTTTTCTCCCAGTCCGATCGGAAGAGGATCGCAAGTTCATGGAAAAATGGATTTTCGCGATTTAATTCATTTTTTTATCTCCTCCCAAAAAATGAATCCCGAGAAAATATCTATCCCCGACTGCTCACTCGGAGACCCCTGTAAGAAATCTTCTGGAAAAATTAATTTCTGCCTTCTCCCCTGCCTCCACATGGACTCACGGTTCAAAGTGAAACTCCAAACCAAATTCAAGATTTTCCTTCATGAGGGTGAATCGTTTTCTATGGGCATCAATATTCCGAGCGAGTTCATTAGTTTCTTCAACAATCTGGAAAAACATTTCAACTCTGCTGCGATGAAAAAGAAGCAGGCAATCAAAGAGATTTCCCCGTCTTTTGCTCGATTTCAGGAGGGAGATTTCATTCTCGTGAAAACTGACAAATCCGAGCAGGAAAAGATTTACGCAAAAATCTATCCCTCCAAAATTCCCACAACGGATTTCTCCTGCAGATTTTGGGAGCTGTGCGCGGATGGGAAAAAGAAACCCATCTTGAAGCAAAAAGAACTCATTGGCGTTCCTCTCCGGGGGCAAGTTGTGTTTTCAATCAAACATCTTTTCTGCGGAAATGTGAAAGCGATCACATGCATTGTGGATGAAGTTTTGGTGGAGAAAATAGTGCAGGCTGCCTCGGAATTCGATGAATTTGAGGACAAGAATGAGGACGATGAAGTTTGATCTCGCTGAGATCAGGGAGAAAATCTTTTCCAGAATTCAATTCTGGAAAAGGCAGAACTTTTTTCAGATTTTTGCAGATTCGCAGAATTTGCAATGAGTTGATTCAGTCATCATTTTCTCAAACAATTCAGTTTGTTTTTTCATATCTGCGGCAATCTCTTCAACCCACTTTTCCAAATTCACATAGCTTTCCATCAGCAGGTCAATGGAATCAATTTCGTCGTCACTTTCACTCAGTTTTTTTCTTTTCGCATTTGAATTTGAAGGCATTTTCTTTCCAATCATTTTTTTCCTCAGGGGAAATTTTCAAAATCCATTCAGGGGAAATTTTAACCCACTCCGGAAAATGAAAATGAATCCCCTCCGGAAAATGCATTTTGAATTTCAAAACCCCTCCGGAAAAAATGAATTTTTCTGGAGCAGATATCTATTCCAGAAAAAATGGATTTTTCTGGAGCAGATATCTATTCCAGAAAAAATGGATTTTTCTGGAGCAGAAAATGCCTTCCAGAAAAAATGGATTTTTCTGGAGCAGAAAATGCCTTCCAGAAAAAATGGATTTTTCTGGAGCAGATATCTATTCCAGAAAAAATGGATTTTTCTGGAGCAGAAAATGCCTTCCGGAAAAAATGGATTTTTCTGGAGCAGAAAATGCCTTCCGGAAAAAATGGATTTTTCTGGAGCAGAAAATGCCTTCCAGAAAAAATGGATTTTTCTGGAGCAGAAAATGCCTTCCGGAAAAAATGGATTTTTCTGGAGCAGAAAATGCCTTCCAGAAAAAATGGATTTTTCTGGAGCAGAAAATGCCTTCCAGAAAAAATGGAGTTTTCTGGAGCAGAAAATGCCTTCCGGAAAAAATGGATTTTTCTGGAGCAGAAAATGCCTTCCGGAAAAAATGGATTTTTCTGGAGCAGAAAATGCCTTCCGGAAAAAATGGATTTTTCTGGAGCAGAAAATGCCTTCCGGAAAAATGTCGGGGACAAAATTGAGATGCAACTTTGAAAAATCTGGGAATGACAAATCTTTTCTCTTCCCCCGGAGCAAAAATTTGGCCTCAAATTCATCAAAATTGGAGCAGAATTTGACCTCAAAATTCACACAAAATTTGGGGAAAGTTGTCAAGGGGAGAATTTTTTTGCAATCTGGGGTCTATTTTGGGGCATTGTGGGGAAAAAACTGCCCTCTGTGCCCTGCTTTTCTGCTGAACTCAGGAGAAAATGGCAAAAACCCCATAAAGACGTGTGGGTTTGGCGAAATTCTATTTTCCCGGAGAAAAAAAGGCGCGCTATTTCTGACCCCCATCGTTGAACATGTTTGACAAAAAAAAACATTGTTGGGAGGGTTTTTTTATGTTCTTTTTCTCCAGTAAATTCGTTGCATTTTATCCATTCCCAGGTTTTCTCTGGGAAATATTTCTCCAAACGATTTTATAAAATTTCAATCAAAATAAAATCAAAAAATTCTTCCAGAAAATAGTTTTCAGCTTCCCCACCCACGTGATGGGGGAAGTCAACTTTTTGGAGTTCATTTTCCTGCGAAAATGAACTCAAAAATTCAGGAAAGTTTTATTTTGTCCCCTGAATTTTGTCAATTGTGAATTTTTCCCCCTGAATTTGCATTTTGTTCCCCTGAATTCATCAGAATTTGTCCCTCTGAATTTGTCAAGATTTTCCCCTGAATTCGCCGGAGAATTCAGATTCGTCAAGAAATTCCTGATTTTTTCCTGAGATTTGCGGCGTTGGCATTTCTCCTGAGAATCCACAAAACAAAGTTCCCCAGAAGATTCCGAAATTAATTTATTTTTTTCCACCTATCCAAATGTGGGTTTTGATAGATACAGTTTCTAAAGAAAGGCTCAGCGAGCGATTTTCGTCCCAGGCGAAGTTGGCAGAATTCATGCATTTTTCTCCTAAAACTTTGAACAAAGCAATCAATGAAGGAAGAAACAAATTTCAGTTTCGCGGGAGGGAAGTGACAATTGTCGACCAAAAAGTCACTCGTTTTTCAGTTCATGAATCTCCCAGCGATCCTCCGCTGGCGAAATTTGAAACCGAAACCGAAATGGCAGCATGGATCGGAGTCACAAGGCAAGCCGTTTCTTGCGCTTTCAAAAGAACTGGCTGGTGCCAGAGTTGGAAAATCAGGAAAAATGGAAAAGATTATTTCATGAAACGAATTGCCGACAAGGAACCGGTGGGTTCTCTTCCCGAAGCGGCTGAAAAAATCCCGGCCATCACCCAAAAACCGCATGCGATTCCCGTCAGAGTCACTTCCCCCAGTTCAACCAAGATTTATCCCAATGTTTCGGCGGCAACATCTGAGTTGGGGATCGATGCGAGAACAATTCATGATGCATTGAAAAGCGGGAGAAATTCTTTCACCCGGAGAAGAGATGGGGTCAAATTCCAAGTTGAAAAAGCATCGCTGCAACCACAGAAGAAATCTCTTCCCCGCCCCGCAGATGTGGTGGGCCAGAAGGCGCTGGATGATGTGCAGCGAAATTGGGGAATGAAGTTTCAGTGGATGAAAAATCGCTATCCGGGATGGGAAATGACTTTGGCCCCCGACATGGAAAAGTTTCAAACAAAGCGGGTGCTTTTCAACCCCAACACCGGCAGTAATTTTCCCGTGAAAGTCTGGCAGGATTTTATAGATTATTTTGACAAGCGGTATTGGGATTACCCCTATGAAACAGACTTTGTGAAATATTTCGCAGAAGGGGTTTGGAAGTTTTCAGCGAGAATCAGCGAGACTGAATTTGAGCCCTGGTTTTGTTTTGTTTTGCAAGGCCAGGAGAAACCAATCAGGATGGAAGTTTGGGTGGAGAAAACCCCACCTGTTCCGGCTCCGCGGAAGAAGGAGGAAAAAGTGCCGCCTGTTCCGGCTCCGCGGACGAAGCGACAGGAGGAGAAAACCCCACCTGTTCCGGCTCCGCGGAAGAAGGAGAAAGTGCCGCCTGTTCCGGCTCCGCGGGTGAAGCGGCAGGAGGAACCGGAGGAACCGGACCAACTGGAACGAGCTCGCATCCAGATGTATAATGACCTCGCGCGGGAGAAGATAGAAAAATCTCGCCGTCGTGGTGATAATTGGACAAACATGAGGTGCAAGTATCCGGGATGGTTTTTGGACAAAGATGTGGACGTGGAATTTGAAGAAACCATGATGCTGTTATTCCACCCTGACTCAGGCGTTGATATTCAGGTGAAAGATTATGCTGACATTGCCAAGTATTTTTCCAGTCGAAACTATCTTTATTTCCCCGACCAAGCTGCGTTTGACCAAACAATCATGAACGGGACATGGAAGTTTGAAGCAACCACGAGTGGGTATGAAGAGGAAGAATGGGTTCGTTTGATTTTCATCTGGGGGCAGTGAGCCGTGATCCGCGCAAGTTTCAGATTTTTCATTTCTCAGAAATGAAAAAATCACTCAAATCTTCCTTCCCAGTCCTTCTCAAACCGCTCCAAATCCAACCCCAAATCAATCACAATCCCATCAATCGCTTCCATTGAAAACAAAAATTCATCCCTGTCGAATTTTCCTCCCCGCAAAGCGAAGCGCAAATCACTCAATGTTTTTTCATAGGTGGTGAAAGCGAACTTCGCCATCTCAATTTTGCTTTTCAGGTTCTTCATTTCATTCGCGGTTTTGACGACCAAACCCAATCCTGAAATCACTCCCAAAACGATTGGATTCAAAGTCGCGGCTCCAGCAATCGTCCCGATTGCAACCAGACCGGAAGAGGTCAAATTCATGAGCAGATTCATTTTCTTGAATCGACCATGCGCTCGTTTCAGGCACCAAAATCTTTTGTGATAAAATCGAAAAAGTTTTTTGATCTCTTCCAGTTCTTCTTCCCGAATTGCGGGGTTGATGTGATTGAAAGCAAAAATGCTTTGTTTTCGCGCTCGCTTCATTTTTCAGGGAGAAAATCATTTTTCAATCAGAATTGTCGCTTTTGCTCTTTGAATGGCATTTCCATCCGAGAGAGCCAGATAGAAAGCTTCTTCCTGCCCAACATGGAGATTGAAGGTGAACTGCAGTGAACCAAATGAATTGGTGGAAGGTCTGACTGCTTTCCGAGTGATGTGATCTCCTTTAACAACACTTGTCATGATGATGGTTGCTCCACTCACTGGGTTGGATCCGCGTTGAAGAATGAAAACCGTGACATTCAAAATCCGGAAGTCAGATCCAAATTGTTGCCAATAATTTGTTTCATCTTCCGCTTCATTTGGGAAGATCAAACAATCACCGTGTTTTCCTTTCACAAATCTTGCAAAAATGAAGTGTTTTGACGGGCGAAGCGGCAAATTCAACAAGGAGTGCGAATTCAAATCCAAGTCAGTCTCCATGACCATCTTCCCCGCTTGGAAAACGAAAGGGGAATCATAAACGCTGCTTTCAACATCAGGTTGAGAACCAGCAATGCCATATATGATCAACTTTGCGGATCCTTCTGCAGCTGACTTGGCAGTGCCTCGCCATTTCAAATCCAGGAAAATAAATTCAGGTGGGGAAATCCTCCATTTGTGCATGTGGATGATGGATCTGGAATACCCCGAAAACTTCTTGGTTGATTGCTGATTGATATTCAGACTTGTGCTCACAACGTTGACGCTCACGCCATCCATTGACGCGGGGAAGAATTCCACGCACACGGTGTATTCTCCCTCTGGGAGTTTGAACATATTGAATCCAAGTCTCCCAGAGTATTCATTAAAAAGATTTTTTGTGATTTGTAAGTCATAAGCCTTCTTGTTGAAATGATGCGGCGAATTTGAAAAATCACTTATCCCAGTCACTGTCATATGATGTTCAGAGCTGGATTCATCCACATCTTCCATCAGATAGCGGAATGCGTCCTTTGGGTGAGAGGTTGACGTGATATGCGATTCATTTACGTATTTTTTGATCTTCTCTTCTAATTCCATCGTGTGGGCTACCACACCTCCTATCTGGTTATCCACATAAGATTTTGGCGTGGGTTGTCGCTTCAGAGTTGGCGTTGCAATATTGTTGATTTGTTGCGAGTTCATATCCAGGTTTCCGGTCATTGTTCCGCCTTCCAACGAAAGCTTTTTCGCGGATTGGGCATCCACATATCGCATATTTGCGCCCTGATCGGCAACTTCGGGATCTTTCACGTTAAAAATGGTGTGATTTCCCATATCCAAAGCCGTCTCCATTGGAAACGTCTCTTTGCGGCTGAGAAAGATATTTTTGGCGTCATTATAAGAAACCAGGTTGTTGTATGCGGCTCCCAAATCATGCCATGTTTGCTGTTTTGAGTTTTTCACGTTGAAAAGTTCTTTTAAATCAATATCCTTCGTGACTTCATGAGTGTGAGCCGGAGCATCAGGGTGGAATTTTTTCAGAGTGACCATATTCACCGCTGACAAATCCTGGTTTTCATCAGTGTCCAGATTGACGATCAATTTGCGATTCATTTCTATTTCCCCGGGGTTGATGAGTTTTTGTCCCCTGAGATCAAGATCCCCAGTCATATGGGAAGACCCATCCACCTGGAGAGAATCTGCCCGCAATTGCGTTGCAAGCGTGTCAACTTGATGCTTTGTGATTGCATCCGAATTCCCCGTTCCTTCAGCGACATTTGTCAGGCGTTTCCTTTGCAGGTCGAAGTCCCCTGCCGGCGTTAGCTTGAAACCAACTCCTGGCAATCCATCTTTTCCATCTTTTCCTCCCTGGGCGCGGGTGCTTGTTTCAGACAGCAATCCATTTGAATAACTCATTTTAAATGCGTTCATCAAAGTTTTTGGCAATGAATTTCCTCGGCTTATCCACATACAGGAAAGAGAACGGATCATGCGTTGCTTTCCGATAATCTTCTTTGCTGACATTGTTCTCCCTGCAGATCGCCGTAATTTCTTTGTTGCTTGGGAATTCAAAGATGCAAAAATGCGAGCAATTCAGGCGGATATCTTTTGGTGTTCCGAAATAACTTTGCGAAAGATAAATCACAGAACATTTCTTGTGCCTGCCCTGAATGAAATAATCAATCAATGGCTTTTGGTTTTTTTCGGAAACAAAATCATCGAAAACAACCAGCTTTTGATTCTCCCCTGACAATTCAGAAACTGGGATGATTTCATCCGGGGATGCTTCCACGACGTCATACCCAGCTTCTTTGCTGATTGGGCGAAATGTTTTCAGCAGATGTTGATATTTGGTTTGGTCAAGATTTTTCGCATAGAGGAAAATTTTATCGTAGAAGAGCAGGCGAAAAATCATATCCAGGAGAACATTTGTTTTCCCCGATCCTGAAGGGCCACAGATCAACATTCTGAAAGTTCGATCCGGCATGAAAGGGTGAAGTTGTTTGAAATTCGTGATTGGATCCTGACAATCATAATTTGGAATCTTCATTTTATTAATGAACATGGCGTTCTTTATCTTGTTCTTCACCCCAAATTTGTGTTTCTGGGATATAAAATGAGTTTATTGAAATGGCAAGAAATGGCCAAAAGCAAATCTGCTTTGGGCAAAAAAATCAACTTTGTTCACAATGCTATCACCCAGAAAAAGTTGGGTGAAGAGACAAGTCAAATCGGACTTGAAAAAACATTCAAACCCATCACAGCGAAACTGGATGAGGTGATCGAGTCGAATTTGGGGCCGCTTCAGCCACTTCCCCGGAAAAAGAAAAAAGTCAAACCGGCGGAGATTGATTATCTCCCCGAAGTCGACCCATTTGAAGATATGGATGTCGAAGGCCTGTTTGATGAGGCCGTTCCATCCCAACCCAAGAAGCAAATTTCAGCAGCTCCTCCAACATATGAAGAAGTTGTGGAAGAGATGGGGGAAGATCCACCTGAATATGAAGAAGACGACTTTCCCGATTATGCTCTTGCGCCGGGAGATGAAGAGGATGAGGAAGGAGATAAAACTAATCAGATATTGAGAGACCTGGACCTCACGGATTACAATACTGTGGAAAAAACTCTCAGGGAAAATGTTACAACAGCGAGGAAAATCCAGTATCTCGGTGATCTTGTGAACATAGCAAGATTCCGCAGAAATCAGTTGAAAGGTTACAAATCATCCTGGTCCAAAAAATTCCAAAGAGGGGAAATAACGGAAGAGCAAAAGAAGTTGCAACATCAAAGGATAGATCGCGCAGCCCGAGTTCTGACTGAATACATAGATCATTATAAAGAAAAAGGGGGAAAGATGATGGAGGAAAAGAAGAAGACGGGTTCGGGGTTGAAAAAAAGAAAAAAAGGTGGATCCATCCGTTTTTTCTCCAACCCCGCAGATCTCCTCCAGAAACTTTAGGTCATTGTTGGCTCCATTCTCGCTGGGAATACGAATTCAGGCATCAGAAACACTGGAGTTGGCATTCTCGATCTTCTCCTGAAAGAAAACGCCATCAATCGTTCCCAGCATGAGAAGCTCTTCAGAAAGTATTTCAAGCCCTAAAATGGAAATCGAAAGAGAAATTGTCCTGTCATCCTTTTCCGTCAAGACTGGGGGAAACAAACCAGAAAATTTCACAACAAAATTCAATCGGCCCATTGTTTTGGATCCAAATTCCCAATATGTTGTTGGGTTGAACAGAATTATCAATATGAGTTTTACGTGGTATAACATCAATGCGGCATTGAAAAATCAGCTGATCAGATTCAGCTCTGACGGTGGGAAAACATTTTCCGATATCGCCTTTCCCGCTGGGGTTTGGGATTATTCCACTTTGAATGCGGCAATTCGAAACGCAACAGGCCCCCTCGCAGGATCCACCCCAGGAAAGAATGAAAAATTCCCAATCAATCTTGCTTTCTCTCCCACAACTTTCAGAGTAACAATCACGCTGGAAGAAAACTGGCAACTTGATCTCGAGAAATCCAACTTTGGCGAACTCATTGGGTTTGAGAAAAAGATTCTGAAAGACAAAGTCAACATTGGCCCCAGAGTTCCAAACCTCAGTCAAGATACTGATATGTTGAACGTTCATTGCGATCTCACAAGTGATTCGCTTGTGGATGGGGAAGAGAGTGATATCATCTTCTCCTTTTCAACATCTGTTCTGCAGGCCTCCTATAGTTTCACTCTTGAACCCATGAGAGTGATGTTCAGCCCTGTGAATAAAAACAGAATAAGCTCCATTCGGATCTGGATCACCGATGGGAAAAGGCGGGTTGTTGATTTGAATGGAGCCGATACAGCGTTCTCGCTTATCTTGAAAAAACAAATAAAATGAAAAGTTATGAATTCTCTCGTTTTTTCCACCCCCAGCTGGGGCGGTTTGTCTTCCGGCATAAAGGAACAGGTGTCATTGTGGACAATATTTTCAAACCAATGAGGAAGGTCGCATCAGTCGTCTTCAATAAATTCGCAAAACCCATTGCGAAAAAAGCCTTGGAATCAGGAATTTCTCACGCTGGGGATAAACTCGGCAAAAAAGTAGTTGAAAAATCTGGTGATTTGATCATGAAAAAGCTGGGAAATATGAGAAAGGGGAGCAAAAAACCGCCAGCTCGACCACAATCAGCCCCTGCGTCAACCTCCGGAGAAAGTTCTGATGCCATATTGAACAGGTTGATCTCTGGGCAGGGAGTCCGAAAAAGAAAAAAATAATATAAAATGGCTTTTCGATCGAATGAATATCTTCAAAGAAATGAATTAGTGCGCTTCCAGCTGGATGACACAATCCGAGCTCCAGCTAATGATCAACATCAACAAAAAAGTGGTTATAAATTCACGATTAATGACAGATCGGCATTCTATGATTGGTATAATGCGTATTTCGAGGTACAGTTTCAACTCCAGAAAATAGCAGACGGCGCTGGGTATGCCGCAGCTGACAGAATCACGGTAATCAATGGCGCTCATTCCCTGATTAATCATCTGAAGATTAGTTCTGCTGGAAAGATTGTTTATGAGACTGATAATCTGCATAACGTTACTTTTATTAAAAATTTGCTAGAATACTCCGATGACTTCAGCAGATCAGTCGCCAAGAACAGTTTCTGGTATTTGGATACTGATGCAACAACCGCTAATACGAATCTTGGATTTGAAGCTCGGCGGGTGCAATCTCAAGCAGTGCAAAACGATGGAAACGGTGGTGCAAAGAACATTAACACAATCATTCCCCTGAATCGCTTTTCCTTTTTCGAAGAGTTGGAGGATAAGATGCTTGTGCCCATGCAGCTGCAATTTGAGATTAAGCTTCAACAGGATAATGAATTAATTCATATGGCTAATGGCACTGATGATGGAAGAGTTGTTGTGAATAGGTTTTTGCTTTGGGTCCCCAGATTGACACCGAAAGATTCTCTTTATGACAAATTTGTCAGTTCATTCCTGAAAGAAACGCAATGGAAATATCTGAGGGAGATGTATTCCGAATCAGCTCCTACGCAGTCATCAGGATTCTTCCAGATATCCGCAAGTATTGACAATGTTAAGCATATTTTTGTTTATCTTAAAAGAACCAATGATGCCGCTAAAGAAGAAGATAGCCCTTATCTGATGGACACTTTCAAGCTGAATGCGGACAATGCAGACTCATCCTTGTCGAACTGCCGGCTGGAATATGGAAACGGAGTTTTCTACCCGGAAACAGAGTATGACAGTGAAAGCAAAGTGAGGATTTTCCAGGATGTCATGGCTTATGCAATGAGGAAAAATGACTACAACACAGGGACACAGCTGAATCTGGCCAATTTCAATTCTCTTTTCCCGTTGATCTATTTCAATCTGACTTATCAAACTGAAAAACCGACAAGAGATCCCAAACAGTTGATATTCAGATATCGATTGAACGCAGATGCAGCGGCAAACTTCAATGTACATGCGATAGTTCTCTATGAAGAAGAAGTGAAAATCGATAAGATTGGAAATGAGCTGGTTATCGTGTAGGGACTGAAAACATATCTTGTCATTTAAAATGACAACATATCACCCATATAAAGTAAATCTGTCGAAAGGGCAAAAAAGCAAGCTTGGAAGAGCATTCAAAGCAAACTGCGCTATCACCCTGAGGCTGAAAAAAAATCAAACAAGCGGAAATGATGAACTGATGCTGACAGTCAATCAAAAGAACCGAATTGCCAAAGCCGCATCTCAGGGAAAGGGAGTTGAAATCAAGATATCAAAAACGCAAATCCGAAAAGTGATGAAGCAAGGCGGAAGTCTTTTCTCTGCTATTGTTCCCCTGGCTCGTTCCCTGGCACCCACCCTGGCAAAGACACTTGGACTGTCAGCATTGGCTGGTTTGGCGAGTGAAGGAGCGAGTCAAGTTGTGAAAAAAATAAGCGGGAAGGGAGGCGGGCAAACGGGGGGGTTTCTCATTCCCCAAGATAAAATTCAAAAACTGATTGACAATAAACATCTGTTGACAAATAAACAGAAACAGGATATTTTGTCTGCCCTGAAATCAGGAGGACAACTGACGATAAAACCATCAGCAAAACAATCAGGCGGATTGTTGGGAACTGTGCTGGCTTCCATCGGAATTCCACTGGCGCTGGACATGGTGAAAAATTTGTTTGGGAAGGGAGCGGCGCAGCCGCGACCTCGACTGAAAGGAGAAGGCGCTCCTAGAGTTGGGCGCCCAAAGGGAAAAGGCGCTCCTAGAGTGGGCGCCCAAAGGGAAAAGGAGCTCCAAGATTGGGAGCTCCTTCCCTATATCACGCGTTGAATCCACCTCCCCCATTTATCGGAAGCTGGAAAAAAGGGATGGGAAAAAAATCCAAAAAAGGAACGGGACTTCTGCTGGGAACGAAAAGTCCATTCAACAATATCCCAGTTCTCGGGGCAATATTGTGAGCGAAGCGAAACCCAAATTCGTGAACAAACCCCTGACCAACCTTGATCTTCTCCAGTGGATTGATTTTCTGAAAATTCCCAATTTCAAAGGGATTTTCGCCAGGGATGAAGCCATGCCCCGAGAACACAGCCCCTGCATTATCAATCTTGATTCGCTTGAAAATGCCGGAACTCACTGGGTGTGCTGCGCCCCCGGACAGAAATTCACGTGGTATTTCGACTCTTTTGGGATGGGATTTCCCCAGGAATTCAAAAGTTCCAAACCGGTGATTTGGAACAGCAGTCAGTATCAAAACATCAACAGCGTTCTTTGCGGGTATTATATGCCTTTATTTCCTCCATCAATGGTCGCAGGGGAAAGATTTCTATGATATTCTCCAGCCTCTCAGTCTGACTGATACGATGGGGAATGAGAAATTCATAAAAGAATATTTCGATTGAAAATGAAATCGTATTGCGTGAAGGAGAAAAAACAAACTGAATGCGTGAAACCAACTGGATTCCAGACTGCAAAAAATGGCAGAAAGATGTGGTTTTGCCATTGCGCTTCCTGCGGAATAAAAAAAACAAGATTTGTGAAAAAATCGGGAAACTGAGTCTGCCCCCGCGTGGCGGGGGCATCGGTGAACTTGCGCTGACTGGCGTGGCTCATGCTCTTCCCTGGCTCGGGAAAAAAACAGTTGAAATGGGTCGTTATGGAGCCAGTGAATTATTGCGAAATAAAAACACTCAAAAGAAAGCATTGGATTTTGCGTTGGACAAGATGAAACCATTTCTTGCCAAAACCTCTGCGGATATGATGAATGAGCTGTCCACGGCGATTAGACCAAACAGAAAATATAAGACAGATCGAGCAGATTTGGATGGGGGTGCTTTAGATGTTCATTCCCTGATTGGGAAGCTGCCAAGACCAAAGAAAGGTTTCACCCTCCCAGGGCATAATTATACAGGCCCCTGGAACCCATTGGAGAAGCAAGTCAGATTTGATGAAAAGGGAAAAATTCTCGAAATTATGCAGCAGCCCACAGGAAAAACAGACGCAGCTGCTATGCAGCACGATGTTGATTATTCAGTCTGCGCAAAGAAAGCGGATCCGCGCAAATGCAAGAACGAAGCCGACAGGAAAATGGTTGCCGCTTTGGATGCCATTCCCTGGAAAGAAAGGCAATGGGGTCATGCTTTGGCGAGAAACACAATTCAAGCAAAACAGAAACTTGGCCTCGGCACTCCAAAAAACGGGAAAAGATTTTGAGTGAAGGCCAGTGGACTCAAAATCTGGCAAACGAATTACACCGGCCAATCAGGCGGCGCTTTCCAAAGAGGCGAGTCATAGCATATGGGATTGACAACATCTGGGCGGCTGATCTGGTCGAGATGGGGAAATTTTCGAGGTGGAATAAAGGGATCAGATACCTGCTGATGGTGATCGATGTTTTCTCAAAATTCGGTTGGATTCGTCCCCTGAAAGACAAGCGAGGTCAAACAGTGGCTGATGCTTTCCGAGACATATTTAAAACGAAGCGAAAACCGAAAATGCTCTGGACTGACAAAGGATCTGAATTTTTCAATGGAATAATGAACCATCTCCTGAGCGAGAATGGGGTAAAATTGTACACAACACAAAACGAAGAAAAGGCATCTGTTGTTGAGCGCTGGAACAGGTCTTTTAAGGAGAAACTCTTCCGGATGTTTTCTGTTAACAACAATACAATATACTGGGACAAACTTGGCAAATTACTGGATGAATATAATCATCGTTTTCATTCGAGCATTCGGATGAGTCCCGCAGAGGCGAGCAAACAGGAAAATGAGAAAAAGGTTTTCGCTAATTTATACGGAGATTTAATTTATGCTAAACACAACCCGGCAAAATTCAGGGTTGGCGACAGGGTGAGAATTTCAAAGTTTAAACGGCAATTATTTGACAAAGGTTTCACCCCGAACTGGACAGAGGAGATATTTGTGATTGACGAAATAAAGAACACAAACCCTGTAACGTATAAATTAGTTGATCTGTTGGGAGAAAACATCACTGGATCATTTTACGAGGCGGAACTTCAAAAGACAACGCAAGATGTGTTTCGAATTGAAAAAGTTATTCGCCGCGATAATAAGCGAAAACTCGTGCTTGTAAAATGGACAGGTTACCCTGACAAATTTAATTCTTGGGTTCCACTGAGTGATGTGGAAAAGCTTGGTGTCTAACGCGTTAGACACAAAAAATATTCCGCTGAAAAAAATTCTGGAAAAAAATATTCCGCTGAAAAAAATTCTGGAAGAAATATTCCGCTGAAAAAAATTCTGAAAAAAAATATTCCGCTGAAAAAAATATTCCGCTGAAAAAATTCTGGAAAAAAATATTCCGCTGAAAAAAATATTCCGCTGAAAAAAATATTCCGCTGAAAAAAATTCTGAAAAAACATTCCGCTGAAAAAAACATTCCGCTGAAAAATTCTGAAAAAAATATTCCGCTGAAAAAATTCTGGAAAAAATATTCCGCTGAAATCTGGGGGAAATATTTTTTGACTAAAAAAATATTCCGCTGAAAAAAACATTCCGCTGAAAAATTCTGGAAAAAACATTCCGCTGAAAAAATTCTGGAAAAAATATTCCGCTGAAATCTGAGGGAAATATTTTTTTGACTAAAAAAATATTCCGCTGAAAAAAATCTTGGGAAAATTCCATTTATTCCCCGAAAAACTGTCTAACGCGTTAGACAAAATTATTCTGTAAATCTCTTCTTGTTCATGATGGCGAAAAACACGTTAATCACTTTTCTGAAGTTTCATTTTTATGCAAGACGCGTCTTGCATAAAATTAAAGCCAAAGCTATAGTAACCATATGTCAACAATGCTTTTTAAGGGAAAACCCCCTTTCAAGAATATTCTTTACATTAATATTCACAAAGTCTGTTATTTCAAAACACCGCTTCACTCCGCTTCGCTTGGCCCGTTTTGCTTCGCTTTTTTTCTTTCAATTCCCGGTGGATTTCCCACAGGAGGCAACTTTGCTTTTGGAGTTCATTTCTGAGAATTTTATGTTCCTCCTGGAGATTCACAAATGACTCAAAAAGGAGTTCAATTGTGTCTTCGATTTCGTCGCTTCGCTCAGCTTCCTCCATCTCCGAATCAGACACAATGAATTCCTCGTCTGAAGTGGTGGGAGTTTCATCGTCGCTTCTAATTTCTTCCTCTGAGCATGTGGAACAATCTTCATGGTCACTCGCTTCGCTTCGCTCGGCTTCATTGGAAAATGCTTTTTCAAGATCCATTTTCTTTCCAATGACATTTTTTGAAGATTGTTTGGATTATTTTTTCTTGTTTCGCCCGGCTGGATGGAGTTTTGAGCAGTTTGAAATCATCTTCATTGGGGCTGAAACCGTTCTTCTTCAACAGGGCGAAAAGAACTTGATGGCAATTGAGAAACTTGTCTCTGCTGAGATGAAGGTCATCATATGCAAGTGAAAAATATTTAAAGTCGTCGATGAAAAATTTTTCCAGGTGTTCATAATCATTTCCGTCGTGACCTGTTATGTGATTAAAAATTGCATGATCGTTGCCATGGACTTTTTTCCACTTGGAAGCTTTGACGAAATCCCTGACTTTTTTTCTTGTGATTTCGTCACGGGGAATTTGGGAGAGAATTTCTTTTTCATAAAATTCGAGATCTTTGAGTGAAATTTCATTTTTTTTCCCCTGATGTTTGCGGATGATATCTTTGAAATGTTCCAGCCTGTCATTTTTGGGAGAATGCCATGTTGTGAGGGTTTCTCGAATAATTTCAGGAGTGAAATCGATTTCTTCTTCTTCGGAATCAGACATTTTCTTGCCGGAAGAGATTTTTTTGAGTTTTGGATGGAATTTTCCTCTGTGGAAATTCAGCGGAGAAATCTTGAAATTGGCCAATTTCAAGATTTTGTTTTGTGGTCATTTTAGCAGTCAGTAGGTGGTAAAAGAGAGTTCTGAGACACCCTCAAATTCCCCTGAATTTCACACAAATATTTCCTGCAGATTTCAACAAATAACAAATTATTTTTCATCAGTTCAATTCAACAGATACCACGCAATTCTGATGAGTTTGAGCAGATTTGACAAATTTGTGAGTTGTGTGAAAACTGACAGAAATTGTTGAATTTTTAAGATTTGTTGGGTCTGAAATATTTGTGTGAAATTCAGGGGAATTTGAGGCTGTCTCAGAACTCTCTTTTACCACCTACTTGTGTTAACTTCTGTAAAGTTATATAATTTTAACCTGCGAGCGGGGCTACAAAAAATCTGGTCTGCCAGACTGGTCAATTCGGAAACAGCTGTATGCACCATTTTGACGGACTTCTAGAGACAGTTCTTCTAAAAGCCACATTATTGTGACAAACTAACCGGTCTGGCCAGCCAGAAGTGCCCCTTTTTGTTTAAACAATCGAACCAAAAAGTTAACTAGCACAGATTGCATTTGGCCTTCAGCAGGTATAGGAGTTTTTGTTACGCCGCAAAATGTCACAACTTTTGATGCAAAATGTAACAATTTCTTTAAAGTAAAATGTAAACTTTTTACCACATAATGTGACAACGCCTTCAACGCAAAATATAACAATATGTATATTGACCACATTACTATAAACTAATTTTGATTTTGAGGCGTCAATACTACATTATATTGACGGCGTTGGAAGAAAATATATTCTCCGTATTACCACATAATGTAACAACGCCTTCAACGCAAAATATAACAATATGTATATTGACCACATTACTATAAACTAATTTCGATTTTGAGGCGTCAATACTACATTATATTGACGGCGTTGGAAGAAAATATATTCTCCGTATTGGGCGGAGTCGCGAAGCGACGGAGCCCAATACGGAGAATATATTTTCTTCCAACGCCGTCAATATAATGTAGTATTGACGCCTCAAAATCAAAATTAGTTTTGTATCACGATTCAACTGTTTTTCGGGCAAAAAGAAAGCAAAACTGAAGATAATTTGTGCTGATCAAAGCTGAAATTCTTACTAGTAACGAGCTGACGTACACGACATTTTGTACGCGTTATCATATTTTTGTTTTGCAAAAAAGTTTCAAAAACACAGACTTTTCACGCTATAAATTGCTCATTGAAATAGAATAAATTTGTTAGAACATCTTTTTGAAGTCTTTCAAAGTTACAAACGTCGAAAAAATGAGTGAATAACGCAAACTTGTCGAGGTTTTAGCCCAAAACCTTTTTTCAAATTATGATGGCGTGATAGCGCGCGCACAGCACAGCTCAATGTAAACAAACCATTCAAACGAACAAAAGCAGCTTTTAAACTCATCTTATCGTTAACTTTCGATAGAAAGGGTCGTTGCATTGAATACAGTGTTGTTATATCTGCCAAACTTGACAAAGTAATCAACATTTTTGCCCCTCCTTTGAAGATAATTTTAAATTTTGGTTTTCTACACAAGGAACCCATTAAATTGCCGCGGGAAATTTTCAACCAATCACAGGCTGGTTTTTGAGACGACAATACGACTTTATATTGACGTCTCAAAAGCAGGCAAAAGTATCTGAGAATCGTGATACTATTGCACAGTTTGAAAACAGGTTTTTTTTGGCACTATAGACAATTCCCTTTTGACTCGGAGACGGCTTCTGAACCTGGAGGAACACTCGCTGGATTCGGAGAGTCTGTGATCTGTTACAGCAGATAATATCTCCGGGATGAATAGAACAGACAAACTTTTGGTCCAACGTAGTTTAATCTACATGCACTCCAGAATCTCACCAAAGAATATTTTACAATGCTCTTTTATTTCAAGGCTGAGCCAATGGTCAGTGGTAAGTCGCTGAACAAGAAGACTGATGACTCGGTATGAGATTGGATCGATATATTAAAGAAATAAAAAACGCGCCGAGTGCATTATTGAGTCAGTATATAAGCACGCGGGAATTTTTAAGAACACGAGAGAAGTGCAGAGAAGCACGAGCCAAAGGCGAGTGCTTCTCGCACTTCTCGAGTGTTCTTAAAAATTCCCAAGTGCTTATATAACTCAACAATGCACGAGGAACAAGTTTTTTTTATTTCTTTTATAAAATAAAAGCGGTTATAATGAATCTTACGTCAGGCGCGTGCTTTATCGAGTTATAATGAACTCGCGGGAACCAATCATAGCGCGCGCATTTTCTTGAGCATTTTATAATAAAGAAATAAAAAACGCGCCGAGTGCATTATTGAGTTATATAAGCACGCGGGAATTTTTAAGAACACGAGAGAAGTGCAGAGAAACACGAGCCAAAGGCGAGTGCTTCTCGCACTTCTCGAGTGTTCTTAAAAATTCCCAAGTGCTTTATAACTCAATAATGCACGAGGAACAAGTTTTTTTATTTCTTTTATAAAATGAAAACGGTTTTAATGAAGCTTACGTCACGCGCGTGCTTTATCGAGTTCTAATGAACTCGGTTTGACCAATCATAGCGCACGCATTTCCTTGAGCATTTTATAAATATATATATATATATATATATATATATATATAATTTTAAATTCATCAAAAATATCCTTGTCGTGATATTAAATCCAGACAAACTTATAAAACAATCACAAACTGGAAAATTCGACTTTGCCAAAACAATCACAAACTGGAAAATTCGACTTTGAGTTGCCCTGATGAAGTCTTTTGTAATTAAGACGAAATATCGGCAAAGTCGAATTTTCCAGTTTGTGATTGTTTTATATAAATATATATATATATATATATATATATATATATATATATATATATATATATTTATATATATATATTTATACAATTATGTATACAATGTGCCCTCCCGGTTGTTACCATAATGGCTTTATGGCAAATCCTGAACTTATATATATATATATATATATATATATATATATATATATATATATATATATTATATATATTATATATTATATTATATATATATGTATATTATATTATATATATTATATTATATTATATTATATATATATATATTATATATATATATGAATAAACAATATATAGACTGTTTTACTTGTTCTGTGAGTGCTCTATGCATAGATATGCAGAGCAAAATACAAATATAAGGACGGAAAGTTGTAACTCAAGTTTACATTTTGCGTTAAAGAAGTTGTTGCATTATGCGGTAAAACGTTATATTTCGCGTTAGAGAAATTGTTACATTTTGCGTCAAAAGTTGTTACATTTCGCGTTAATGTTACATTTTGCGTCAGTTGTTACATTTCGCGTCAGTTGTTACATTTCGCGGCGTAACAGTTTTTCCCTTCTATATAGTGTAAATGTTATAATTATGGATGCTTCTAATAATTACATTAATAATAATAATAATATTAATAATAATAATAATCAACTTTATTAAAGAAATAAAAAACCCGCCGAGTGCATTATTGAGTTATATAAGCACGCGGGAATTTTTAAGAACACTAGAGAAGTGCAGAGAAGCACGAGCCAAAGGCGAGTGCTTCTCGCACTTCTCGAGTGTTCTTAAAAATTCCCAAGTGCTTATATAACTCAACAATGCACGAGGAACAAGTTTTTTTATTTCTTTTATAAAATAAAAACGGTTATAATGAATCTTACGTCACGCGCGTGCTTTATCGAGTTATAATGAACTCGCGGGAACCAATCATAGCGCGCGCATTTCCTTGAGCATTTTATAATTCATGATAGTAACACTTGACAGTAAACTGATGAACTCGTGGCCCTCTTAACAAACTAAAGATAATTACGTGTGTATATAAATTTAAAATGTACATACGTTTGATGATAAACTTCTAATGAAATAATAATAATAATAATGTGCCTCAGATGTTCAGAATATTTACATACTAAATTATTAGTAAAAAGAAAAAGCAAGGGACACACTCGAACACCAGCACACCTGCAGTCTGGCCAGTACCTTACGCATGCGCACAGCCATATATCACCCGTGCAGTGGCAGCCATGGACAGCTGTTTCGTCCTTGTTAGGTAGTTTCTTGGTGTTGCGGATGGTGTGATCACCAAATGACGTAAAACAAAAGATTCAAAAGACACTGAACAATACCCACACCACAACACAAAAGCTAACCAACAATGGCTTCCGCAACACCAAGAAACACCCCCTTGTTAGGACTCATCAGATTGGCATACCCGTCGGGCAGCGATAGGACTCGAAAGCCCTATGTACCATGTCTAAATTATTAGAGTGGACTGATTACATATCAGTTTTCTTTACCCTCGTTGTGCCGCCATCTTCTTTATGTATCATCCATCCCGTTCCATTGTTTTTGTACTTAAGGAAATATTCTTTCGTCCAACAGTCGGATAATACATTTTTAGGATCTTCCCAGCCTTGTGTCCCAACAGCTGTTAACAGCTTTGCAGATGTAAAACTTATCTGTTAAAGAAAACTTTATGAGTGAAGACGCCTCGAGGATATACTTTGACAAAAGAAAGCGTCTTTTTTTTACTGTGTTTGCATTAGCTGCCACTTGAACATTCAGCGCAGCTTCAGCATAAAATAATAAAATAAAATTCAAACCCTTTATTAACACACTAATTAATGTAACTAGTTTTTAGGGGTTGGAATCCTGAGCTTGTTGTTAAAAATTAGCTTGTCGTTTCCAGTGTACTTAATTGGACCGTTAATTATCGAAAATGTTAACACTTTGGGTTTAGAAGCGTTCCGAATGAACAATTAATAAGAATTGAAAACTTTCGGTATACTTTCGTAACAGTTAACAAAGCGTTCCAATTCGACGATAAGAACTGGGAACTCACCTAACTATTGAACGATATGAGTCATACATGAAAACTATTTTGCGGAAACTTTCGGAGCATTCATATTCTTTAAAATTGGTCGATAAAAGCCGAACATTCTTCGTATACCATACTTAAAAACAGGCAAAAGAAAATCGATGAAACCGTTTTATACCCACCTCCAAATATGGATTGGTGTCGTTGCTTAGTGCGCGCCACCCTCCAGAACTGTGGATACGACCGCTGGACGGAGGGCTATCAGGCTCAGAACTTGATGCAGATATTGCAGAGTTTGGGATTGATTTGTCGAACATACCCAGTGCATCTTCATTACAAACTATCGCAAAAACGAAAACAAACCAGTCAGTTATTTTTACCAAATAAAATCATAATAGATATGAACTGTGTAGCGCCAATCGTATCAAATGAATATGTTTGAAAAAAGTTATAAAAGCGCTTTTGAAACTAAATGTTCAGTGAATTCACGGGTATTCACGTTTCAGTGAATACCCGTGAATAGTGAATAGTGAATAGTTATTTTTACCAGTCTTGTATCATTGATAGGGCTTTCCACAAGTTGCTCGAAATTTCTCAAAAAGTTACTCGAAATTTCTCAAAAAGTTGCTCCAAAATTCCAGAAAGTTGCTTTTTCATTACGAAAGTTGATCTTTTTTTGTCAAAAAGTTGCTCGAAATTTCTCAAAAAATTGCTCAAAAGTTGCTCCAAAAATCCAGAAAGTTGCTTTTTATTAAAAAAAAATAATTATTTTTATTTTTTTTTTGTTAATAATGACCTTCTTTACCGGAGACTTCCTGAGGAACTTGAGTCACTCGAGTGTGAATCTTCTCCCGCCATTTTGAATTTTCTTAAAACCGCCGACCGCGTCGCCGGCTCATGCATCCGCCCCGGGGGTCAGGGGGAGGGAAGATCTGGCCTCTTTTACACTGGAAATTCATAAATAGTCTAATAAAACATTGTGAAATATGGAAGCAAGGCCAATTTGAGCACTAAAAGCTGCTCCGATTTCTCAAAATTGGTAGAAAACTAGAGATTGCTTAGCATGCAAAAAGTTGCTCGAAATGAAAAAAGTTCCTCGAAATACGAAAAGTTGCCAAAAAGTTGCCGAGCAACTTGTGGAAAGCCCTAATCATTGAGGTCAAGACAGTTTTTGCACAGGTCTACCATCCTCAGTTTGTGTGGTGGGCTGTGCTTTTAAATGGCTTCGTCGGTTATAAATTTAGGCTTTTCTAAATGCGAAAGCAGTACTTTCCTCTGTATATTACATGCACATGGCGGTTCTAACTTTTGATACTATAATGTAAGGGCTGAGTCTGTGATTGAAATCCTTAAATGTGACCATTCAAATGAAAGCTATTGAGCAGTACTTCCCTGTGGTACTGTTTATTGTGCTGTACAAGGTGGTTCTAACTTTTGAGTCTGTGGATGAAATCCTAAAGTGTGACAATTCAAATGAAAGCTACTGAGTAGTACTTTCCTGTGGTACTGTTTATTATGCTGTACAAGGTGGTTCTAACTTTTGAGTCTGTGGATGAAATCCTAAAGTGTGACCATTCAAATGAAAGCTACTGAGCAGTACTTTCCTGTGGTGCTGTTTATTATGCCGTACAAGGTGGTTCTAACTTTTGAGTCTGTGGATGAAATCCTAAAGTGTGACCATTCAAATAACAGGTATTGAGAAATGACTTTCCTGTGATACTGTTTCATTACAAACTATCGCAGAAACAAACAAACCAGTCAGTTATTTTTACCATTGTTGTATTATTAAGGTCAATACAGTTTGTTTTTAAATAGCTTCGTCGGTTATAAATTTACGATTTTCGCTTTTCTAAATGCGAAAGCAGTACTTTCCTGTGGTACTGTTTATTACGCTGTACAAGGTGGTTCTTACTGACTTTTGTGTCTGTGGATGAAATCCTAAAGTGTGACCATTCAAATGAAAGCTACTGAGCAGTACTTTCCTGTGGTGCTGTTTATTATGCTGTACAAGTTGGTTCTAACTTTGAGTCTGTGGATAAAATCCTAAAGTGTGACCATTCAAATGAAAACTACTGAGCAGTACTTTCATGTGGTACTGTTTATTATGCTGTACAAGGTGGTTCTTACTTTTATGTCTGCGGATTAAATCCTAAAGTGTGACCATTCAAATTAAAGCTGCTGAGCAGTACTTTCCTGTGATAACAATGAAAATTGTTTGTCAAGAGTGCCGAAAAAAACTGCATCAAAAACAGTCAGACTTTTCGGGGATAACCCTTTCATCAGTATTTGTGTTCTCAGAGACACTGGTTTGTGCTTGGTAATCACTTTGTCATTTTCATACCTTGGCAATCGTCACCACTATAGTTTGGCTGACAAAGACACGAATATCCGGGACTTTGAGGCAGTGTTATACAAGTGCCGCCATTTTGGCAAGGAGGATACACGCATGCGTGATAGCGTCGATGAAGACTGTCAATATAAACTGTGTTTTCTCGCGGAAGGAAGTCTTTCGGGTGCGACAAACGAGTTCCCTTGTTTAACTCGCACGATTTTGAGGAAAATATGTAATTGATGCTGTAACAGTCTGGCTCGCGTTCACATTTAATATTGCACCTTTCCACGGAAGTGGTTGTCAATACACTGATCACGTGACCTAGTAGTGCCCGATTGGAAACGGATTGTACAGTTTGGCACTGATGCTCAGCAGTTGAAATTCTGCTTAAAAACACAACTATTAGTAGACGAGTGGCGTGTGCTGCAATGCCCTCTCCCATGACAAATCCAAGATGCTCACCTCGAAATCTATGGCTGAAATTCACATGAAAACACTCTTCAGATATATGTCCGGTCATTGCCAGAAAATTAATAAGTTGTTTTTGCTATGGCGGATTAAAATTTTAAGTCCTTTTTCTTTATAGTACTAACTTTATCCACATTTTGCTGAGAAAAACTATCCACCAGGCCCCGGTTGTTCAAAAGGTGGATAGCGCTATCCATCGGATAAATCACTATCCAGTGGATAACACAATTGGTTTTGCTAATACCTATAAACTGGATAGTGATTTATCCAGTGGATAACGCTATCCCACATTTTCAACACCGGAGCCAGAACTGTAGATTCAGCCGGATACATTTTGTCGGTTATATGGCAGCTTTTAATCACCATTGGATATAAATTTATTCCTTTTAAAAAACTGGAGTCCGGCCGGTTAGTTTTAGCAAAACGCAACCTTTCGAACAGCCTGGCACCGAAGAACGTATCTTTATCTCCGCATAAAGTGGGTTAAAGAACACATTTGGATGTTAGAATAATGAATAAGTAATTTTACATCAGAATGGAACAATAAATCATCAGTTTAAATTTCCCTCCAACAAACCTTGAGCAAAATTAATGTCTTCCTTTGTAAACAGAAACTAATGATGATGATAGCTTAAAGGCTGCATCTATCAAACAAACACATTAACAGTGGTAAATATTTGTAATAAACAAAATGGAACAAAATTCTAAGTTTTAAACTGCCAAGGTATTGCTGGCAAACATGATTAACTTATTATGGAAACCTCACCTGCTTAAACTTTGAATACTATCAGTATTAAATCAAAGGCTCCTTAGAGCCAACCCGTGAATTTGAAATGCTAATTAAACGTAAGGATTTTTGACAACCGCAAAAAATAAAAATACGGTACATCACTTTCATAATGTTCAGTCCAAGAGAAAAAAAAAACGGCCCGAGCGAGACTCGAACTGGGGCCTGTTGGCTGTAAGCCCACGCTTTACACCACTCGAACACCGCGACCACTGGCTTAAAGTGGGATAAATTTTATTACTTGAAGGTAGATAACCATCAAAGCGCGTTTCTCTTTAGACCAATTTTAACGTTGCATGAAAGACTCCAAATGCGAAACATCTTTAAGCTTATTGTTGTTTATATTCGTTTACACCAATTTAGTTATTGTTATTGCTGGATTCACGCTGTTCTTGTTCAAAAACGCATTCGTAATAAAGCATTACGTCACTAAGTTTACAGCTGATGGAAGGAGTGAGCGAGTGAGTGACTCATTTGCATATCTGTCGCCGTTACCGATAACCCGTTCATTACGCATGCGCGTATATTCACGGGTAAAAAAGGTTGCAACTATCACGAAAATGATAAAAATATATGCAGACAGATGACATCAAAGGATATCAACAAAAACCAAAACAAAATTTTTGCGGGAGTTTATTTTGAGTATAGCTAATTTTTCGTATTTCGTGGGAACAAATTTTAGTGATTCGGGACGAATGATGTCGATTTCAAATACGAGCATCGGATCATTACAAAGAAAGGAAACAAAATATTCTCAACTTTTATTGCTGGTCGAGTTGCGTTTATGCAAAAGAGACTTTTTACTGACTTCTACAACCTTCGAAGGCAAGGGCACTCATGTCAGTGCCTGACATAACAAAAATTCAAACAAAAGGTATAGCATAGCCATTTTTAACTACAGTCGAGCCTCCCATAAACGCACACCATCGGGACCAGAAAAAGTGTTCGCTTAAAAGAGGTGTCCGCCTATGAGAGGTTAAAAATGTAGTGTTTGTATGTGGCTAGGACCATCACGACTAAGTGCCCGCTTATGGGAGGTGTCCGCCTACGGAAGGTGTCCGTTCGCGGAGGTTCGACTGTAGTCCAATAACGTTCCAATAACGCAACTTTGCATTACAAAAGTACTCTGTCGGTTATTTTAAGAATCATTTTGCGAGGGTTTTGTTTTGCGGGATATTTTTTGGGCGGAAGGAGAGCAAAATCGCAAAAATTAGTTCCCACAAAAATTTTATACTTAGGCAGCTAAAGACAATAAGAAGAAAAGCTATCAGTGGCATAAAACTTGGCAACGTCAGTTCGATTTGACTGAGTTGCATCAGCAAACTTATTAGTGTCAATTCTGATCAACAGTTAGTTATCGGACACCAGTGCCGTCAATCAATGGGTGCTAATTCCATCTAACTAAAAATTGCGGTTTCAGGAATTTCGACAATTTTCAGCGGCTAATAGAATAAAAATTGAAATGCGATTGAATGATTAAAGCCGCGCCAGCGATGCTGTTTTCTATACAGATTCGTCAGTTTCTTTAGTGGTCCACTGTCCTTTGTATGTGCTGTCAACATGAAACAAGGAAACGCAAACTTGTTTTAATTTTGAAGCAAGTACTTCTCGTGAGTTCTTAACTTTCACACAAACGGTATCTCGATCCCTTTTGGTTTTCCAGTATATAATGACTACCGCTTACTGTTCGAACATTCTAGTTTGAGACTCTAGAACGTATAGATAGACTGGAATGGAACAAAACTTAAATTTTTAAATTGCCATTGGATTTTAGACAAACACAATACTTCAGTTATCAAAACATCACCTGCTAAAACCAAACTAAGACTACTTCATTAGCAAACGAGCTGCGACTATCATGGAAATAGTCAAAATATAAAAGCATATCAGGAAACTTTTTGGTCCTTTTGTACTGATATAAAATGAAAAACTTTAGTTAAGATACGTTAGTAAGTGACGTTTGTACTTTTGTAAATGATGCGTTTCTATTGAGCAATGGTCTTAGTTTGGTAAATTTACAATATTGCAGCATTAATTGAAAATGTTTTACGGTAGTTGCTGTCAGAGTTTTAAACAAAAGTAAGAAACGTCCTCGATGTATCAAGAACCCAGGGAATAACGAACCCCGGTTTAAGAAAGACCCCGGGATAACAAGTGATATTCTTCAGCTCAGTTATAGTAAAATATACGGAACAGAACCTCAATATAACAAACCCCGTTATAATGAACACAATTTCCCAGTCCCTAGGCACTTCCTTATATCGGGGTTCCACTGAAACGTAACCTCACATGATGTGTCTGTATAAATAAGGGAACTAACCTTCTCCGAAGACTGTTTCGGATATCGCTCAAAAACTACACGAAGTAAAGCTACCAGCAACGTCTAACTTGTTAATGTCAGTTCGATTCCAGCAGCATCAGACTTATGTCAGTTTTAACCAATGGTTTCTCATCGGACACAAGTCCTATCAATCAATGGGCGCTTTCCATTATGATCTTATCAAAGACAAAATTCTCGATTGTCATTGGTCATCCGCGCGCCTATTTCTTAAGTAATTGGCGCGCGGTCACGTGGATGTCCAATTACAGTTGTCCAATCACAACTTTTTGTAATTGGATAGCTGTAATAGGCCATTTCCGAGTTGCCTTTAGCCTCTCTATCAAAGCGAGGCTAGGTGCGAAACCTTTCATATGAAAATGAGTTTTCATTCACATGCAAATAAGTTTTATTTGCATGTGAATGAAAACTCATTTTCATATGAAAGGTTAACGTTGTGCACCTAGCCTCGCTTTGATAGAGAGGCTAAAGGCAACTCGGAAATGGCCTATTGGACACCTACGTTGCGCGCGCGTCAATCAGGTGCACTTGAAGGGGTTCTTATTTTTTTTGCTGCTTCCCTCCATGTTTCAAATTTAATGAAAAACATCCTTGACGAAAAAGTATCCTTGACGAAAAAATTCTACATAGACTTTTTAATCTCGAATTTTGTTATTGATGCGATTAATTAGTAATTGAACATCGTGTCGGACAATTCAGCGGAAATCGTGCTCGATTACTCCCTGAATTGTACTACACTCAGTCCAATTACTATTACTGATCAATTATATAACCAGCTATCATAACCACGATAGGCCTATTTCGATATTAAAGTATTGAAAACCGACAAAACCCTGGGGCAAGGTTGGGGTCTTCTTCAGGACCGCCGCCATATTGAAAACCGAGAAGACCTTGGGTAAAGGTTGGGGTCTTCTTCTCAAGTATTCTGTTGGCATTGCTAGTAACACGGCACCTGTAAATAGCATGCGTTATATTTTTATTAGCTGTAAATATTTTTGTCTAACTTGTATTCATTTATTTTGTTATTGTTGTATAAGTTAGTTGTGGGTCCACGTCAGCTTCATAAGCTGCCTTAAATTTTAATTATGACCTGCTTCAAATAAAGTATGCATGCATGCACAGGGAAGTTTGAATCTTTTCCTGAGTTTTTTACTCCTGATACACTGAGGCAATAACAACAAGACACCGTCTTTTAAGGTAGGGAAGGAGGGATACCTAAAGAGACCATCATTCTTTTTCGTGGAACGGTGGGTGCTGTCCGAGTTAGTTTTGACCATTTCCCCAAGTTGACTAGATCCATACATCACAAACTCATACGTCATCTCTGGTTCCGTCTGTTCCAAAAATTCCTCAATACCACAAGTCTTTGACAAATCTGAAGTACTTCCGAATTTACCTGGTTAAAATTATGGGAAAAATCAGAGAAAATCACGACTTTATTTTTCTCTCGACCTAGACTGCTAGCAGTCCCTCTCTGGATAGTTGTGGGGGGGCAGAGTCTACCTTCTATAGCTCAGAAGGAGGTCGGGCACCTTATTGAGACTTATATAACGGAGTAACTGGTTAGCTTTCACCTGAGGTTAGGGGTAGCAGTTTATATAGTTACATTTAGGTCTAAACAACCCGAGAAGCTAGATGGTACAGTGGTACGGTAGGCTATGTAAGCCTAAGCCTAGCTGAGGTCACAGGTTCAATCCTGACTGGGGATTTAATTTAGATTTTCTTTTTTGCGCTTAAAAATTTATTGAAAATAAAATTGTAAGTGTCGACATTACGTTATATAATTCTCAATAAGGTGTCCGACCTCCTTCTGAGCTTTTGCAGCTAGACTCTACCTTGTGGGGGTGAGCTAATCGCGCACGTGACTAACTCCCCGCTCGACTATTCACGAAGCAGTCTCCTCTCAAACCTTCCCATGACACCTCTCATTTTCACTTCTTGAGTCCAATCTCCTCTCGCTCCAAAAAAGTAAATAGTGATTGGAAACGAGCCTGTATTTGGACTGAAAAGTCACTGAGCAGGACATTGTTGCCTGGGTCCATTCAACTGAAGCGGGCCAGCGCGAATGATTCGGTGTTCTGATAAATGAACAAAACAGTTCCAAGTTGAAATGTACGTGATATATTAGCAGCCGTACAACTCTGCTCTGAGAGCTATTTTACCATGCCATTTCATTGGGTGGATACGGACCGCTGTAGCAAAGAAGAAGCTGTGATAGGAAAAGAATTGGATCAAACTGGTCTTTCTGTCCTTGTTCCCCCTAAATACCTGCAAAAAAGGCAACATGGCCATTAGAATTTAATCGTTCGCATTTAATCGTATTTGTACATTTTAGAGAAAGACAATGCGCACTTCATGCCATTTCGATAGGACCGTCATTTTCCCGCGGAAATATGCCCTCTGGTCCCCGGGGGGTAATCCCATATAAAACTGAAATTTTGAAAGGAACCCCTGAAGTGTACCAGAAACCCGTTTTGACGATCACCCCGTCACTTTTATATGGGTGTCCCCCCCCCCGGACCCCGAATCCCCTATGTGACTCGCGCTCTTGCGCTTGCTTTAGCCCCGGCAGTTCAAAACAAGACGCTCCGCGGGCCCTGTTATGCAGTATCGGCCCCATGGTGTCTATAGTTTTCCGCTGGTCGAGCGTAATAAAGCCGCAGATCGTGAAGTTAATTTGTTCTTCATTCTTACCTTAAGACCATTAGGCTGGTACGGTACAGTGACATTCTTCCACACTGACCCCAAAGTGTAGGACAAGTAAAACTGTTCTGTCCAGTTGTCATCTTGTGGATCACCCTGTGTTGCTATCCCTTTTACGTTTCTCCTTTGTCCTAATTGTATTTCCAGGAACTCTCCAAGGGTGTTGTTAGCACTTCTCCAGCACGAAACACCTTGCCACCGCCCCTTATGTGCTGGGTACAAAGGCGATTCAGAAGAAGCGGTGATGTGCTTGTCTGGGATCTTACCGCTTTCCATACCCAATGCATTGTTATACGTGCATACTTTAAGCGAGAAATAACATGACAGTGGGATTAGTCGAGGAGTGGTATCACAGAATCATGGCAAAAGCGAACTGCTTTTGACAATCAACTGATAATTTTCTCTTGGTAGTATACCCGGGGGTGCTCTGTATACTTTTGGGTGGGGATGTGCTTCTAGGACTCTGAAACCCATACCTTATACCAGACCATGTTCAGCTGATTTTGCAACTCTATACTAGACTAGACACCAAAAATCCCTAGCCTATCCCAGACTTGCTACTTTTAGAACTGTATTTCTATTAGTGTTTTCATTGGAAAACCATCTTTCAACAATGTTGCCACGATGATTTTATTTCGGTTTAGGGACGCGTTTTTCTCTTCCGAGTTTCAATTCCTATTCTAGACTTAATTCTTCATACCACTGATCAAGTTTCCCGGCAAATGATACCCTGTTCTAGACCAAAACTCTTTGATTTCTACACCCTATCCCAGACTAAACTGCTTGAAAACCATACTCTTCACATTGGCACATACCCATATGGCTTATATATGAGAGTACCCCCTCCCCCTCTCCCCCCGGGATAGTATATAATACACTTCACTAGTAATAGTCGAACTCAGCTCACGCAAACCACCAAAACAAGCACAGTCACTTTAATTAAAAAAGCCAATAAAAAAAGCGGTCTACGATATAAATTAGTCTATTATATATGTACATTCTTACTAAGATTAGCCATAAACAAAAATAAAATAATGACAAGCTGTGATAAGATATGGGGAGAATCAGCTGGAGGCCATAGGCGACAGTTAACTCCCACAGGAGAAGAATGGTTCAAAGCTGTCGAGAAGTTGGTGGGGCGAAGTAGATCGACGTCCGATCTGTCTTTTCGAAAAAACGTTCCCGCGCTTGGTACAGTTTGTATTCATCTCTTCATTACGTTATCTGCGCTATTTTGGGTTAGAACTCTTAAGGTGGGTGTTGAAATCAGACATGGTTTTAAAGATGATCCAAAAACATATCTACATCATACGAAAGTTAACACTGGAGTGAAGTTATTTCATTATATAGAACTCTCGTTCTAGTCCTTACCGTCACAATTCCAACTGACGAATCCTGCTTTGCATTCACACTTAAAACCTGGATACTCGTCTATGATGACGCAAGTGCCACCGTTCTTGCACGGCGTGTTGTCGCATGGTTTGTAGGTCCGATATAGGTTATCCAGATATACAGTATCTCCTGAGGAAACAAAGTACTGGGGTTCAGCACTTATGCGGGTCCCATTGTTGAGTTCACATTGCCGAAGGGTAAATTTGAAGTTGAGACTGTAGCATTTTGGGTCATCTTGACACGTGACTATGCACGTGATCATACGAACACGTGACATCATTCGGTACGTGTGCCGGGTCAGTGAGTACCCGGATATTGAGTTCACATTTCGACAACCGGTTTGACAGGTTGCAGTTTGAAAAAGAGTCGCATGAACCCAGCCAGCAATCCAAAGCTTGATCACACTGAAGATCATACTATAACTCTGCAAGCAATACAAATTAACATATTTATCAACGATAATTACATTTTTCAGGCCATGTTACTTTGCTTTCATGAATAACAGAAGTGAACTTTAATTTTGAGTATAGAAAAGGTTAAATATAATAGTATCCTAAGAAATAACTACTAGAATGCAATACTCTTGCGCATGCAAGAGACAAGCATTCAATAACTTTGATGTCGTGGCGTTATTTCTTAACGAACAGACCGCCAGAGAAGAAGGGCAAAGTCCGAAACGTTTGGTACTTTTTACACAAATTTAACAATTTCAATTTTTCATACCTAGAAATAAAGTTCACTTTGTTTTAAAGAAAGTCTGTGGTTTCACAAGATCGTATCAAATTAAGGCAAAGGTATTTATAACCCATAACCCTTCATTCGGGGTGTTACATGGTATGTATACACAATTGGTTCATGGGCGCAGGCGTTTGAGTATACATACAACTTGGTTTGCATTTTTGTTCATTCGCGTCTTACGTCCGCCTCTTGAAAAGGTCTAGCTATTTTCCTATTCGCATTTTCAAATCATTTTAAGATTCAGGTTATTGATTCAATAAATGTTATATGATCACGGGTTGAAGTTTTCGCTTATTAGCTCATGTACGGGTCTGTCATTTTTTTATTACAGTGTTAGTTTTCTTTTCCACCTTGTATTTTGAGTTATTAGTTGCATGTATTGTTATACTGAGTGTCTGGTGAGATTAACTGTAGTCTTTATGTATCTTTATAGGGATGGATCAATAAAAAGCGCGCACGCGGCTCGTGTGGGCATGCCCCAATATGTGCTTGCTTATTACATGATAAATGTTTTATATTCGGTTGAGCGGGGGAGCGAAATGAGAATATAAGGACTATTTAGGAATAATTACCAGGCTTTCAAATCATACAGCCTACATTTAGTACCTACTTTGAGGTAAAATTAAGTAATGAGATGCTCGTTGCAACATACTGCATATAGCTCAATTTAAATATTCTTTAAAGTCCTTTCCATTATAAATAAATCCACTTTGTCTTTCCCAAACCTTTCAAACAAAATTGTAACCCTTTATACAAATTTGTCTCCATTTATCCCATTTTAGTCGATAGTTGGATTGAAAAAGTGAGGATGTTATATAAACCAACTTTAATTTGATGCTATCACACCGCGGCGGTCAAATAAATGCTATGGCTCATACCTCTAACCGTTCGACTGCCAAACTTAAATCGTCATATATCTGTTGAAGTTAGATATTCGAGGAGTTTGCAGTGTACGTAGGCCCCGAAAACCTTTGTAGGTTGAAGGAGAGAATAATTTCTATAAAAGATAACCAATTTGATTGTCATTTTCTGGTGATTTACGATAAAACGATAAATGGATTCCTTTATCTGTGCATTTCTGTGCAAAGTTTTCAATTTATTTCAATTACACAGCTTAAACAGATGCTTTTGGTGACCCAATCAAAGAGACACATTCTTCAAGATCGAAACAAACTGTTTTATTAAATTCAGCCGGGGAAAAAAATCAATTATCAACTAACAAAAGATTTATTTGACTAGGAGCGTCCATTACGTCTTTCGTTAAGTAGTGTGCTTACCTTAAATCACTGTTTTGACAGCAGGTGACATTGACTCGTACAAACTGTCCTAACTACAGGCGCACCCAATGAATCGTTTCTGTGAAACGCTGTGAGTTTGAAAGGCCTTAGTCCGGCCACAGGGTTACCATCCTCTGTTTGTGTGGTGTGCTGTGCATCTGTAATGGCCGTTTCGGTTTATAATACTAGGGTTCTTAAAACTGATGAAAATAAAATAAAAACTCTCAACATCACTGCCATGTTGTTAAACTTTGTTTTTTGTGTGTGTGTGTGTGTGTGTGTGTGTGTGTGTGTGTGTGTGTGTGTGTGTGTGTGTGTGTGTGTGTGTGTGTGTGTGTGCGCGTGGGTTTATTTTAGTGTTTGCTATGTGTTTCAGCCGATGTGATTTCGATGGTTTGGGTTAAAACAAGCCTTCTATTATAAAAACAAGACTTTAAATACGGCAAGACCACAGCGACAAAACGTTAAGAGGAGCCGGGTCTGTTGTAGACCTGGATCAGTAAAAAACTTCAAATGACAAAATATACACAGCAAGGCGTACCTGATAATAACGGCAAGAAGAAAACAATAAGAAACAAAAATATACATATATATTTAATATAATTGCCCGATATTTCGGTTTAACAAACAAACCTTCTTCGGGGGCAGAAAAGCAAAAAATGAGTAAATACGTTACAATGCCGGCGGGAATCCCGGCGCGAATCTTGGCGGGAAACCCGGCGGGAATCTTGGCGGGAATCCCGGCGGGAATCTTGGCGGGAATCCCGGCGGGAATCTTGGCGGGAATCCCGGCGGGAATCCCGGCGGGGATCCCGGCGGTGATCCCGGCGGGAATCTTGGCGGGGATCCCGGCGGGAATCCCGGAGGGATACCAGCCAAGATTCCCGGCGGGGACCCCGGTGGGAATCTTGGCAGGGATCCCGGCGGGGATCCCGGCGGGAATCCCGGCGGGAATCCCGGCGGGAATCCCGGCGGGAATCTTGGCGGGAATCTTGGCGGGGATGCCGGCGGGAATCTTGGCGGGAATCCCGGCGGGAATCCCGGCGGGGATCCCGGCGGGAATCCCGGCGGGAATCCCGGCGGGAATCCCGGCGGGAATCCCGGCGGGAATCCCGGCGGGAACCTTGACGGGGATCCCGGCGGGGATCCCGGCGGGAATCTTGGCGGGAATCCCGGCGGTGATCCCGGCGGGAACCTTGGCGGGAATCCCGGCGGGAATCTTGGCGGGGATCCCGGCGGGGATCCCGGCGGGAATCCCGGCGGGAATCCCGGCGGGAATCCCGGCGGGAATCCCGGCGGGAATCTTGGCGGGAATCTTGGCGGGGATGCCGGCGGGAATCTTGGCGGGAATCCCAGCGGGAATCCCAGCGGGAATCCCGGAGGGAATCTTGGCGGGAATCCCGGCGGGAATCCCGGCGAGGATCCCGGCGGGAATCCCGGCGGGGATCTTGGCGGGAATCCCGGCGGGAATCCCGGAGGGATACCAGCCAAGATTCCCGGCGGGGACCCCGGTGGGATTCCCGGGAAGTGTATGGGGCCAAGAAATGAGAATTTGTATTTTGATATTAACCATTAGTAATAATAATTGGACAAATCGGAGTACAATTCAGGGATAAATCGACCTCCACTTATGTCCAGGAATGCACGTAACTCGGACCTTGGGCACTTCATATTACACACAATTTTTTGTAATTTTCATATGACTTCATGTTTGACAGAATCGCTTGTGTTTAGGTGAGAATTAGGGCTAGGGAACACTTCATGATGTCTCTCTTAAAGAGCATGAATCTCATTAGCGTGCTTTTCTGGACATATCTCGCTTGCGGGAATGCCGGCGGGAATCCTAGCAGGAATCTTGGCCATTGGTGCACCACTTCACAATTAATAACTACGGTTTAATTTTCATATTTAACCCCTGTATGTATTTAAAAAAATCCATTTGAAATCCGCAGATCAGCTTTAATTTGGATCATAGAACTCCAAACGCAAGAAATTAGTACATCACGTTCATATTGTCGTCTTTTTTGGCGGTCGAGCGTGATTGTCTACTCTATATTTCTCTGGATTTGGACCAGTCGGCACTGGACAGTGGCATTACCATTATCGATCAACCGATGGAAGGAGTGAAATTTGCATTATTCTGACCCTCTCGTTCAACACTTCGCATATTCACAAGTTAAAGAGGAACAGTCATCTCTCCTGGCGACACGCCCGCAGTCATTGTTGTTGCAGCTTTCGACTTGAGAATAAAATTTCACCAGACTCGTATTAAACACGGTCGCCTGTTGCTTTGTTTTGACGAAATCGATTTGCGCGCTGAAAATAGAAGAAATTACAGGAAAATTTGACTCCTCGGCGCCCTATGCTTGATCATCCAGTTTGTCTGGGGAAAGTGTTTCGCCAGCCGGCTTCGACTTGGATCATGCACGGTAAAGAGCGGCTTGGAAAAAACATCCCTTTATCTCGTCCTCGTCCCTCATCCCGAAGATCGTTCCTCTTTCCTGCATTTGAATGAGGCTGACTTGTTCTTTTTCAGCCGTACGCGGCACAGCCATAAACCTCACTGCGCATGCACGGATGACCATACCAGCTGATCAGTTGAATTCGCACCGCTGTGCAGTGAAATGGTCTGATGCGGTTTCTCATGTTACCACCTGAGTTTGTGTTCCCAGTAAACACCTGTTTACCAGAAATTCAAATATCAGTTCTAACTAGTGTTTAAGGGGATAATTAAAATCAGTTGCGTGTACTTTAACATTACGGCTTTAAACGTACCAATTTGTACATTTTTTAACTTCGTTTAAACTGGAAAGCCCATTTACCTATGAGGCCGATATCCTCAGTCAGGTAAAGTTCTACAATTTTAACCTGTTGGTGTGGTTTTTCGTGTACGATTGTAACCTGCGAACGAGCCTATAAAAAATCTGAGGGCAAAATTTCAAAATGGGCTAAACAGTTAAAAACTATGGTACGAATACATTGTAAGCTACTGAGATATTTTTTAAAACGTTAATGCATTAAAATGATGAAGCATATACTTTTCATCTTCTTCGTAGAAAACCAAAGAGCTAATTTAACTTTTAGCTCGTTTACGAATATTTATAGCAAAGTCTTGATATGCTTTATTTAAAGCAGGTCAATGTAATCTGTGTTATTATTCGACACAGCATTCTAGAGAGCAGATACGCATCAAAACGAGTGCAAATATGACACGTTATTACACTCTTCTGACCGCGCGTTAGGAGAAAACAGTTTCAAAAAACTTAGTTTTAGGAGAAAATTACTGTCGTATAATAAACAATTTATTCCGCGAAAAGTTATGTAATACGGCTGGGCATTTTTACCCGTCAGATTTTAGTTTTTCTGGCCTAAAGGCCCGAAACGAACTAAAAACTGACTCGTAAAAATACTCAGCCGTATTAAACAACTTTACGCTGAATAACCTCTGTTTCTCTATTCTATTTATTCTATTCTCTACGAGTTATTCTGATACCCTTTAGGGTATTAAGACAGAGCAATATGTTGACAAGAACAACTTTTCAGAAAGAATTGTCACCTATATATTAGGATGAAAAATGAATGTGAGCCACACCAACAAAATAGGTTTCTGGTGCCTGTTAGGGGTTCAATGAAAAATGTGTGACGATCACACCGGTCAATTTTACATGGGAGAACCCCCAGGGTTGACCGTACCCCGGGGATATGGGTCAACCCCCGGAGTTGACGGTACCAAAATCGGATTTGACTGATGACTTTGTTTAACCTTTTAGGGCGCTTACCATTTGTTATAACTTGCAAGCCAGACCGCTCATTTCGTAACAATATTATGCCATTATTTGTCAGAACTGGTTGGTCAGACTGGTCAATTCGGAAACAGTATGCTACATTTTGATGGACTTGTAGAGCAGGTCTTCAAAAATCCACATTATCGTGACAAACTAACCGGTCTGGCCGGTCAGTTCTGATAAATGGTAAGCGCCCAAAATTTTCATGTATCTCGTGGATACGCGGAGCGCAATGAACGGGTTATAGCAGACGGTGGCAAATATGCAAATTTTCACTCACTCACTCCTCCATCACTCGGCTGTAAACTTTCCTTGGTAATTCCGCTGACCAGTAAATAAGACTTGCGCATGTGTTTTGTCCATTCCAAATGCGATAGGTAATTGTCCCCTGCCTTACCCATGGGGAGCCCTTGGAGGGAGGGGAAGGTGGGAAGTTGGATGGAGAGGATGGGGGAGGGGGAAGGGGGAGGGGGTAAAAACGTGTAAAAGAGGGGAGAATCCAAAGGTTGTTTCGTATTCACGAGGTATCTTGCACAGATTGCATTTGGGCTTTAGCAGGTAAAGGAGTTTTTCCCTTCTAGTGTACATGTTATAATTATAACTTCTGCGGTTGGTGATGAACTACTGCCTTAGATGTTCAGAATATTTACGTACTAAATTATTAGAGTGGACTGATTACATATCAGTTTTCTTTACCTTCGTTGTGCCGCCATCGTCTTTATGTATTATCCATCCCGTTCCATTGTTTTTGTACTTAAGGAAATATTTTTTCGTCCAACAGTGTGATACATTTTTAGGATCTTCCCAGCCTTGTGTGCCAACAGCTGTTAACAGCTTTGCAGATGTAAAACTGATCTGTTGAAGAAAATTTTATTGGTGAAGACGCCTCGAGGATATGTATATATGTTGACGAAAAAACAACGTCTTGGATTTATTGTTTTTGCAGTAGCTGTCACTTGAGCATTCAGCGCAGCTTACAGCGTAAAAGTATATGATAAAATTCAAACCCTATGTTAACCCACTAGTTGATGTAAGTAGTTTTTAAAAATTAGCTTGTCGTTTCCAGTTTTGGGGTACTTATGTAAACCCGATTTCAAATTGCTCATCCATACTTTTTAATTGGACTCTCCGTGATCTTTCGAAGTTTA
This sequence comes from Cladopsammia gracilis, assembly GCA_022457155.1. Taxonomy (NCBI): domain Eukaryota; kingdom Metazoa; phylum Cnidaria; class Anthozoa; order Scleractinia; family Dendrophylliidae; genus Cladopsammia; species Cladopsammia gracilis. The sequence continues at coordinate 772,987 of JAJGOT010000227.1, forward strand.
GAAGCGTTCCGATTGGACAATAAGGATTGAAAACTTTCGGTATATTTTCGTAACAGTTAACGAAGCGTTCCAATTCGACGATAAGAATTGAGAACTCTACATGTATTTTCATGAAGAGTTTATAGAAGCGTGCCTCGCTATTGGACGATGTCATGTGAGTCATACATGAAAACTATTTTGCGAAAACTTTCAGAGCATTCATTTTCTTTATGATTGATCGATAAAAGCCGAACGTTCTTCGTGTACCATACTGAATAACAGGCAATACAAAATCGATCAAATCGTTTTATACCCACCTCCAAATATGGATTGGTGTCGTTGCTTAGTGCGCGCCACCCTCCAGAACTGTAGATCCGACCGCTGGACGGAGGGCTATCAGGCTCAGAACTTGATGCAGATATTGCAGAGTTTGGGATTGATTTGTCGTACATACCCAGTGCATTTTCATTACAAACTATCGCGGAAACAAACAAACCAGTCAGTTATTTTTACCATTGTTGTATTATTGAGGTCAAGGCAGTTTTTGCACTGTGTTTTAAATAGCTTCGTCGGTTATTAATTTACGATTTATGCTTTTCTAAATGCGAAAGCAGCACTTTCCTGTGGTACTGTTTATTACGCTGTACAAGGTGGTTCTAACTTTTGAGTCCGTGGATGAAATCCTCATGTGTGAGCATTCAAATGAAAGCCACTGAGCAGTACTTTCCTGTGGTACTGTTTATTACGCTGTACAAGGGTGTTCTAACTTTTGAGTCCGTGGATAAAATCCTCAAGTGTGACCATTCAAATAAAAGCTACTGAGCAGTACTTTCCTGTGGTACTGTTTATTATGCTATACAAGGTTTTTTTTTTTTAAAAATGTACTTTATTTGAAACACGAAAACACCACTTACAATACAGTTACTGACATTACTTACAATACGATACGTAATGCGGTTCTGTCAATACAGTAAGATACTACATACACTGTACATACAAATTAGTAATACACTAACGAAAGCCATTTTTTAAAAAACAACAACAACAAAATGCACGTTTGCTAGATCATAACACGTATCAGAAATGCACAGGGAGGTTCACTTATTTCTGTATTTGATAAGTTTTCCGGCGTTTTTTATTGCAATTTCTCTTTCACTTTGAATTTTAGCTTCAAGGAGAATGATGAAAACCTCTAGTTTCGGGGTGTCAGACTTGTTTCTAGCCAGATATATATCATATCTGGCAATTAGAAGGTAATGATTGAATGTGCGAAAGCTGGTGGATTCTGGTTTTTAAGCGTAATGAATTTCAGTAGCAGTGGGATTTATGTTTTCAGAACGCTGTTTATTACAATTTTGCTATTTATTACAATTTTGCTGTTTATTACAATTTTGCTATTTTAAATTTACTATTTTAAATTTGCTATTTTAAATTCGAGGTGAAATAAAGGTTATTGTATTGTATTGTATTGTATTGTATTGTATTGTATTGTATTGTATTGTATTGTATTGTATTGTATTGTATTGTATTGTATTGTATTGTATTGTATTGTATTGTATTGTATTGTATTGTATTGTATTGTATTGTATTGTATTGTATTGTATTGTATTGTATTGTATTGTATTGTATTGTATTGTAATGTACAAGGTGGCTCTAACTTATGAGTCTATGGATGAAATCCTCAGTGTAACTAGTGTGATCATTCAAATGAAAGCTGTTGAGGCAGTACTTTTCTGTGGTAATAACGAAAATTGTTTGTCACGGGTGCTGAAAAAAACTATTTCAGAAACAGTCAGACTTTTCGGGGATAACCCCTTCATCAGTATTTGTGTTCTCAGAGACACTGGTTTGTGCTTGGTAATCACTTTGTCATTTTCATACCTTGGCAATCGTCACCACTATAGTTTGGCTGACAAAGACACTTATATCCGGGACTTTGAGGCAGCGTTATACAAGTGCCGCCATTTTGGCAAGGAGGATACACGCATGCGTGATAGCGTCGATGAAGACTGTCAATATAAACTGTATTCTCTCGCTGGAGGAAGTCCTTCGGGTGCGACAAACGAGTTCCCTTGTTTAACTCGCACGATTTTGAGGACAATATGTAATTGATGCTGTAACAGTCTGGCTCGCGTTCACATTTAATATTGCACCTTTCCACGGACGTGGTTGTCGATGCACTAATCACGTGACCTTGTAGTGCCCGATTCGAAATTGATTGTTTAGTGCGACACTGATGCTCAGCAGTTAAATTTCTGCTTAAAAACAGAAATATTAGTAGTAGAGTAGCGTTTGCTGCGATCCTATCTCCCATGACAATCCAAGATGCCACCTTGAAATCTATGAAAATTCAAATGAAAACTTCTTTGAGATACATATCATGTCATTAGAAGTAAAATCTGCAAAGGACCGCAAATATCATGTCATTGCCGGATAATTAATTAGAACCTCGTGCTGTTTGAAGGAACAGTCTTGATTATTTTGGCGTTATATTGTCTGCATCGAGTAAAGAGCAGTTTTCTCGATTTGTGTTTTGCAGTAATACAATATAAGAACCAACTCGAGATTGGTACTCATTAAAAAAGAAACAATAGGTTTTTGCGTATGACGTCATCAGAGTCATAAGGCCTGATACAACTGATTCCACAAAGCTGTTCTTGTAATATATATTCTACACATCACAGGCAATAGACTTAAAATGGAAATTTGTTGTTGATACAGAGCTTTGTTTCAGATATAAGTGTTTTGAAATTTGTGACAGTTTGGTTGACAGCTTGTTAATTTTTTTAAACTGGAAACGCGCCGCATTTCAATTATTTCAGATATAATGAATAATGAATTCAAAACGTGATATTAATTTTTAGAGTTAGAGTTAAAGTGAAATCTAATGGTAAGTATCGCTACCGTATCGGTGTACCAGAGTGATATTTCGACACGGCGGGCACATATACAAAGAATCATGATTTGTTCTTGATGTTATTTTCACAATTATTTATCCAGCTTCCAGGTCAATGTCACGTTGCTTAACAACCCCAAACTCAAAGAACGCGGGCTCACTTATGGGCCAATTTGTCTTGAAAGCAAAATCGTTTTACGTGCAACCAGTGCATGTTTCACTTTTTTTTTTTCAAAAAAATAAGGAACTTTAAGCATTGCTAGTGTAACACCCTTTGTTTCGCAATACTTAAAAGTTGTCATGCAGCGATCGTATTGCATTAGCTAGCTGGAAATCAATTCAGTCAGCCAGCGACTCTGTGCAACAAAGAATTGAAGGAAACAAAGGAGAAAACGTACGCAATAAAATAATACGCTCGTATAACTAAACCTTTAACGTTTAACTTGAGCAGTAAATAAGTATTCATAACAATTTTATTACTTCAGTACTGACACAAAGGGACTCGAGAAAAAGTTTAATTTTCATTTCCTTTAGGCTTTTATCATTCATATTTTTGTGCCAGGTTTTTTAAACAAAGTTTGTCGTTCAACAACTCAAGTAAACGATGAGACATAGCCACTGTTCAAAGAAATAATCACGCAACTTAAATGATATTCTGCTATATATCTTGAACCAAGCTAAGATTCCATAATTTACCTGAACTTTACCGAAAACTTAATCGGCGATTTGACGTCGCATATTCCGAGAGATCTTGTTACTATTTTTCCTACAAGAAAGTCTTCCAATAAAGAAGCTTTAAAAAATGACAACGGTTGTAATTCTCTATTTCCGATAATTCGCAAAAACGACCAAAATTAAGGGAGCTTTCCAATTTTTTCCTCTAATAGTTATTATCACTGTATCTTCAAGCAGACAGGTGATGCAGGCATAAAAAAGAAAATCATCAACTATGAGATATTTTGTTAATCGCTGTACAATCAAATTCACAGACAGTAAAATCAGTGGAGACCATCAGAAGAGTGTAACAGGGTAAATCATGCTTACCTGAAAGGTGGATTAAAAACGGTCTGCTGAAAGTTGTATCACGGCCTTAGATCTTGACGCTGTTCAAAACAATAGCAAAAACTGCATCGCAGGTTGAAACGAATCATTTGCTTAGCTACTACGGTCTGTGATGAGAAGCAAACACAACTGCGCATGTTATCGAAAAAGTGCCATAAAGGTTTTCTTATCCTATTTACAGAAGCTCGCAGTGTAAACATTAGGATCATTTTTAATTAATTCTGAAAGGAAAATGATTCACTCCAGCTTTACCAAGGCAAATCTCATTGATCTTAAAATAAACAGGTTGAAATTAAACACAAGGGTTTATTTGATTTTATTCTTTCTCGGCTCAGCTATAAGATTTATAACTTGAAGACTGTACATACCTACCAAACAGTAATAGCATTACTTTTTTATAGTAACGATGTCCAGTTGAATAACCGATTTCTTAGCGCAACGTGCTTGAAGCGGAATGCTAGTTAGACCAGGAAAAACTCAACACTTTACACATGTTTGCGAATACAAAAGTTCAAAGTTACTTCGCTAGACTAGTTTTGAGACTCAGGAAAAAAACAGCATTTAAAGGGTCACTCACGTTGTCACGGGGATTTGGTGTAAAGTAAACAACAACAACATCCTTCATTTATACACGATAAAAGTTAAAGCAAAAATCTTGCTTGTGGGGTCGTGTTTCTAGCTACCCTAATTATAAAAACGTTTCTATATGCATTAAAGTAAAAGGACAGTGTTCCACCCGAAATAACAAACTTTTTCTTAATTACTTAATTTCCGTTTTATATCGCCAAATAACATCAAATATACAAGAAAATTGGATAGAAATATTCCATAGAGCAAAACAGTGTGGTGATAAGTAAAGAAAGACGGTAAATTTTAAGCTCGGTAATATAATGATGAACGGACGGATGTAATGTTCATCCGGTGTGATTAGCGTGGACGAATCTTTTTTTAATTCTCTGTACCACGCTCGTGACCCGATCAACCGCATGGCATCTTTATCACATTTAGTCTTGCTTTTGAGTTTAAGGATGAAATCTTCATGTGTGATCGCCAATCCAACATTTCTCTGTCACAATGTTTATGATATATTTTAATGCCCTACAAGGTGGTTCCGTGAATTTCGAGTCTGTGAATGCAGGTTTTTTCAATATTACAATTCAAATGAAAGTTACTGAGCAGTACGTTTTTCCCGGGGACGTTTTGATTTGGTCAAATTTGTAGTTTGCCAATCGTGAATCATTCAGACAAGCTGTTTTAACGTTCAGACGTCTACCGACAGCTAAAACAACAAATTTCTTAAATTCAATCAATGCAGTCGGAAATACTGTCTAACTGTGTGTGTAATTTGTGCGTCAGTACGAAAACGGACGCATCAGTCACAGAGACAAACATAATCAATGCCAGTCCCAATTGATCAATAAAAATCGCGGAGGCATGGGACATAAGAGATATTGAGTGTATGGCATTTCGGGAAGCCCATCTTCCCTTGATGCAATGCGAACTAACCTCTGAACTATCCTTTTTCTGGTGATTAAAGGGAATTACTTTTAACTACACAAAAAGTGAGAACGAAATTAAATGATACTTCCACAAGCAAAGATTAGATATTATTTATGTTTTGCACCAAACAACGGTCCAAACTCATATTTTTGTAGTTTCAAAGATAAAGAATTTGTCACAATGGTTCGATTTTGGTTGGTTTCTTACACCACAATATATATATTAAATAATTTTGAAAACTGGAAATTGCATACATGTTACCCGTGTAGTGTCCATATATCTGGAGTTTTTCTCAATACAACGCGTGCGTTGATTGGTTGATTCACGGTCACATGACATCTAACAAACAAACTGTTTCCCGCCGATTGTCCTAAGAGGGCAACAATTTTGACGTCAGAGGGTTAACATTGCACTGTTGCCCGCTAGCGCACGTGATTAGACCGTGACAAAAGGTGGCATGATTATGATGCGATTGATGTTTACCTCGAATGCTCGGCGTGTTTATCAGTTGTGTTGTGTTTTTTGTGCTGCTACATAACAAATCACTTAATGACTGGTTCCTCGGGAAACGGTGAATTTTGTTTCCTGAGAATCTCGATGTTTCCCTCGACTTCGTCTCGTCTCTCGAAGTCGAGGGAAACATCGGGAACAAAATTCACTGTTTCCTGAGGAACCAGTCATTAAGTGTTTAAGGTTAAGCTAATACGATTTTTCCTCATTTCAGTAGAGATTTTTGGCCTATTTTTTAGTTAACAAAACCGCGATCTGAACCGATTTCAATCTTGCCAACTCCATACTGAAACATCGTTTGCTTTTCACAGTATCAAGATGGTATATCGGACACTGTTATCGGACACCTTATTGAGACTTATATAACGGAGTAACTGGTTTGCTTTCAGATGAGGTTGGGGGTAGTAATTTATAGAGTTATATTTAAGACAAAGCAACCCGAGAAGAAAGGTGGTACAGTGGTACGGTAGGCTATGTAAGCCTAAGCCTAGCTGAGGTCACAGGTTCAATCCTGAGTGGGGATTTTATATTTTCTTTTTTACACTTAAAAATTTATTGAAGTGTCGACGTTACGTTATGTAAGTCTCAATAAGGTGTCCGACGTCCTTCTGGACGGTATGATTTAGGCACAACCATGACGCCCCGCGTCCCATTTTCCCGCGCTTTGTTGAAGAATGCGACCGCTGATCGGAACGAGGCAAAAGCCAGCACTCGCGAAAATCTCCCGCCAAACGCAAACTCGATCGAGATGCGGTCTCCGAATCGTGAAGAGGGACTAGACTGCATAAACGTGATTGAAATATTCGAAAAGACTAATTTTTTGCTCTGTAGCTCGTCTTGCTCACGAATCTTTTATTTAAGACTGAAAACACAGAGATATCCATGCGTAGGGTGTTTAGTTTCCTGTGCACGCTTTCCTCTTAGCTACTTCAAAAGCATTGACAAAGACATGTAACAAAGGCGTTTGTCAGGTTTTCAACCGATTACCTTTTATTGACATCTAGAATTTTCCTTCATGAACTCTTACATACGGACAACGAAACCATCAAAGATGTTATTTACACTGAAGTACTTTTTTTACAATCCTAATAAAAGAGAAACTAAAAAAATTAAATATTTTTCCTAATGGAAAATACCTTAAGTGAATAGCTAGAAAAGAAAACTTTTAAAGTTTAGTTAATTTTACTGTGCAAAATATATTGTTATAATAAACGTACTTCGCGTTTGTCTCCTAAGAAGTTTTCGATTGAGTGTCGTAAAACCAAAGTAACAATGTAATCGCTCTGGCCAATCACAGCAGACCATTCAATGAACCAATTAGAACTCAAAGCAAATACATGTAGCCGGCGCCAAGCGCGGGAAAACGCGTGCGGGAAAGTTACGATTGGTTTTGGTTTTACTTCTCATTGGTTGATAAAGTGTCGCGTTTTTTTTTTGGCCAATCACAAAGCGTAGCAATGTAAACCCAAAGCAATTGCAAAATTACTTTCGACATTCAATAGCCCTTATCGTAGCTGAGTACGCCACGCCAACATATCAGCGGTTTCTCGCTTTCTTGACCCTGTAGCCTCGTTTTGATGGTTACGCTCATCGTCCAGAGGTTCTTGTAAACATCAAAACGAGACTATAGGGTCAAGAAAGCGAGAAACCGCTGATATGTTGGCATGGCGTACTCATCTACGATAAGGGCTATTGAACACTGCTCTAAAATGTAACAGTTTAACTTCAGTCCTATCGATACCAGACTAAGAATATACTCCAATTTCTGCACATAAAGAAATTTGGTGTAATGATACGAAAATCATTATTGGGCAAATTGTAATACTACCATTTCTTCATAACAGCCACTTGTTTTAACGTTTTGCCTTCACACAAACAAATGTCACAAATTTATACATTTTTGTTACATGAGAATGACATAAGAGTTGTTAGGTAGAGGCTAAAGTTGATGCCATATCTCCAGAAGTCGGGTGATTTTTTTTTACATAATTGACAACCCATGGAGTTGATTATAGAGTCCTAGAATGAGGACGTCACAAAAGCTAAATTTGTGAAATTATGGGATTTGATGAGATATTTGATAAGAACACGATGAGAAATACCTGCTTGCCAAAAATCAGTTAAAACCAAGGCAAATTTAGAAGGCTCTGTATGGAGTCAACAAAGCATGAAAATGCCAATATCTCGCCCCCCAAATAGCAATAGGATGCTGATATCCCTTAAAATCGCAAAGTATTTGTGATATACAGGAAAAGTGCGAATTAAAAAAAGGGTGAGAGCTTCTAATGAGTAGGAACTGGGAGTAAGCACAGGGGACAGGAAGCAGTTTCGACCTCCCCCCCCCCCCCCCCCCCCCCCGCTACTCCCTTCCTCCCAAAAAGGGGACTAGGTAATCCATTGCTCTTACAATCTGATGAAATGGGGTGAAACGATAAGTGCTAACTAAATAGACCTCACACTTGTTTCTACGCAGTCATCCAACCGAAAAGGTCGACATGCCAATAGAATACAACCTAAATATGACCTATATATTTACATTTGCATTGACCTAAAGTATAATACATTGAACTCAACTAACATGAGATATATAAGAGTATTCTTTGATTAACTTTGTTCCGAGGTGTCCCTTGCCAAATGATGTTACCGGTTTGTTCTAGCGGAAAAGCTGTTTTAGGTTGGTTTGGTTGATGACCTTGTTAAACTAACCATGGACAACATTAAAAGGATTGATTTAACAGTTACCAACCATTTCAAATTGACAAAAAAGTGTGCTGTTTATACTGTATTGACATCAGTACCAAAACATGTTTAGAATAAATGTGTTTCAATGAAACGTGCTGCCGCCAGAACAGGCATAAGTTTGCATAAAATCTCTACAATTACACATCAGCCAAAAAAAGGGCCTGAACCTGCTATTGCATGATTTTGTAGTTTAATCTCATTTGCCAAGGCCTAAGGGCAACGCAGTGTTTGGCAAGAAGACAACATTTGCGCTAACATCTTTCATCAGGCTTAGTTCAAAACTACCTTGTGAGGTAGCTTTAATCATGCTCAGAATAAACTTGTTTCAATCATGATTCTTGCAATGCACTGCCTGATTTGAACACTTTTCATAGTCAAACATGTTTCAGTCATAATCAGACTAAACATGTTTTGCCCTAGTGTGAACACAGCATTAGTCACTTCAACCAAATCAACTAAAACAGGTAGGTTAAAATGGGTGGTTGTAACACTGTGATAAAGCCAAGGGCTAACGCCCAGAACACCAGCTTTTAAAATTCATTTTATACCAGATTTTAGTGTATTACTTTCCCACTGACATAATGCCAGATTCTTTAGAAACTAACCCCTCTACCCAAAACGACATACATTCATTCTGTATGAACCCCTTCAGGGACATACCCAGCCTTTTTGCAAGGGGAGGAGGGGGGGTCCATCTCGTCTGAAATCAGTCACTCAAGACGTTCAGTTACACAGGCATTCCAAACGCATGTGCATGTCATGTCATGGAAGGAAAAATTTCTTGAAGTGGAGTGTCAACCACTTAAAATGCATGTAACACCAACTTCCTGTTCTCGTCTTCACATTGAAATAGTCTGCTCCATTCTCAATTTTTTTTTTCAGGGATTCTGTTCTCAATTCTCAATAATCCACAGAGAGAAGGTCTGAAAAATAGACCTCATTTCTTGAAAAGGGGGGTTCTGGAACCCCTGGAATGCTACCCTGGGTATGCCCCAGGGTATGCCCCTGGAATGCTCCCCAGGGTATGCCCCTGGAATGCTCCCCAGGGTATGCCCCTGGAATGCTTCCCTGGGCATGCCCCTGGAATGCTCCCCTGCATTATGCCCCTGCCCTTTGTGATGATGGAAAAATATAATTCATGCTAAGTCTTGAATAAATAAATAAAAACAATGATGACAATTAATGATGGTGATGACAACATTGATAAACAAAACTACATGTTCTCTAAAATTCATGTTTACGTATTTCAGTTGGATGGCATCTTCTTTTTCATCGTTTTCCATGTTCCTGGTGTCATAAGACCCTTTCCTTTAATGCTTTTTGTAAGAAAATCGCCAACCACCATTCCATTGGGCAGCTGAGAAACTCCCCCATTTCTTCCAAGCGGCAAGACCATCACAGCATTACCAGGTTTGTATTCTTTAAGACGCTTGTTTTCATTCAGACGTTTGATATTTTCTACTACTACATCTGTAAACAAAAGTGAACAGCAAATCCTTATTAAATTATCCTGTTCCCAATGTAAAAATTATCTTGAAAGTTTTTACGCATTTCACTACAGCACCAGTTACAAGAATATGATTAAGAACTGGGACAATTTTCTTTAAGTTATCTGCTCCTCCTTCATGATAACGAAAATCATAATTTTTGCACTACTTTACAATGGTTAACGATTTATCTCGTTAACATTTCCAACAATCCAAAAATGCCTTTAATAAGTCAGGGCTATCCCTAGGATTTTGGGAAGGGGCCTTGGGTATGGGGAAGATCAGGAGTATGGGCAAGGCCAGGGGTATGGGCAAGGCCAGGGGTATGAGTAGGGCCAGGGGTGTTGGGGAAGGCCAGGGATATGGGGAAGGCCAGGGGTGCAGGGAAGGCCAGGAGTACAGAAAGTCCAGGGGAATGGGGAAGGCCAGGGGTATGGGAAGGCCAGACATGTGGGAAAGGCCAGGGGTATGGGGAAGGCCAGGGGTGCAGGGAAGGCCAGGAGTACGGAAAGTCCAGGGGAATGGATAAGGCCAGGGGTATGGGAAGGCCAGGCATGTGGGAAAGGCCAGGGGTATGGAGAAGGCCAGGGGTATGTGAAGGTCAGGAGTATGGGAAGGCCAGGGATATTCTGACTTGCATGGAACCACAATTTGGTGTCAGTAATAGAAAAGTCTGTAATAGCAGGTCAGAGTTATTATTTTTTACTAAACATTATTCGCCAGGACTTGATCTCCTATCTGTAACAACAGGGTATCTGTTAAGGGAGCTGTCCTCAAAGCGGTAGTTGCTAGTTTAAGCCAATACATGGCGAGTTGGAACAACATATACAGTAAAGAGATTATTAAAATTTTTTTAAAAATTTACAGAATGCCCAGATGCTATCAAGAAATGTAATTTCCAACAATAAGCTCAGTATCTTACCAGCCTGCAGTCTTGCTATGTATGCAAGTTTAAGCTCAGGTGTGTTGTTACAATCCCCAATAGCAAACAGGTTTTCTATTTCCTCTACTTGCAAGTACCGGTCAACTTTGAGACTTCCATTCTTTTCCATCTTGTCTGAAAGCTTGGACTGATATGCGCTGGAGTTGACCTTCAATCCCGTACAGCGAAACACCAGATCCGTCTCGATGCTGGTGCCTTTGTCGGTTGTCAGCGTAATGGGTCCAGTAATCCAAGGCTTTTCTGAATCAAACTATGAAGAAAGCATGTTTGAATTTTAAAATGTAGACCAAGAATTTAAATAAAGCTCTGGAGCCCCATCTTTTCATGTAGCAGGTACAAATTATCTCTAAACCCTTTCACTGTCCAGTGTTTTTGGCCTCTGGTGAAATCCCTGAGAAGTCTGAACATTTCAATCTCATTTCAAATAATGGAGAAAACTAATAGCTTGACAAACTTCACTTGGCTTAAGTTTAGTGGTGAAATGACTAATCGAATTCTCGATTAATCAAGATTATAACCATTCGGTTCGATTCACAATTCTTTGCTTCCACGTTTCGATTTTGGTTCAATTTTTGCATACCTTTTCCAGGGTGCCCTCAATGAGTTGTTATATTGTGAAATCAGAATTCAGAACTCGTTAAAATCTGCGTTTTTGATTGACAAGCAAAGGCGTTTGCAGTTCTTGTGCCATTTTGTGTTGTCTGGTAAAATTGCTGCCCTTCTACCACCCCTTGAGAATTTCCAAATAAGGAAAACCATGCGCGACACGCTCATTATCACGTTTTCAAACATGGCGATGAGCGACCAATCAATCGTGAATCTGCCTGCATCTTTTAGATCAGCTGTGTGGAAATATTATGCTGGTTATGGTTTTCAGGCTGAAGACGGTACAACAGATAAGTCTAAAACTATCTGCAAGAAACATTTGCATAATCAAATCAAAATATTCGAAATCGAAAGGCAATAATCGAAATGGAACCGAATCGCAAGGAATATGAATCGTTACACCCCTACTTAAGGTTACAGTGTACCTTCAGATCGAAAATTTATTGAATTTTTTTTTTTTGGCGTCAAAATAAAGTTTACAGAATGAACTTTCATCCAAAAAAAAAAAATTATCGACAAATAGTGAAAATTGACGGAGAAATGACGGTATAACTTTTGTGGGCGGAGTTTGTTTATGAAGCGATATGTTTTTTTAAGTGCTGTTTTCTCAAAGCTAATTTTTTGCTTGTTGGGGACACTTTAAAGAGCTACAACTCAAAGGGAATTTGTTCCATTTTCCTCAAATTTGGACAGAAGCTAGGCTAACATATAATCAACAAAAACTTTTTCGTCAAGAGCCATTTCCGTGCGATCATTCCAATTTTTTTTCTCCCCGTTTCGAAAATATTCTGTAACTTTTCACTGCAATTGAATAAGGGAAATCGCCGACACGTTTTTTTAGCACTTTGTGTCCGGAAACCCGAGAACAAATCTGATTAAAGCTGATTCAGACGTTCGAATTAAGACATCGTAAAAAATTCGACAATTCACTTTATTGCCAAATGGTTTCCATATTTATATAGCCAGCTCAAAAAGCTTTAATTTGATATCTGGGTTTAGGTATATAAAGTGTAATCTTAAGACGCTAGAGCTGTTATACTGGAGACACCCCCGAAGGTACACTGTAACCTTAAGTTGTGCCTTCACTATAATATTGAAGATGACACAGTTTGGACCAGAGTGAACCAGAGTGGATATCCTTTGTCGAAACCATCTGTGTAATTTGCAACTTAAAGGAATGACAGTGACAATGAAGAATAGGATGACGATAATTATAATGCTGATGCTGATGATAATGTTAACTGTACAAGTCAAAGACATACAGTAATCTCCCTAAGCTGGGCATTCTTAGAATCAGTTCTAAATCACTTAAAGAGGTGTCAGCCTTATAGAGAGTTTAGTTACAGACAAATAATTGAAATTTGGATGGGACCAGCCAATAACACTGATGTCCATCTTAGAGAGGTGTCCGCATTGTAGAGAGTTTAGTTTCAGACAAACAAGTGAAATTTGGATGGGACCAGCCAATAATATTGATGTCCATCTTAGAGGTGTCCACCTTGTAGAGAGTACAGTTTAAGACGGACAAGTGAAATTTGGATGGGACTAGCCAATAATATTCATGTCCATCTTAGAGAGGTGTCCGCCTTGTAGAGGGTATAGTTAAAGATGGAAAAGTGGAATTTGGATGGGACCAGCCCATAATATTGATGTCCATCTTAGAGTGGTGTCTGCCTTGTAGAGAGTTTACAGACAAACAGTGAAATTTGGATGGGACCAGCCAATAATATTGATGTCCATCTTAGAAGTGTCCGCCTTGTAGAGAGTACAGTTAAAGACGGACAAGTGAAATTTGGATGGGACTAGCCAATAATATTCATGTCCATCTTAGAGAGGTGTCCGCCTTGTAGAGAGTATAGTTAAAGACAAACAAGTGAAATTTGGATGGGACCAGCCAATAATATTGATGTCCATCTTAGAGAGGTGTCCGTCTTGTTTAGTTAAAGATAAACAAGTGAAATTTGGATGGGACCTGCCAACCACTAACCGTAGAGCGGTGTTTGTCCACTCTGAGAGAGTTGCCTGCATTTTCTATTTTCACATCAGCTGTGAGGCTGTGTAAGACTCTTATATTTAGACAACCTTCCTCTCTCTCTTTTTTCAACAAGTGTGTTTACCTTGAACTCCCTGATCTATTTCTTGTCACTCCCTGTGTTTTGAATATGTGAACCGTTGAACAAGTTATAGCAGATGGGGACATATATGCAAATTTTCACTCCTTCCATCCGTTCGTCTGTCCGTCCGTCCGTCCCTCCGTCCGTCCCTCCGTCCATCCATCCATCAGCTGTATACTTTTCTTGTAATTCCGCTGACCATTACATAATGCTTGGTCATGAATATATTTTGCCTGTTCCAAATGCGATAGGTAATGGTCACCTGCACTACCCATGTCATGAGGTTGACATTGGTGGGAGGGGATGGTGGGGAGTTGGATGCAGTTGGACTTACTAGGGTGGGGTGGGGGATGGAGGTTTGGTGGAGCAAAAAGTGCAGGAGGGGAGGGTTTGAAGATTGTACGGGTTGGCTCGAAGGAGACTTTGATTTGTGTGATAAATAAAAATTCTTATCCTTTTAACCTTGCTTACCACATCATAGGACTTACATTCAAGTCATCCGTGTTGACACGCTCTCCAAGGACCAAATCAACCTTAAGAGCCTTGAGACCATCACGTGCCTTCTTGATAAACTTTGGTGCCAATCTGTCATCGAGTATTTCCTCCCTATTATGCATAAGGGTGATTTTCTTCTTTGGGTAGTCTGTGGCTAATTCGCCAACCAACTCTAATCCCACAGGACCCCCACCAATGACAACAATTCTGTCACTCTTCGCCACCTAAAAGAACACAAATAATAACAATCATTAGGTGACTACAAAAGAGAATCTAGTGTCACGCAAATGATATACGATCTCAGATGGCAGAGCCTTGAAGCGTGCAGGGCTGTCAGCCGCCTATCCCTGATGTATTTAAGATTGTCCACGGCCTTGTGGATGTTGAAAGTCAGATTCTAGTCAGAAATGGGCCAATCCCAAGGTCAACACCACTTCAGGAATATCCTAGCGCTCAAGAGTTGTTACAGAGCAACGTTCTTTGCTCACACTGTCCCAGAGTGGAACCATCTGCCCCCTCACAATCAGAATGCTTCTTCTGTTGACTGCTTTAAGTCCTCCCTTATGCGAGACCAAGACATCAACTATTTAATCTGTAAAAGCCATTACTATAATTAAATAACCACTGACCGCTCCCTGTGCACATATATCCCATGTGGGAGTTTTGCGCAGTATTTGATTTAGATTTAGATCAAAGTACATTATAATAATTATTGATTATTGTTTATGGTGGTAAAACTCTTTGGTGATGTTTTATGCTAACTTTTAATTTGTGAATGAAATCCTAAAATGACAAAGTGGGTCTGTGGCTTAAATCCTTGGTGTGACCATTCAAATAAAAGCTAATGAACAGTACTTTATCGTGTTGCTGTTCATTATGCTATAATTTTGATTCTGTGGATGAAATCCTGATGTGTAGCCATTCAAATTAAAAGTACTGAGCAGTACTTCCCTGTGGTGCTGTTTGTTATGCTGTACAAGGTGCTTCTAACATTTGAGTCTGTGGACGAAATCCTAAAGTGTGTAGTACTGTTTATTATCCTGTACCGATCGATCAATCAATAACTTTATTTAATTTTCAGAAAACTAGCTGGTCACAAGTACAATGTACATTTAGTGGCCTACTAATTGGGGACACCAACAAAAAAATTGAAAAAAAAAACTTTAAGATAAAAAAAAAAACAAGTGAGCAGAACTTTCTTCAGCTGTTGTTTGTTTACAATAATTTGTAAAAAAATATTCTGGAGTTTGTTTACTTTCAAACCTTGGGAGCATGTCAGTGATCAATCATTAATAAAAGCTACCAAGCAGAACTTTCCTGTGTTGCTATTTTCGTATGCTGTACAAGGTGGTTCAAACTTTTGAGTCTATATGGATGAATTAAAGGTTGACTTTTAGTGAGCAGTACTTTCCTGTGGTGCTGTTTATTAAGCTATGCAAGGTTGTGCTAACTTTCAGTCTGTGGATGGAATCCAAAAGATCCCTAAAGTGTGACCATTCAAATGAAAGCTATTGAGCAGTACTTTCCTGTGGTACTGTTTATTATGCTGTACATGTACAGTATAAGGTGGTTCTAACTTTTGAGTCTGTAGATGAAATCATAAAGTGTGACCATTCAAATGAAAGCTACTGAGCAGTGCTTTCCTGTGGTACTGTTTATTATGCTGCACAAGGTGGTTCTAACTTTTGAGTCTGTGGATGAAATCCTAAAGTGTGACCATTCAAATGAAAGCTATTGAGCAGTACTTTCCTGTGGTACTGTTTATTATGCTGTACATGTATAATGTGGTTCTAAATTTTGAGTCTGTAGATGAAATTCTGAAGTGTGACTAATCAATTGAAAGCAACTGAGCAGTACTTTCCTGTGGCACTGTTTATGACAGTGTACATGATGCAGAGTGTTGGTACAAGGTTGTTTTAAATTTCAGTCTGTGAATGAAAGTCAAAATGTCACTTTGTCCCATGCTCAGGACATGCTGACATTTTTATGATAACATCTTTCTTTTTTTCAAGACCAAGCCTAAAATTTTCCATCTTTCCTTCTTTATCGATGTAGTTAAGCATAACTACATACCTGGTCGGCACATTCACGGAAGAGTTTTTCAGCATCTTCCATGCTTGTTCCCAGAGGTACTTTCCCTTCAGAAACAAATGACATAATTTTAATGACTGGACTTTAAATTACAGTTGATCCTCCCTTTGGCAACCACCCACAACTCAAAGCCAAGGTGGCCGCTTATGGTAGCTAGGTGGCCGCTAACAGGAGGTGGCCGTTAACAGGAGGTGGCCGCTAACAGAAGGTGCCCGCTAAAAGAAGGTGGCAGCTAACAGGAGGTGGCCGCTAACAGGAGGTGGCCGCTAACAGGAGGTGGCCGCTAACAGGAGGTGGCCGCTAACAGGAGGTGGCCGCTAACAGGAGGTGGCAGCTAACAGGAGGTGGCCGCTAACAGGAGGTGGCCGCTAACAGGAGGTGGCCACTAACAGGAGGTGGCCGCTAACAGGAGGTGGCCGCTAACAGGAGGTGGTAGCTAACAGGAGGTGGTCAATTACGGTAGGTGGTCGCTAACAGGAGGTGATCGCTAAGGCCTGGTTCACACATACGACATACATGTAAGCATATGCATACACATATTAAACATGAGCATAAGCAAGCGTAGTGTGAACCGGAGAAACAAAAGCATAAGCATAACCATAAGAAAATGGAGACATTTCCTTTTTCTTATGCTTATGCTTATGTCGCATTATCGTAAATGTGAACCGGACGAAATAGGCATAAGCATAAGCATAAGCATAATGAAATAGCGGTATCCGTCGTTAGCGAAAATTCACCTGAAAATATAACCCAGTTTTGGTGTAACTAGCAGTCCCTAGATGACTTCTTCTTCATCATCGTCGTCTTCAACATTATATTAAACACAGAATTTTATGAGAAACTCAAGGATATTTTAAAGATGCAAATAAAAAAATCTTGCCTGGAAAGATGCGGCGGAAGCAGTTGGAGTCGAGAGTGGCAAGCTGACATGATTTAACTGACAATTTCATTTCAGTTTAAAAACAGCTAAGCTTCTTCTGCCATTTTGAAAACACAACTAGTCCCATTCTCCCGATGTCAAAAGTCTAAAGCCCAATGCGCTGCGTATGTCGTTTTTCGTATGCTTGCATCACAAGTGTGAACATCCTTATGCTTATGTTTATGCTTATGTCGTATGTGTGAACCAGGCTTAATGGGAGGTGGTCGCTAATGGCAGGTGGTTGCTTACGGGTTGTGGTCACTTATGGGAGGTGGTCACTAACAGGAGGTGGTCGCTAACGGGAAGTGGTCGCTTACTAGAGGTAACACTACAGGAGACTTTAACTTTGAATCATATGAACCTGTAGTAAATGTAATTTCAATGTACAAAGCACTTATTAGTCAAAGATTAATAGCGAATCATATTGATGGTTTTCACTCACGTGACCTTCAGTCCTTCATGACAAAGGCCATGGCGGCCATGTTGGTGCACATAACAAAAGAAGTTCATTAGAATTCTTTTGTAGGTGTGCACCAACCTGGCTGCCATGACGTAACGTGAAAACCACCTATAGGGGTTTTGATACAATGTACAAGGGACAAAATTTTCATTAGATTGGACTTACGGTAATAAAGTGTGTGTTGTCATTGTTGTTGTTGTTGTTGCAAATTGAATGTTCATTACCGTAAGTCCAATCTAATGGAAATTTTGACCCTTGTACATTGTATCAAAACCCCTACGATTCACTATTAATCTTAATTCTGAAGTATGCATTATTGAACTGAGTAATATTGAAATCAAATTTGCAATGAATCATTAAATCACTCTAGGCATGAAGGCTTGGCCAGTTTTGACTGTAAAATAAAGTGAATGGATTAGAGGTCAGGACAGGCAAACATGACCAATATTGGAGAGAAACTGTGGTCTTTAATGAAGGTTCAACTGTACTGTCAAGTCTTTGAATGTGAGTCATCATAACTTACCAGGAAATGGCACAGATGAGCCACATGCAAACACAAGATAATCATAGCTAATTTCGTTTCCACTGGTGACAGTCACAGTTGTCCTGGAGATATTGCAACTAACAACACGATCCTTGACAAATGTACCATGCTTCAAAGCTCCTTCATAGGGTATCAACGTCTTTTTAGTAAAAGATGGCTCCACGACACAGCGCAGTCCTGCCATGTTATGATGAAAAGCGTCTTTTGGATCGATGAGTATGACTTTGCAGTAGCTGTCAAGATGCATAGCCACCTGTATGCCACCATAACCGCCACCTACAATAACTACCTCACAGGCATTTTTTGGTGGAGCTGACGAGGAAGACGAGTTCCCCATGACATCACTTGTGCGTGCAATAAGCACTCATGTGGAGCCTGAGAAAAGTTAATAAGAATAGGAAATCATATGAACACGAGTGCATTTCGTGATTTATGGGCACGAGTGATGTTTTGAAAGTTCTCAAAATTGCACGAGCCGCTATATGCCAGAGGGATTTTGATGTTTTGGCATCAAAGTTGCACCAACATGCTTATAGAACACTGAGAGGAAGATATCAAGTGAATTTAATTTTGGAAAGGAGAATCAACCATAATCTGAGTTTTATCAAGTTTTCAAAGACACAAGCGATAAACTTGACCCATTTCCATCCTGGCCATTTGCGACCCACGACACAAAAAGAGGTGCCTGGAAAAAAAGCCCCAAGTGACTTCTGATAAACTGCTAGATTCTCATTCCAAATTGCCTTGTATTCCCTTGTAAAACACAGGGAGAATTTGATGTTACATCAGAAGTCACTTAGGGCCTTATTCCGTGCACCCCTTTCAATTTTATTCTTGTTTTTACTTTTAGAGCACTATCAGGGTACAAGGCTGTGCTCTTAGAAGAATCACAGGGAGCCCAACTATGAAATCTGGGGTGCCCGGCACTTAAGCTTTATGCAAAAGTAAGTTTTTTCTAGTCACCTGAAGATAAAAGTAAAGAGCCTGAGGCCCCTGGACACTGCCAGAGCACAGCCCTGGAGTATGGTTTACTGAGTTTATGCACTGTGTGAATTGACACTGTCTAGACAACAGACGCATACGGCAATCATCTGTTTCCATATATCAGTCTGTTTCCATATATTATATCTCGCTTAACGCTTCCTGTTTTCACAAGATAATAAAATGGAGTCCTGTTTTATCAAAGTCAATAATTTGTGCATCTTATCTTATGGTCAAATGTTTTTTTTTTTCACTTTTATTTTTAGCTTATATTATGTCTGTCTTAAATTGCACTGATATGAAAACAAGGGTTGTTGATTTAATTGTAGTTTTGCATACTAATTATTGTTTTTTAAGAAAAATGATGGGCAACTGAACAATTTTAAATTATCATTTCACTGGCATGTCTAGATCTTTAAGCAGAGCAGATGGAAAAGGAGGAAAATAAATGGATTGTCTTGTTTAATTGAAGTCAACAAACTGTGTATCTCATCTAATGGTTAAATAATTTTTTCAAGTCTATAAAAGCATATCTTTTGAGACACTTTTTGCTCGTAAATCTGTCTTACAAATGTAAATAATTTGCACCAATACACAAGGGCTGTGGTGACCTGTTCAAACAATTCAATCACTTTTGCATATATATTTATAGAACTAATTAAATCAATCAATTTGGATTTAATCGGAGTTTTGCTGATTTTTAAGCAAAAAAAAGCCGGGCAACATTTTTATTTATAACATTTCAGTTTTTTGTAAATAGAACTTCTAACGGCTGTAAACTGCTGGTTTTTTTAGAAACATTACATATTAATAAGATATTTGTGGTTACCACCTTAGCTTATGTACTGAGGAATCCGGCAAAAGTCCTTGATTTACACAGATACAGTACGCCTGCATATATAATTTATAGTAAACGAATGTATGTAAAAACGTCTGGAAACATATATGTTCTGATTGATTTTTTTGCACAACGAATAAAGAATTGTCTGATTCAAATTCCACGGACTGAGAAATTTCTAAGTTTTCTTTTTCTCGCGACCAGAAAAACCATACAATACAACAGCTAACTGTATTAAAAATGCACGCCTCGGTAGCCAGTGTAAAATCTACTGAAAGACATCGTGACAAGATCAGATGGAAGTTTTATTTATGAAAAATCAAATCAATCGGCAAAGCACCGTTGCGGCACTTGCTCGGTTCCAGACTACATTCTGTTTAAAATCTGGGTTCTCTGGCGTTATGAATAAGCTATAAAGCAAAGAAACTAGTCTTTTTAAGTCCAATGATTCGCGCCCACCTTCTTGGGCTTCAGACTATGAACAAAACAGTGCCGAGATCGATTGGGAGAAGACTCAAACGCATTCATCATTCTAGAGCATATGTTTAATGTAAGTAAACCCCTACATGGAAGTACAAAATTTTTAATACTTTTCTTACCTTAAGGGCAACGTGTAGTTAGCTCACGGTTCGTGAAAATCTTGATGATTCGTTCGAATCACCCTTCCTTTCGCGAAAAAACAACTTGACAACTCCTCGCAATTCAAGCTGAGCCCGCACGTACATTGTCTCTGTAAACAACAACAACAACGCATGCGTACTGCTGTAAGAGAAATCAATATGGCGGACGGTCTGCCCTTCGCGATTGTTGAAGAAAGTTACGCCTTTTTCTGAAGGTACGCTTACAGTTTTTCTATTTTGGTCTTGTTTCATTGTTGTATATTTAGAAGGTGTCTCTTTTGCGTCGAAATATGTTTCGTTGTATTTTTTGGAGAATTCATACTTAGAATCCCTCCCAGACGGCACTGTGACTTTGTGTTTCCGCGGACAAATCCTTCACTGTTTGCTTGATCGAGTTTTTAAGCGTTCGCATAACCTAATTTAGAAACATCTTCAGAATTATGAAAGTGCCACAGCAGTTTCTTAAAAACGTATAAAAATAAAGATTTTTCTTTCAACAGTCGCAAATTTAGAAGGGGTGTGGAATTGATCGAGGCATGTTACTATAAAGTTTATACGCGTACGTTTAATGCCCGACACTCCGAGAAATGCGACTCAGCAATGACAAATATTTGTTGGAGACTCATTGCTTCTTTGATATACGTGAGCTGCTATATGTCGTTCTTTTGATTACCATCCCAGTTTAAGTAATGCTCCACATAAGAACTACCGTAAACTTCATTGTTCTGTGGCATTGGCTCTTTCTCGCATAGAATATCTTTGGTTTCAAGAACAGAGGAGGGGATGATGGTTCATAATTATATTTCAGTATAAAAATTAAGAAAATCCATTTGCGTCAAGTAAATTTTAGAAGATGTTCGTGCTTAACCAATCAGAATAGCAGAAGACAATAGCTAAAAATCTTGCTTCTTTGATAAAGTTCCCCAAATACAATATCTTTTAAAACTTGCATGTGGTGTGATTGGGTCTCAAATTACTTGTACCCTTAAAAACATTAGACAAAATACACTTTGAACCTTGACTTTTTAGCGGTTTCTGAGTCTAGGCCAATGAGATCACTAGTTGTGACAATGAAAAAAGTTGACATTCCATTGTGCATGGCCGTTCAGCACTTTCCTTCTTATGCGGATCATTACTTAATAGAAAAGAAAAATAATTCCTTCAATTCTCGATCTTTCGGGCAGCTTATTTGAACTTCTATTTTACAAACAATGCAAAACATAACTTATATTTACCCATAATACACCTGAAACTTTTTGGAAGGGGCTGCTGTCAGGCTCCCAAAACCCTGAATTTATCTTGTGTACATCAAACATAGCTACAATTCCCTCCTTAAATAATTTAAGGAAGAACTTGCTAAATATTTAGATTAACTTTTTGAGACATTATTTTAGTTGAATAGTTTTACCTACTTATTTATTTGTTTATCTCTATTCCATTATTTATTTATTATTGTATAATTGTCTATATTAATTTATAGTTATTTATTTTTTACCCATGATTGTATGTATCTTAATTGTATTTTATTATATTGTATATATAGTTTTGTAGTTGGTGTGATGCCTATTGGCTTTACCGACTTAATAAAGTTGAAGTTGAAGTGATGTGAATACAGTTATTGTGAAACTATGAAATAATAACAATAATTTTGAACTTATTCGTCTTTCCCTCTGTTACGTTAAAGGATCAACGTTCTGCCTCACATTAAATACCAACAGATCTGCTCTTCAGTTCTGGCTTCAAAATGGCTCAAAATTCAACAGCAACAACAACAAACAAAACTTTATTAGGCATATAAACTTAAATACAGTTACCCTGCAAATTAGCAAAAACGCTATTCGAGGCAGGGAAAAGTAATGTAATTGAAAATAATAAAGGTTGGACAATATAACAATACAGAAGCTGATCTGTAGAGTTACAGATTTTTTTAAAGCTTTGATAAAATCATGATATTGGTGGCAGACACGGGAAATAAATGAGATCAGATGAGATTCAGATCTTTTCAAATTGTTTTGTTTTGTGGTTAATCATTACAATACCATTAATTTTTTATTTTGTTCTGTTCTATGTTTTAGGAGAGGACCAGGATGTTATAAGTCATTATGTGTGCAGAAATAATGGACATCACCAGAGATGAATCAAAAAGAATTCTACGGAGGCTGGGTAAGTTGATGCTTTGCTGCTAAAATTAAGCAATACAGTGGAAGTTCTCTAAACGAACACTCTTGTAAGTGGACAGCTCTAGTTACGACTGCCTTCACAAAACCCTGTTTTAACTGCCATTCCAGTAAGAGGCCATGGACACTTTCAGGGGTTATGATTTAGATGTTTCCTTTGCTTTTAAGCTCCCGTAAGCGGACATCCTAAAGGAAAATTCCATTAGCCTCTGATTCTTATTTTAATCAATCAACTTCACATTGCTGTTCGTCACAATAATTAATTTTTTACAGTGCATTGATTACAGTGCCATATTTCAGTGTTTGTTTTGTCATCATACACATCCGGTTACATTTCGAAACACCACGTGTATGCTTGTGAATGGAATCACATGTACAACATTGTCAATGCAATAATGCAGCCAAGGCTTCCTCAATTTCCTCAATTTCCTCCTACATTGTGATCAGACAATCCGCACAAGCTCATTGACAATTAAATATCAACAAAGTTCTGTAAAATGCAATTTTTGGTTGTCATTATTTCTTTTGCTTATTTGATTTTCAGAGTTGGAAGCATATTCATCTATCATCAGTGCTTTCAGGGCCCAAGGAGAGTTAAGTCGGTTAGTTGGTAGTATTGATTTTAATTTTTGTTTTTCAAACAGGACAGCATTTTAAATTTTGTATTAAAGAATCTGACCCACCCAGTTTGCATTGCGCGCCTACGTTGGTTCATCCGCCATTTTCAGGGTCCCCGAAAGTCCATACTGTATTGCAGATGAGAAATTCACTCGTGCAAGAGGTGATATGCTTGCCCAAATATGGATTAGAGCTGTATCATAACAATAAGAGAAGTGCGCAATGCAAACTGGGTGGGTCAGACTCTTTAAGTAGCCCTCTGACCTGTTTGGCATCATAGCCACTTTGTATCAATTTTCTATTTTGTACTTCACTCATCAAATATATAGCTGGGCAACGTTGTGTGATTTTCGAGAATTCTAAATCCAGGAATTATGAATAAAAGGCATTAAAGTAAGTGATGGAAAACCTCAACAGAAAACCAAGCAGCCTGGGCCCTCCCCTGAGGAAAATCCACTGCTCCAAAACTTGTTTATTGCATATTAAAATAGCCCAAAACTCAATAATTTATTGTTTGATTTTTCTGTACTTGTCAGGACTAAAAAGAAGATCTTGCAAGAACTGGGGACTCAGCTCAGGTAACTGTATGAACTACACAGTTCATAGTGATGGTACATTGTGATGTTATGTTGTTCCTTGCTAAGACCTGAGCCTCATGAGGTTTATAAATTTGTCGTGTGTGGATCACTTTAGGGTGGTGGAATCTCGGGTTGCATTTGCACGCTGTATATATATCGGGTTGGTGTCCTGTAATTGCAATTGCCTAGCAAAAAAAGCACAACAAAGCTCCAATTGACGTCATCCAGTGTGACGAGCGACTGGGAACAAGAATGTCTCAACTTCAAATTTCAGGACCATTGTGGCCATACAACCCAACCTCCTGGTTAAACCAGAAATTCCATCTTTCCCTCCCCTGTCACTAACAGTGCACCCCCCCCCCCTCCCCGAGCTTTGCGAGGTTCTGCGAGACATATTTCTAGTAAATGACTAAAATCATACTTGTCTACTGTTGTACAGTAGTGAAGTGTGATTGTGAAATGTGAGTGTGAGTGTGAGTGTGAAATAGTCAGACAATTTTGTTTAATGCAGTTAAATGGCTTTCAAAAGTGGACCCTCTCAACAGGGAAACCAACCTATACCTCCACTAAAAGTGATGCAGGAGTGATCAGAGGTATTAATCAAATATGCCCTGTCTATACATGTATTTTTAGTTAAAAGTATTTTTATATCATTCAATAGTATATCCACTGAACGTCACAGAGCTGAAGTACGAAGGGCCTACAGTGATGACAGACTTGCTGTTGTAGCTGAAAGGTAGTAAGCCATTTCAGTTTTAACCCTTTTTAAAGGGTTAACTCCCAAGAGTGCCAAACATCAAAATTCAAGAAAAATCCAGTAAAATATCATAGAGTTCCGAAAGTAGCGGCCCCTGTTACTTTTGGAATTAGCAGGACTAAGGAGCTGCAACTGTCAGGTAGCCGCTACTTTCGGGCACCTAAAATGCGTGAGTAGTTTTTAAAAAAAATGATAACAAATACAGCTACGTAATAAGCATAACGCACTTTAAAGCCCCATGTTCATCCAATCTGATTTGCACGCCCGGGCTGATTTTCGCACAGACGGAAAATCGAAAAATCGATGTGCCAGCCAATCATAACGCTACATTGAACAATTGAACCATTGCAAAACACAAGCGTGCAAAGCAGATTGGGTGAAAATGGGCCTTTAATTCTCTCTTTCTCGATCGGCATTCCTCGGCATTGTTATACAGTAAAACGCTAAGCTATCACATCTGCATGAAGACATCAGACCTCAGTATGGTATTTTCGATTGGACCTTTACTTTTGGGTGGGGCGTTACTTTTGAAAATTACTAGAAACTTTCTTATATATTCTATGAAAGGTCTGAAAATAAACTTTACTTTCGGGTAGCCATTACTTACAGGTAACATACTTTTGCTACTTTCGGAACTCCACGGTATTGAAAAACAAATAGCACCATGCAAAAGTACTGCTGAAGAGGTTTCATTTGAATGGTCACACCATAGGATTTCATCAACAGACTCAAAAGTTAGAACAATAATAAATTAATGGTACCATGTAAAAGTACTGCTGAAGAGGTTTCATTTGAATGGTCACACCCTAGGATTTCATCAACAGACTCAAAAGTTAGAACAATAATTAATTAATGGTACCATGTAAAAGTACTGCTGAAGAGGTTTCATTTGAATGGTCACACCCTAGGATTTCATCAACAGACTCAAAAGTTAGAACAAATGGTACCATGCAAAAGTACTGCTGAAGAGGTTTCATTTGAATAGCCACACCATAGGATTTCATTGACAGACTACATGTCTCCATAATTGACTCTGGGAGTGAAAGGGTCAATTATTGCTTTGTTACACTGTAACAGCAAGCTTATCGTGGCACTTGGCTAAGGTCAGGGGTCAAAACACAGCTTGTTTTGCAGGCATCAATAAAATATCACAACACTGACTAAACTAATTACAAAACAGAGTGAGAGATGCTGCCTGGAAATGAGCATTTATTGATAGAATTGATGTAGCATAAACAGTATAACGAGGCAACAGTTATACAATGGTATGGTTCTGAGAGAGAAAATACTGTGTTATCTACTCTGTAGAACCATCAACCAGTGTACTGGGGTCACTGAACTACACTACAGTAATTCAGTGGTGTTAAATAATTGTGTTTGTTTCTTTCCTTTTAGTATTTATGGTGCTGGGAGCTGTGCTGAATGGGCAGCAGAAGGCAGAAGGCTTGTTCCATTGATGCCACGTCTTGTGCCGCAAACAGTGTTCAGTGCTTCAGCTACTGCGGCTGCTAATTCTGCAGCTGCAGCAAATGCTAAGGTTCCAGCCTCTTCAGGTATATCCAGTCAACTCTCTTAAACGGACACTCCTGTAAGGTGGACACTTGTGTAAGGCAGACACCTGTTTAAGGCAGACTTTAGCAGTGTGCTGTTTCTGGCCAAATTTCGCTTGTTTGTCTGTAACTAAACCCTCTATGAGGCGGACACCTCTCTAAGGTGAGCAGTTAGCCTAGAGTTGCTGTCAAGGGTGTCTGACTTACTTAGAGAGAGTGTACGGTAATTAAGATTGCTGATTGCTATGCAACAAGGTGTAGTACAGTCATATCTCTGCTAATGGACCCCATAGGTGGACATAGATGACCTCAACTTATGGTCCCAGCCATGCAGAAGCACTACATTTTTATTTAAGATCGAGTGTGATTGTCTGATTGAGTGTAGTTTGGAAAAGACATGTTAGCAGTCATGCCTGAGCAGTCATTCTCATTCAGATTCACGTGGATGGGATATCATCAGTGGTACGCGATAATGATGCACCATCCATTTGACTCAAAAGATGACTTCCACTCAGGTTTTTGAAACATCAGTCAATGTCAACAACAAAAATTATTTTCACAGCTACCCATGTGAACCCTCTTACCATATAAACAGACATCTGTCCTAAGCAGACTCTTAAACAGGATCCACAAGATGTCCACATAGAGGAAATTCAACTGGGTATAGCAAATAACGCTGGTGGTTTTATTGCCCTCATCTCAAATCGCAGATGCAGAGGGTTGGGTTTGGATGAACATTAGGGCAAAGAAATGATTGTCTTTTGTGACTTTAGTATGATGCTTTACATGTCTGTCTGTTTGTTTGTTTTTCCTTAGTCAATAAAGCAGGAAGCAGTTCAAGTGCATTAAATGCCACGGCAAACTCTTCATCTTCTGCCAGTCTACAAAACAATTCTAAAGCTGCAACAGTGAAACAACAGTCTCAAACAGGTACTGTAAAATATTTAATGCATTCCATCTCTGCAAATTCTAAGTAATGATTTTGTTTTTTCAGAATGAAGTACAGTTGTGGTTCTTCTTGAAAACCACTGTCATAAGTGACCAGCTCCAGTTATGATCACTTTTTCGAAATCCTGAGGTGGTTGTTTATGAGAGCCTCAACTGTACATGTATGTCAATGAGACTGCAAAATGTTTTAGCATTGTTGCTAAATTATAATTGCAATGCCTTAAAAGAAAATGACCAGTTGTACTCTGAACATAAATCCCTTGAAGATACTAGCCACCACTAGTAAACATTGCACTAGCAATGGGACGGCCAGCTGTCGCTGGGTGGTGTTAGGGTTAGAATAAAAAATAACAAAGTTACAATGACAATTGATGGAAAAGTTCCAAAAAAAATACATTTACAACAATAAAGTAACAGAGAAAGGAAAACAGTTACGGATTAGGCCGAGTGTTGAATGCTCCAAAGCAAAAATCTGAGTAGGAGCTCGCCTTGTCAACATCAGACAGCAAAGCATTCCATACTGCAATGGTTCTTACATAAAATAACTGCTTACATTAACTTCCCTTAATTTTATATACCTTTTAGTGTCTCATATTTGTCATATGATTTTATTGCAAAACTTGTGTTTGCATGTTTTTTTCTTTTGACAGCCTATTTAGGAAATTTATATGTAGACACGAATAAGTGTTGCATGAATACTTCATTGTTTTTTGTACAATAGAATACCTAAGCTGTTAATACCATCACAGGTGTGGCACAAGGAAATGATACTGATGGCTTTGACGATGATGGCAAACCAAAGCGAAAGAGACGTCTAAGTGTATCAAGCCTGAACAAGCCAGTGACAAAAGTTACTATCCCTACCCCTACTCTGGTGTCAAAGCCACCGACTAAGCAGACCACCTCAGTAAGTACCATGACCAAGTCTGGTAAGGCTTTGGGACCTGCTGGCACAATTAAAGCTATTCCACGTGTCTCATCCCTCCCTGCTTCTGCATCTCAAGTGAAACTTCTTACTAAGACAGTTGCAGTTTCGCAAGCAATCTGTCAGGCCAAGACTGTGCTAAGTTACAAAACCATGACATCCGTTACATCATCACCTGCCAAAGCTCAAACCATTATGACTCAGTCAACGCCTAGGAATCAAACCAAAGTCGCCTCTGCAATCCCTCCTAAGGCAGTCTTAGCATCAAAGACTCCACTGTCATCTGCTGTCAAGAATGTTACCACTGGAGGAGCTTCAAGCCCAGCAGCTGCTGCAAATCCTATTGGGGTGACTCTTAAAACCAGTTTAACGGCCGCCCAACTGGCGGCAAGACAAAAGGCTAAACCAGCAGCAACCAGATTTAAACCTCTTCCAGGAACTGTTAAGTTCAAGTCTGTCACACCAGCTACCATGGGAACCTGTTCTACAGTTACTATGGTAACACCCAGTCCTAGTTCTCAGGCCTCCTCGGCCTTGACAGCTACTGGCACGCAACCTGTGGTTCGTGTTATCCATGTTCCAGGAACTGGAGGTGTTGGCGTGAGCAAGCCAGTGGTTGTCATGACAACAGGTCTTACCAAAACAACAGTTGCTGGTGTTGTGCCAGGAATAAGTAGTGCCGCCAGTTTATCGAAGACAACTTCTCAGGTAAAGATTGTTGATTATTGCTGCAGAGCGAGCGCATTGATACTTGCCTCTCTAATCCTTGAGTAAAACTTTGTTACAGTATGTACACTGCCTCATCCGCAGTTACTTGTGAAACTTGAAAAGCTATCTTCCTATTTTTCGCCTTGCCATCACACCCCACTCAGGCTTGATGCTTGTTCCCAGCTCCCATGCGTGCGCCGTGCACTCATCCAAAAATATCTCCCTTGCGCTTATCTTATCTGGAGGAGGCAGTTATGCACAGTCAAGTTGCATATACCAGTAATGGACACCTTTGAGGTCACTATTTTGTAGAACATCCATAATAGGAGTATTTTTAGAGTAATAATGCTATGTCCATGGATTTAAAATAATGAGATTTTCAAGAGGTCAGAGTATTTTAGTCAACTGTCCTTCAAATCAAAAGTTCAGTCACTTGATCATCATATTCATAAATTGCATTAATTCGATATGAATAAAATGGCTGCTGCAAAGCAATCAAAGAATGTGTTATGTAATAACATTTTATAACAAAAGTTGTTTATAAATTGAATAAATAAATAAAAATAAATAAATAACTATATTTAGAGAGGAAAGCCACATCAGCTGTAGCTGGTTTTCATGCTGGTTTTTGAGGAGAGGGGAAAACCCGAGTACCCGGAGAAAAACCTCTCGGAGCAAGGAGAGAACCAACAACAAACTCAACCCACATATGATGCCGGGGCCGGGAATCGAACCCGGGCCACATTGGTGGGAGGCGAGTGCTCTCACCACTGCGCCATCCCTGCTCCCCAAAATTGAAGTCTTCTTGGTTTTTATTTGGTTTTACAGGTGACTCAAAACTCTTCGAACAGCAAGACTACAGTTGCTACCACACTATCATCCCAATCAAAAACCAAAGTCACCAGCACAGTAACACAGGCAGCATCGTCAGCATCCAAAACTGTTGTCATGACAACGCTAGTGGGTGGAACAAAGAGAGTGGTACTCTCAGTCCCAGCTCCCTTACAGCCTGCTCCAACTGTTCCCATCCCCACTGCCTCCTCCCAGGGAATAATACTTGCTAAAACACAAGGTGAGTATTGTTAAGGGTCATTGCTAACAATGGTAACATCCATAACAAAGGTAACATTGGTAGCAAAGTTAACAATGGTAACAAGAGTAGCAACGTTAACTGGTCATTACCAATCATTACCTTTTTCAAGACTGATAGACCTTTGTATTTAATATGAACTTAATATTTATTTTTAGGAGTTGGGCTGACATCCCCAGCTGTCACTCAGTTAAATTCCAAGAAGGACACCAAAGCAGCTCCAACCTTACCCACTGTGAGTCTCAAGCCATTTTCCACTCAAATTACACCCAGTCTGTCAGCTCCAACTGTCACCACACAAGTCAGATCCAGACCCCTTCCTGCCATTCTCCCTGCCCCTCCCAAACCATCAAGTGTTACACAGGCACCTGCCAATGTCTCCTCTACTGCGAGTGTCAGAAAGCTTCCTACCATCTTACCAGCACCAGCAAAGAATGTCGCTGTCATTCCAACTGTCCTAGTTCCCATGGCAACTGGTATAGGTTCACACACTGGAGCTCAACTACAATCGTCAGTGCCACTGGCTGTGAATTCCGCTGTCTCTAGCATAGGGGTAGCAGGCTTGAGTAAAGTTGGAGTGCAGCAGTTTCCATCAGTAGTTTCAGATACCGGTTTGGTTGCCACTGATCAGGGTAGCCAAGCTTCAGAGAATTCTGAATCATCAGAAGTGTCTGGCTCAAAATTACCTGCGCTAAATGAGCCAAGTAGCACAGCTGAATGTGATAATAACACATCATCTGAAGATGATTCTCTACTCATGTGCTCGGAAACAATTGACAGCGGCTGCAGCATTGCTGAGGCACCATCCGCCATGGATTTTTTCACGGGTGTAGCTGAAAGCACACCCATTAAAGACCAAGCTAAAAATGACACAACTGAAACAGCAGAAGCAGTGTTCAACTTGACCGAGGAACAAGAAGCAGTAGATGAAACCGTTTTAGGTCCATTAACTTTACAAGATATTGAAGTATCTGTCTCTGTTGAAGATACAGAAAATGTTGCAGTGCAAAAAAATTTGGTCAGTGAAACAGAAGCTTGTAAAACACATTCAGAAACAGTTACAGAATCGATTGAAAATGTCACAGTTCAGAGATTGGATATTTCTGGAGAACTGTCCGATCTAGTAGGTGATTTGTCTGAACATATTTACTCTAAATCACATATGGCTGATCTTGAAGAAGGGAAAGGACACAAACAGGATGAAGAGTCAGATCTCTGTTCATCATTGGGGGGTTCTCATTGTAGTGTTGAAAATGTAAATGAAAAAGATGCTGAGGATGGGTTACCTGTGACAAATCCCACAGAGAATCCTGGGTTACCTGTGCATAATGCCCTACAAATAATCGAAAGCTTTGTGGAAAGCATGGAAGCAAGCTCAGGAAGCAATTCAGAAGAAACTCGGCTATCATCCAATAATTTGTCACCAGGATTCATGGAATCGTCTAGTTTGGAAAGTTCAGCACAGCCTGGAGTACCAATACCTATTTCAGAGGAAGGTAATGTAATAAGTGAAGAACTCACAGTTGCAGCAGAGACCGCAGACAAAAGCCTTGGTGAAGGTCAAAATTCAAACATTTCCACAAGATTTGAAGAAGAAGGATGGGACAATTCTGATATACCAATCGATGTCTTGTCTACTTCCACAAGCAGTTCAAACAGTGCAACAGAAAGTGTGGAACTGACAGAGAAGGAAATTAGAGCTCTTGAAGCTTTTGGTAATATTAGAACAAGTGGAAGGAAAAGGAAACCTCCAACATCACTTGATGTGTCGCCACCAAGGCAAGTCAGTGGCTGGGTTCGTGGTGCCCTCAGGTAGGTTACTGTTTTAACCCTCTCGTGGCCACAGGCGACTATAGTCGCATTACCCATAAATGACCAAAGGTGACTATAGGCGACTGATGCTATGTGGGAAATAAAATAATTATTTGGCCATCAAGAGAATGAAATTTGAGGAAACTTGGCCACGAAAGGATTAAGCTGGATCAGTTACCGTTGAGCAATCAATCAATCAATCTGCTGTGATCATATTTTGCAGCTTGTTACAAAAAGTTGCCAGTTACCGTGGGCAAGGAAGACGGAAGGGTGACATTGGTGCTGCTTCTTGGTTCCTCAAACCAGGTAATTTTTTAACAAAATGTATTGTTTGCTTCAATCTTGTGCATCTACCAACAAGGAACTGATGGGCAAAGTGCACACATACATACATACATACATGTACATACATGTACATACATACAGTTTATTAATTTATTAGTTCACACTTAGGTAACAAAAGAGCATCAAAACACCATCAAAAGGGCAATGCTCATGCTCTACATTGAAGTACTGCTGACCAGTGCACTCATTCCATGTCTATGATTGTGTTATTTTCCAGGGGAGGGGGTGCTCTTTATATTTTTGGGTGGGGGTGTGCCTCTAGGACTCTGAAACCCTTCCCTATACCAGACCATATTCAGCTGATTTTGCGACTCTGTACTATAGACTAGACACCGAAAATCCCTGCCCTATTCTAAACCAAAACTTCCTGATTTCTATACCAGGTGTTCACTCAAAACATTTTAACATAAAAGGGTTACATTGCTCCATCCTTAGATTAAGAATATCATCCTTTTTTTTTCTTTTGTGGTAATTAGTTGATCCAGTAGATGCACCAGGCTACTATAAAGTCATTAAAACTCCAATGGATTTTGGAACAATAAGAGTCAAACTGGAGGTTAGTTAACTTGCATTTTGACCATGATGATGGAAATCGTGGTAAATAAGAGTCCAGACCATGGAAAACCGGTGGAAATCTGTTTTTTACCACAATATTTAGAAATTGCATGATGTTAGTGTCAGCACCATTGTCTGCACTCTCACAGCCGATCGACCAATGGACGAATCAAGTGAAATTTTGTCAATGCTTTGTATATTCACAAGTTAAAAAGGAAAACATTTTTTTTTAAATTTGCCGAAATTAAGATAATTTCAAGTACAGTTTCCAGTTGATTACAGTGTCCAAAAATTTGTCCGGATTTTTTGTTCAAAATCATGATGTCATACATGAGCTGGGAATCGCTAGAGAGCAGAAGGAGGGCCATGAGGCTATGTATGATGTTCAAAATTCACCACAATCTTGTTGCTCCAGGTGGGTTGGATAGAATGGAACCAATGCAAAGGAAGAGCAGGCACTGTAATTCTTTGAGTTACAAAGTCCCAAGATCAAAAACGAACTTCCATCTCTACTCCTATTTCCCAAGAACGATCAGAGATTGGAACAGTCTTCCAGACGATGCAGTGTAAGCATCGACCTTGGCCTCCTTTAAACAGAGGCTTGCCAGTCTTGATTACTAGACATGACCACTCCTTTCTTTATTTATTGATTTGTTATTAATTAAGTTTTACTGTTATTATTGTGAATGTACATTTTTAACGCTTGCGAAAATCTTCAGAAGTGAAGGAGGCAAGTTTAATGGAAGAAGAAGAAGAAGAAGAATTTAAATGTAAATGAAGTGTCAATAATGTTATTTTTCAGACTGGGAAGTATCAAGAGTATACAGAATTTCATGCAGACATGTTGGTGGTAAAAACAAACTGTTTAAAATACAACCCACCAGGACATGATGTACGACAGGTCAGAACTTGTAACATTTTATTAACTATTCTAGCATTAATCATATCAATGACAAAATTCTCAATGGTGACTGATCTTCTGCATGCCTGTTTCTCACAGAATTCATGCTTGGTCATGTGGGTGTCTTATTACGGCTGTCCAATTTCAACTATTTTAATTCAACACCTATGTTGTGCGCTCTTCAATCAAGTGCACTAAAATGGGTTCTGTTTCCTAACTGGTTTCAAAACTGATAGAAAATATCCCAGACCTTTTGAGTAGAAAAAAGTCCACCTTGACTTTAAATCTTGAAATATTATAAATTTTGTTATTACTCATGCACATAGCGGCATGAGTTATAAAATGCCCTCCGTTTTTCTTTTTTTCTTTTTATTATTTGTTTTTTTGGTGTCACGATTTTGCATGCAAATTTATGCATACGCATATTTTAAATTGTGCACTTCCGGTTCATAGCTTTGCCATTTAAACTTCCTGTTTAGTGACTTCCGGCTACTCTCACTTCTGGTAAAACAGCATTACTGAAGTGTCACAACAGCGTCTCCTACAATCCTACTTACATTACTAATGTTCACATTAGGTATATATAAGACTTAGAAGAATCTGTCACTTCATTGTGGTACAGCCTTCATTTACAAAACATTCAATAGTACACAACGTGAACGATGACTGAATGAAAGGAGTGACTCTTCATGTCGGACATCTTCTTATCATGTTTAAAATATATCGTAAAACTTTCTTACGCATGCGCATGAGTATAGGCTGCTTGAAGCCTCTTGTTGTTGCAATAAATTAGTAATTGAACTTCATGTCATAATGTACAATTCAGGGGTAATCATGCTTGCAATTTTAAATCAACCTCACACTATGCACTCAGCTGATTTGAAATTACTTGCCCAATTACTCCCTGAATTGTACTCCACTCAGTCCATTTGCTATTTAACAATTATACACATCAGATTTTTTTAAAACTATTTTGTTTCTGAGCTAAAAGTATTGAATATTAACATTTTATGTCAAAAGTTGAATGTCATTTGTCAAAACATTCATTTAAATTCCTGGTATATCTTTTGCAGGATTGTGAGGAAGTCTTCAGATTCTATGAAACTGAGTATGGAAAAATGTTGGAGAGATGGGAAAAGGTAATTCTAGATAACCAGCACTGAATGAAAAATTAATGATCATTAATACTAATTAATGGAGCCAGAAAATTTGATCATGTCACACCGATACTAAAGCGTTTACAATGGCATTCCAGTCAGAGACCAACTTTACTATTGTCAAGCAATCATGACTTTTGTGCTTTAAGTGCATGACAGGAAGTGCCCCAGCACGTGTAAAAGTGCTCTACTAGAAACGCACAAGCCTTGATATTCCACTATTTAGATCTGCCAGTGGACAGATAACTTCCTATTATCTGGTTGTTAGTCTTTGAAACTCTCTTAAACCCAAACTTAAACTATGCCAATCTCAGAGCGAATTTAAACAGTCCTTAAAGTGTCAACTCTTAACGAAATTCTTAAGTTAATTAACTTTAATTTTTTATTATTTATAGTATTTTCGTAATCACAACTTACTGTTATTCTTTGAATAATAGCTGGGGGCGATCTGTATTAATCTTTTTTCACTCCAAAAGGGGGCAATTATTCTAGGGAGGCAATTAATCGACGGGGGGGGGGGGGGATTATTTCAAATATTGCTTGCTGAAAGTACTAACGTGCTAATTGGAGAGTTCCAAGAATCAAAGGAAAGATACAATTAATACAGTACACGAACGTCAGTGCTTTTGTGACTTTTCTGTAATGAAAACAATTGTTTCCTATACAAGAAGTGAATTTTTAACTTGACTGAGAGGATGTGAAAATAATGGGAAGTGATGGGAGGCAATTAATTTTGGGCACAATTTTGGCCAACTTGGGTATGATTTTTGCATGACTTGGACATAATTTTTGCATAACTTAATTGTGTCAAAGTTATGCCAAAATTATGTCCAAGTTGTGCCAAAATTGAATTTTGGTACTACTTGGACACAATTTTGGCACGACT
This sequence comes from Cladopsammia gracilis, assembly GCA_022457155.1. NCBI lineage: Eukaryota > Metazoa > Cnidaria > Anthozoa > Scleractinia > Dendrophylliidae > Cladopsammia > Cladopsammia gracilis. Next base: position 808,781 of record JAJGOT010000227.1, read on the forward strand.
TGGGCAAAAGTTTGGCACAACTTGGACACAACTTTGGCTCAACTTTGACACAATTTTAAAATGACCTTGATACAGTTTCGACCAACTTGGACACAATTTTGGTATGACCTTGACCTACTTTTAACCAACTTGGATTGGACACAATTTTGGCGCAACTTGGACATAATTTTGGCACAACATGACACAATTTTGGCCAACTTGGGCACAATTTTGGCACGACTTGGACAAAAGTTTGGCACAACTTTGGCGCAACTTTGACACAATTTTAGCACAACCTTGATACAATTTTAGCCAACTTGGGCACAATTATTTGGCACGACTTGGACACAATTTTCGTACGACCTTGATACAATTTTGGCCAACTTGGGCACAATTTTGGCACGACTTGGACACAACTTTGGCTCAACATTGACACAACTTTAGCATGACCTTGATACAATTTTGGCATGACCTTGACACAATTGGCATGACTTACACAAATTTTTGGCTTGACCTTGACACAACTTTAGCATGACCTTGACACAATTTTGGCCAACTTGGACACAATTTTGGCATGACTTAGACAAAAGTTGGCTCGACCTTGACACAATTTTGATCAAATCGGACACAATTTTGGCCAACTTGGGCACATATTTGGAATGACTTGGACGCAATTTTGTCCAACTTGGGCACAATTTTGGCACGACTTGGACAAAAATTGGCTCAACTTAGGCTCAACTTTTACACAATTTTAGCCGACCTTGATACACAATTTTGGTACGACCTTGACACAATTTTGGCCAACTTGGGCACTATTTTGGCACAACTTGGACACAACTTTGGCACAACTTTGACACAATTTTGGCACAACCTTGATAAATTTTGACCAACTTGGACACAATTTTTGGACGATCTTGACACACTTTTAACCAACATGGATTGGACACAACTTTGGCGCAACTTAGACATAATTTTGGCACAACTTGACATAATTTTGGCACAACATTGATAATTTTTTTACCAAATTGGACACAATTTTGGCACAACTTGGACATCATTTTGAGTGACCTTGAGACAATTTTGGTTAACTTGGGCCCAATTTTGACACGACTTGGACACAATTTTGGAACGACTTGGACATCATTTTGGCACAACTTGGAAAAATTTTTGGCTCAACCTCAACATTATTTTGACCAAATTGGACACAATTTTTGCATGACCTTGACACAATTCTTGCCAACTTCGGCACAATTTTGGTGCAACTTCAACATAATTTTAGCATGACTTGGAAAAATTTTTGGCTCGACCTTGACACAAGTTTGGCATGACCTTGACACAATTTTGGCCAACTTGGGCACAATTTTGGCACAACTTGGACACAACTTTGGCTCAACTTTGACACAATTTTAAAATGACCTTGATACAATTTCAACCAACTTGGACACAATTTTGGTACGACCTTGACATACTTTTAACCAACTTAGATTGGACACAATTTTGGCATGACTTGGACGTAATTTTGGCACAACTTGATACAATTTTGGCATGACCTCAACACAATTTTGACCAAATTGGAGACAATTTTGGCATGACCTTGACACAATTTTGGCCAACTTGAACACAATTTTGGCCAACTTAAATACAATTTTGGCATGACCTTGACACAATTTTGGCCAACTTGGGCACAATTTTAGCACAACTTTGACACAATTTTGGCCAACTTGGGCACAATTTTGGCACGACTTGACAAAAGTTTGGCACAACTTTGGTGCAACTTTGACACAATTTTAGCACAACCTTGATACAATTTTAGCCAACTTGGGCACATAATTATTTGGCACGATTTGGACACAATTTTCGTATGACCTTGATACAATTTTGGCCAACTTGGGCACAATTTTGGCACGACTTGGACACAACTTTGGCTCAACTTTGACACAACTTTAGCATGACCTTGATACAATTTTGGCATGACCTTGACACAATTTTGGCCAACTTGGACACAATTTTGGCATGACTTAGACAAAATTTGGCTCGACCTTGACACAATTTTGATCAAATCGGAAACAATTTTGGCCAACTTGGGCACACATTTGGCACAACTTGGACACAATTTTGTCCAACTTGGGCACAATTTTGGCACGACTTGGACAAAAATTGGCACAACTTGGGCTCAACTTTGACACAATTTTAGCATGACCTTGATACAATTTTGCATGACTTTGACACAATTTTGACCAACTTGGACACAATTTTGGCTCAACTTTGACACAACTTTGGCACAACTTGGACACAATTTTGGCACAACCTTGATACAATTTTGACCAACTTGGACACAATTTTGGGACGATCTTGACACACTTTTAACCAACGTGGATTGGACACAACTTTGGAACAACTTAGACATAATTTTGGTACAACTTGACACAATTTTGGCACAACATTGACAATTTTTGTACCAAATTGGACACAATTTTGGCACAACTTGGACATCATTTTGAGTGACCTTGAGACAATTTTGGTTAACTTGGGCCCAATTTTGACACGACTTGGACACAATTTTGGAACGACTTGGACATCATTTTGGCACAACTTGGAAAAATTTTTGGCTCAACCTCAACATAATTTTGACCAAATTGGACACAATTTTTGCATGACCTTGACACAATTCTTGCCAACTTGGGCAAAATTTTGGTGCAACTTGGACATAATTTTGGCATGACTTGGAAAATTTTTTGGCTCGACCTTGACACAATTTTGGCCCAACTTGGGCACATACGTGTATTTGGCACAACTTGGAAAAATGTTTGGCCCGACCTCAACACAATTTTGACCAAATTGGACACAATTTTGGCATGACCTTGACACAATTTTGGCCAACTTGGGCACATATTTGGCATGACCTTGACACACTTTTAACCAACTTGGATTGTGGGAGCAGGGGTGGTGTAGTGGTGACAGCACTCGCCTCCCACCTAGTGTTACCCTCGTTAAACAAAGTTGATTAATTTATTTATTTTATTGCACACAATTTTGGTACAACTTGGACAATTTTGGCACAACTTGACACAATTTTGGCATGACCTTGACAAAAGTTTTGGCTAACTTGGACAAAATTTTGGCACAACTTGGCCATCATTTTGGCCAACCTTGCGACAATTTTGGCCAACTTGGGACCAATTTTGGCATGACTTGGACACAATTTTGGCACAACTTTGAAAAAATTTTGGCTTGACCTTGAAAAACTTTTGACCATCCTGGACACAATTTTGGGAGGACCTTGACACAATTTTGGCAAACTTGGGCACATACGTGTATTTGGCATGACTTGGAAAAATGTTTGGCTCGACCTCTACATAATTTTGACCAAATTGCACAATTTTGGAATGACCTTGACACAATTTTGGCCAACTTGGGACTAATTTTGGCACAATGTCATCTCTTATACAAGCAAAAAATCGCACATGTAGCTGCGGCTTAAAGAATGTTGCAATAATTAATAATAGTAATAATAATAATAATTATTGCAATATTATTGGTGAAAGTTTCTTATTATCAAAAAATTTCCTTGTTTTTAATTTTAATGAATCATAATTTTCCAACCTGTGTTTTAATTGGTACATTTTTTTGTTTTAGTGCCATGTTTCTCCTGCAAAGAAGCCAAGAGTTGCATCAAAATCTGAGTCCTCCACATGAAAAAAATAGTAAAAAAGAAAAAGATGTTTTTACATGTTTTGAAGCATTATACTTGGTTTTACTATTTTAGGAACTGCTGTATAAAAAAAGGGCAGATTGTGAAGAAAAAAAAAACATGAAGTATTTTGTACATAATGTACAGTAGTCATAGTTAATTATATTAAGTTCATTCCTCTATTTGTACAGAACACTTGTTGATGTTGAATACTGGTTTAAGTGAAAGAACTAGCCTTTGTTTAAGGTGGTGTAGATAAAACCAAAAATATTTATTACGTTTTTAGGTTCACTGCAACAAAGCAAAGAACCCCTTAAAGGAGCAGTATCATAGGGATTTGGTGTCATTTCAAAATGTAAAAAAAAAATATTTTGGAACTGAAAAATATGGTCTAGTTTTGTGATAAATTACCACCCTCTAGTACTGTTGATGAGTGTCTCTTGTCATACACTGACTTGCTTTGAATGAATTGCCACTTGCAAAAAGTTAGCCTAACTTTTTTCAAGTTTGCACAATTTTCATTTCCAATATGGGCTAGAACAGACCATAGTTGTTCCTTCTTCTCAAGAATTGGTTGAATGATAACGTTTTCTTGGTGTTTTAGTACTACTGTGGAAGTATTTGTTAAGTAATGGTATCTTGCTATAGTTTTGTCCAGTCCCTATGACACTGCTCCTTTAATTTTTTGCTCCACCTCAATCACTGGTTAAGGTGATGCTTTCTGTGAGTATTACTAAGGAATTTGAATGTGTTATTTTATTAACAGATGAGTATAGATCTGTTGCTTAGGCCCCGTTTACATGGAAAGGAGATGGATCATCCTAGAACTAGGATCATCCGAGTGCGACATATTTTCTACTTTCAGTTTACATGCAAAGGGCTAGGATCATCCTATCTGAGAGGTAGGATGATCCTAGCGCTAAGATTATCCTAGCTCCATGTAAACGGCCTCAGGATCCCCAGGGTTATCTTTGCTTTTGTTATTGTTGCCCGCTGTCTTGCTTTGCAACTGCGTGGAACTCAAAGGTACTGGGGCCAATCCTACCAAATTTTTCATGTAAACTTAATGAAAAGTTGACCCTGGAAGCCGCATTTATGCATGTAAACCAAATGAACCTTCTAGGATCATCTTAGCACTAGGAGCATCCTCTTTCCATGTAAATAGGGCCTTACTCCTAACATGAAGCACCTTGGGTAATTCTGTGTAAGTGGCTCAATTCATAATGGTATCTCTTATTAGAAAACGTTGTCAGAACTTCTTTCCTAGCTGCTTTTGAGCAGAATCTGTGTTATTCCTTGGTCAACATTTAACACTGTTTAGTGTTAAGCTCCAGCCTTGTGGAGTCCCTGTGGCGCATGTGCTTCTTTACCTACCAACCTTGCCAACTAAATGCAACTTCATCCCCTGGCCAATGGGGACAAAGTAGAAATGTATATTTTTTAGTTTACAGACGTCCTCTTTTTAAAAACGAGATAACCAAAAATGCACCCACTGAACTAACTTTTTAACCTTTTACTTAGGGACTTGCCCATATGTTACACACTTTTTAAATCCTGCATAAGATCTTTGTTGTACATGTAGTGTTTCCTTACAGCACATTGTTTATAGAAGACCATTATTTTGTCAGTTACACTCAAGCACACTCAGATATTTTGTTCACAACGGAATTGGTGTTTTGCACTGCACATACTGTAGCAAACTTAGGGAAAGTTCATTTAATATGACAAGGGGGGATGAAGATATTGAGGGGGGGGCTCAGAAAATTCTTAGACACCCGAAAGGCAGGGGGGGTGGGGCTCTGAAAAAATTGTTGGGCTAGGAGGGGGGCTAGGAATGGGGGTCTGAAATTTTTTTGACTACCAAGGGGGGGCTCCTATAAAATTGAACCGCTAGCAAGGGGGGCTGCTAAAATTTCAAACTTTGAGTTTCAATATCTTCATCCCCCCCCCCCCTTTTGTCATAATAAATTAACTTTCCCTTATTTACACGGCATGAATGGTGGTGGTTGTAAATATTGTGTACATTAGGATGTGTTTATGGGCTATGCTCCTGAATATCACTTTTTAAAGGAATATTTGAACTGTAATGTCCATGAACTCTTGTCAACGCATGGATTTCAAGATGTATTAATTTTTATATTCTAGTGGCTTTGAATTCCCAGAGCAAGACTAATCATTAGCCTGCGAGAGTAGACTGATGTGTTTTTTCCACTTCTTGTTTCACCTGAAACAAGAAATGAAAAAAATGTCCATTCTTGCAGACTATCCAATCAAATGCAACCTTGAAGTTAAATGGTAACATTTGTAACAAATCTTGATAATTTAACTTATTCTTATTACTGTTACTCTATTCTTATTACTGTACATGTACATGTACATGTTTGTTTTATAGTTGGTGTGATGTCTTCGGATTTAACCGACTTATTAAATGTAGATGTAGATGTACATTGCTCTAATGAAGGAGTAGCAAAGGCTCTCATGAAATTTTACTTTTAATTAACAATAATTCAACTCAGTCTTGTTTTTTTGAGTTCTTCTCCATGTCTCCGAGTCTCGGTGTTTCAATGTTTTTGTAAAGTTTTCCGAGTTTTGGTTTCTGTCTTGCATTTTAAGAATTCAAAACATCTCTTGCAGCTCACAGGAAAAACATTACTGTCTCATAGTCTTGAATTTGCCATTTGTTACCCCTGTTATCGTAAATAATAACAAAATTCTCATTCTCATTGGTCATCTGCATGCTTATTTCTTACATAATTGGTGTGCAGTCACGTGGGTGTCCAATTACAGCTATCCAATAAAATTACAACTTCTTGTAATGGGGTATCAGTAATAGGACACCTATGTTGCGCACGCTTCACCTTTTTTGCTGTTTTCCTCCTACTTTCAAACTGATGGAAAATAATCCTAGGCGTGTTGATTGCAAAAAAAGTCCACATAGACTAATGAAATTTTGTTATCAATACACCAATGAACTTTGTGTTGTACAATTCTGGGGTAATCTGGGCTAGCCTATTGTTGGCTACTCTGAAATTCGAGATGAAATAAAGTTTTATGTATGTATGTATGTATGTATGTATGTATGTGTGTATGTATGTATGTATGTATGTATGTATGTATGTATGTATGTATGTATCGTGCTCGTAATTTCAAATCGTCATTATGCTACACACTTGGCTAATTTGAAATTACTTGCCTGATTACTTCCTGAATTGTACTTCACTCAGTCCAATAACTATTACTAATAAGGCTCGATTTTCAACCATTTGAGGGAGTGCGGTTTTCAGATACTCCTTGTGTGAAGGAATGTGGGTGCACAAAACAGATTGAAATATAGCCTAACCCTCTTATGAGCTGATTAGTTTTATTTGGTGTCCCAATCTTATACACATACACAATGTAAAAGAGGAACACAACACATTGTTAAAGATTAATGAAGATGCACTCAGCAGTTAGACACCCACATCTTTATCAGTTCATCTACCCTGTCCTTGGCATTTGGAACGTGGGGAGCAAGGGAAAGGCGGTACATGTTGAAAACAATGTCATCATGTTTGAACACTAGCAAATCCCCCCCCCCCCCCCCCCCCAGCAACAGGAACGCTAACAACCTGAATAGCAACTGAAAGTGGGCTGTTTTCCTCTTTACATCTGCTGTCTTCATTGCATCGTGCCACAGATATTTATAAAAGAGTTCTTGTGTACTTTGTAAAAGTGTGGCATAAAAAGAAATGATTTACTGTAAAAATGCCTCCAGCTCAAGACAAGATTGTTATGTGCAGATTTGTAACTTTACATGAATCGCATGCCTTCTGTGATGTTCTGTTTAATCCATAAGGGTACGACTATGTCTTATCTGATGGGAGCATGTCTTATTTGGGGGCATTTTGACCGGTTACCAAAAGAAACTGCAGACATCTGGTTGCTGATCATGATGTCCAGAACATCAAAGTTTGCATTGCTCAAGGCCCCTACTATTTCCTTAGTGCACTCCCCACTAACTGAATGCCTGGAACAGGCTACACTGTAACATAAATTAACAGTGTTGTTATCAAAAATACATGTAGGTGAAGTAAAATAAACTACCAGTAGCACCATGAAAGAAAATCTAATGTCCTTGCTATGCTGCATCATTTTTTCTAGCACTACCATAACATTTTGAGCAGTTCGTGGGCAATTCCAATTTCATTCAGAAAATTGTTGTAATTTGTGAATATAAAAAAAAATGTAAATGTCATTTATTTACCCAAATGGCACTTATGAGCTCAGGAGATCCTTCAAATGTGCTTGTGTGATCCAGATCAAATTCAAATTTAGAATGTTGGTTTTTAAGGAGGGGGAAAAACCAGAGTAAAACCTCTTGGAGCAGGGAGAGAACAAACTCAACCCACAGATGACACTGGGACAGATGTTCAAATCTGGGCCACATTGGTAGGAGGCGGTGCTACATCACCCCTGCTCAGGCCCTTAGTTCCTCGACCTCATTTTGTCACGTCACTCCCCATTTTGGGTCACCTGGACAGGTGATCTTCAATGGCTGTGACACAAACTAGTAGCCTTCACATCTAGTGGCTATGAATTTTGTGCATTGATACTTGTTTTCAGGCTCCCTCACCAAAGTTTTGCCTTGGGGTGAACAATTCTGCTGGACTGGCATGAGTCAATATTGTAACCCTTTCACGAAAATCCTATGGTGTGACCATTCAAATGAAACCACTTTTGCATGGTGTTTGTTTTTCAAATATTTTATAAAATGAAATTTTTTTTCTATAAATTTTGATTTTAGGCACTCTTGGGAGTTCTAATTTTTTTTTTCACCTTGGCAAACCGAGAGTAAACCAAGAGCTCATCCTTCTTGCTGGTACTACCAGACTGCCAATGAGGAGAGCTGACTTCAAGCAAGTCTATGATTCTCACAGCAGTGCAGGCTAAGAACATGGCAAGTGGGAACTCCCCCCTGTGTTCAAAAGATAAAATGCACAGATTAACAAGGTTGTTTGTTCACACTTTATTACCATTACAAAGCCATGGCAATAATTCTGGGCAATTATTGTAGTCACACTCTTGCTACAGCAGTTCTATTAAGGAAATTTTTAAATGTTTCACTCTGTCTGAAGAAAATGGAAGATTGAAAAATTACATAAAATCAAGTTCATACAAAGGATCAAAGTACTAAAAAAGACTAAAAATCTTATTACTTTCTTTGTACAGTTTGCCACAATACGAGATATTTAGAGATGTTTATATAAAACAACTTTAGAAACTGAAAAATTTGCTGTTAAGATACAAGTTTAGTTAAAAAATAAAAAAGGGCTTAAAGAAAATTTTTACTTTTCCCTAAAGGAAATTGAACAAAAAGATGAAACTTTAGAATAAACGTTTTTAAAGCCCAAATTATCACACTCTGATAAAATTCTTATTTACAAATTTGCCTCAAATGGCATTATAAAATTATTGCTTTGTCCATATGCACTCTTAATAAATGTTTCATTAAATTAAGGATGCCTTATTCTGTGACAGCTTCCTTGTCTTCATCTGATTTGTTGCCTCCTGTTGCATCGCCGTTTTCAGATGCTTCTTGTTTATCCTTGGCTGGTTTTACTTGTTGATTCGTCGAGCTGCGTCTCTTATCACTCTTGCCTTTCTCATTTGTTTCTTCTTCTTGCAGCTTCTTCTTGCGTGTTAGCTGTTTGTACCAGTCTTTGGGATATTTAGAAATGTTGTCCATGTATGTTTCATTGATTTGCCATTCATCCTCCTGCAAGGAATTTGCTACTATCAGTTTGAACAGTAAGAACAGCTGAAATTCCGATTTTCATCCTGTAAAATACTTAATAAAAAATAAACTCAAACAGCACCATGCATGCATTGGAAAGAACTGCTCAACAGTTAGAACCACTTTGTACAGCATAGTAAACAGCATCACAGGATTTGTACTGCTCAGTAGCTTTCTTTTGAATGTTCACACTTATGAGGGATTTCATTCTCAGACTCAAAAACGTTAGAACCACATCACAGGACTAAAAAGTGACTAGTGATTCATAAAAATCAGATAAGCAACAAAAATACATCCCACTTGTTTTCGCTCTTAAATTAGGTTATAATAATAATTGTCTAAGGAAAACTACCAAATATATAGCAATATATCTGAATACAGAGCATACAAATGGTAGTAAGAAACTCACATCCAAAATGAAATTGAAAAACATAATCAGCAAACAAACCAAAAAGTCATCAAGGCTTTTTTCCACACATCCCTTCATAAACAGCACCACAGGATTTGTACTGCTCAGTAGCTTTCTTTTGAATGTTCACACTTATGAGGGATTTCATTCTCAGACTCAAAAACGTTAGAACCACATCACAGGACTAAAAAGTGACTGGTGATTCATAAAAATCAGATAAGCAACAAAAATACATCCCACTTGTTTTTGCTCTTAAATTAGGTTATAATAATAATTGTCTAAGGAAAACTACCAAATATATAGCAATATATCTGAATACAGAGCATACAAATGGTAGTAAGAAACTCACATCCAAAATGAAATTGAAAAACATAATCAGCAAACAAACCAAAAAGTCATCAAGGCTTTTTTCCACACATCCCTTCATTTATTGTCTTGAAATACCACCAAATTCAAAGGGACTTATTTTGAAGAGATCATTCTGTTTTATTTAACAAACTAAGGCTTTACTGGCATGGGGTCTTAAAGTATTGTTGATATACAGTGTATTAAATTTTAGTGATTGCAAAAAGAGACAACACTCCCTTACCCATTGAAGGTGGTTATAATGTGGTTCCTTTGATGATATCCTCTTTAAAATAGCCTGCAAAAGAACAGAAAGAGAATCTCCCCCAATCAGAAAATAATTAAAATAAAAAATATATATATTGTACGAATACTCTCAGTAAGTTTCACCCCTTGTTCTCTTCTCTCTTCTCATGGCCGTTAATTTGAAACCCGAGATTCTCCTCTGAGGAGAGTTAATAGTTAATAATAATGGAAACTTGAGACGTAATAGGCGCGTCGTCTTTACGAAGCAACAGACAAGATAATATTTGAAACGTGCAACCGGCAACCGTCTTCACTCTGATTCAAATCGCTTCCAAAACGACTAAAAAAGACACAGGAAAACAGGTAAATAACAATATTTTTATTAAATGATTATGTTATAGCTAATAAAGCGTTTGGGTTCCCTGTGCTTGCATTGCAATCTTTTCCTTTCAGAGAGCACAGCAGGTGTGTGAAGGTGTGTGGTGTGAAAATGATAAAAAATATTTGGAGGAGAGAAAGGATAGGAATCCCCTTAATGGTAGCCCTGTGATAGCGTTTTCATTACCTGGTTCTCATGAGTAACCCTAAGGAGTTCCCTTTGTCTCTTTGTCTTGTTTAAACTTTTGTGTTCATAATCATTTCTGTTGTCTACTCTTCCACGTGTTCTCATCACAAATGACATCTTTTCCAGCAGGATACGGTTATCTCTTTCAATTGTGGCCAACCTTTCTTCCTCAATCTGAAAACGCAATCCATTTCGAACATTTAGTTAGCTCTGTAAACAGAGATCATCATCGTGCACCTTCACACCATGCGAAGTTGTGCAAAGGGTGGAGAGGCCTTTTGGTGTGCAGGTTGTGCAAAGGGTGGATAGGCATTTTGGTGTGCAGGTTGTGCAAAGAGTGGATAGGCCTTTTGGTGTGCAGGTTGTGCAAAGGGTGGATAGGCCTTTTGGTGTGCAGGTTGTGCAAAAAGGGTGGATAGGCCTTTTGGTGTGCAGGTTGTGCAAAGGGTGGATAGGCCTTTTGGTGTGCAGGTTATGCAAAGGGTGGATAGGCCTTTTGGTCTGCAGGTTGTGCAAAGGGTGGATAGGCCTTTTGGTGTGCAGGTTGTGCAAAGGGTGGATAGGCCTTTTGGTGTGCAGGTTGTGCAAAGGGTGGATAGGCCTTTTGGTGTGCAGGTTGTGCAAAGGGTGGATAGGCCTTTTGGTGTGCAGGTTAATTACTACTCTTCCCAGTACACTGAAACACCCAAAAATTTTATGGCCGTCTTCAGAGTAAGGATTGTGATGCCTCTAGTGAGTCTATTCCAAATGCATCACATGAAACATTATTTTGTCTGTAGCATGTCTCAAGCTTTTTTGCGATTGCATGATCACACTTCCTTTTTACAATGTTTGAACTTGTGCGGTACAAAAAAATGCCATCACATAGCATAGACAAATGTACCACGTGATACACCTAGATTTTTTGTGCCAGCAGCACACCATCACCCAACAGAGTATCTCTTTCAACCCCACCCCCCCACCCCCCCACCCCGGAAGCTAATCCCAGAGAGCTGGGATCATACAGCAATAATTACGACAGCTGCTTACTAATATTCTACTTTCTATTATATACTTTGTTCATACATTATTTACTAAGGGGACATTTACTTTCATCATACCATCTTGGGATGAGTTTCTTCCCTGGATGGGTTCATTTCAGTGACTGGTTAGGCTGTCCCCTTTTTTTCTCCGTTTACCGTCCAATGTGTTTCCTAATTTTGGGTCGGTCAGTCAGATTAAAAAAAAGACCCCTTAAAAAAAATCAGGAACAATCTGGAACTTTGCCGTGGAGCCTGGAAACAAAGAGAAATGGTTGCAAAATCGACATGGCGGCAATGGAAGAAAAAATCGATGTTGTGGTTAAACTCAGCCAAGAAAAACGAAAAAAAGATGAACCAACACTTCTTTGTGATCTGCCAGCATAACATTTAAAAAAAATAATAATAAAAATATGGGTCTGACAACGGTAAATGGAGAAAAAAAGGGGACAGCCTTGGTTTACTTTGGCTCAGTATTAGATTTTCCTGGGATGATTTGTCATTTGAGCAATGGGACAACAGCTCACCCTGGGATGAACCATCCATGTAAATGCAATATATGTGTATCTTTTGTTCTTTCTCCTTTTTTACATATCATCCCAGATAACTACAAAAAATTTCTGAGCAATGATTTTGGAATAAACTGTAAACAAAAAATGTCCCAGGGCAGAATTCATCCCAAAATAAAATCGCCTCAACTTTTCTTTCATCTTGAAGAAAACTTCATTTGTACTGACGGCATTACGTGATCCGAACACAATAGATGAACTCACATGGGAATTTATTTCAACATTTTCCTTTCTTAATATATAGACAACGAGAAGCTTGAATAAAACATGGTCGCCATTGACAACGATGACAGCATTTGGTAACATTAAATCGACCTGCCTCTTATTTAATATGTCGAAATGTGTTAATAAGATTTCGCATTTTACAGCTCGGTTGCTTTGTTCAGATCACATGCAATAACTAGTATAAAGCAATATTCAATGAAGACAAAAACATCCTTCGCTGATAAAAATAAAAATTGAGCAACACAGAGGAATATATTCACAGCTTTAATTAGCAAATGAACGCTGAATAAACAGAGAATAATTTTTATCAGCTTGAAATCCAGCCGTGAATTAACAAGTATCATCTTTCAGCATCTTTCGAGAGAAAACATGCTATCGGGCTGTACATGCACAACACTGCAGACTTTCAATAAATTAAATCGAGCTCGAAAACATGTTCGCAACCTCTAAATTGACATCGTCAATTGCCATATAACATCAATTTACTGCTTCACTTATCAACTTTGAAATTTCGTATCATGCATACTTAAGTGTAATAATCGAAAGATGTCTTCCTGTCCATCTCTTTGTCACGACGCAATATGTCCTTGAAACCGCATAAATAGAATAACTGTTTTTTAAAGTACTATCTCTTTATATCACACAGAGAGTTTTCAAACATATTGACACTATAGTTACAAAGACAGTACATCTGCGGGTGGAACGATTTATAATAATTTATCGTGCCAATTCTTCGATATTATAAACTAAACTGAAATTACAATACCTGCAATTTCTTTAACGGCAGATGTAAATGTATGTAGGTTTTAGGAGGTTTATTGTCGATAACTGCTTTCGCTGACTTCACCTATATTAAAATAAGAAGTGTGCAAACAATATAAGAAACCATTGATAAGCTGCGCGGAATTTTTGATCGGCGCGCCATGCCGCTACGCGCTGAAAACAAACCTTTCTTCTGTGAGTATCATATCTGCTCATGTCCCATCTTTTCTTCAGGAGCTTGTTGTTCGCCGGAGTAATAGGTTGATAGGCCCTGTGCATGTTAATTGTAAATTAAAAAGAAAAATCAAACACACTGAAGAACAACAATATCTTGAAGTGGAGAGACAGTTAGTTTTGCCTGTGGCGATCTGACGAAGCTCGTTGCTCGGCAACAAGTGTCCCACAACTCACTGAAGCAACGGTCAAATCTGGTCAGCAGTTACTAAAGCATGCGCAATCAGCTGTCCGCCATGTTGTTTCGCCATAAGGCGAAAACGTGGTCTGATCGGTTACCGGTCGAGGTGGAAGTCTAAGGAAACTTTACTCTTTTAGATATCATATTGGAGAGACAATATGCGTTTTATTGCCTGATCCGTTAGGCGGAAGTTTTGAAAATGCCGCGGTGTTGTTATGAAGTATTGGAAGTGGAAAGAGACGCTAGTGATGATCAGATAAAGAAATCTTATAGGAAGCTTGCCTTAAAATGGCACCCAGATAAAAACGACAACTCGGATGAAAGCACAAAGATATTCACAGAGATCCAGCAGGCTTATGAAGTACTCATCGACCCACAAGAACGGGCTTGGTATGATAAACATCGCGAGCAAATTATCCGCGGCGGGGATGACTATGTGGATAATAGTATAAACTTGATGAAATATTTCAGTGCTTCTGTTTATTGCGGGTACGGGGACGATGAACAGGGATTTTATGCGATTTATTCTAACGTTTTTAGAATTATAGCTGAAGAAGATGCTGAGTTTTCGACTGACAAAGATCTAGAAGTTCCTGAATTTGGCATATCCTCGAGCGATTACGATGTAGTAGTACAGCCTTTTTATGCTCACTGGCAGAGCTACTCGACGCTGAAATCTTATGTTTGGGTGGAGAAATACGACCTCAGGGATGCCCCTAACCGAAGAGTGCAGCGACTGATGGAGAAAGATAACAAGAAGTTGCGAGATGCGGCCAAGAAGGAAAGAAATGAAGAAGTTCGCGCTTTAGTGAAGTTTGTTCGCAAACGAGACAAGCGTGTTAGGGCATACCTTGAGCTGCTTAAGGAAAAAGATGAAGAAAGAAAGCGACTTACTGAACAAAAGCGTCAAGAAGCCTTGAGAGAGCGAGAGAAGATGTTTGAGGAATACAAAGAAGAGAGTTGGGCCTCGCTGTCTGGGCTCGAGGAGGACTTGGTCCAAATGAATTCACATTTGGACAGTGAATTCGGTAAGGATGATGACGTAACCGACAGCCAATCGGAAGAGGAGAAAGAAGAAGAGCAGTATTATTGCGTGGCTTGTGATAAGGCTTTCAAAACAGAGAAGGCTCTTGGAAATCACGAGAAGTCGCGGAAACATAAAGATAACGTTGTTGCTATCAAACGTGAAATGGCCGATGAACAAGTGACACTTGACAGTCAAGAAGGGGGACTCCGGTCCGATTCGGTCGACGAACTCGAACCAAATGATTGGATGCCAGAAGCCGATTATCTCAGTAAGGGCCGGTACAGTGTAGATGAGAATGGCGGAGATGTTGTGGGCATAGGAGGACTAAATTTAAGAGATTCCATTGATCTGTCTAAGATGAGAATCAAGGGCAGCAACCGTTATAAAGTGAAGGTGTTGCACGATAGAGGCAGAGTTTTGTCAGGGATCGGAGAAGGAGATTTAGAATGGAGCTTGAGCGACGAAGATACTGATATAAAAGAGAATGGAGATGCTGGCAGTAAAGAGGGAGACGAGGGAGAGTTTTACTCAGAAGAAATAACAGTCGAGGAAGAAAGCGAGAAAAGTGGAAGAAATGATGATAAGGGCTGTGCGGGAATGGTGGAAGTGACAGATTTGGAACAGAACGATCAAAATAAAGAGAACTTGGACTTGAAATCAGGGCTGGCCACTGACGCAGTTGAGGACAAAGGACAATCGTCAGCAACGAAACAAAAATCGGTCCCAGCAAATTCGAAGCCCGCGACGAGTGCATTCAGGTGTAATGTCTGCCAAGATTCATTTCCGACACGAAACAAGATGTTCCAGCACATTAAGGAGCTCGGACATGCTCTCAAAGTGGACGCAAAGCACGAGCTAGGCGATTCGCAGAAGCAGGGAAAGAAGAAAGGAAAAAAGAAACGCTAAACGCAGTTTATTTGCTTCAACGAATGCAAAGAATGTCACTTTTAGAACAATTGTTGTTTTTAGTCTAAGGGTTGGCGGCGAGATGCCCTTTTAAAGGTCGGGTGCGTCGGGACAAGCATGTACAACAACAGCTGAGTTCGCACGATATTCGGTGTAACAAACAAAGTTTATCCCTTTTATTGACTCGTTACTATGTCCTGAGCGTTTAATCCGCGGTTATTTCTAACGATAACCCCCGCACTAATAACTGGATGTTTATTTACAGTCTGTAGTTGCTAATCGAACTAAAAACAAAGCGAAACGCCTTGGGCATTCCAAAGCATTTTAATGTATTTGCTTCAGATATTATGCAACAACTGGAGAGCTATTAATACAACCCGACCACTATGTGCTTATCAAACAACGTGTTAAATATATTGTCTCTTGGACTAATTACGAAACTCAATTGTTTCCGAAATATTTTATGACAATGTGCCTTTTTTCGACTTAAAATTTTTACTTGGCTCAGAGGTTTAAAGGAATAAGACAAAAGAAATCATCTCGGAGTTAAAAGATAATTGAAATTCAAGAAAGCATGATAGTTTTATTTAATAAATTATTTATGAGTATTCGTCTGTCTTTGTCTTATCTCTACACGCTATCTTTAAACTAATGATAGTTTTCGTTCCAACCGGGTTACAATGCCTTGACGTGACCTAAACATTCACGCATGCATCTTGCTACCCACGAATGTGACGCTATATCCGGCTCACGGCAGGAAAAATAACGTGTTTTGTGCTCCCCGTGAGTTCCGTGGATTTTGGCATGCAATACGTCATCGCAAAGCCTGATCAATTACGGATCTTTAATTAACAAATTAGCCAAAAAGTGATTGTCATTTTTGACAGAAATTCGTTTGGCGCGCGTTGGATGTACATCCGGTTGCGGTGAAATGTCCGTAACTACGAATCAATATGCTTAGAGAATTTATTGAAGCGAGAGCGTAATTAATAAGCTCCTGATTGAAGGCGTTGTCATTGGTTTATGCTTCCAACTGCCCTACTTAGAATAAGCAAATAAGACCTTAAGGGTTGTTTACACGCCGGCGTTAGTTTTAATACGATTTCATGATCTCGCCTATGTTTTCACTAAAATTTTCCGGCCACACTTTAAGCCATGGGGAGAGACCGGTGCTGTTTGCCATTCCCATATCTAGCCTCTTTAAATACTTCCAGTTCCTGTCAACCATCCCGCATTCCCCGTCCCTCCCCACTAAGTTTTCCAAAGATCTTGTGACACTGCGCGTTCACTGTAGACTCGACAGTCGTGTGTTCGATCTGATCGCGTGAGCAGGATCACGCCTCTCCACTCCCTCGCGTGATTTCCGCGCGCGTTCGTGAACGGCATGGATCCAGCCTGAAAGGCTTGTTTACCATTTATACCAAAATTCTGGAATTTTCAGTTGGAACTGGTAAATGTTAAGACTAATTCGTTTTAGCCGAATATATAGTGAATTCCCAGAAATAAACGGGACTTCTTCAGAAAAAAAAATGTAAATGGAAGGTCCACTCGACAAAAAGCACTGGCAGGAGCTCCTGGCACTGGATATGAATCCTTGGAAGGATCTGATCAGCAGAAACAATATGAAACAAAAAAATGAAAGACTGATCGTACAGTTTAAGAATATATTTTTACCCAATTAGTTTCGAACGGCACGGCCGTTCTTCATCGGGTAAGTAGTAAAAGAAAAACGTTACAGACATGAATGAATTTAAAGCGGAAGATATAAAATATGTTTTGCCCTTTGGGCTCTAGTATTTGGGCTTTATCAATAAGATAAACCTCGCGAGCTTTGCACGTACACATCGCCATGGCTTATCTAATACTAATAGAAATGCCAAAAACATGAACAGACGCGATGAAACTTAACACTTATTTTAATTTTAGCGTCTATTTTTATCGCTTCATCTTGTATATGTAATTTCATGTCTTCCGCTTGTTTTAAATTTATATCCAAATATGTAACGTTTTTTTCTTTTATTACGGTTACACCCTGATGAACAACGGCAAAATTGATCGGTTAAAAAATATATTCCTAAACTTCCTTTTACGGTTTAACAAATGAAATAAACTATAAAAGCAAGGACCGATACAACGTAGATACAAATTTAAAAGGTGTACCATATTTCGGCTGGCCAAACCAGCCTTCTTCAGGGGGACTTATTGATTTCAAGTGCTTTTGAGGGCGTGAGGGGGGGGGGGGGGGGAGGAGGGCTTATTACAATTTCGTGAAATACAAGCAGTTCACATACTCAGGTATGGTATATTAAGGCCTGGGTCAGTTACGGTACATCCAAAAATTAAGGGGGGTGGTCCATCCCATAAAGTATAGAACATATTGATTTGAAACTTGGCCAAAGGCTTTAACTTGATACAAAGGTTAATTTTGATATGAAGTTGTCACGAAAAGAGTCACGCAACTGATTAAGGCATCAAATTTCCATGTTTTTCTTTAGGCTAAGTGCAGGAGAACTTAAACCACTCTGACTAACAAAATATCGTTTGGATGTTTTTAAGTGCGCAAAGTCATACACGAAACTAACTGGAAGGCGTGTCCAGGTCACGTAACGATTGAAATGTCACGATTTTGTTGTCACGCAAACATCGGAAAACAGTCATGCCACGCAGGTGGACCACGTTTCCAGTTACATTTGGAAAGTATCTTAAAAGGCTAGAAATAACACCACTTAAAATTCTCAGAAAACACAATTTTTCCTTGTCTGCAAGAGCACTGAAGGAACAAACCGGAAGTAAAAGCTCAATTGGTCACGTGCAAGGTTGCCATGGAAACATCAACGTCAAAAAGGACTATCTTAACGAGTTGAATGTCGTTGCCAAGTCTCATACTTATGACACGTTTCTTTTTGAAGATAGACCACCCCCTTACTCCTTTGATAAAATAGGGGCAGACCCAGTCCTTAATATACCTGAGGATCGAGTTGTTGCTATCAAACGTGAAATGGCCGATGAACAAGTGACACTTGACAGTCAAGAAGGGGGACTCCGGTCCGATTCGGTCGACGAACTCGAACCAAATGATTCGATGCCAGAAGCCGATTATCTCAGTAAGGGCCGGTACAGTGTAGATGAGAATGGCGGAGATGTTGTGGGCATAGGAGGATTAAATTTGAGAGATTCCATTGAGCTGTCTACGATGAGAATCAAGGGCAGCAACCGTTATAAAGTGAAGGTGTTGCACGATAGAGGCAGAGCTTTGTCAGGGATCGGAGAAGGAGATTTAGAATGGAGCTTGAGCGACGAAGATACTGATATAAAAGAGAATGGAGATGCTGGCAGTAAAGTGGGAGACGAGGGAGAGTTTTACTCAGAAAAAATAACAGTCGAGGAAGAAAGCGAGAAGAGTGGAAGAAATGATGATAAGGGCTGTGCGGGAATGGTGGAAGTGACAGAACGATCAAAATAAAGAGAACCGTTTGGACTTGAAATCAAAAAGATCAAAAAGCACTGGCAGGAGCTCCTGGCACTGAATATGGATCCTTGGAAAGATCTGATCAGCAGAAACAATATGAAACAAAAAAAAATGAAAGACTGATCGTACAGTTTTAGAATATATTTTTCCCCAATTAGTTTCGAACGGCACGGCCGTTCTTCATCGGGTAAGTAGTAAAAGAAAAACGTTACAGATATGAATGAATTTAAAGCGGAAGATATAAATATCATATACAAAATGGAGCGATAAAAATAGACGCAAAAATTAAATAAGTATAAAATTTCATCGCGTATGTTTTGCCCTTTGGGCTCTAGTATTTGGGCTTTATCAATAAGATAAACCTCGCGAGCTTTGCACGTACACATCGCCATGGCTTATTTAATACTGATAAAAAGGCCAAAAACATGAACAGACGCGATGAAACCAAGAGATTATAATTGGACAATTATTTTCTCTTGATGAAACTTAACACTTATTTTAATTTTAGCGTCTATTTTTATCGCTTCATCTTGTATATGTAATTTCATGTCTTCCGCTTGTTTTAAATTTATATCCAAATATGTAACGTTTTTTTCTTTTAGTACGGTTACACCCTGATGGAGAACGGCAAAATTAATCGGTTAAAAAATATATTCCTAATCTTCCTTTTATGTTCCTTTTATTTTATTTGTCTTGAGAAACTGAGCCCAAAATCCCCAAGTACCGTAAATCCTCTATTTAGAAGTTCAAGCACGTAACCGTGGACGGCAATCCTGCTGGTATACGTTGGATCAATAGAGATCTGATCGGTTTAACAAATGAAATAAACTATAAAAGCAAGGACCGATACAACGTAGATACAAATTTAAAAGGTGTACTATATTTCGGCTGGCCAAACCAGCCTTCTTCAGGGGGACTTATTGATTTCAAGTGCTTTTGAGGGGGGGGGGGGGGGGAGGGCTTATTACAATTTCGTGAAATACAAGCAGTTCACAGAGTTCACCAATGATTTAAAATAAGGTAAAAAACGTTATAATTTTTGCTAGATAATAATTTACATCTGGCGCCCCATAAATTCGTGCCCAGATTGGAACGGTACAAATGTACAGTCAGCTGTTATATTTTTCATTGTCTGGGTTGTGATGGAAAGGGGAAGAGGGAGGGGGGGGGGGGGGGGGGGGCTTAATGAATTTCTTGCTCCAAAAGGGGGGGGGGGGCTTATTGGAGAGTGGTGCGGGGCTTATTGCAGAGAGGGGGGATTTATTGGAGACGGAGGGGCTTATTGGAGAGGGAGGGGGACTTATTGGAAAGGGGATCTTATTCTTGGTTTTCACTTACGTCATATCAAAATTCAGAAGCATTAAACAACAGATTTCGATTCCAAAATGTTTATGCAATTCTCTACTCGCACAATACCATAATACACCTCTTTACCCCCCCCCCCCCCCCAAAAAAAAAAAAAAAAAAAAATTGCATAATCATTGTTTGCAATTTCTCCTGGGACATGAAGATGTCCCAAGGGAAATCTAAAACAATGCCTATGCAAATGTTTTGGGGGTAGAAGCGGTGTATTATGGTATTGTGCAAGTAGAGAATTGCATCGTTCCAGAGCGCAATTGTTGCAGAAATTCCCTGCCTGGGACAAATTTTATTAAAATAAAAGTTTCAGTTATTCAGAGGCTGTTCTTTGGAATAGCCTACCGGTTGATCTGCGGCTGGCAAATTCTCTTGGAGCGTTCCGGGCTAGCTGCAATTGTTCTCATCCGTTTCCAGCTAGAGTATAGTTAAACGCGGCATTCATGTAAAGCAGGTTACTTAAAATTCCTTACAATATACAGTAGTTTTTATAGTATACAGTAGTTTTTTAAGTAGTCATTATAATATATACAATATTTTAGTATTGAAAAAGGTAGCTGAAAACAGCATATATTTTGTTAAGTACAATATTTCAGCTGGCCAGACCAGCCTTCTTCAGGTATATTTTAGTATATGCCGTTATGTTAGTTGCAGTCTCTTAGTTGTAATTTGTAAAAAAACTGTCTTTTTTCAATTTAATTTAAAACTAGATTCAAGTAATTATCCTATCCAATGTCTCATGCCACAAGTGTTTTTTTCTCCAGACTATTGTTCTAATATAGTTAATCTGGTTTGGCCTTCTTCATTTGTCAAATGGTCGCCTTTTATCGCTAACCTCGACTTCTGCGATCGCTGGAGATCTGATATGGCAGCCAGCTTTAGGGTAATCCGTTGGCAAACTTGTGTTGGCAAACTATAGAGTGATTTTCCTCAGACCGTGAAATAGTTAGTACACTAATTTAGCAGGGTTCTCCGGAAGCTCCGGCGACCGGCGAAAATCGCCGTTTGCTCGTCCTGGGGCCGCCGGCTAGTCAGAAAATATTCGGGGGGAAGATAAGGATAAATCCGTCCTATTTTCTTCCCAACACTTGTATGGTTATAAAATTAAAAACAAATCCTTCGTAGTCATAAGATAAAACAAAAGTGATTTCTTTTGGTCCATAACGTTTTTCTTTAGTATAAATTATAAAGCATATTAAGGGTAGCAATAATTTTTTGCAGTGAATAATAAAAAGGTTAAAAACTGGCTGAAAATGAAATGATTTTTTTCATCTCTGTTGTCCCCAAAATGCACCAGAATGCGTCTCCGGTGCCTTCATTTTTTAAAAATTTCCGTGGGAGCATGCCCCCGGACCACACTATAGATACTCGTGCCCTTTTGGCACTCGAGTGCCAGGTGCCGCCTACTTTCAATTTACAGCCAGGTAGTCTAATTTCTCTGGAGAACCCTGCTAATAGAGGTTAGTAGATCTTATTTCCATTGTTTTCTTTTGTGTCTATTTGACTATTTTTGACTAACTACTAGAAACTGTTTCACAGTCTGAGGAAAATCACTCTAAAGTTGGCGCGTGTAAACGTGACATCAACAGTTGGCAAACTAAAGTTGGCGCGTGTAAACGTGACATCAACAGTTGGCGAATATGTTGGCGACAAATATAACTTATTTCTGTTCTTGCCAACGTTTTTGCCAACTTTTTTGAGTTGGCGTTTACGTGTGAACATTTGCTGCAATTTCAATATGTACTGTTGAAGGAACTTTCAACACGTAGAGTTTTACGGTCCGGTTAAGACTCAAGACTTCAATGGAAAGCAACTCGCTTTCTCAGGAATACTCAGCAATCATCGAATTCGAAGTTGTCCAAGTCATTTTATAGCGATGGGTACATGCCATGAAATGTCAACGGTGTAGACGTGATTGAGTGACAGTTATCTCAAATTTAGGCTAGCGTAATGGCTGCGCAGTGGGTTCTACGCAGAGATACGCCTACATTTTAGAATGATTACCATAAATCTGCTCGAGGAAGGTAACATTTCGTGTCTAAATTTCACGACTATCGCCGAACTATCCCATCAAAATAAAACCTGAACAATATAAAAATTACAAGCAACGTTTTTATCGTTTAAAATTTTACATTTGTAAACGAAACATGAGTAAAAATAAAGCTTAAAGATTATTGTAACTTACAAGAATTACAAGGTGTTAACCTTCTTCATCGTTTGTGATAGGCTAGATTTTAGACGAACCTTCTCTAACTTAGTACAACCCTTTTCCATATCATTAAAGTTACCACATGTTTATGTGCCTCAATTAGCAGACAGAGCTTTTTATGAATTGGCACCAGGACTTGCGCCTTTGTGTGAAGCGTGAGCAGATTTCAAATGTTAAATGTTTTGTTCAAACGACTTTTGTAAAGTATTTAACTCTGTGGACCGAACGAATAATTTGAACGACTTTCCTAACGCTTTCAACGCGTCAACGGCCTGGAAAAAAGTTTTGTACGCTTTTTTTGTAAACGCTTCAAACGGCATGGATGAAAATTCGAACGGGTTTTCCAACGCTTCTAATGCTTTCCTAAACCATTTTAACGCAGTTTCCGAACTGCGATCAAACGCTTTTAGGCCGTTTAATGGATAACTGTTTAGCGTTCGTTTTCCCGTGGAAGGTCACATTTATCATGTTTTATTAATATATGACTTACTGTTCTCGCTCAATTCTCGTTTGTTTGTCTTGCTCGTGTCAGCCGAATTATTACTATGACTTGTCACTTTCGATTCTCGCTGATAACCACATTTTTTACGGACTGAATCTGGCTGGTCACTCGCCGAGAATTTTCGTACGGCTTGCCTTCGGACGAGTTAAATATAACGTTTCCGAAACACGTGCCTAAATGGGCGTAAACTGTGCCTAGTCTGTGCCTTTAAATGTTTTTTTTTCTTGTGTGCTTTTGAGTGAAATCCGTGCCTTTCACAGAACGTGAATTGGTGCATAAGCACGGTGTTACGCTCGTGTACACAAGTAGCGTGCGCCAGGCCCAATGCTGTAGGGTTCTGGCTGCAATAATATTGGGCCAATGATCTAGGGCTCTGGCTACATTAATATTGGGCCAATGATGTAGGGCTCTGGCTACCTGAATATTGGGCCAATGAAGCTGCGCTCTGGCTATATTAATATTGGGCCAATGATGTAGGGCTCTGGCTACATTAATATTGGGCCAATGAAGTTGAACTCTGGCTGTATTAATATTGGGCCAATGATGTAGGGCTCTGGCTAAATTAATATTGGGCCAATGAAGTTGCGCTCTGGCTATATTAATATTAGGCCAATGATGTAGGACTCTGGCTACATTAATATTGGGCCAATAATGTAGGCCTCTCGCTGCATTAATATTGGGTCAATGATGTTGGGCTCTGGCTTCATTTATGTTGGGCCAATGATGTAGGCCTCTCGCTGCATTAATATTGGGCCAATGAAGTTGGGCTCTGGCTATATTAATATAGGGCTCTGGCTACATTAATATTGGGGCAATGAAGCTGGGCTCTGCTACATTAATATTGGGCCAATGATGTAGGGCTTTGCCTACCTGAATATTGGGCCAATGAAGTTGGGCTTCGGCCACATTAATATTGGGCCAATGATGTAGGCCTCTCGCTGCATTAATATTGGGCCAATGAAGTTGGGCTCTACTACATTAATATTGAACCAATGAAGTTGGGCTCTGGTTACATTAACATTGGGCCAATGAAGTAGGGCTTTCGCTAAATTAATATTTGGGCAATGAAGCTGGGCTCTGCTACATTAATATTGGGCCAATGAAGTTGGGCTCTGGCTACATTAATATTGGGCCAAGGGCCTGGCGCACGCTACTGGTGTACATGGCTAAAATTCACCCTTAATTTAGCTCTTCTGAAATTATTAAAATTCAGTTTAGGTTGAGATTTGGTAAAAAAACTAAAGTTCATTAATGTCTTCTCTGTGAACAATTTTACAATAGTCACCAAAAATGAGGCCATTTTGGACACTACGCGTAACATTTACAGTCTAACCTGGCACAATTCATAATTTCTCCGCTTTGATGATATGTAGGCATTTTTTCTTTTGCAATTAAAGTTAATAGCTAATGAGCATTATGTATTTTAAGAATGATTTTAAGAATGACTTTAAATGATCGAAAAATAACAAATTTATAGCAATTTGCAGCAAGGTAACCTAATATTACGTACCTACAAAAACAGCCTGGTCGAAAATTTTCAAAATCGATTTGGTTTTACCTCCGTTTCTTATGTTAAAAAACAAAAAGACTATTGAAGTGCTCATAAGTTCAGCTTATTTTCTGGGGTAACAATTTTCAATTTGGAAAATCCATTTTCAAACTACAATTCAATTTTCAAAGACAGCGTTTATTTTACATAAAAATACGTTTCGTTGTACGTAGGATCGAATTGCGGATTCTACAGTGTGCCTTGGCACGAACAAGTTGTGCATAAAGTGTGCCCAAGTTGTGCATGAAGTGTGCATGTCTAGCTTTTTTTCATGCCTAAGCTGTGCCTCAGTTGTGCCTAAATTGTGCCTTTATTCGGGCCTAAATTGTGCCTTTGAACGGCGTTATGTAAATATTCCCGGGAAACATTATTTTCATCTTGCTCGTGTCACAGCGCTTTTTGGTCACACATTGTTATGACGATAAATTGCAAGATTGTTCTCATGCAACGAATTATTTTTTCTCCAAGTGAAAGCGACGGCGGGAAATCAGTAATCGTGTTTACTTGCATTCTTCCCGCACTGCCGCTTTCCCAGCCGTTTGGAGATGTAGAATAGTACTTGTATTTAATACAGATGTAGTTTCTGACCATTCGGTCATCGGCTTAGGATAAATACTGCCAAACATTCAAAAAGTTGTTCGAACAAATTGACGTTTTGGAGTTTTATCATTCGATTTGGATTTATAAAACGGAATGGGTCATTTTATTCATCGGATGAGCTGTCTGGTGTTTTCACAAGTTGGTCAAATTTCAGCAATAAATTAGCATAACCTGATGTCAAAACTGTGCAGAGAGATTTGCGTGTTTATTGACAAAAAGATCTGTCTCCAAAAAGAATCAGTGCACCAGTTGAGTAACAATGATTACAAAGCGGAAAACAACGCTAATTTCGAATTGTTAAAACAGAAAGATAGATTTATATGACGTTTTCTTCAAATATTTAAGTTCACGACGCGTTTTATACCAAACAATCTTTGTTTAAGCGAACTGGCGCTGCAACACTTGGTATTTTCGGTAGGAAAGTTCACCGGTGTTTCGTTTCGTTTCAGCGAAATTTCTAAAAATTCGCTTCTTTTTTTTAATTTGCTTTGCGAATTTTCGTGTGCGAGTTATCATGAGAACGATGTGAAAGTACTCTCGAAATGTCGGCGATATTTTCTCGAATATTCACGAGAACAAAGAACGAAGAAGTCAAATCAAACTACAGAGAAGGTAAGCCTTAAAACTGCTGTTTAAAATTTTAACGCAGTTTCCGAACTGCGATCAAACGCTTTTAGGCCGTTTAACAGATAACTGATTGGTGTTCGTTTTCCCGTGGAAGGTCACATTTATCATGTTTTATTAATATATGACTTGCTGTTCTCGCTCAATTCTCGTTTGTTTGTCTTGCTCGTGTCAGCCGAATTATTACTATGACTTGTCACTTTCGATTCTCGCTGATAACCATATTTTTTACGGACTGAATCTGGCTGGTCACTCGCCGAGAATTTTCGTACGGCTTGCCTTCGGACGAGTTAAATATAACGTTTCCGAAACACGTGCCTAAATGGGCGTAAACTGTGCCTAAGCTGTGCCTAAAAATTCTGTAAAACGTGCCGAACCTGTGCCTAGTCTGTGCCTTTTAATGTTTTTTTTCCTTGTGTGCTTTTGCGTGAAATCCGTCCCTTTACAGAACGTGAATTGGTGCATAAGCACGGTGTTACGCTCGTGTACACCAGTAGCGTGCGCCAGGCCCAATGCTGTAGGGTTCTGGCTGCATTAATATTGGGCCAATGATCTAAGGCTCTGGCTACATTAATATTGGGCCAATGATGTAAGGCTCTGGCTACCTGAATATTGGGCCAATGAAGCTGGACTCTGGCTGCATTAATATTGGACCAATGAAGTTGCGCTCTGGCTATATTAATATTGGGCCAATGATGTAGGGCTCTGGCTGCATTAATATTGGGCCAATGAAATTGCGCTCTGGCTATATTAATATTGGGCCAATGATGTAGGGCTCTGGCTGCATTAATATTGGGCCAATGATGTAGGGCTCTGGCTACATTAATATTGGGCCAATGAAGTTGGGCTCTGGCTATATTAATATTGGGCCAATGATGTAGGGCTCCGGATACATTAATATTGGGTCAATGAAGTTGCGCTCTGGCTATATTAATATTGGGTCAATGATGTAGGGCTCTGGCTACATTAATGTTGGGCCAATGATGTTGGGTTATGGCTGCATTAATATTGGGCCAATGATCTAAGGCTCTGGCTATATTAATATTGGGCCAATGATGTTGGGCTCTGGCTATATTAATATTGGGCCAATAAAGTTGGGCTCTACTACATTAATATTGGGCCAATGATGTAGGCCTCTTGCTACATTAATATTGGGCCAATGAAGTTCGGCTCTGGTTACATTAACATTGGGCCAATGAAGTAGGGCTTTCGCTAAATTAATATTTGGGCAATGAAGCTGGGGTCTGGCTACATTAATATTGGGCCACAAAACCCAATTAACCCGATTTCCCTTTTGAATTGGTTCATCTTCACATGTCAGCAAGTAGAAGAACCTCAATGATCCGTTTTCAGGCCGCCATTTTTGTTTGAAACATTCAAAAGTGGCGCCAAAACAACGGCGCGAAAGAGACAAACACATCAAGTTGCAAAAAAGAATTGCAGCGTGTAACATCCCTCTCACGCAACTGCAAATGTCCGTGCAACTTGTTTCGCAACACCGTTGCGAGACAAGTTGCAGAAAAAATTGCATCGTGTAACAGCGCCTTAAAAGTAACCAAAGCCGAGGCTTTGTGTTCTCTTGGCAGATTCAACTGCTGTCAATTACACGGTTTGATGCGTGATGTAAATCCCAAGGTGTGATAAAGTTAACAACCGTGTAATTAAAGGTGGACCGCGAGCCTTTCAAAACATTTTGCCAACAAATTCGTGTGCGGCAAGATTTTTTTTTGGAATCTTTAGATTCCTAATGGTTAGGGCGCGATGGCAAAAACATTTTCCGCAGAACATGGTTTTCAGTTAAAGGCTGGTTTTCACTAGCGCATAAGCACAAGCATAAGCCAACATAAGCAGACTCAGTAACGTGTTATTCATTAGTTCCAATTGTTCGAACAAAACAGAACAATAGGCACTGATGATCAACGTGTTACTGAGTCTGCGTATGTTGGCTTGTGCTTATGCTTATGCGCTAGTGCAAATCAGCCCTTAAAGCTTTGCCAAATAGCTAGCACGATGCGCGTGTCATTCGCTTGTTCGTTACGGTTTTTTACTCGCGCTCTTTACAGAACTTTAATATGGCGGACGACTGAAGAGGCTCGAAGACCGAACTTTTTTATCAAACTACCGCGTTTTAACGGTGTTTAGATCGCTTTAAAGTTATTTTAAGTGCGTCGAATGTCTATAAAAGAAGTGATGTCCTATTCTTCTCGCTCTTTACAGAGCGTTTTGTCAACAAATTCGTGTGCGGCAAGACTTTCATTTTGAATCGTTAGATTCGCAATGGTCAGAGTACGATGGCAAAAACATTTTCCACAGAACATGGTTTTCAGTTAAAAGCTTTGCCAAATAGCGAGCGCGATGCGCGGGTCACTCGCTTGTTCGTTGTCTTTTGCTATTCTGATTGGTTAAGCACGAACATTTCCTAAAATATATCTGACGAAAATGGATATTCTTTATTTTTATACTGAAATATAATTATAAACCATTAGCTCCTCCCCTATTCTTGAAATCAAAGACAATCTATGTGAGAAAGAGCCAATGCCGCAGAACAATGAAGTTTACTGTAGTTCTTATGTGGAGCGTTACTTAATGTTGGTTTGTCTGTGCACTAGTAGAATAATTTCAAACAAAACTGGACCACTATTTTTGGGTTTTCACTGATATAAAGCTGTCTTTTGGCTTTTTAAAGTGACACTAAAATGGTGACAGAGCCCCTTTAAATTTCCTACAGTGCATTTTAGAGTGGTTTTCACTCGAGGGAAAGTAAATTCGTAATTGCATTGCATAGATACGCTTTGTGATTGGTTAAAAAGTCTCGCGCCACTTTCTTAACCAATCAGAAACCAAAACCAATTGACGTGAGCAGCACTTCTGATTGATACTACTGATACTAATTTTTTAATTATTTTTTTTCCAAGGTGGGGATTTTAGATTTTTCAGATGTGTACTTGTTGCAGGTACCATTCGCTTTTCAATATTATACAAAATGAAATCTGGCATTTTTCTTGAATTATGATTTTTGGCACTCTTGGGAGTTAAGGGGTTAAAAAATAACTAGAGGAACTTGTGCCTGTAGTCATTTTTTAAGCTTCCGTCAATTCTTCCCAGCAGCATGCAACTTGTATTCATGACAGCCCCATTTCCTCCAGTGTTCGCTGTAGTTCACCCTCCTGTCAAACAAACAAAACCACATCTATTACAGTAAAGTTCTCAGTCACTATTTTTGGTCTAACATTCTGGGGCAGGGGGGAGAGAAGGGCAAACCACAGATTTTGCGCGGGAGCCACACAAGCCAGCCTCTCCCCAGTCTCACTCTGGTTACTCACACTCAGTCAGGCCCTAACTCATGCAAAATTAACACTGTCTTAACCTTTAAGTTCAAAGCACTTAAGAAGTTATTCTTGAACATATAGATTTTTGCAAAGTTAACTTTTAGTTTCTTGTAATACCATATACTGTATATTTTTTTAGTATAAGCTACAAAGAGCTTGAAGACAATCCTTACTCAAATATACAAATGAGTAAATAGCTTTACAACTACAGATTGCTTTTTAAGTACATTTAGATTATAATTATGAAGTTTTCTTCGAGAAATATTATATATATTATTATATTAGAATTACATTAGAATACTTTCATCTCTGTCGGCAGCTGAGTTTTTTTTTTTTATCTACCATTACAGCTTCTAAGTACCGAACGGCATGAAATTTTTGCATGAGTTTAATTTCATGGATTGCCGATTTTTTACATTTCACGGGGACATATTTTTTTGCATCTCAGGCAAGTTCCTGTTCGATAATTCCCGTATGTACCCCAAGATGCCTGCTCGATTAATTCTACAACTACGTGAACAGCAACCCTTCTAGTACAGCTGTATGGTGTCCCTTTGGACGACCCATGTCTATAAACTGAACAGTTCCCATGTACTGGAGCCATTGATTGTTTGATTTTAAGCAGGAGATGGTCTCTTTGTCCAGAGTTACCAAGTTTGCCACTTCGCTATAAGTTGCAGTTGTAAAGAAGAGTTTGCAATCAATTAAAGTGCACCTAAACCCAAAATTGTTTTTTCACTTAATCAACTCTTTGTACGTTGAAAAGATGAATAGTTAAATATTTCTTGTTTTTAACGTTGCATTAGTGAATTACAGAGGTTTGAATTTACAAAATGTTTGTAAGATGACATCAAATCAAGAATCATATTTATACAACTACTTGTTTCCACCTCCAAGTAATATTTTTTTACAAATCAATTGACTATTAACAGTTTTTATTTAGTATTTCTTCAATTGATTATCCGTAAGCTGTGAACTGCGTATTGTAAATTGAAGTAGAAATAATGGTAAAGTCTTGATTTGACATCATCTAAATAGCATTTTGTAACTTCAAATCTCTATAACTCACTAATGTTATGTTAAAAACAAGAAATATTTCACTATTCGACTTTTCAACGTACATTGAATTGATTAAAAGAAAAAAACAATTGGGGGTTAGGTGCACTTCAAATTGAATTTCATTGATCTGAATATATGGAGTAAAGTTTTGTGGATTTTTTTTTTCACTAGTGGGAAATTCACGAAGATTAGATCCCACAAAAATTTCATGCCACACAGTAGGTTTAATTTATAACATTTTTTTGCCATCAGATGAAAACATTCAATTTTAGGTTCGTGTTATAGTTAAAATAAAACAATATTAATAAAGACAAGATATAATACAGAAAATCTCCAAAGTAAAAGGCTGGTCTTCTTGGTCTGTAGAAGTGAAGATATTATGACAAGATGTCGAAGAAGAATTTCTAAGAGGAGACAGCTCAGGCCAAGCCCATTTCTTCCAGCGTTCGCTGGAGTTCCCCTTCCTGTAGAACAAAAGGAGATGAAGAGGTACAAACAATGATTTACAGATGAAAGAATTCAGGCAAGACCCATCTCCTCCAACGCGCTGCGTAGTTCAGCTTCCTGTAAAAAGTATGAAAGGAAGGCAGAGAGGAGGCTAAGAGAGGAACGGTTAGCAAGCATGCTCATCAGCAGCGGAGTTATGTTCAATGATGTCAAGATGTAATTAACTTTTCCCTACTGTGAATAACAGAAATATATGATGACGATTAAGGAAAATTTGTATTTTGACGTAGCCCTGGATGTAAGTGCAAATTGCAGGCAGAGATGTCAAGATGTTAATAAACTCTCCCTAGTGCAAATATAAGAAATGTATAGTGACCATTAGGGAGAATTTGTAATTCAGCATAACCCAGTACAATGTATGTCAGTGCAAAGTGCATAAAATGACTGCTTCTGCCCATTTGTTTTGTAGAAATGTATGAAAAGTTACCAGAACAAATAATT
The DNA here is from genome assembly GCA_022457155.1 of Cladopsammia gracilis. Taxonomy (NCBI): domain Eukaryota; kingdom Metazoa; phylum Cnidaria; class Anthozoa; order Scleractinia; family Dendrophylliidae; genus Cladopsammia; species Cladopsammia gracilis. The sequence goes on from JAJGOT010000227.1 coordinate 840,357, forward strand.
TGTTTTTTGACATCAGGATATACAAGAGAATGTAGAGAGAATGTCACTGGTGAATGGTCTACATCTAACGTGTATGAGCTGCATCACTAACTTTGAAGCCTGATAAAATCAAGCCTCAAATTTTAAGGAAAAAAATTAAAAAGACAATTAAGTTTCTTGCTTCATACTTCATGAAAAGTTGACAAACAAATTTGCAGTGAGCTTATTTTCAATGTATATGTTAAACAAGAGAATTTGGTAAATGGTTTACATGTGATTTACATCTTTGACCATGTCCATCAAGGTAAATAATGCTCAATGCAGTTTTCAATGTAGTTTCCAACCTGGGGTAAAGGAACTAAGCAAGCCCAGTGAATATGTATGTATGTGAGAGTGAAAAACATAGATACAGAGAATAGGGGCAAAGAAGCATAATACAGCGGCTGAACTATGAAATAGGCATTTAGTGAATGATTATCAAGAAAGAAGTTAAGCAGTTTGTTATCAATGATATTTTATAAGTCAAAATTAATGAAGTTAATAAAATTATTATTAAAATAATTTAAAATTATTTAATAAAATTTAAAAATTTATTATATAAAAAAAAATTGCCATATTCAATGGAGTTTATAGTTTCAGTGACTGATTCTGCAACATTTATTTAGTGAACATTTATTAAAATAAATTAATTAGTATTAGCAGTTATTAATAAAATGTCTGTTAATGGCCTTTAAGGTGGCTCCCAACAGTTTCCAGCACTTTCCACGACGTAGATTTTGATGGGTCATTAAAACCACTCTTTATCAGTTGATGCTACAATCATGATACCAAACGAATGTCCAATGATTGGTGAACAGGTTGTTGTCATTTTTGTGACACAATATGTTACTATAGCAACAGTATAAGGTGGCTCTGAACCCCACCAACAGAATTTTTTTACTGCCAAAAGTTGCATCTTATCCTACTGATCAAAATTCGACAATAAAAAATGGGGTTCACTGAGTCATTTTTGAGTTATTAACACTTAAAGCTGAAATTAAGGGTGTTTTCAGCACGTTATACTGTTGCTATAGTAAAATATTGTGTCACAAAAATGATAACAACGTGTTCACCAATCATTGGGCATTCGTTTGATATTATGATTGTAGCATCAACTGATAAAGAGTGGTTATAATGACCCATCAAATTCTAAGTCTTGAAAAGTGCTGGAAACTGTTGGGAGCCACCTTAAATTAAATTAAAAATGGACCAGTAATACAGTCTGCTAATGTTTATTGTTTTGGTTATGAAGGAATGAGAGGGGAGGGGAGAACGGCTTAATAAATTTCATGCTCCAAATGGGAGGGGGGCTTAATCACCGGGGGGGGGGGGGGTACTCCCAATAATGGGCTATACGGTGATGCTCCGCCCGAAAAGGGTACCTTTTTGAGGCTATAGGTATATGAAAGGGTCGGGATTTCACGAGTTGAAGTATATGAAAGGGTAGGGATCTCATGAAGAATAGGAAAGGGAAGCGAAGCCATGCCGTTGAAGCATAAAAAAGGTAGGGAAAACTGTCATTTAAGTATTATAAAAATGGCCTTTCAAAATATTTCAAACAGACGCATGTAAAGGCTCTGAAAGGGGTACCATTTTCAATGAAAGGTATATGAAAGGGGTACCATTTTCAATGAAAGGTATATGAAAGGGGTACCTTTTCTGTCAAAATCGGTATATGAAAAGGTAAGGGTTTGGACCTCGGGGCGGAGCATCCTCGTACAAAACTTTGTTGAGTACCCCTCCCCCCAATGGGGGGGCTTAATAGAAGATTTACTGTACTTGAGAAAACAGACAACTTTTCATAACAGAGAAAAGGGGAAAAGAACAAGGAGATAGGCTTAGCAGTGACGGATCCATACTCATTTTAAGGGGGTCCCGGGGAGGAAGAGATGGGAAGGGGTGGGGGGTGGGGCATAGTGAAAATATTACAGACTGAAAAAAATTTCGCCCCAGGGTGTGAGGTATTTTTCAGTATTAGCCACAATGATGAAAATGGAAAATTCTTGAACCATTCTGGGTAGCAACATCACTAAATGGTTACAGAGAAAGTCAGTTAGGCCAGATAAAGTTGTCTCTTTTCTCAGCTGGGATGGATTTTATATCACGCACAGTCCACAATAAATAAGCAAATTTATTTTTCCCGACATCAAATTTTTGCAGTTAAAGAAATTACAAAAAAACATTCAAATTTCCCACAACCTCCCTTCCAGAAATCGAGTCCCACAGTAGTGATAGACACATCCGTTGTTGTACTTTTGATTTGAACCATTTTAGAGACTTCCCTGTTTTTTATTGAGGTATCACTCTATCACTACTATGGGAAACAGTAAACAATACTTTCATAATGATTATAACAGGGGATCAATGAATGATTCTACATACTTCCTGTAGAAGATCTTGTGCCGAGATTGCCTTCAGAACATTTTTCTTGCTTGTTTCTTGAATCTCTCCTCCAAGTATTAGCTCGTCAAGCATAAAATAAGCTTTTTCAAAATTGAAAATGATGTCTAGCTCACAAACCTGTTAAGAAAAGAAACAATGCCATATATTCAAAATTATGTTAATGTCAAAGTAAAAGTGTGTTTCATAAGTAGTTTTAACTGACAAAATGTTATGCAGGCAGAGTTGGTTGCCTTTATTCTTGTCTCACCTGACAGCTTTTAAGACAACATTTGACATCATATAGCAATAAGTTGACAATTTATTAAACACCTATGTTGAAAATGGAGGTTGGGAGCCAAGGAACCTGGGGGCTGGTACCGCAGATCAAAACCCAGGTCGAAAGAACACCCCATAAGCCTGTCCTACCCACAACCTAACCACAAGCCCTGCCTGCCAAACCCAGCCCCAGCCATAGCACCCATCATACTGAAACTAAACATTTGATTAAGTGGAAAACTACTAAGTTAATGTGTTCACTTAAAACTTTCAAAGATAAAAACTAAAGCTAAAGAGAGAGGAGGGAAGGAAAAACACTAAACAACATAAGCTACAAAAAATGCCCTGTACACTGAGCAGAGTAAAATAAATTTTTGTATTACCGCCACATGCGAAAGGGCATGCATAAACCACACCAGAATACCACTGACCACGCAACTGCCTGAAGGCCCTGAAAACTGACCCACACAGTAACACAACACACGCAAACGCCAGAATGCTAAAGTACTGCCAGCACACCAAAAAATATGAATGCAAACACAATGCCAACCACTGAGCAAACTTGCACCTAGTCGTTAACTAAGTTAAATTACATTTACCCCGATTAAAATTTAAGTATAGAAGGAGACTTCAAGACTAATGATTTACAACTAACAAATAGTTCCACCAAGTTTCTGTTGTTTGAAGTAACCAGGAGTACTACCAATCTTCCCAGGCATCAGTCCTTGCTCTACGTGGATAGGATGCTAGTCCATTACAAGGTCATCCCCAGCATTATGTGCAAATGGTAAACATACATTGTAAATACTTTGAGATAGAGAGAGACAATGTGAAGCAAAGGTTCTTTTCTTTATAAGCCCCAGGGTGAGGAATTTGACCAAAAATTCTTCTGAACGTCAAATACCCCACATATCCCCCCCTCCCCCCCAAGATTAACATTGATAGGTGCATTTAAATAAAAGTTTTGAAAGAGAGATTTTACTTACACTCCCAAAATACTTGTCAAGAAGCTCAACATATCTGTGAATTATTTCCAGTGTGAGGAGTTCATTGTCATCTTTTTCTATTGCCACACAGAAATACAAACTTGCATATCTGAGAAATAAAAAATTAATATCAAAATTAATGCCATAAAATGTTTCATTTCATGGGTAGTTAACCCAATGATAAAAGTTGAAATTTATTGCCTCACACATCTGTATAATTTCTAAATAAATTTGCAGAACTCTTTCCATAATATTTCATTTATTTTCTCTTTCCAGCAGTGTTCATGGACTTTTGCTTGCAATCTTGTTTGATTGGCATGGCTCCAATGGATTTTACCCCTAAGATGTACCAATTCTAAAACAACACATATATTTTGTCATATTTTTTTGGCTCAATTCTAACAGTGGTCAGTTTAGATTTTAGTACCCTAAGTGATGCATGTACTAATCTACAAATTTTGACCTCTAAAAGGTACAGCGAGCATGACCCCCAACAATGTTATATGGGGGTCCCCCTCAGGAGGCAGTTTCCCCTTCAAGTTTTTCTCTGAGTTATTTGCAGAATATCCCCCAACTGATTTGCAACTCGTTGAATAACAAAAGTGCCTATTGTGTTATGCCTCATTCTACAAAGCATTTTGACACATGTACATGTAACTGAAGTTGTCGGGAGTTGGGAGTATTCTGCAATCACTCCTATGTTAAATGCTATGGCAATCCCTTGAAATCTTGGTTGACTTTTAATCAAAATAAATAATTGGTTTATTGGACTTTAAACAAGCTGCATCCATTATACCGAGTATTATACATGGGAAATTCCACTTTTTAGCCGCCCCCCCCCCCCCCCACCCACCTATGGAAGGACATGTTTTGCAAAGGAGGGTTCGGATTTTTTCTTCAAAGAAGCCGACAAAATTTGGAGCCTTCGGATTTTTTTCAAAGGTGCCGACATAAAAACAACCCTTTGGATTTCATTTTTCAAAGGGCCGACGATAAATTGGGGGTTCGGATTCCTGCCATCTTTAGGGAGGTTGCGGATAGAAAATGGAATGTCCCCATGCCTGCTGTTTTTTGTCCCCGAGGAGGCACCCTAGGATTCCCCGGGTGTATACATACAAGGACAAAGAATATTTGTTGAAAAAGTAAGAAATGTGTTTGTAGTGGGCGAAGCATTCTCGATTTGACGAAACTAGGCGCGCACGGTGGTCTCGGTTAATATTTTAGCAAGCGCGCATGGTGGTGTCGGGTACTTGCCACCATGAGGTCGTGTGTCGTGTTTCGTCACCTTCGAGCTTCGCCATCTTCTAGCAGCATCTTGCGGGTGTGCGGAAAACTCAGACTCGGAAAACTCAGACCTCAGACCCGGCGGAAAACTCAGACCCAGCGGAAAACTCAGACCCCACGAGATTACAAGAAGTTTTCTTCCCAGAAACCTTGAAATAATATTAAAAAAATGATTGTTGGACACATCGCATGATTTGAAGGGCTAAAATAATATCAGCCTCGGAATTCATCTAAATTAACGTGTTTTGTTGCGATTCCTGAATGGCGCTCTCTTCAGGTGTTTGCTCAAGCGTAAAATATGCAACTTCGTCTAGACAAATCTGAGCGCTTCTACGCAAACACGGGAAATCCGTTCTATCTAGCACTATGAATAACTATGAATGAATACAACTGACTAAATTTGACTAAAATTTTCGCGACTCTTTTAAAATTTTTTTCAGTGAAAAGTAACTGAAGTGCCGGCTGCTATTTTAAACCATGTTTATAGTTTTTCCCTGCTTGATCGACAATGATGAACCAGGCAAGATAAATATCTCGCTGTTATCTTGTTATTTCAGTTGCCAATCATGAACAGGAACTGCATTCTGTCGACGACTAAATTACAGTTCAATTTTTCTGGCAGCATATTGATGCGTGACAATAAAACATTTTACGCGAGGTGAAAAGAATTGATACGTAATTGATCATGAGTGAAGTATATTTCTTTTGTAATTTCATGGGGTTTGAGTTTTCCGCCGGGTCTGAGTTTTCCGCACACCCGCATCTTGCAGCATTTGAAGGTCTTGCATTTACGAGTTCGCGTTTCATCCAACAGCACTGAATAAATTTGGTTTGTCAGACACAAATCCGCAACGGGGTCGACAGACTCGATCCAACAGATCGCAAATATCTCAGAACAGAATGATGAATCTCAACTCAAACGTTTGTAACACTGAAAACTCAGAGTTGCATCGATATTGTCAGATCATTTATATATTGTCTACAAATACATTGTTGCAAGTTTGGTTATTGTTGTAATGGTTTCTGGTGACCTGTTTTCTTTTCTTTTCTTTTTTTTTTTTTTCAAAAATTACACGAATTTAATATGCTGTGGCTATATGGCCGGTAACCGGTCAAGGTGTTGAAAACACTAAATGGCCGGCAGTTCTATATTCTCAGTAAATTTCACAAAATCGAAAAATTCCAGCTAATCTAAACTATCATATGTCGATTTAGAAAAGTCAAGCGATCCTGGAATGCTTTATAGATCTCCAGTCTAGGGTTTAGTTTACGCTGGGCTCAGAAGACAAAACCATGTTTTGTGACACTTGGAACTTTTTTCAGCTCGACTGCAAAAACATGGGTGATATAGAAATCCCACAAAACCGGCTCGTTTGATCAGGACCACGACATATGATAGTTCAGAATGGCTGGATGTTTTCGATTTTGAAAAATTTACTGAAAATATAGAACTGCCGGCCATTTAGTGTTTTGAAAACCTTGACCGGCAGTCGAGCTGAAAAAAGTTCTAAGTGTCACAAAACATGGTTTCGTCTTCTAAGCCCAGCGTATAAAACCAAACACTAGACTTGAGATCTATAAAGCATTTCAGGATCGCTTGACTTTTCTAAATCGACATATGATAGTTTAGATTAGCCGGAATTTTCCGATTTTGTGAAATTTACTGAGAATATAGAACTGCCGGCCATTTAGTGTTTTGAAAACCTTGACCGGCAGTCGAGCTGAAAAAAGATCTGAGTGTCGCAAAACATGGTTTCGTCTTCTGAGCCCAGCGAGATCTATAAAGCATTTCAGGATCGCTTGATATTTCTAAATCGACATATGACAGTTTAGATTAGCTGGAATTTTTCGATTTTGTGAAATTTACTGAGAATATAGAACTGCCGGCCATTTAGTGTTTTCAACACCTTGACCGGTTACCGGCCATATAGCCACAGCGAATTTAATAACATACAATATGTTGCTGTTACACAGAATATAAATACAATACTATATGATTGTAATAGATTTCATTGTCAAATTTACAGATAAATATGTCGACTACTTACATGGATGTTAACCTCAATAAAATGCTTGAAACGTTAATTTTTCAACGGTCGTATGCACAGTATTTATATTTAATACACATCCCATAAACAGGTTATCAAAAGCGGGGGCAGCTATAGTGAACACTATTTCTAGTATAATAAAAAGCTGAATATAAGCTTAAGCTTAAACGGTAACCGCTTAAACACCTCATGATACGATCACTTCCTTTTTTTATATTTTTATTCAGCTAGACAAAAGCAAAGATTGGGATGATTTTATATTTACTTACCTTTTATACACAACTTTTAAGTCCTTGTACTCCAGAAAGCTACACATCTTTGGTTTTCGAGCAAGAACCGTGGTAATAAGATCGCGAGTTATTTTCTTCTTTTCTTTCTGGCTCGAAGCAGTGTACCATTTTTGCAATCTAAGTTTGCCTTGACGGCTAAACAGCAGCATAAACTGAAACTAAAATAAAACAAAAACATTATTTCGTCGTGTTAAGCGAAACCAAATGAGACAAGATTTCGCGAATTCTTCGAAGGGAAATATAGTCAAAGCTCACCATTTTGATTTTCAAGGGCTAATGCGGGCTCGCTAAAAACCAGCAGTTGTTACCAAACACGCAGCAGTAACTCATGCCCAGAGCTTCTGGGTTTTCTGTCACGCACGACACGTCACGCAACTGCAATGAAAAATTCATTGTTTTTATCGCGGTTACTCCATGGCCATGGTTGAATCTTTACTACATTCCTACAATTTTTAATATTTAAACACAAACAAAATGCTTTTTTTTGTCTATGTCCTCTCGATGGTGGTGATGGACGGAAGAGATGCATCACCCCATCTAGATGAGGCCTTCCAAGGGGTTTCACTGACAGGCGACATGACCTCAAAATGTGGCGACAATCTTTTTCCAAAACACCGACAGCCGACAGGAACTGACAGAAAAAGAGCGACATTTTATGAATTTTTTAGCTAGAAAAGGTGACAAAATATGACAGCGACATTTTCCCTAACGAAACAGGCAACAGACTGAACCCCCCTTGGAAGGCCTCCTAGATTAGGGGAGAGGGGAACTGGGGAGAGAGGGAAAGGACACCTGTGATAAAGACCCCCATTTGTTCATTTCTGCAGACACTGCTGGCCGCAGAATTCTGATTGGCTTATTTGCGCTGCGTGGTAAACATAGTACCGGTATAAATTCCCACGTGTAGTCATCCATGCATAAAAGCGTGTGCCAGTTTCTGATTGGTGAACGTATTGACAGTTGACGTAATTCGATTACAAGGAAATCGGTGGACGTAATGCGTAATGCAAGTAGCCCGGTTCTTATAGCAGGCATTCCTCTCCTTTTTCGCACCCCCTCCCCCTCCCTGTTTACGCCTGCAACACAGACTACATCTAGATGGAAGCTACATGGACAAGGCAGGTATTCCACAGGGTTGTGTGGCAAGTTATCGAAACAAATGGTCTGTGAAATTGTCTTTGGTTGACTTTTCAATACACGGCTGGGTATTATGCATCTGTTGGGGAGGGACTTTGAGTCCAATACGAGAGTAAAACGTTTATTTTAATAAATGCTTGAAGTGTTTAGATGGATAGATGGTTTATCATAAATTATTGATCTGATGAAAGGGTGCTTATTATTTTGCATGTTAATTTCAGAACTGGTAAGAATATGATCCAATACTGTGACTGGTGATTTTATTGACCAAGGACAGTTTTAACCCTTTAACTCCCAAGAGTAGAAAAATCCCAAATTTCATTTTGTAAAATATTGAAAAACAAATAGTACCAATATGCAGAAGAGATTTTATTTGAATGGTCACACCATAGGTTTCATCCACAAACTCAAAAGTAAAAACTACACTACATCATGTCTGATAATTGGCTCTGGGAGTGAAAGGTTAACAAGTCTGAATTCAAACTTATTTATAATTGATACTAATGGTGTTCTTGGAGTTCTGTCCTGAACACTCCAAGTGATACCAATATCCATAACTTACACATCTAAAGAGGCAGCAACTTTGGAAGGCAAGATTGTTTTATTACCAGGATTGTCATCTATTTTATTAATATATTGCTGTCTTCAAAGTCTAACAAAACAGAAATTTTGTTGTATGCTATGTTTTTACATCAGGTTGATGTCTGAAGGTACCACTACAAATCTTACATACAGTACTTTGGATGCAGGAATGTAACGCTACCAATCACAACCACAGCTAAGATCTGCATAGAAATGCACCACCACTACATCATTTTTGTGGCAGATTCTCAGATGGGATCCCATACGTACACTGTAACAGCACTATGAAACAGTGTCTTTGTTTACATTCTTTTGTGTTCGCAACAATGTTCAGTATGCTTCAGTTCAAGTTCAGGCCCTGGTTGTTCAAACAAACGACTTTCTCACATGTGAAAAAAGCGTTTTGTCCAATCACAAATGTATAAAATAAACAAATTACATCATGGGCAGTGCTTTGTATGGCATTTACGCACTTGTTGGTTTGTATCAGAAATCTCCCTCGTTCGCTGTGCTCACCCATTCGATTTCTGATACATAACCAACTCGTGTGTAAATACCGTACGTCCGCAGCTGCCCATGAAGTAATCTATATAAATTATCCACTTTTTGAACAACCGGGGCCAGGAATGGCACAGAGTGTGAGTGAATACGAGATTTCTCAGATCAGTTTCACATATTTTCTTTCTTGACAATAAATAATAGCAAATTAAAAGATATATTCTTGTTTCATATCTTCCTCGTCTTTTACCACAATCTAAAAAATGGTGTTATGAGGCTCTAACAACAGAAAAGCTTAAGGAAACATTCCCAAATAAAGGAACAGTGTTTCAGACCATCAGTACATGAATTATCTATTAAATGGAATTTTTTTAGGTTTTTAAAAACTTTCAGGACTTTTTGGAAAAGTTTATGGCAGGAGCAAAACCTTTTGTCTTTCTTCTGTTATCTGAGTGTTTTGTGGATGAAATGCGCTGAATTCTATCCCCATCATGAGAACGATGCGAAAGTACTCTCGAAATGTCGGCGATATTTTGTCAAATATTCACGAGAACAAAGAACGAAGAAGGCAAATCAAACTACAGAGAAGGTAAGCCTTAAAACTGCTGTTTAAATGTTTTGTTCAAACGACTTTTGTGAAGTATTAAACTCTGTGGACCGAACGAATAATTTGAACTACTTTCCTAACGCTTTCAACGCGTCAACGGCCTGGAAAAAAGTTTTGTACGCTTTTTTTATAAACACTTCAAACGGCATGGATGAAAATTCGAACGGTTTTTCCAACGCTTCTAATGCTTTCCTAAACCATTTTAACGCAGTTTCCGAACTGCGATCAAACGCTTTTACGCCGTTTAACAGATAACTGTTTAGTGTTCGTTTTCCCGTGGAAGGTCACATTTATCATGTTTTATAATATAGAGGGCAAAATTACTGAATGCTGATTGGCTGACGAAGAGGGCATTTTTTCTTAATTGAGGGCAAAATTACTCGCTCCTGATTGGTCGAGCATCAAATTTTCTCACTTGTGATTGGTTGAGCGCGTCGTCGTTGCATTCAGTTTTGAAGAAAATTTACAAACGGAGCGTTCGCATGTTTCGCCGGAGATTTTGTTATAAAAATGGAATGAAATCGGAAGATACCTAAGAAAGGAATTCTACAGTTGAATTACAGCATTTTACGCGAAACAGGAAGCGATTATTTGTGTCAAATCTTGGATTAACTAGACGCCTGCAGGCCAGTTTGCGACGTTGAAGATCTAGAAGAAATTCATTCATGGGACGTTCCATTTTTTATCCGCACCCCGCTAAGGATGACGGGTAGTGAAATCCAAGGGTTCGGAATTTTTCTTCAAAGAAGCCGACAAAATTGGGAGCCTTCGGATTTTTTTTTTCAAAGGTGCCGACAAAAACTCAACCCTAACGGCTTCGGATTTCATTTTTCAAAGGGCGCCGCCAATAAATCGAGGGTTCGGATTCCTGTCATCTTTAGGAGGGGGGGGGGGGGGGGGGGGTGCGGATAAAAAATGGAACGTCCCCATGGCGACAAAAGCTGGTTTTAAAGTTCCATCACTTCACTGAAAAAATGCGGATTTCTGCGGGCCTAAAGAAAAGAACTTTGACGTATTTTGCTGAAAGGAAAAATATACGTTTAACAGGAGAACGAATAAGACTAAAAGACCTGAAAGAAAGCAATTAAATCGCCAAACGTGCAAGCAAGTTTGAACTCTCGCCATTTGTTGTTGTTATCAAAGCGGCAAAAACTTCAAAACACAGGTACGCTAAAATAAAACTTGCTTTGTTTTGTCGTAAAGTGTCTATGTTTTCTAGATGTACATAGCAGACAAATGTATCTTTGACCGAATAGAAATTTATTTAACCATAGTGAGTTGAAGGTTTTCTTGTCAGTTTGCGAGAGTATTTTTTTTGGTTTGAAGTCCGAGTGACTCTTAAAAAGTCTGAAACGTTTCAATATAATTTTGCCCTCTATATTATAAACAAGTAATCGCATGTTCCCTCGTAAAATTAAGGATTAATATCACTTGTGTTTCCAGAAGCTGTAAAAAATTGCCCGAGTCGCGAATTTCTACAGCTTCTGAAAACACGCGTGATATTAATCCTTAATTTTACTCGGGCCCATGCGATTACATGTACTTATTAATATATGACTTGCTGTTCTCGCTTAATTCTCGTTTGTTTGTCTTGCTCGTGTCAGCCGAATTATTACTATGACTTGCCACTTTCGATTCTCGCTGATAACCATATTTTTTACGGACTGAATCTGGCTGGTCACTCGCCGAGAATTTTCGTACGGCTTGCCTTCGGACAAGTTAAATATAACGTTTCCGAAACACGTGCCTAAATGGGCGTAAACTGTGCCTAAGCTGTGCCTAAGCATTCTGTAAAACGTGCCGAACCTGTGCCTAGTCTGTGCCTTTTAATGTTTTTTTTTTCTTGTGTGCTTTTGCGTGAAATCCGTGCCTTTAACAGAACGTGAATTGGTGCATAAGCACGGTGTTACGCTCGTGCACACAAGTAGCGTGCGCCAGGCCCAATGCTGTAGGGTTCTGGCTGCATTAATATTGGGCCAATGATGTAAGGCTCTGGCTACATTAATATTGGGCCAATGAAGCTGGACTCTGGCTACATTAATATTGGACCAATGAAGTTGCGCTCTGGCTATATTAATATTGGGCCAATGATGTAGGGCTCTGGCTACATTAATATTGGGCCAATGAAGTTGCGCTCTGGCTATATTAATATTGGGCCAATGATGTAGGGCTCTGGCTGCATTAATATTGGGCCAATGAAGCTGCGCTCTGGCTATATTAATATTGGGCCAATGATGTAGGGCTCTGGCTGCATTGATATTGGCTCAATGATGTTGGGCTCTGGCTTCATTAATATTGGGCCAGTGATGTAGGCCTCTCGCTGCATTAATATTGGGCCAATGAAGTTGGACTCTGGCTATATTAATATTGGGCCAATGATGTAGGGCTCTGGCTACATTAATATCGGGGCAATGAAGCTGGGCTCTGCTACATTAATATTGGGCCAATGAAGTTGGGCTCTGGCTACATTAATATTGGGCCAATGATGTAGGGCTTTGCCTACCCGAATATTGGGCCAATGAAGTTGGGCTTCGTCCACATTAATATTGGGCCAATGATGTAGGCCTCTCGCTGCATTAATATTGGGCCAATGAAGTTGGGCTCTACTACATTAATATTGGGCCAATGATGTAGGCTTCTTGCTATAATATTGGGCCAATGAAGTTGGGCTCTGGCTACAGTAACATTGGGCCAATGAAGTAGGGCTTTCGCTAAATTAATATTTGGGCAATGAAGCTGGGCTCTGCTACATTAATATTGGGCCACTTAACCCAATTAACCCGATTTCCCTTTTGAATTGGTTCATCTTCATCTAATAACACGTCAGCAAGTAGAAGAACCTCAATGATCCGTTTTCAGGCCGCCATTTTTGTTTGAAATATTTAAAAGTGGTGCCAAAACAACGGCGCGAAAGAGACAAACACATCAAGTTGCAAAAAAACAATTGCAGCATGTAATATCCCTCTCACGCAACTGCAATTGTCCGTGCAACTTGTTTCGCAACGCCGTTGCGAGACAAGTTGCAGAAAAAATTGCATCGTGTTACAGTGCCTTAAAAGTAACCAAAGCCGAGGCTTTGTGTTCTTGCTTGAGGTAAGCTGTTTACTTATTACGCAGAGTTATCATGTCAAACACAATTTTATCAATCGCTGGAAGTAGTCATGGAAACTACCGGAAAATATGGATTACGAAATCCTTTAGCTTGCGACCGCTGACCAATGTTTTTGTTGAAGTCAATAGCGTCTATGTACTATTTAGTACTATATTTATATTTAACACAAATTCATGCTTATTTTCAAACAATTCACTTTCATTTTTGGGAAAAATATACAAAAAAAAAATAGTAATCATCACAGAGCCTATTGACAATCCTTATAAGTAATGACACTATTTGATGAATAACATCGCAGCACTTCACTGGCTCTCAGCTATTTCTAGTCTAGTCTCTATTCTATTGGCAGATTCAACTGCTGTCAATTACACGGTTTGATGCGTGATGTAAATCCCAAGGTGTGATAAAGTTAATAACCGTGTAATTACAGGTGGGCCGCGAGCTTTTCAAAACATTTTGCCAACAAATTCGTGTGCGGCAAGATTTTTTTTTGGAATCTTTAGATTCCTAATGGTTAGGGCGCGATGGCAAAAACATTTTCCGCAGAACATAGTTTTCAGTTAAAGGCTGGTTTTCACTAGCGCATAAGCACAAGCATAAGCAAACATAAGCAGACTCAGTAACGTGTTATTCATTAGTTCAAATTGTTCGAACAAAACAGAACAATAGGCACTAATGATCAACGTGTTATTGAGTCTGCGTATGTTGGCTTGTGCTTATGCTTATGCGCTAGTGAAAATCAGCCCTTAAAGCTTTGCCAAATAGCTAGCACGATGCGCGTGTCATTCGCTTGTTCGTTACGGTTTATTACTCGCGCTCTTTACAGAACTTTAATATGGCGGACGACTGAAGAGGCTCGAAGACCGAACTTTTTTATCAAACTACCGCGTTTTAACAGTGTTGAGATCGCTTTAAAGTTATTTCAAGTGCGTCGAATGTCTATAAAAGAAGTGATGCCCTATTCTTCTCGCTCTTTACAGAGCGTTTTGTCAACAAATTCGTGTGCGGCAAGAGTACGATGGCAAAAACATTTTCCACAGAACATGGTTTTCAGTTAAAAGCTTTGCCAAATAGCGAGCGCGATGCGCGGGTCACTCGCTTGTTCGTTGTCTTTTGCTATGGGGATTTTAGATTTTTCAGATGTGTACTAAACCCTTTCACTCCCAGAGTCAATTATGGAGAAGTGTACTGTGGTCTGTCAATAAAATCCTATGGTGTGGCCATTCAAATGAAACCTCTTTGGCAGTACTTTTGCATGGTACCATTCGCTTTTCAATATTATACAAAATGAAATCTGGCATTTTTCTTGAATTATGATGTTTGGCACTCTTGGGAGTTAAGGGGTTAAAAAATAACTAGAGGAACTTGTGCCTGTAGTCATTTTTTAAGCTTCTGTCAATTCTTCCCAGCAGCATGCAACTTGTATTCATGACAGCCCCATTTCCTCCAGTGTTCGCTGTAGTTCACCCTCCTGTCAAACAAACAAAACCACATCTATTTCAGTAAAGTTCTCAGTCACTATTTTTGGTCTAACATTCTGGGGCAGGGGGGAGAGAAGGGCAAACCACAGATTTTGCGCGGGAGCCACACAAGGCAGCCTCTCCCCAGTCTCACTCTGGTTACTCACACTCAGTCAGGCCCTAACTCATGCAAAATTAACACTGTCTTAACCTTCAAGTTCAAAGCACTTAAGAAGTTATTCTTGAACATATAGATTTTTGCAAAGTTAACTTTTAGTTTCTTGTAATACCATATACTGTATATTTTTTTAGTATAAGCTACAAAGAGCTTGAAGACAATCCTTACTCAAATATACATATGAGTAAATAGCTTTACAACTACAGATTGCTTTTTAAGTACATTTAGATTATAATTAAGAAGTTTTCTTCGAGAAATATTATATATATTATTATATTAGAATTACATTAGAATACTTTCATCTCTGTCAGCAGCTGATTTTTTTCTCACCTACCATTACAGCTTCTAAGTACTGAACAGCATGAAATTTTTGCATGAGTTTAATTTCATGGATTGCCGATTTTTTACATTTCACGGGGACATATTTTTTTTGCATCTCAGGCAATTTCCTTTTCGATAATTCCCGTATGTACCCAAGATGCCTGCTCGATTAATTCTACAACTACATGAACAGCAACCCTTCTAGTACAGCTGTATAGTGTCCCTTTGGACGACCCATGTCTATAAACTGAACAGTTCCCATGTACTGGAGCCATTGATTGTTTGTTTTTAAGCAGGAGATGGTCTCCTAGTCTACAACAACAACAACAACAACAAAAATCTTTATTAGTTAGTTACCAAGTTTACCACTTCGCTATAAGTTGCAGTTGTAAAGAAGAGTTTGCAATCAATTAAAGTGCACCTAAACCCAAAATTGTTTTTTCACTTAATCAACTCTATGTACATTGAAAAGTTGAATAGTTAAATATTTATTGTTTTTAACGTTGCGTTAGTGAATTATAGAGGTTTGAATTTACAAAATGTTTGTAAGATGACATCAAATCAAGAATCATATTTATACAACTACTTGTTTCCACCTCCAAGTAATATTTTTTTACAAATCAATTGACTATTAACAGTTTTTATTTAGTATTTCTTCAATTGATTATCCGTAAGCTGTGAACTGCGTATTGTAAATTGAAGTAGAAATAATGGTCAAGTCTTGATTTGACATCATCTAAATAGCATTTTGAAACTTCAAATCTCTATAACTCACTAATGTGACGTTAAAAACAAGAAATATTTCACTATTCGACTTTTCAACGTACATTGATTTGATTAAAAGAAAAAACAATTGGGGGTTAGGTGCACTTTAAATTGAATTTCATTGATCTGAATATATGGAGTAAAGTTTTGTGGATTTTTTTTTTCACTAGTGGGAAATTCACAAAGATTAGATCCCACAAAAATTTCATGCCACACAGTAGGTTTAATTTATAACATTTTTTTGCCATCAGATGAAAACACTGTTGTTTTAGTAAAAATAAAACAATATTAATAAAGACAAGATATAATACAGAAAATCTCCAAAGTAAAAGGCTGGTCTTCTTGGTCTGTAGAAGTGAAGATATTATGACAAGATGTCGAAGAAGAATTGCTAAGAGGAGACAGCTCAGGCCAAGCCCATTTCTTCCAGCATTCGCTGGAGTTCCCCTTCCTGTAGAACAAAAGGAGATGAAGAGGTACAAACAATGATTTACAGATGAAAGAATTCAGGCAAGACCCATCTCCTCCAACGCGCTGCGTAGTTCAGCTTCCTGCGAAAAGTATGAAAGGAAGGCAGAGAGGAGGCTAAGAGAGGAATAGTTAGCAAGCATGCTCATCAGCAGTGGAGTTATGTTCAGTGATGTCAAGATGTAATTAACTTTTCCCTACTGTGAATAACAGAAATATATGATGACGATTAAGGAAAGTTTGTATTTTGACGTAGCCCTGGATGTAAGTGCAAATTGCAGGCAGAGATGTCAAGATGTAAATAAACTCTCCCTAGTGCAAATATAAGAAATGTATAGTGACCATTAGGGAGAATTTGTAATTCAACATAACCCAGTACAATGTATGTCAGTGCAAAGTGCATAAAATGACTGCTTCTGCCCATTTGTTTTGTAGAAATGTATGAAAAGTTACCAGAACAAATAATTTGTTTTTTGACATCAGGATATACAAGTGAATGTAGAGAGAATGCCACTAGTGAAGTGTCTACATCTAACGTGTATGAGCTGCATCACTACTTTGAAGCCTGATTAAATCAAGCCTCAAATTTTAAGGAAAAAAATTAAAAAGACAATGAAGTTTCTTGCTTCATACTTCATGGAAAGTTGACAAACAAATTTGCAGTGAGCGTATTTTCAATGTATATGTTAAACCAGAGAATTTGGTAAACGGTTTACATGTTATTTACATCTTTGACCATGTCCAACAAGGTAAATAAAAATGTTCAATGCAGTTTTCGATGCAGTTTCCCACCTGGGGTAAAGGAACTAAGCAAGCCCAGTGAATATGTATGTATGTGAGAGTGAAAAACATAGATACAGAGAATAGGGGCAAAGATGCATAATACAGCAGGCTGAACTATGAAATATGCATTTAGTGAATGATTATCGAGAAAGAAGTTAAGCAGTTTGTTATCAATGATATTTTATAAGTCAAAATTAATGAAGTTAATAAAAATTATTTAAATTTTTTAATAAAATTTAAAAATATATTATATAAAAAAAATTCCCATATTCAATGGAGTTTACAGTTTCAGTGACTGATTCTGCAACATTTATTTAGTGAACATTTATTAAAATAAATTAATTAGTATTAGCAGTTATTAATAAAATGTCTGTTAATGGCCTTTAAGGTGGCTCCCAACAGTTTCCAGCACTTTCCACGACGTAGATTTTGATGGGTCATTAAAACCACTCTTTTCAGTTGATGCTACAATCATGATATCAAACGAATGTCCAATGATTGGTGAACACGTTGTTGTCATTTTTGTGACACAATATGTTACTATAGCAACAGTGTAAGGTGGCTCTGAACCCCACCAACAGAATTTTTTAATGCCAAAAGTTGCATCTTATCCTACTGATCAAAATTCGACAATAAAAAATGGGGTTCACCGAGTCATGTTTGAGTTATTAACACTTAAAGCTAAAATTAAGGGTCTTTTCAGCATGTTATACTGTTGCTATAGTAAAATATTGTGTCACAAAAATGATAACAACGTGTTCACCAATCATTGGGCATTCGTTTGATATCATGATTGTAGCATCAACTGACAAAGAGTGGTTATAATGACCCATCAAATCCTAAGTCTTCAAAAGTGCTGGAAACTGTTGGGGCCACCTTAAATTAAATTAAAAATGGACCGGTAATACAGTCTGTTAATGTTTATTGTTTTGGTTATGAAGGAAAGAGGGGGAGGGGATCGGAGGAGGGCTTAATAAATTTCTTGCTCCAAATGGGAAGGGGGGGGGGGGGGGCGGCTTAATAGAGGATTTATGGTACATGAGAAAACAGACAACTTTTGATAACAGAGAAACAGGGAAAAGAACAAGGAGATAGGCACAGCAGTGACAGATCCGGACTCATTTTAAGGGGGCCCCGGGGAGGAAGAGGGGAAAAGGGGTGGGGGGTAGGGCATAGTGAAAATATTACAGACTGAAAAAAATTTCACCCCAGGGTGTGAGGTATTTTTCAGTATTAGCCACAATGATGAAATTGGAAAATTCTTGAACCATTCTGGGTAGCAACATAACTAAATGGTTACGAAAAGAGTCAGTTAGGCCAGATAAAGTTGTCTCTCTTCTCAGCTGAGATGGATTTTATATCACGCACAGTCTACAATAAATAAACAAATTTATTTTTCCCCGACATCAAATTTTTGCAGTTAAAGAAATTACAAAAAAAAAACATTCAAATTTCCCACAACCTCCCTTCCAGAAATCAAGTCCCATAGTAGTGACAGACACATCCGTTGTTGTACTTTTAATTTCAACCATTTTAGAGACTTCCCCTGTTGTTTATTGAGGTACAAATTGATAGTAAACAATACTTTCATAATGATTATGACAGGAGATCAATATGAAAGATTCTACATACCTCCTGTAGAAGATCTTGTGCCGAGATTGCCTTCAGAACATTTTTCTTGCTTGTTTCTTGAATCTCTCCTCCAAGTATTAGCTCGTCAAGCATAAAATAAGCTTCTTCAAAATTGAAAATGATGTCTAGCTCACAAACCTGTTAAGAAAAGAAACAATGCTAAATATTCAAAATTACATTAATGTCAAAGTAAAAGTGTGTTTCATAAGTAGTTTGCAGGCAGAGTTGGTTGCCTTTATTCTTGTCTCACCTGACAGCTTTTAAGACAACATTTGACATCATATAGCAATAAGTTGATAATTTATTAATGCTTATGTCGAAAATGGAGGTTGGGAGCCCAGGAACTTAGGGGCTGGTACCACAGATCAAAACCCAGGTTGAAAGAACACCTCATAAGCCTGTCCTACCCACAACCCAGCCACAAGCCCTGCCTGCCAAACCCAGCCCCAGCCCTAGCACCCGTCACACTGAAACTAAATGTTTGATTAAGTGGAAAACTACTAAGTAAATAATACTTAAAACTTTCGAAGATAAAAACTAAAGCTAAATGGAGAGGAGGGAAGGAAAAACACTAAACAACATGAGCTACAAAAAATGCCCTGTACACTGAGCAGAGTAAAAGAAATTTTTGTATTACCACCACATGCGAAGGGGCACGCATAAACCACACCAGAATACCACTGACCACGCAACCGCCTGAAGGCCCCGAAAACCGACCCACACAGTAACACAACACACGCAAACGCCAGAATGCTAAAGGACTGCCAGCACACCAAAAAATATGACAATAAACGCAAACACAATGCCAACCACTGAGCAAACTTGCTCCTAGTCGTTAACTAAGTTAAATTACATTTACCCCTATTAAAAGGAGACTTTAAGACTAATGATTTACAACTAACAAATAGTTCCACCAAGTTTCTGTTGTATGAAGTAACTAGGCGTACTACCAATCTTCCCAGGCATCAGTCCTTGCTCTACACCATGGCATGCGTGGATAGGATGCTATGTGCAAATGGTACACATAAATACTTTGAGATAGAGAGACACAATGTGAAGCAAAGGTTCTTTTCTTTATAAGCCCCAGGGTGTGGAATTTGACTAAAAATTCTTCTGAAAGTCAAATACCCCACATATCCCCCCCTCAAGATTAACATTGATAGGTGCTTTTGAATAAAAGTTTTTATTTTTAATATTTAATCTTTTTTGCTCTTAAATAAACAATGTACAAGGTTTTTTACATTTAGGTGCATAACATATAACAAAAAAAAAAAAGGAAAAAAAAGAAGTAGTTACTTACATGTTTTATGATTGAGATCCTGCATAAACTATTTAATTACATATATATAACGATAATCAATATAGATAAAAGTCAACTCGGAGAGGAGAACCATCTTCACATTGATAAATATGAAATTATATTTATTAAAATTTTTCCCATTGGAGTCTGTAGGTGATTTTTGATATAAAGTCGTTTAAAGTACTATTCTTCTTTTCTAGTTTTTGAATATACAGGAAGCGCTTTGCGAATGGTGTATAATAATTGAATTAAATAATAATTGAATAATAATTGAATTGAATTGAAATAAAAGTTTTGTGCGTGAGATTTTACCTACACTCCCAAAATACTTGTCAAGAAGTTCAACATATCTGTGAATTATTTCTAGTGTGAGGAGTTCATTGTCATCTTTTTCTATTGCCACACAGAAATAAAAGCTTGCATATCTGAGAAATAAAAAATTAATATCAAAATTAATGCCATAAAATGTTTCATTTCATGGGTAGTTAACCCAATGATAAAAGTTTAAATTTATTGCCTCCCACATCTGTATAATTTCTAAATAAATTTGCAGAACTCTTTCCATTATTACTATTTTATTTATTTTCTCTTTCCAGCAGTGTTCATGGACTTTTGCTTAAAATCTTGTTTGATTGGCATGGCTCCAATGGATTTTACCCCTAAGAGGTACCAATCCTAAAACAACACATATATTTTGTCATATTTTTTTGGCTCAATTCTAATTGTGGTCAGTTTAGATTTTAGTACCCTAAATGATACCAATCTACAAATTTTGACCTCTAAAAGGTACAGGGAGCATGACCCCCCATCATTTTTATACGGGAGTCCCCCGCTGGAGGCAGTTTCCCCTTCACGTTTTCCCCTGGGTTATTTGCAGAATATCCCGCAACTGATTTGCATCTCGTTGAACAACAAAAGTGCCTATTGTGTTATGCCTCATTCTACAAAGCATTTTGACACATGTACATGTAAATGAAGTTGTCGGGAGTTGGGGGTATTCTGCACTCACTTTGATGTTAAAATGTTATGGCAATCCCTTGAAATCTTGGTTGACTTTTAATCAAAATAAATAAATAAATGGTTTATTGGACTTTAAACAAGCTGCATCCATTATACTGAGTATTATACATGAGACATTCCACTTTTTAGCCGCACCCCCCCTATGGAAGGACATGTTTTGCAAAGGAGGGTTCGGATTTTTTCTTTAAAGAAGCCGACAAAATTTGGAGCCTTCGGATTTTTTTTTAAAGGTGCCGACAAAAAATCAACCCTTCGGATTTAATTTTTCAAAGGGCGCCGACAATAAATCGGGGGTTCGGATTCCTGCCAGCTGTTTTTATAATAACAAGACGCTGTGGGAGCGTATACTTGGGCGTCGTTGTATTTGGCGTATTGGAATGAAAATATCTTGAAAAATCTTCATGCACGTCAGTTTAGGGTTTGATGATAGGGAGTGCACTGAGTATTGGGATAGTCTTGTATGTTGTTGACTGTTGGTGCACATTTGTAAAGTGGAACACGTGAAGACTTACGTGAAGTGCGGGTGCAAGGATTATATTTAATGCTTGTAGAATTTGGAAAAGCTTAATTGTGGCCAGCGAAACTGCAAGCCGAAAACAGAGAATTCATGGTAGCGCATATTCTGTATTCAGGTTTCAAATTACCCTTTTGACATATGCAAATTCGGTGCATTTTTCCTGACAACTACAACAAACTTAAAAGGGCTAAATTTGTTTTCTGTCTTTTCTGCTACGTACCTTTCCCTGCTGTATGACATTGATTGTTATATTTAGTTTCATAAGATTTATCTTCACAATTGGTAAACATGAAGTTTGCGTGACGCTGGCACTTGGGGCCCTTGTTTACATAAAGTGACCTATTTTGGTTTCGTTCGCTTTCCGACTGAAAACTCACTCCACTCGAAATTTTTCCATAGCCGTTCACAGCCAGCCGTTCGAAATTTTTGTTCTGTTTCGGCCGTTCACTGCAAGCTGTTCAAAATAATTGTTCAGGCGTTCAAATGAAATTCGATCTGTTGGCAGATCTCGTTGCCTAGCACGTGATCAAAATCTGCCGTGAAGATGTAGTGCGAAAGTTATTTTGTTCTATCTAGAAGAGCTAGTCGTTTGAAACTGTATTTTTGTAATGGACGATTTTACATAAGTGACGATTTGTCCGCCTGTTTTAGCGTACGGATGGGAAAATGTCATAAATCGGACCGTTCCATTCTAAAGAGTCTAAAGATGTACATGTACCTTTGAGAATTCATAACTCAAATAATATTCCATCGATTCAATTGAATTAAAGACTGAATAATGGCTAAAGAGTAAGCGATCAACATATCAGAATTTATCTGCCACTAGAATTTAATTTTTGCCAGCGAGCCTATCAAGAAAAAGTTGAAGCTAGCCGAGACGCCAGCTGACCAGTATTCTTCTCCTCGTTACGCTTGACTGAGTTTGACACACGCGCATTAGAGCCCAATTGCAAATTCATGCACTACCAAACTGCATTTCATAACTTGGGCTCTCCGCCCAAGTAAAAAGCTGAATAATTATAAGCTTAAACACCTCATGATCACTACAATATTCCTTTTTTTACATTTTTATTCAGCTAGGCAAAAGCAAAGATTGGGATGATTTTATATTTACTTACCTTTTATACACAACTTTTAAGTCCTTGTACTCCAGGAAGCTACACATCTTTGGTTTTCGAGCAAGAACAGTGGTAATAAGATCGCGAGTTATTTTCTCCTTTTCTTTCTCCTCGAAGCAGTGTACCATTTTTGCAATCTAAGTTTGCCTTGACGGCTAAACAGCAGCATAAACTGAAACTAAAATAAAACAAAAACATTATTTCGTCGTGTTAAGCGTTGTATCGAAACCAAAAGAGACAAGAT
Source organism: Cladopsammia gracilis (assembly GCA_022457155.1). Lineage (NCBI taxonomy): Eukaryota > Metazoa > Cnidaria > Anthozoa > Scleractinia > Dendrophylliidae > Cladopsammia > Cladopsammia gracilis. The sequence goes on from JAJGOT010000227.1 coordinate 863,383, forward strand.
TTCGCGAATTCTTCGAAGGGAAATATAGTCAAAGCTCACCATTTTGATCTTCAAGGGCTAATGCGGGCTCGCTAAAAACCAGCAGTTGTTACCAAACACGCAGGAGTAACTCATGCCCAGAGCTTCTCGGTTTTATGTCACGCACGACACGTCACGCAACTGCAATGAAGAATTCATTGTTTTTATCGTGGTTACCCCATGGCCATCAAAATGATGGTTGAATCTTTACTACATTCCTACAATTTTTAATATTTAAACACAAACAAAATGCTTTTTTTTGTCTATGTCCTCTCGATGGTGGTGATGGACGGAAGAGATGCATCACCCCATCTAGATTAGGGGAAAAGGGAACTGGGGAGAGAGGGAAAGGACGCCTGTAATAAAGACCCTATTTGTTCATTTCTGTGGACGCTGGTGGCCGCAGAATTCTGATTGGCTAATTCGCGCTGGGTGGTAAACATAGTATTAATTCCCACGTGTAGTCATCCATGCATAAAAGCGCGTGCCAGTTTCTGATTGGTGAACGTATTGACAGTTGACGTAATTCGATTATAGGGAAATCGGTGGACGTAATGCAAGTAGCCCGGTTCTTATAGCAGGCGTTCCTTCCCTTCTCCCCTCTCTCTTTTCGCGCCCCCTCCCCCTCCCTGTTAACGCCTGCCACGCAGGCTACATCTAGATGGAAGCTACATGGACAAGGCAGGTATTCCACAGGGTTGTGTGGCAAGTTATCGAAACAAATGGTTTGTGAAAATGTCTTTGGTTGACTTTTGAATACACGGCTGGGTATTATGCATCTGTGGGGGAGGGACTTTGAGTCCAATATGAGAGTAAAACGTTTATTTAAATAAATGCTTGAAGTGTTTTGATGGACAGATGGTTTATTATAAATTATTGTTCTGATGAAAGGGTGCTTATTATTTTGGGTGTTAATTTCAGAACTGGTAAGAATATGATCCAATACTGTGACTGGTGATTTTATTGACCAAGGACAGTTTTAACTCCCAAGAGTAGAAAAATCCCAAATTTCATTTTGTAAAATATTGAAAAACAAATAGTACCAATATGCATAAGTACTGCAGAAGAGGTTTTATTTGAATGGTCACACCATAGGTTTCATCCACAAACTCAAAAGTAAAAACTACACTACATCATGTCTCCATAATTGGCTCTGGGGGTGAAAGGTTATTAAGTCAGAATTCAAACTTATTTATTGATACTAATGGTGTTCTTGGAGTTCTGTTCTGAACAATCCAAGTGATACCAATATCCATAACTTACACATCTAAAGAGGCAGCAACTTTGGAAGGCAACATTGTTTTATTACCAGGATTGTCATCTATTTTATTAATATATTGCTGTCTTCAAAGTCTAACAAAACAGAAATTTTGTTGTATGCTATGTTTTTACATCAGGTTGATGTCTGAAGCTACCACTACAAATCTTACATACAGTACTTTGGATGCAGGAATGTAACGCTACCGTACCTCTACCAATCACAACCACAGCTAAGATCTGCATAGAAATGCGGCACCACTAAATCATTTTTGTGGCAGATTCTCAGATGGGATCCCAAACGTACACTGTAACAGCACTATGAAACAGTGTCTTTGTTTACATTCTTTTGTGTTCGCAACAATGTTCAGTATGCTTCAGTTCAAGTTCAGGCCCTGGTTGTTCAAACAAACGACTTTCTCACATGTGAAAAAAGCGTTTTGTCCAATCACAAATGTATAAAATAAACAAATTGCATCATGGGCAGTGCTTTGTATGGCATTTACGCACTTGTTGGTTTGTATCAGAAATCTCCCTCGTTCGCTGTGCTCACAACCATTCGATTTCTGATACATATCCAACTCGTGTGTAAATACCGTACGTCCGCAGCTGCCCATGAAGTAATCTATATAAATTATCCACTTTTTGAACAACCGGGGCTAGGAATGGCACAGAGTGTGAGTGAATACGAGATTTCTCAGATTTCACATACTTTCTTTCTTGACAATAAATAATAGCAAATTAAAAGATATATTCTTGTTTCATATCTTCCTCGTCTTTTACCACAATCTAAAAAATGGTGTTATGAGGCTTTAATAACAGAAAAGCTTAAGGAAACATTCCCAAATAAAGGAACAGTGTTTCAGACCATCAGTACATAAATTATCTATTAAATGGAATTTTTTTAGGTTTTTAAAAACTTTCAGGACTTTTTGGAAAAGTTTATTGCAGGAGCAAAACCTTTTGTCTTTGTTCTGTTATCCGAGTGTTTTGTGGATGAAATGCGCTGAATTCTATCCCCATCATGAGAACGATGCGAAAGTACTCTCGAAATGTCGGCGATATTTTGTCGAATATTCACGAGAACAAAGAACGAAGAAGTCAAATCAAACTACAGAGAAGGTAAGCCTTAAAACTGCTGTTTAAATGTCTTGTTCAAACGACTTTTGTAAAGTATTAAACTCTGTGGACCGAACGAATAATTTGAACGACTTTCCTAACGCTTTCAACGCGTCAACGGCCTGGAAAAAAGTTTTGTACGCTTTTTTTATAAACGCTTCAAACGGCATGGATGAAAATTCGAACGGTTTTTCCAACGCTTCTAATGCTTTCCTAAACCATTTTAACGCAGTTTCCGAACTGCGATCAAACGCTTTTAGGCCGTTTAACAGATAACTGTTTAGTGTTCGTTTTCCCGTGGAAGGTCACATTTATCATGTTTTATTAATATATGACTTGCTGTTCTCGCTCAATTCTCGTTTGTTTGTCTTGCTCGTGCCAGCCGAATTATTACTATGACTTGCCACTTTCGATTCTCGCTGATAACCATATTTTTTACGGACTGAATCTGGCTGGTCACTCGCCGAGAAATTTCGTACGGCTTGCCTTCGGACGAGTTAAATATAACGTTTCCGAAACACGTGCCTTAATGGGCGTAAACTGTGCCTAAACTGTGCCTAAGCATTCTGTAAAACGTGCCGAACCTGTGCCTAGTCTGTGCCTTTTAATGTTTTTTTTTCTTGTGTGCTTTTGCGTGAAATCCGTGCCTTTCACAGAACGTGAATTGGTGCATAAGCACGGTGTTACGCTCGTGCACACAAGTAGCGTGCGCCAGGCCCAATGCTGTAGGGTTCTGGCTGCATTAATATTGGGCCAATGATGTAAGGCTCTGGCTACATTAATATTGGGCCAATGATGTAGGGCTCTGGCTATAGTGATATTGGGCCAATGATGTAGGGCTCTGGCTACATTAATATTGGACCAATGAAGTTGCGCTCTGGCTATATTAATATTGGGCCAATGATGTAGGGCTCTGGCTACATTAATATTGGGCCAATGTTGTAGGGCTCTGGCTATATTAATATTGGGCCAATGATGTAGGGCTCTGGCTACATTAATATTGGGCCAATGATGTAGGCCTCTCGCTGCATTAATATTGGGTCAATGATGTTGGGCTCTGGCTTCATTAATATTGGGCCAATGATGTAGGCCTCTCGCTGCATATATATTGGGCCAATGAAGTTGGGCTATGGCTATATTAATATTGGGCCAATGATGTAGGGCTCTGGCTACATTAATATTGGGGCAATGAAGCTGGCTCTGCTACATTAATATTGGGCCAATGAAGTTGGGCTCTGGCTACATTAATATTGGGCCAATGATGTAGGGCTTTGCCTACCTGAATATTGGGCCAATGAAGTTGGGCTTCGTCCACATTAATATTGGGCCAATGAAGTTGGGCTCTACTACATTAATATTGGGCCAATGATGTAGGCTTCTTGCTATAATATTGGGCCAATGAAGTTGGGCTCTGTCTACATTAACATTGGGCCAATGAAGTAGGGCTTTGCCTACCTGAATATTGGGCCAATGAAGTTGCGCTTCGGCCACATTAATATTGGGCCAATGATGTAGGCCTCTCGATGCATTAATATTTGGTCAATGAAGTTGGGCTCTACTACATTAATATTGGGCCAATGATGTAGGCCTCTTGCTATAATATTGGGCCAATGAAGTTGGGCTCTGGCTACATTAACATTGGGCCAATGAAGTAGGGCTTTCGCTAAATTAATATTTGGGCAATGAAGCTGGGCTCTGCTACATTAATATTGGGCCAATGAAGTTGGGCTCTGGCTACATTAATATTGGACCACTTAACCCGATTTCCCTTTTGAATTGGTTCATCTGCATCTAATAACATGTCAGCAAGTAGAAGAACCTCAATGATCCGTTTTCAGGCCGCCATTTTTGTTTGAAATATTCAAAAGTGGCGCCAAAACAACGGCGCAAAAGAGACAAACACATCAAGTTGCAAAAAACAATTGCAGCGTGTAACATCCCTCTCACGCAACTGCAATTGTCCGTGCAACTTGTTTCGCAACGCCGTTGCGAGACAAGTTGCAGAAAAAAATGCATCGTGTTACAGTGCCTTAAAAGTAACCAAAGCCGAGGCTTCGTGTTCTTGCTTGAGGTAAGCTGTTTACTTATTACGCAGAGTTATCATGTCAAACACAATTTTATCAATCGCTGGAAGTAGTCATGGAAACTACCGGAAAATATGGATTACGAAATCCTTTAGCTTGCGACCGCTGACCAATGTTTTTGTTGAAGTCAATAGCGTCAATGTACTATTTAGTACTATATTTATATTTAACACAAATTCATGCTTATTTTCAAACAATTCACTTTCATTTTTGGGAAAAATATACAAAAAAAAATAGTAATCATCACAGAGCCTATTGACAATCCTTATAAGTATTGACACTACTTGATGAATAACATCGCAGCACTTCACTGGCTCTCAGCTATTTCTAGTCTAGTCTCTATTCTCTTGGCAGATTCAACTGCTGTCAATTACACGGTTTGATGCGTGATGTAAATCCCAAGGTGTGATAAAGTTAACAACCGTGTAATTAAAGGTGGGCCGCGAGCTTTTCAAAACATCTTGCCAACAAATTCGTGTGCGGCAAGATTTTTTTTTGGAATCTTTAGATTCCTAATGGTTAGGGCGCGATGGCAAAAACATTTTCCGCAGAACATGGTTTTCAGTTAAAGGCTAGTTTTCACTAGCGCATAAGCACAAGCATAAGCCAACATAAGCAGACTCAGTAACGTGTTATTCATTAGTTCAAATTCTTCGAACAAAACAGAACAATAGGCACTAATGATCAACGTGTTACTGAGTCTGCGTATGTTGGCTTGTGCTTATGCTTATGCGCTAGTGAAAATCAGCCCTTAAAGCTTTGCCAAATAGCTAGCACGATGCGCGTGTCATTCGCTTGTTCGTTACGGTTTATTACTCGCGCTCTTTACAGAACTTTAATATGGCGGACGACTGAAGAGGCTCGAAGACCGAACTTTTTTATCAAACTACCGCGTTTGAACAGTGTTGAGATCGCTTTAAAGTTATTTTAAGTGCGTCGAATGTCTATAAAAGAAGTGATGTCCTATTCTTCTCGCTCTTTACAGAGCGTTTTGTCAACAAATTCGTGTGCGGCAAGATTTTCATTTTGACTCGTTAGATTCGCAATGGTCAGAGTACGATGGCAAAAACATTTTCCACAGAACATGGTTTTCAGTTAAAAGCTTTGCCAAATAGCGAGCGCGATGCGCGGGTCACTCGCTTGTTCGTTGTCTTTTGCTATGGGGATTTTAGATTTTTCAGATGTGTACTAAACCCTTTCACTCCCAGAGTCAATTATGGAGAAGTGTACTGTGGTCTGTCAATAAAATCCTATGGTGTGGCCATTCAGATGAAACCTCTTTGGCAGTACTTTTGCATGGTACCATTCGCTTTTCAATATTATACAAAATGAAATCTGGCATTTTTCTTGAATTATGATTTTTGGCACTTTTGGGAGTTAAGGGGTTAAAAAATAACTAGATGAACTTGTGCCTGTAGTCATTTTTTAAGCTTCTGTCAATTCTTCCCAGCAGCATGCAACTTGTATTCATGACAGCCCCATTTCCTCCAGTGTTCGCTGTAGTTCACCCTCCTGTGAAACAAACAAAACCACATCTATTACAGTAAAGTTCTCAGTCACTATTTTTGGTCTAACATTCTGGGGCAGGGGGGGAGAGAAGGGCAAACCACAGATTTTGCGCGGGAGCCACACAAGCCAGCCTCTCCCCAGTCTCACTCTGGTTACTCACACTCAGTCAGGCCCTAACTCATGCAAAATTAACACTGTCTTAACCTTCAAGTTCAAAGCACTTAAGAAGTTATTCTTGAACATCTAGATTTTTGCAAAGTTAACTTTTAGTTTCTTGTAATACCATATACTGTATATTTTTTTAGTATAAGCTACAAAGAGCTTCAAGACAATCCTTACTCAAATATACAAATGAGTAAATAGCTTTACAACTACAGATTGCTTTTTAAGTACATTTAGATTATAATTAAGAAGTTTTCTTCGAGAAATATTATATATATTATTATATTAGAATTACATTAGAATACTTTCATCTCTGTCAGCAGCTGATTTTTTTTTCTCACCTACCATTACAGCTTCTAAGTACTGAGCAGCATGAAATTTTTGCATGAGTTTAATTTCACGGATTAACGATTTTTTACATTTCACGGGGACATATTTTTTTGCATCTCAGGCAAGTTCCTGTTCGATAATTCCCGTATGTACCCCAAGATGCCTGCTCGATTAATTCTACAACTACATGAACAGCAACCCTTCTAGTACAGCTGTATGGTGTCCCTTTGGACGACCCATTTCTACAAACTGAACAGTTCCCATGTACTGGAGCCATTGATTGTTTGTTTTTAAGCAGGAGATGGTCTCCTTGTCTACAACAACAACAACAACAACAACAACAAAAATCTTTATTAGTTAGTTACCAAGTTTACCACTTTGCTATAAGTTGCAGTTGTAAAGAAGAGTTTGCAATCAATTAAATTGAATTTCATTGTTCTGAATATATGGAGTAAAGTTTTGTGGATTTTTTTTTTTCACTAGTGGGAAATTCATGAAGATTAGATCTCACAAAAATTTCATGCTACACAGTAGGTTTAATTTATAACTTATTTTTGCCATCAGATGAAAACACTCAATTTTAGGTTCGTGTTATAGTTAAAATAAAACAATATTAATAAAGACAAGATATAATACAGAAAACCTCCAAAGTAAAAGGCTGGTCTTCTTGGTCTGTACAAGTGAAGATATTATGACAAGATGTCGAAGAAGAATTTCTAAGAGGAGACAGTTCAGGCCAAGCCCATTTCTTCCAGCGTGCGCTGGAGTTCGCCTTCCTGTAGAACAAAAGGAGATGAAGAGGTACAAACAATGATTTACAGATGAAAGAATTCAGGCAAGACCCATCTCCTCCAACACGCTGCGTAGTTCAGCTTCCTGTAAAAAGTATGAAAGGAAGGCAGAGAGGAGGCTAAGAGAGAAATGGTTAGCAAGCATGCTCATCAGCAGTGGAGTTATGTTCAGTGATGTCAAGATGTAATTAACTTTTTCCTACTGTGAATAACAGAAATATATGATGACAATTAAGGAAAATTTGTATTTTGACGTAGCCCTGGATGTAAGTGCAAACTGCAGGCAGAGATGTCAAGATGTAAATAAACTCTCCCTAGTGCAAATATAAGAAATGTATAGTGACCATTAGGGAGAATTTGTAATTCAGCATAACCATGTATGTCAGTGCAAAGTGCATAAAATGACTGCTTCTGCCCATTTGTTTTGTAGAAATGTATGAAAAGTTACCAGAACAAATAATTTGTTTTTTGACATCAGGATATACAAGAGAATGTAGAGAGAATGCTACTAGTGAATGGTCTACATCTAACATGTATGAGCTGCATCACTAACTTTGAAGCCTGATTAAATCAAGCCTCAAATTTAAAGGAAAAAAATTAAAAAGACAATGAAGTTTCTTGCTTCATACTTCATGGAAAGTTGACAAACAAATTTGCAGTGAGCGTATTTTCAATGTATATGTTAAACCAGAGAATTTGGTAAATGGTTTACATGTGATTTACATCTTTGACCATGTCCATCAAGGTAAATAAAAATGTTCAATGCAGTTTTCAATGCAGTTTCCCACCTGGGGTAAAGGAACTAAGCAAGCCCAGTGAGTATGTATGTATGTGAGAGTGAAAAACATAGATACAAATAGGGGCAAAGATGCAAAAATGATACAAATAGATACAAATAGGGGCAAAGATGCATAATACAGCGGCTGAACTATGAAATAGGCATTTAGTGAATGATTATCAAGAAAGAAGTTAAGCATTTTGTTATCAATGATATTTTATAAGTCAAAATTAATGAAGTTAATAAAATTATTTAAATTTTTTAATAAAATTTAAAAATATATTATATAAAAAAAATTCCCATATTCAATGGAGTTTACAGTTTCAGTGACTGATTCTGCAACATTTATTTAGTGAACATTTATTAAAATAAATTAATTAGTATTAGCAGTTATTAATAAAATGTCTGTTAATGGCCTTTAAGGTGGCTCCCAACAGTTTCCAGCACTTTCCACAACGTAGATTTTGATGGGTCATTAAAACCACTCTTTTCAGTTGATGCTACAATCATGATATCAAACGAATGCCCAATGATTGGTGAACACGTTGTTGTCATTTTTGTGACACAATATGTTACTATAGCAACAGTGTAAGGTGGCTCTGAACCCCACCAACAGAATTTTTTAATGCCAAAAGTTGCATCTTATCCTACTGATCAAAATTCGACAATAAAAAATGGGGTTCACCGAGTCATGTTTGAGTTATTAACACTTAAAGCTAAAATTAAGGGTGTTTTCAGCACGTTATACTGTTGCTATAGTAAAATATTGTGTCACAAAAATGATAACAACGTGTTCACCAATCATTGGGCATTCGTTTGATATCATGATTGTAGCATCAACTGAAAAGAGTGGTTATAATGACCCATCAAATTCTAAGTCTTGAAAAGTGCTGGAAACTGTTGGGGGCCACCTTAAATTAAATTAAAAATGGCCCGGTAATACAGTCTGTTAATGTTTATTGTTTTGGTTATGAAGGAAAGAGGGAGAGGGGATCATCGGAGGGCTTAATAAATTTCTTGCTCCAAACAGGAAGGGGGGGGGGGGGTGTTATTTGAGAAGGGGGGGCTTAATAGAGGATTTACAGTACAAGAGAAAACAGACAACTTTTCATAACAGAGAAACAGGGAAAAGAACAAGGAGATAGGCACAGCAGTGACAGATCCGGACTCATCTTAAGGGGGTCCCGGGGAGGAAGAGGGGGAAAGGGGTGGGGGGTGGGGCATAGTGAAAATATTGCAGACTGAAAAAAATTTCACCCCAGGGTGTGAGGTATTTTTCAGTATTAGCCACAATGATGAAATTGGAAAATTCTTGAACCATTCTGGGTAGCAACATAACTAAATGGTTACGAAAAGAGTCAGTTAGGCCAGATAAAGTTGTCTCTCTTCTCAGCTGAGATGGATTTTATATCACGCACAGTCTACAGTAAATAAGCAAATTTATTTTTCCCGACATCAAATTTTTGCAGTTAAAGAAATTACAAAAAAAAAACATTCAAATTTCCCACAACCTCCCTTCCAGAAATCGAGTCCCATAGTAGTGATAGACACATCCATTGTTGTACTTTTGATTTCAACCATTTTAGAGACTTCCCCTGTTTTTTATTGAGGTATCACTCTATCACTACTATGGGAAACAGTAAACAATACTTTCATAATGATTATAACAGGGGATCAATGAATGATTCTATATACCTCCTGTAGAAGATCTTGTGCCGAGATTGCCTTCAGAACATTTTTCTTGCTTGTTTCTTGTATCTCTCCTCCAAGTATTAGCTCGTCAAGCATAAAATAAGCTTTTTCAAAATTGAAAATGATGTCTAGCTCACAAACCTGTTAAGAAACGAAACAATGCTATATATTCAAAATTACGTTAATGTCAAAGTAAAAGTGTGTTTCATAAGTAGTTTTAACTGACAAGATGTTATGCAGGCAGAGTTGGTTGCCTTTATTCTTGTCTCACCTGACAGCTTTTAAGACAACATTTGACATCATATAGCAATAAGTTGACAATTTATTAAACACCTATGTTGAAAATGGAGGTTGGGAGCCCAGGAACCTGGGGGCTGGTACCGCAGATCAAAACCCAGGTCGAAAGAACACCCCATAAGCTTGTCCTACCCACAACCCAGCCACAAGCCCTGCCTGCCAAACCCAGCCCCAGCCATAGCATCCATCATACTGAAACTAAACGTTTGATTAAGTGGAAAACTACTAAGTTAATGTGTTCACTTAAAACTTTCGAAGATAAAAACTAAAGCTAAAGAGAGAGGAGGGAAGGAAAAACACTAAACAACATAAGCTACAAAAAATGCCCTGTACACTGAGCAGAGTAAAATAAATTTTTGTATTACCGCCACATGCGAAGGGGCACACATAAACCAGACCAGAATACCACTGACCACGCAACCGCCTGAAGGCCCGGAAAACCGACCCACACAGTAACACAACGCACGCAAATGCTAGAATGCTAAAGGACTGCCAGCACACCAAAAAATATGCCAATAAACACAAACACAATGCCAACCACTGAGCAAACTTGCACCTAGTCGTTAACTAAGTTAAATTACATTTACCCCGGTTAAAATTTAGGTATAGAAGGAGACTTCAAGACTAATGATTTACAACTAACAAATAGTTCCACCAAGTTTCTGTTGTTTGAAGTAACTAGGAGTACCACCAATCTTCCCAGGCATCAGTCCTTGCTCTACCACGGCATGCATGGATAGGATGCTAGTCCATTACAAGGTCATCCCCAGCAATGGTAAACATACATTGTAAATACTTTGAGATAGAGAGAGACAATGTGAAGCAAAGGTTCTTTTCTTTATAAGCCCCAGGGTGTGGAATTTGACCAAAAATTCTTCTGAAAGTCAAATACCCCACATATCTCCCCCCTCCCCCTCACGATTAACATTGATAGGTGCATAAATAAAAGTTTTGAAAGAGAGATTTTACTTACACTCCCAAAATACTTGTCAAGAAGCTCAACATATCTGTGAATTATTTCCAGTGTGAGGAGTTCATTGTCATCTTTTTCTATTGCCACACAGAAATACAAACTTGCATATCTGAGAAATAAAACATTAATATCAAAATTAAGGTGGCTTGAAGTAGTTTTTTTGGGTCACACTTCCCTTTTTGAATGCGCTTATACATAATCTTACTTTAGCTCAATAAATCTGAATTTCATACCAGATATTAGGCTTGGATGAAAGTTTTGGATGATGTTCTTTTTAAACTAATCAGCGTTTCCATAGCAACGGTAAACAAATATGGCGAGAAACAGCTTTTCCTAAATATCTTTCGATTTTGGGGCTACCCGTGACAAGCGAATAAATGCGCTATAATCTACACATCGTTGCACACTAAATGGGAAAATTTCAAACAAATTTAACTGTTCGATTTTGAGTAAATTGAAAAAACATTTTTTAAAATGTGTTTTTCATGTTTGAAATATAAGCAGTCAAAACATTTCATAGGTCTCACAAATTATCATTAAATTGCCACAGAAAGTTTCCTTGGACTTAAAATATTACTCCCTGCAAATAGCTCTGACTAACTCCTCGGCAATAAAGAGATCGAGCTTTTCATTCAAATGCAGTTTTGCTTGACGTTTTCACTCTTTAAAAGTTTCAAATGCATTTGCATATAAATTCAAAACAAACAAATGAAGATGTTTGATATCTTCCCAGTATGTTTTTAAATATATAGGCAATATTATTTCCAAGCTTCAGTCCAATTGATTCAGAGGAACATCCCGAAAAGAACCGTTGAAGTTCGAGTACGAAAGCAGCGACCTCAGGATGAAAATCCAGTACAACGAGCGTGACATCACATGTTTATTTCACATGAGCGCTCAGTGACAAATGTCTTGAGCGCCCGCAAAATATTTTCAGAATGCCTTCCCAAAAAAATTCAGCTTAAATTTATCAGGAATAATACAAAATACTATTACAAAACACTTTCTCCTGTTAACTCTTGCGAAATTATCGGCATTGAGGGTTACTTTTCGTGTCCTTTATATACGAGTGCCGGACCAGCAAGACCACTATTTTTCGAATTACGAGAATTGGAAAAAAAGCCTGAATTTTTTTCAGGCTTCTTTTCGCAATTGCTTAAATTGCGTTCATAACTGCGAGGATCTTTCTTCATTTGATTTCATTTCCGCAGTTCATATATGATTTATTTCATATATATCATTTCACACTCACTCCTTTCACGGGAACATATGAACCTACAATTGACCTGCTCCCAACGTCAGTGGCTTCATAGCTCAGTTGGTAGAGCATCGCACCGGTATCGTGAGGTCACGGGTTCGAACCCCATTGAAGTCCTGAATTTTTTTTTCAGGCTTCTTTTCGCAATTGCTTAAATTATGTTCATAACTGCGAAGATCTTTCTTCATTTGCTTTCATTTCCGCAGTTCATATATGATTTATTTCATATATATCATTTCAAAAGTATTTGAGGAAGGACGTTTTTAGGTTAAGACGTAATAGAGAACCATAAAAGCTATCTCCAGGCAAAATATTAGCTCACGAAGTGTCGATTCAAGTAAGATATACGAAATTGTGTCCTTTAGTGCCGCACCAGGGTCCACATACTGTATAAGCTTAAACGGTAACCGCTTAAACACCTCATGATCACTTCCTTTTTTTATATTTTTATTCAGCTAGGCAGAAGCAAAGATTGGGATGATTTTATATTTACTTACCTTTTATACACCACTTTTAAGTCCTTGTACTCCAGGAAGCTACACATCTTTGGTTTTCGAGCAAGAACCGTGGTAATAAGATCGCGAGTTATTTTCTTCTTTTCTTTCTGGCTCGAAGCAGTGTACCATTTTTGCAATCTAAGTTTGCCTTGACGGCTAAACAGCAGCATAAACTGAAACTAAAATAAAACAAAAACATTATTTCGTCGTGTTAAGCGTTGTATCGAAACCAAAAGAGACAAGATTTCGCGAATTCTTCGAAGGGAAATATAGTCAAAGCTCACCATTTTGATTTTCAAGGGCTAATGCGGGCTCGCTAAAAACCAGCAGTTGTTACCAAACACGCAGGAGTAACTCATGCCCAGAGCTTCTCGGTTTTCTGTCACGCACGACACGTCACGCAACTGCAATGAAGAATTTATTGTTTTTATCGCGGTTACCCCATGGCCATCAAAATGATGGTTGAATCTTTACTACATTCCTACAATTTTTAATATTTAAACACAAACAAAATGCCTTTTTTGTCTATGTCCTCCCGATGGAAGAGGTGCATCACCCCATCTAGATTAGGGGAGAAGGGAACTGGGGAGAGAGGGAAAGGACGCCTGTAATAAAGACCCCTATTTGTTCATTTCTGTGAACGCTGCATGGTGGCCGCAGAATTCTGATTGGCTAATTCGCGCTGGGTGGTAAACATAGTATTAATTCCCACGTGTAGTCATCCATGCATAAAAGCGCATGCCAGTTTCTGATTGGTGAACGTATTGACAGTTGACGTAATTCGATTATAAGGAAAATCGGTGGACGTAATGCAAGTGGCCCGGTTCTTATAGCAGGCGTTCCTTCCCTTCTCCCCTCTCTTTTTTCGCGCCCCCTCCCCCTCCCTGTTTACGCCTGCCACGCAGGCTACATCTAGATGGAAGCTACATGGACAAGGCAGGTATTCCACAGGGTTGTGTGGCAAGTTATCGAAACAAATGGTCTGTGAAATTGTCTTTGGTAGACTTTCGGATACACGGCTGGGTATTATGCATCTGTGGGGGAGGGACTTTGAGTCCAATATGAGAGTAAAACGTTTATTTTAATAAATGCTTGAAGTGTTTAGATGGATAGATGGTTTATCATAAATTATTGATCTGATGAAAGGGTGCTTATTATTTTGGGTGTTAATTTCAGAACTGGTAAGAATATGATCCAATACTGTAACTGGTGATTTTATTGACCAAGGACAGTTTTAACCCTTTAACTCCCAAGAGTAGAAAAATCCCAAATTTCATTTTGTAAAATATTGAAAAACAAATAGTACCAATATGCATAAGTACTGCAGAAGAGGTTTTATTTGAATGGTCACACCATAGGTTTCATCCACAAACTCAAAAGTAAAAACTACACTACATCATGTCTCCATAATAGACCTCTTTCATAATGGCGGCCGATTTATTTCTTTTATATGTATGTTAATTAGCCTCACTGGCCCCTTTTTGGAGTAAAAATTCTTTTCAATTTTGCACATGTTACCAAGGCCAGTGAGGCTAATTAACATACATATAAAAGTATAAATAAATCAGCCGCCATTATGAAAGAGGTCTATTGGCTCTGAGAGTAAAGGGGTTAACGAGTCTGAATTCAAACTTATTTATTGATACTAATGGTGTTCTTGGAGTTCTGTTCTGAACGCTCCAAGTGATACCAATATCCATAACTTACACATCTAAAGAGGCAGCAACTTTGGAAGGCAACATTGTTTTATTACCAGGATTGTCATCTATTTTATTAATATATTGCTGTCTTCAAAGTCTAACAAAACAGAAATTTTGTTGTATGCTATGTTTTTACATCAGGTTGATGTCTGAAGGTACCACTACAAATCTTACATACAGTACTTTGGATGCAAGAATGTAACGCTACCGTACCTCTACCAATCACAACCACAGCTAAGATCTGCATAGAAATGCAGCACCACTACATCATTTTTGTGGCAGATTCTCAGATGGGATCCCATACGTACACTGCAACAGCACTATGAAACAGTGTCTTTGTTTACATTCTTTTGTGTTCGCAACAATGTTCAGTATTCAGGCCCTGGTTGTTCAAACAAACGACTTTCTCACATGTGAAAAAAGCGTTTTGTCCAATCACAAATGTATAAAATAAACAAATTACATCATGGGCAGTGCTTTGTATAGCATTTACGCACTTGTTGGTTTGTATCAGAAATCTCCCTCGTTCGCTGTGCTCACCCATTCGATTTCTGATACATAACCAACTCGTGTGTAAATACCGTACGTCCGCAGCTGCCCATGAATTATCCACTTTTTGAACAACCGGGGCCAGGAATGGCACAGAGTGTGAGTGAATACGAGATTTCTCAGATTTCACATATTTTCTTTCTTGACAATAAATAATACCAAATTAAAAGATATATTCTTGTTTCATATCTTCCTCGTCTTTTACCACAATCTAAAAAATGGTGTTATGAGGCTTTAATAACAGAAAAGCTTAAGGAAACATTCCCAAATAAAGGAACAGTGTTTCAGACCATCAGTACATGAATTATCTATTAAATGGAATTTTTTTAGGTTTTTAAAAACTTTCAGGACTTTTTGGAAAAGTTTATTGCAGGAGCAAAACCTTTTGTCTTTCTTCTGTTATCTGAGTGTTTTGTGGATGAAATGCGCTGAATTCTATCCCCATCATGAGAACGATGCGAAAGTACTCTCGAAATGTCGGCGATATTTTGTCGAATATTCACGAGAACAAAGAACGAAGAAGTCAAATCAAACTACAGAGAAGGTAAGCCTTAAAACTGCTGTTTAAATGTTTTGTTCAAACGACTTTTGTAAAGTATTAAACTCTGTGGACCGAACGAATAATTTGAACGACTTTCCTAACGCTTTCAACGCGTCAACGGCCTGGAAAAAAGTTTTGTATGCTTTTTTAATAAACGCTTCAAACGGCATGGATGAAAATTCGAACGGTTTTTCCAACGCTTCTAATGCTTTCCTAAACCATTTTAACGCAGTTTCCGAACTGCGATCAAACGCTTTTAGGCCGTTTAACAGATAACTGTTTAGTGTTCGTTTTCCCGTGGAAGGTCACATTTATCATGTTTTATTAATACATGACTTGCTGTTCTCGCTCAATTCTCGTTTGTTTCTCTTGCTCGTGTCAGCCGAATTATTACTATGACTTGTCACTTTCGATTCTCGCTGATAACCATATTTTTTACGGACTGAATCTGGCTGGTCACTCGCCGAGAATTTTCGTACGGCTTGCCTTCGGACGTGTTAAATATAACGTTTCCGAAACACGTGCCTAAATGGGCGTAAACTGTGCCTAAGCATTCTGTAAAACGTGCCGAACCTGTGCCTAGTCTGTGCCTCTTAATGTTTTTTTATTGTGTGCTTTTGCGTGAAATCCGTGCCTTTCACATAACGTGAATTGGTGCATAAGCACGGTGTTACGCTCGTGTACACAAGTAGCGTGCGCCAGGCCCAATGCTGTAGGGTTCTGGCTGCATTAATATTGGGCCAATGATGTAAGGCTCTGGCCACATTATTGGGCCAATGATGTAGGGCTCTGGCTACCCGAATATTGGGAAAATGAAGCTGGACTCTGGCTACATTAATATTGAACAAATGAAGTTGCGCTCTGGCTATATTAATATTGGGCAATGATGTAGGGCTCTGGCTACCTGAATATTGGGCCAATGAAGCTGGACTCTGGCTACATTAATATTGGACCAATGAAGTTGCACTCTGGCTATAATAATATTGGGCCAATGATGTAGGGCTCTGGCTTCATTAATATTGGGCCAATGAAGTTGGGCTCTGGCTATATTAATATTGGGCCAATGATGTAGGGCTCTGGCTACATTAATATTGGGCCAATGAAGTTGCGCTCTGGCTATATTGATATTGGGCCAATGATGTAGGGCTCTGGATGCATTAATATTGGGCCAATGATGTAGGGCTCTGGCTACATTAATATCGGGCCAATGAAGTTGCGCTCTGGCTATATTAATATTGGACCAATGATGTAGGGCTCTGGCTGCATTAATATTGGGCCAATGAATTTGCGCTCTGGCTATATTAATATTGGGCCAATGATGTAGGCCTCTCGCTGCATTAATATTGGGTCAATGATGTTGGGCTCTGGCTTCATTAATATTTGGCCAATGATGTAGGCCTCTCGCTGCATTAATATTGGGCCAATGATGTAGGGCTCTGGCTACATTAATATTGGGGCAATGAAGCTGGGCTCTGCTACATTAATATTGGGCCAATGAAGTTGGGCTCTGGCTACATTAATATTGGACAATGATGTAGGGCTTTGCCTACCTGAATATTGGGCCAATGAAGTTGGGCTTCGGCCACATTAATATTTGGCCGATGATGTAGGCCTCTCGCTGCATTAATATTGGGCCAATGAAGTTGGGCTCTACTACATTAATATTTGGCCAATGATGTAGGCCTCTTGCTACATAAATATTGGGCCAATGAAGTTGGGCTCTGGCTACATTCACATTGGGCCAATGAAGTTGGGCTTTCGCTAAATTAATATTTGGGCAATGAAGCTGGGCTCTGCTACATTAATATTGGGCCACTTAACCCAATTAACCCGATTTCCCTTTTGAATTGGTTCATCTTCATCTAATAACATGTCAGCAAGTAGAAGAACCTCAATGATCCGTTTTCAGGCCGCCATTTTTGTTTGAAATATTCAAAAGTGGCGCCAAAACAACAGCGCGAAAGAGACAAACACATCAAGTTGCAAAAAACAATTGCAGCGTGTAACATCCCTCTCACGCAACTGCAATTGTCCGTGCAACTTGTTTCGCAACGCCGTTGCGAGACAAGTTGCAGAAAAAATTGCATTGTCTAACAGTGCCTTAAAAGTAACCAAAGCCGAGGCTTTGTGTTCTTGCTTGAGGTAAGCTGTTTACTTATTACGAAGAGTTATCATGTCAAACACAATTTTATCAATCGCTGGAAGTAGTCATGGAAACTACCGGAAAATATGGATTACGAAATCCTTTAGCTTGCGACCGCTGACCAATGTTTTTGCTGAAGCGTCAATGTACTATTTAGTATTATATTTATATTTAACACAAATTCATGCTTATTTTCAAACAATTCACTTTCATTTTTGGGAAAAATATACAAAAAAAATAGTAATCATCACAGAGCCTATTGACAATCCTTAGAAGTATTGACACTATTTGATGAATAACATCGCAGCACTTCACTGGCTCTCAGCTATTTCTAGTCTAGTCTATTCTCTTGGCAGATTCAACTGCTGTCAATTACACGGTTTGATGCGTGATGTAAATCCCAAGGTGTGATAAAGTTAACAACTGTGTAATTAAAGGTGGGCCGCGAGCTTTTCAAAACATTTTGCCAACAAATTCGTGTGCGGCAAGATTATTTTTTTTTTGGAATCTTTAGATTCCTAATGGTTAGGGCGAGATGGCAAAAACATTTTCCGCAGAACATGGTTTTCAGTTAAAGGCTGGTTTTCACTAGCGCATAAGCACAAGCATAAGCCAATATAAGCAGACTCAGTAACGTGTTATTCATTAGTTCAAATTGTTCGAACACAACAGAACAATAGGCACTAATGATCAACGTGTTACTGAGTCTGCGTATGTTGGCTTGTGCTTATGCTTATGCGCTAGTGAAAATCAGCCCTTAAAGCTTTGCCAAATAGCTAGCACGATGCGCGTGTCATTCGCTTGTTCGTTACGGTTTATTACTCGCGCTCTTTAAAGAACTTTAATATGGCGGACAACTGAAGAGGCTCGAAGACCGAACTTTTTTTTATCAAACTACCGCGTTTTAACAGTGTTTAGATCGCTTTAAAGTTATTTTAAGTGCGTCGAATGTCTATAAAAGAAGTGATGTCCTATTCTTCTCGCTCTTTACAGAGCGTTTTGTCAACAAATTCGTGTGCGGCAAGATTTTCATTTTGACTCGTTAGATTCGCAATGGTCAGAGTACGATGGCAAAAACATTTTCCACAGAACATGGTTTTCAGTTAAAAGCTTTGCCAAATAGCGAGCGCGATGCGCGGGTCACTCGCTTGTTCGTTGTCTTTGCAATGGGGATTTTAGATTTTTCAGATGTGTACTTGTTGGAGGTTAAGAATTGACAGATGAAAGTTAAACCCTTTCACTCCCAGAGTCAATTATGGAGAAGTGTACTGCGGTCTGTCAATAAAATCCTATGGTGTGGCCATTCAAATGAAACCTCTTTGGCAGTACTTTTGCATGGTACCATTCGCTTTTCAATATTATACAAAATGAAATCTGGCATTTTTCTTGAATTTTGATTTTCGGCACTCTTGAGAGTTAAGGGGTTAAAAAATAACTAGAGGAACTTGTGCCTGTAGACATTTTTTAAGCTTCTGTCAATTCTTCCCAGCAGCATGCAACTTGTATTCATGACAGCCCCATTTCCTCCAGTGTTCGCTGTAGTTCACCCTCCTGTCAAACAAACAAAACCACATCTATTACAGTAAAGTTCTCAGTCACTATTTTTGGTCTAACATTCTGGGGCAGGGGGGAGAAAGGCAAACCACAGATTTTGCGCGGGAGCCACACAAGCCAGCCTCTCCCCAGTCTCACTCTGGTTACTCACACTCAGTCAGGCCCTAACTCATGCAAAATTAACACTGTCTTAAACTTTAAGTTCAAAGCACTTAAGAAGTTATTCTTGAACATATAGATTTTTGCAAAGTTAACTTTTAGTTTCTTGTAATACCATATACTGTATATTTTTTTAGTATAAGCTACAAAGAGCTTTAAGACAATCCTTACTCAAATATACAAATGAGTAAATAGCTTTACAACTACAGATTGCTTTTTAAGTACATTTAGATTATAATTAAGAAGTTTTCTTCGAGAAATATTATATATATTATTATATGAGAATTACATTAGAATACTTTCATCTCTGTCAGCAGCTGATTTTTTTTTCTCACCTACCATTACAGCTTCTAAGTACCGAGCAGCATGAAATTTTTGCATGAGTTTAATTTCACAGATTGCCAATTTTTTACATTCCACGGGGACATATTTTTTTGCATCTCAGGCAAGTTTCTGTTCGATAATTCCCGTATGTACCCCAAGATGCCTGCTCGATTAATTCTACAACTACATGAACAGCAACCCTTCTAGTACAGCTGTATGGTGTCCCTTTGGACGACCCATTTCTACAAACTGAACAGTTCCCATGTACTGGAGCCATTGATTGTTGGTTTTTAAGCAGGAGATGGTCTCCTTGTCTACAACAACAACAACAACAAAAATCTTTATTAGTTAGTTACCAAGTTTACCACTTCACTATAAGTTGCATTTGTAAAGAAGAGTTTGCAATCAATTAAATTGAATTTCATTGATCTGAATATATGGAGTAAAGTTTTGTGGATTTTTTTTTCACTAGTGGGAAATTCATGAAGGTTAGATCACACAAAAATTTCATGCTACACAGTAGGTTTAATTTATAACTTATTTTTGCCATCAGATGAAAACACTCAATTTTAGGTTCGTGTTATAGTTAAAATAAAACAATATTAATAAAGACAAGATATAATACAGAAAACCTCCAAAGTAAAAGGCTGGTCTTCTTGGTCTGTACAAGTGAAGATATTATGACAAGATGTCGAAGAAGAATTTCTAAGAGGAGACAGTTCAGGCCAAGCCCATTTCTTCCAGCGTGCGCTGGAGTTCGCCTTCCTGTAGAACAAAAGGAGATGAAGAGGTACAAACAATGATTTACAGATGAAAGAATTCAGGCAAGACCCATCTCCTCCAACGCGCTGCGTAGTTCAGCTTCCTGTAAAAAGTAAGAAAGGAAGGCAGAGAGGAGGCTAAGAGAGGAATGGTTAGCAAGCATGCTCATCAGCAGTGGAGTTATGTTCAGTGATGTCAAGATGTAATTAACTTTTCCCTACTGTGAATAACAGAAATATATGATGACAATTAAGGAAAATTTGTATTTTGACGTAGCCCTGGATGTAAGTGCAAATTGCAGGCAGAGATGTCAACATGTAAATAAACTCTCCCTAGTGCAAATATAAGAAATGTATAGTGACCATTAGGGAGAATTTGTAATTCAACATAACCCAGTACAATGTATGTCAGTGCAAAGTGCATAAAATGACTGCTTCTGCCCATTTGTTTTGTAGAAATGTATGAAAAGTTACCAGAACAAATAATTTGTTTTTTGACATCAGGATATACAAGAGAATGTAGAGAGAATGTCACTGGTGAATGGTCTACATCTAACATGTATGAGCTGCATCACTTACTTTGAAGCCTGATTAAATCAAGCCTCAAATTTTAAGGAAAAAAATTAAAAAGACAATGAAGTTTCTTGCTTCATACTTCATGGAAAGTTGACAAACAAATTTGCAGTGAGTTATTTTCAATGTATATGTTAAACCAGAGAATTTGGTAAATGGTTTACATGTGATTTACATCTTTGACCATGTCCATCAAGGTAAATAATGTTCAATGCAGTTTCCCACCTGGGGTAAAGGAACTAAGCAAGCCCAGTGAATATGTATGTATGCGAGAGTGAAAAACATAGATAGAGAATAGGGACAAAGATGCATAATACAGCAGCTGAACTATGAAATATGCATTTAGTGAATGATTATCAAGAAAGAAGTTAAGCAGTTTGTTATCAATGATATTTTATAAGTCAAAATTAATGAAGTTAATAAAATTATTTAAATTTTTTAATAAAATTTAAAAATATATTATATAAAAAAAATTCCCATATTCAATGGAGTTCACAGTTTCAGTGACTGATTCTGCAACATTTATTTAGTGAACATTTATTAAAATAAATTAATTAGTATTAGCAGTTATTAATAAAATGTCTGTTAATGGCCTTTAAGGTGGCTCCCAACAGTTTCCAGCACTTTCCATGACGTAGATTTTGATGGGTCATTAAAACCACTCTTTTCAGTTGATGCTACAATCATGATATCAAACGAATGTCCAATGATTGGTGAACACGTTGTTGTCATTTTTGTGACACAATATGTTACTATAGCAACAGTTTAAGGTGGCTCTGAACCCCACCAACAGAATTTTTTAATGCCAAAAGTTGCATCTTATTCTACTGATCAAAATTCGACAATAAAAAATGGGGTTCACCGAGTCATGTTTGAGTTATTAACACTTAAAGCTAAAATTAAGGGTGTTTTCAGCACGTTATACTGTTGCTATAGTAAAATACTGTGTCACAAAAATGATAACAACGTCTTCACCAATCATTGGGCATTCATTTGATATCATGATTGTAGCATCAACTGACAAAGAGTGGTTATAATGACCCATCAAATTCTAAGTCTTGAAAAGTGCTGAAACTGTTTGGGGCCACCTTAAATTAAATTAAAAATGAACCGGTAATACAGTCTGTTAATGTTTATTGTTTTGGTTATGAAGGAAAGAGGGGGAGGGGATCAGAGGAGGGCTTAATAAATTTCTTGCTCCAAACGGGAGGGGGGGGGGGGGGGGGGGTTAATAGAGGATTTACAGTACATGAGAAAACAGACAACTTTTCATAACAGAGAAACAGGGAAAAGAACAAGGAGATAGGCACAGCAGTGACAGATCCGGACTCATTTTAAGGGGGTCCTGGGGAGGAAGAGGGGGAAAGGGGTGGGGGGTGGGGCATAGTGAAAATATTACAGACTGAAAAAAATTTCACCCCAGGGTGTGAGGTATTTTTCAGTATTAGCCACAATGATGAAATTGGAAAATTCTTGAACCATTCTGGGTAGCAACATAACTAAATGGTTACGAAAAGAGTCAGTTAGGCCAGATAAAGTTGTCTCTCTTCTCAGCTGAGATGGATTTTATATCACGCACAGTCTACAGTAAATAAGCAAATTTATTTTTCCCGACATCAAATTTTTGCAGTTAAAGAAATTACAAAAAAAAAACATTCAAATTTCCCACAACCTCCCTTCCAGAAATCGACTCCCATAGTAGTGATAGACACATCCATTGTTGTACTTTTGATTTCAACCATTTTAGAGACTTCCCCTGTTTTTTATTGAAGTATCACTCTATCACTACTATGGGAAACAGTAAACAATACTTTCATAATGATTATAACAGGGGATCAATGAATGATTCTACATACCTCCTGTAGAAGATCGTGTGCCGAGATTGCCTTCAGAACATTTTACTTGCTTGTTTCTTGTATCTCTCCTCCAAGTATTAGCTCGTCAAGCATAAAATAAGATTTTCAAAATTGAAAATGATGTCTAGCTCACAAACCTGTTAAGAAACGAAACAATGCTACCGGTATATATTCAAAATTACGTTAATGTCAAAGTAAAAGTGTGTTTCATAAGTAGTTTTAACTGACAAAATGTTATGCAGGCAGAGTTGGTTGCCTGACAGCTTTTAAGACAACATTTGACATCATATCAGTAATGAGTTGATCAGCAATAAGTTGATAATTTATTAACGCTTATGTCGAAAATGGAGGTTGATGTTCCCCAAATACTTTGTAATATTAAACAAATGAAATTATTATAATTTGCATATTTCATTTATTTCCCGTGTCTGCCACCAATATCATGATTTTATCAAAAGCTTTAAAATAATCTGTAACTCTACAGATCAGCTTCTGTATTGTTATATTGTCTTACCTTTATTATTTTCAATTACATTACTTTTCCCTGCCTCGAATAGCATTTTTGCTAATTTGCAGGGCAACTGTATTTAAGTTTATATGTTCAATAAAGTTTTGTTTATTGTTGTTGAACCTGGGGGCTGGTGCCGCAGATCAAAACCAAGGTTGAAAGAACACCCCATAAGCCTGTCCTACCCACAACCCAGCCACAAGCCCTACCTGCCAAACCCAGCCCCAGCCCTAGCACCCGTCACACTGAAACTAAACGTTCAGTGGAACACTACTAAGTTAACAACACTTAAAACTTTCGAAGATAAAAACTAAAGCTAAAGGGAGAGGAGGGAAGGAAAAACACTAAACAACATGAGCTACAAAAAATGCCCTGTACACTGAGCAGAGTAAAACAAATTTTTGCATTACCACCACATGTGAAGGGGCACACATAAACCACACCAGAATACCACTGACCACGCAACCGCCTGAAGGCCCCGTAAACCGACCCACACAGTAACACAACACACACAAATGCCAGAATGCTGAAGGACTTCCAGCACACCAAAAAATATGCCAATAAATGCAAACACAATGCCAACCACTGAGCAAACATGCTCCCAGTCGTTAACTAAGTTAAATTACATTTCACGGTGTGCACAGAAGGCTGAAAAAGATGCAGATATTCCGTCGTAACAAAATGGCTTATATTACAACTTTGAAATTTCACAACAGCACAGAACTCATCACTTTCACAAATCGAATATTTTTTGTTTTTCCATTTTTGCAATTTTTGGCGGGAAAATGACGTCATAAAGTTGGCGCCAAAAAATTAACTTAGTATTATGGGATATCTGTTGACAATTTCTGAAAGTACTCGCCACAATTATGTCAAAACTGAAAATATCTTGTAAATATGTTGATCCGATCAAAAGATATGACGTTTCAAAATTTGAATTTCCCGCTCCTTTTCTGCTGGGGTCAAAGGTCATTTAGAATCAAATCGACTGAAAAACTAGCGCTTCAAATAACTTCAACAGTTTTCAACCTAGGAAGCTGAAATTTTACAACAATATAGAAGTTATCATTCGCAAAATTCCTATGTTTTTTGTTTTTCAAAATTAGGTATTTTGGCGGGAAAATGACGTCACAAAGATGGCGCTAAAATTTTAAATTAGTATTATGGGATATCTGATGGCAGCTTCTGAAAGTATACGCCACAATAATTTCAAAAGTGAAAAAATTTCGTAAATATGTTGTTGCGACCCAAAGATATGACATTTCGAAGTTGGAATTTAAGCCATTTTGTTACGACGGAAAATATGCATCTTTTGTAGCCTTCTGTGCCCACTGTGTTTACCCCTATTAAAATTTAAGTATAGAAGGAGACTTCAAGACTAATGATTTACAACTAACAAATAGTTCCACCAAGTTTCTGTTGTATGAAGTAACTAGGCGTACTACCAATATTCCCAGGCATCAGTTCTTGCTCTACCACGGCATGCATGGATAGGATGCTAGTCCATTACAAGGTCATCCCCAGCATTATGTACAAATGGTAAACATACATTGTAAATACTTTGAGATAGAGAGAGGCAATGTGAAGCAAAGGTTCTTTTCTTCATAAGCCCCAGGGTGAGGAATTTGACCAAAAATTCTTCTGAAAGTCAAATACCCACATACCCCACCCCCCTCCCCCCAAGATTAACATTGATAGGTGCATTTAAATAAAAGTTTTGAAAGAGAGATTTTACTTACACTCCCAAAATACTTGTCAAGAAGCTCAACATATCTGTGAATTATTTCCAGTGTGAGGAGTTCATTGTCATCTTTTTCTATTGCCACACAGAAATACAAACTTGCATATCTGAGAAATAAAAAATTAATATCAAAATCAATGCCATAAAATGTTTCATTTCATGGGTAGTTAAACCAATGATAAAAGTTTAAATTTATTGCCTCCCACATCTGTATAATTTCTAAATAAATTTGCAGAACTCTTTCCATACTATTTTATTTATTTTCTCTTTCCAGCAGTGTTCATGGACTTTTGCTTAAAATCTTGTTTGATTGGCATGGCTCCAATAGATTTTACTCCGAAGAGGTACCAATTCTAAAACAACACATATATTTTGTCATATTTTTTTGGCTCAATTCTAACAGTGGTCAGTTTAGATTTTAGTACCCTAAGTGATGCATGTATTAATCTACAAATTTTGACCTCTAAAAGGTACAGCGAACATGACCCCCATAATTTTTATATGAGAGTCCCCCTCAGGAGGCAGTTTCCCCTTCAAGTTTTTCTCTGGGTTAATTGCTGAATATACCACAACTGATTTGCATCTTGTTGAATAACAAAAGTGCCTATTGTGTTATGCCTCATTCTACAAAGCATTTTGACACATGTACATGTAAATGAAGTTGTCAGGAGTTGGGGGTATTCTGAAATCACTCCTATGTTAAATGTTATGGCAATCCCTTGAAATCTTGGTTGACTTTTAATCAAAATAAATAATTGGTTTATTGGACTTTAAACAAGCTGCATCCATTATACCGAGTATTACCCTGTGGAAGGACATGTTTTGCAAAGGAGGGTTCGGATTTTTTCTTCAAAGAAGCCGACAAAATTTGGAGCCTTCGGATTTTTTTTCAAAGGTGCCGACAAAAAATCAACCCTTCGGATTTCATTTTTTAAAGGGCGCCAACAATAAATTGGGGGGTTCGGATTCCTGCCATCTTTAGGAAGGTTGCGGATAGTGTAGTGTACTTTCAGTATAGCTTACATGATGTATCTAGGCGTGCATAGGTTCTTGGGATTGATTATTAAAAGCATGGCGGATTAGATTCGGAGTTGTTTGTGTTATGACTAATAATCCATTTGCATCGGTTTCAATACGCGATAAGGACACGACATCTGGCAACGAGGATATTCTTTTAGGTCAACACAGTTGAAATATGGCCTCAATCAAGGTGGATGATCTACTGACAAGTGTAAAACCGTTCGACCCGAATGGCGGACCGTCGAGCATTGGCAGGCGATGGCAGCGATGGCTTAAAAGTTTTTCGTTATATGCTGATAGTAAAGGCCTCATCATCCAAGCAGACAAAGCTGATAATAAAGTACAAAGAAGAGCACTACTTCTACATTGTGCCGGGGAACACGTTCAAGAAATCTTCGAGACTTTGGCTGACACGGGCACAGGTGCCGAGTATGAGAAAGCCGTGAATGCGTTGAACGAGTATTTCATTCCGAAGGTAAATTCCACATACCAAAATCATGTTTTCCAAAGTATGGAACAGCGAGAGGATGAAACGGTGGCTCAGTTTGTGGCAAGATTACGACAGGTTGTGAAAGATTGCGATTATGGTGATCAGGCAGATAATCAAATTCGAGATCAAGTTGTTCAGCGGTGTACATCTCGCGATTTAAGACGGAAATTGCTAGAAAAAGGTGACACACTAACCCTAGATGTTCTACTTAAGACTGCAGCATCATATGAAGCTGTGCAAGCTCAACTGGAGAGTATGAAGAGTAAAAATATTAATGTAAATCGGATTCGTGACTCGGGCCAAAACAAGCATCATCATCATAAAGGAAAGAAGACATCGAGTAAGCCTGGAAACAAAACATGTTATAGATGTGGCTACACAGGACATTTTGGATGAGACCCTGAATACCCTGCTAAAGGAAAAACTTGCAAGACATGTGGTGGTGCTGATCATTTTGCTTCGCAATGCAAAACAAAGCCTGGCAAACTTAGAAATGATAAGAAGCCAAAAGAGAAGAAGAAGGTGAGATACATGCAGGGAGGAGATGATGACGAGGAAGATGAGTATGCATTCACTGTTAAATCAGCATCGCAGCCTGAAAAAGTGGAGGTAATTGTGGGTGGATGCAGTGTGAAAATGGTGATTGATTCAGGGGCAAGCACTAACATTGTGGACAAAGGCTTATGGAGTGAGCTGAAGCAGCAGAAGGTTGTCTGTGTATCCAAGAAGTGTGACAAGAAGCTTTATGCCTACGGAAGCAAGGAGCCATTGAAAGTTCTGGGTGTGTTTTCAGCATTGACAAAAGTAGCTGAGAATGAAGTTCAAGCTGAATTTGTTGTCATTGATGGTGAAGGAGAAGCACTACTTGGAAGAGAAACCGCGTTGCAACTAGGGGTGTTAAAGTTAGGTGTTCCAGTTTATACGGTTCAGTCCAAAGAAGCGATCATGTCTGATTACAAAGAAGTATTCAATGGTGTGGGCAAGTTGAAAGACTATCAGGTCAAGTTACATGTGAATCCCGATGTACCCCCAGTGGCTCAGCCAGTTAGGCGCACTCCATTCAGCCTCCGTGACAAGGTGAAGAAGAAGGTTGAGGAACTTGTAGATATGGATATTATCGAGCCAGTAGAGGGCCCAACACCATGGGTTAGTCCGGTAGTGGTGGTACCAAAACAGAATGATGAAATTCGTCTAGGTGTGGACATGCGTAGAGCAAATGAAGCCATAATCAGAGAACGCTACCCCATACCTACCGTGGATGAAGTACTTGAAAGCCTCAACCAAAGCGCAGTGTTCAGTAAGCTCGATTTAAAATGGGGTTATCATCAGCTAGAACTCCATCCAGATTCCCGTGGCATTACTACCTTTATAATATAGAGGGCAAAATTACTGAATGCTGATTGGCTGACGAAGAGGGCATTTTTTCTTAATTGAGGGCAAAATTACTCGCTCCTGATTGGTCGAGCATCAAATTTTCTCACTTGTGATTGGTTGAGCGCGTCATCGTTGCATTCAGTTCGCTCGGCGGGATTTTGAAGAAAATTTACAAACGCAGCGCTCGCATGTTTCGCCGGAGATTTTGTTATAAAAAGGAATAAAATCGGAAGATACCTAAGAAAGGAATTCTACAGTTGAATTACAGCATTTTACGCCAAACAGGAAACGATTATTTGTGTCAAATCTTGGATTAACTAGACGCCTGCAGGCCAGTTTGCGACGTTGAAGATCTAGAAGAAATTCATTCATGGCGACAAAAGGTGGTTTTAAAGTTCCATCACTTCATTGAAAAAATGCGGATTTCTGCGGACCTAAAGAAGAGAACTTTGACATATTTTGCTGAAAGGAAAAATATACGTTTAACGAGAGAACGAATAAGGCTAAAAGACGTGAAAGAAAGCAATTAAATCGCCAAACGTGCAAGCATGCAAGTTTGAACTCTCGCCATTTGTTGTTGTTATCAAAGCGGCAAAAACTTCAAAACACAGGTAACATAGCAGACAAATGTATCTTTGACCGAATAGAAATTTATTTAACCACAGTGAGTTGAAAAGTTTTTCTTGTCAGTTTGCGAGAGAGTATTTTCACTTCGGTTGGTTTGAAGTCCGAGTGACTCTTAAAAAGTCTGAAACGTTTCCCTATAATTTTGCCCTCTATATTATAAACAAGTAATCGCATGTTCCCTCGTAAAATTAAGGATTAATATCACTTGTGTTTTCAGAAGCTGTAGAAATTGCCCTCGTCGCTTCGCGACTGGCAATTTCTACAGCTTCTGAAAACACTCGTGATATTAATCCTTAATTTTACTCAGGCCCATGCGATTACATATACTTATCACTCATTGTGGACTGTTTCAATACAAACGCCTCATGTTTGGAATTAGTTCAGCCCCAGAAGTCTATCAACATGTTATTCAGCAAGTACTTAGTGACTGTGAGGGCATTGCAAACATCTCTGATGACATAATTGTGCATGGGAAAACCACTGAGGAGCATAACGAGAGATTAAAGAGAGTGTTGGAGAAACTGAAAGAGAAGAACCTGACACTAAATGCTGAAAAGTGCATGTTTCACATGACCCGACTAGTGTTTATGGGACTCATGTTAACAGACAAGGGCATTGGACCAACTGAAGAAAAAGTGAAAGCAATTGTTGATGCAAGAGAGCCACAGAATGCCTCAGAAGTCAGAAGCTTCCTGGGACTTGCTAACTACAATGCACGGTTTATCCCAGATTTTGAGACAGTTGCTGAACCCTTACATAGATTGACCAAGAAAGGCGTGTGTTTTGAGTTCGGAGATGTGCAGAGAAGAGCATTCAATGAGCTGAAAAGCAGACTTGCAAGTGCAGAAACCCTTGGCTATTTTGACAAAGATGCCAGGACACTAATCGTAGCAGATGCGAGCCCAGTAGGTCTTGGTGCGGTACTTATTCAAGAACAACATGGAAGAAAGAGAGTCATCAGCTATGCAAGCAAAAGTCTAAGTGACGTGGAAAAAAGGTATTCTCAGACAGAGAAAGAAGCTTTGGCCGTTGTTTGGGCGTGCGAGCGTTTCCATGTGTACCTGTATGGCATTGAATTTGAACTGTACACGGATCACAAGCCATTGGAGACAATATACTCAAGCAGATCAAAGCCGTGCGCAAGAATCGAGCGATGGATTCTGAGATTACAACCTTACAAGTTCAAAGTAAAATACTTACCAGGAGAGCTGAACATTGCAGATTCTCTATCACGCTTGCTGCAAGCAGAAAGCCAAGCAGACCCTTCAGCAGCGCGCAAAGTATCAGATGAATTTGTCAGATTTGTAGCGGTAACTGCTACTCCCCGCGCGATGACGACACGCAAGATTGAAGAAGCATCAGCAGAAGATGAAGAATTTGTTGAGTTGCGTCACTGTATGAGGAGCGGAACCTGGAGGGATGACCAGCTCAAGCAGTACATATCTGTAGCTGGTGAACTTTATATTATTGGCAAGCTAATCCTCCGTGGTACCAGAATTGTAGTTCCCAGCAAGTTGAGACCTTGAGTCCTTATGCTGGCACACGAAGGGCATCCCGGTATTGTTAGTATGAAGCAGAGATTGCGATCAAAAGTATGGTGGCCCGGGATCGACAAAGAGGCAGAAAGATTTTGCAAAACGTGTTTTGGATGTCAGCTAGTAAGCAGTCCTGCCCACCCTGAGCCAATCAAGTCAACCCCTTTTCCACAAGGACCATGGCAAGACTTGGCCCTGGATTTGTTAGGTCCTTTACCGTCAGGTGACTCGGTGTTGGTCGTAGTTGACTACTACAGCAGATATTATGACATTGAAATCATGCGCTCCACAACATCTGAGAAAATCATTGAGAGTCTGGAAAGAATCTTCACGATTCATGGTTTACCATTATCAGTAACTAGTGACAATGGACCACAGTTTGTCTCAAATGAGTTTGAAAAGTATCTGGAAGACTGTGGTATCGAACACAGGAAGACCACGCCATTATGGCCCCAAGCGAATGGGGAAGTAGAAAGACAGAACAGATCTCTTTTGAAAAGGATGCGGATCACACAAGCTGAGGGCAAACAATGGAAGGAAGAAGTTCACAAATACTTGATCGCATACAGATCGACTCCTCACGCCACCACTGGAGTGACCCCTGCTGAACTTCTGTTTGGAAGGAAAATCCGTACCAAGCTACCTGAATTCCGAGTAGATAGAGTAGCAAGCGAAGTGCGAGACAGAGATGGAGAAATGAAAGCAAAAGCCAAGCTATATGCAGACAAAAAGAGGCATGAGCACTGAGTATTCAGATCTGGTTCTAGGTGACAGAGTCCTGTTAAAGCAAGAGCGGCAAAACAAGTTGTCGACACCATTTTCACCAGAACCATATGACGTTGTTAGCAGAAATGGGAGCAGTGTTGTTATCAAGTCTCCTGAGGGTGTTCAGTTAAAGAGGAATACTGCTCATGTCAAAAGATATGAGGAACCATCACCTAGTGAAACTGTTGCTCATCCAGTTGAAGAGAACAGTCAAACTCTTTCAAGACCGACTTCCACAAACCTTGAGACGGATGGCAGAAAGGGAAGAAATGCTGTCTTAACAAGACCAGCCCCAACAGACCTTGAAACGGATTGTGGAAAAGCAGGGATTGCTGTACCTACGAGACCAGTTCGTCTTAAGAAGCCTCCAGAGAAGTTTAAAGACTATGATATGAGTTGACTTGTTAGAACTGTTAGGTTTCGCTAGAATGTTGCATTGTTTCACTGGCATCATTATTGAACTGTGGAACTTTATCCTAGCGAAGTCAAGGTTCAGATTATTTGTGTGATTACCAAGTTTGTTCCTACATTTGTTAAGTTTCGTTTAAGCTTCTTCCTTAGTGTTCCAAAAAAAAGAGGGATGTAGTGTACTTTCAGTGTAGCTTACATGATGTATCTAGGCGTGCATAGGTTCTTGGGATTGATTATTAAAAGCATGGCGGATTAGATTCAGAGTTGTTTGTGTTATGACTAATAATCCATTTGCATCGGTTTCAATACGCGATAAGGACACGACAGATAGAAAATGGAATGTCCCCATGCCGGCTGTTTTTATAATAAAAAGCTGAATATAAGCTTAAGCTTAAACGGTAACCGCTTAAACACCTCATGATCACTTCCTTTTTTTATATTTTTATTCACCTAGGCAAAAACAAAGATTGGGATGATTTTATATTTACTTACCTTTTATACACAACTTTTAAGTCCTTGTACTCCAGGAAGCTACACATCTTTGGTTTTCGAGCAAGAACCGTGGTAATAAGATCGCTAGTTATTTTCTTCTTTTCTTTCTGGCTCGAAGCAGTGTACCATTTTTGCAATCTAAGTTTGCCTTGACGGCTAAGCGGCAGCATAAACTGAAACTAAAATAAAACAAAAACATTATTTCGTCGTATTAAGCGTTGTATCGAAACCAGAAGAGACAAGATTTCGCGAATTTTTCGAAGGGAAATATAGTCAAAGCTAAGAAGCTCACGATTTTGATTTTCAAGGGCTAATGCGGGCTCGCTAAAAACCAGCAATTGTTACCAAACACGCAGGAGTAACTCATGCCCAGAGCTTCTCGGCTTTCTGTCACGCACGACACGTCACGCAACTGCAATGAGTAATTTATTGTTTTTATCGCGGTTACCCCATGGCCATCAAAATGATGGTTGAATCTTTACTACATTCCTACAATTTTTAATATTTAAACACAAACAAAATGCCTTTTTTGTCTATGTCCTCCCGACGGAAGAGGCGCGTCACCCCATCTAGATTAGGGGAGAAGGGAACTGGGGAGAGAGGGAAAGGACGCCTGTAATAAAGACTCCCATTTGTTCATTTCTGCGGACGTTGGTGGCTGCAGAATTCTGATTGGCTAATTCGCGCTAGGTGGTAAACATAGTATTAATTCCCACGTGTAGTCATCCATGCATAAAAGCGCGTGCCAGTTTCTGATTAGTGAACGTATTGACAGTTGACGTAATTCGATAAAAGGGCAATCGGTGGACGTAATGCAAGTAGCCCAGTTCTTATAGCAGGCGTTCCTTCCCTTCTCCCCTCTCTCTTTTCGCGCCCCCTCCCCCTCCCTGTTTACGCCTGCCACGCAGGCTACATCTAGATGGAAGCTACATGGACAAGGCAGGTATTCCACAGGGTTGTGTGGCAAGTTATCAAAACAAATGGTCTGTGAAATTGTCTTTGGTTGACTTTTCAATACACGGCTGGGTATTATGCATCTGTGGGGGAGGGACTTTGAGTCCAATATGAGAGTAAAACGTTTATTTTAATAAATGCTTGAAGTGTTTTGATGGACAGATGGTTTATTATAAATTATTGTTCTGATGAAAGGGTGCTTATTATTTTGGGTGTTAATTTCACAACTGGTAAGAATATGATCCAATACTGTGACTGATGATTTTATTGACCAAGGACAGTTTTTAACCCTTTAACTCCCAAGAGTAGAAAAATCCCAAATTTCATTTTGTAAAAAATTGAAAAACAAATAGTACCAATATCCATAAGTACTGCAGAAGAGGTTTTCAAACTCGAAAGTAAAAACTACACCACGTCAAGTCCCCATAATTGGCTCTGAGAGTGAAGGGGTTAACGAGTCTGAATTCAAACTTATTTATTGATACTAATGGTGTTCTTGGAGTTCTGTTCTGAACACTCCAAGTGATACCAATATCCATAAGGCAACATTGTTTTATTACCAGGATTGTCATCTATTTTATTAATATATTGCTGTCTTCAAAGTCTAACAAAACAGAAATTTTGTTGTATGCTATGTTTTTACATCAGGTTGATGTCTGAAGGTACCACTACAAATCTTCCATACAGTACTTTGGATGCAGGAATGTAACGCTACCGTACCTCTACCAATCACAACCTCAGCTAAGATCTGCATAGAAATGCAGCACCACTAAATCATTTTTGTGGCAGATTCTCAGATGGGATCCCATACGTACACTGTAACAGCACTATGAAACAGTGTCTTTGTTTACATTCTTTTGTGTTCGCAACAATGTTCAGTATGCTTCAGTTCAAGTTCAGGCCCTGGTTGTTCAAACAAACGACTTTCTCACATGTGAAAAAAGCGTTTTGTCCAATCACAAATGTATAAAATAAACAAATTACATCATGGGCAGTGCTTTGTATGGCATTTACGCACTTGCTGGTTTGTATCAGAAATCTCCCTCGTTCGCTGTGCTCACCCATTCGATTTCTGATACATAACCAACTCGTGTGTAAATACCGTACGTCCGCAGCTGCCCATGAAGTAATCTATATAAATTATCCACTTTTTAAACAACCGGGGCCAGGAATGGCACAGAGTGTGAGTGAATACGAGATTTCTCAGATTTCACATACTTTCTTTCTTGACAATAAATAATAGCAAATTAAAAGATATATTCTTGTTTCATATCTTCCTCGTCTTTTACCACAATCTAAAAAATGGTGTTATGAGGCTTTAATAACAGAAAAGCTTAAGGAAACATTCCCAAATAAAGGAACAGTGTTTCAGACCATCAGTACATGAATTATCTAAACGTTCAGGACTTTTTGGAAAAGTTTATTGCAGGAGCAAAACCTTTTGTCTTTCTTCTGTTATCTGAGTGTTTTGTGGATGAAATGCGCTGAATTCTATCCCCATCATGAGAACGATGCGAAAGTACTCTCGAAATGTCGGCGATATTTTGTCGAATATTCACGAGAACAAAGAACGAAGAAGTCAAATCAAACTACAGAGAAGGTAAGCCTTAAAACTGCTGTTTAAATGTTTTGTTCAAACGACTTTTGAAAAGTATTAAACTCTGTGGACCGAACGAATAATTTGAACGACTTTCCTAACGCTTTCAACCCGTCAACGGCCTGGAAAAAAGTTTTGTACGCTTTTTTTATAAACGCTTCAAACGGCATGGATGAAAATTCGAACGGTTTTTCCAACGCTTCTAATGCTTTCCTAAACCATTTTAACGCAGTTTCCGAGCTGCGATCAAACGCTTTTAGGCCGTTTAACAGATAACTGTTTAGTGTTCGTTTTCCCGTGGAAGGTCACATTTATCATGTTTTATTAATATATGACTAGCTGTTCTCGCTCAATTCTCGTTTGTTTGTCTTGCTCGTATCAGCCGAATTATTACTATGACTTGTCACTTTCGATTCTCGCCGATAACCATATTTTTTACGGACTGAATCTGGCTGGTCACTCGCCGAGAATTTTCGTACGGCTTGCCTTCGGACGAGTTAAATATAACGTTTCCGAAACACGTGCCTAAATGGGCGTAAACTGTGCCTAAGCATTCTCTAAAACGTGCCGAACCTGTGCCTAGTCTGTGCCTTTTAATGTTTTTTTTTACTTGTGTGCTTTTGCGTGAAATCCGTGCCTTTCACATAACGTGAATTGGTGCATAAGCACGGTGTTACGCTCGTGTACACAAGTAGCGTGTGCCAGGCCCAATGCTGTAGGGTTCTGGCTGCATTAATATTGGGCCAATGATCTAAGGCTCTGGCTACATTAATATTCGGCCAATGATGTACGGCTCTGGCTACCTGAATATTGGGCCAATGAAGCTAGACTCTGGCTACATTAATATTGGGCCAATGAAGTTGCGCTCTGGCTATATTGATATTGGGCCAATGATGTAGGGCTCTGGCTGCATTAATATTGGGCCAATGATGTAGGGCTCTGGCTACATTAATATTGGGCCAATGAAGTTACGCTTTGGCTATATTAATATTGGGCCAATGATGTAGGGCTCTGGCTGCATTAATATTGGGCCAATGATGTAGGGCTCTGGCTACATTAATATTGGGCCAATGAAGTTGCGCTCTGGCTATATTGATATTGGGCCAATGATGTAGGGCTCTGGCTGCATTAATATTGGGGCAATGATGTAGGGCTCTGGCTACATTAATATTGGGCCAATGAAGTTGCGCTTTGGCTATATTAATATTAGGCCAATGATGTAGGGCTCTGGCTGCATTAATATTGGGCCAATGAAGTTACGCTCTGGCTACATTAATATTGGCCCAACGATGTAGGCCTCTCGCTGCATTAATATTGGGTCAATGATGTTGGGCTCTGATTCATTAATATTGGGCCAATGATGTAGGCCTCTCCCTGCATTAATATTGGGCCAATGAAGTTGGGCTCCAGCTATATTAATATTGGGCCAATGATGTAGGGCTGTGGCTACATTAATATTGGGCCAATGAAGTTGGGCTCTCGCTACATTAATATTGGGCCAATGATGTAGGGCTTTGCCTACCTGAATATTGGACCAATGAAGTTGGGCTTCGGCCACATTAATATTGGGCCAATGATGTAGGCCTCTCGCTGCATTAATATTGGGCCAATGAAGTTGGGCTCTACTACATTAATATTGGGCCAATGTAGTTGGGCTCTGGCTACATTAACATTGGGCCAATGAGGTAGGGCTTTCGCTAAATTAATATTTGGGCAATGAAGCTGGGCTCTGCTACATTAATATTGGGCCAATGAAGTTGGGCTCTGGCTACATTAATATTGGGCCACTTAACCCAATTAACCCGATTTCCCTTTTGAATTGGTTCATCTTCATCTAATAACATGTCAGCAAGTACAAGAACCTCAATGATCCGTTTTCAGGCCGCCATTTTTGTTTGAAATATTCAAAAGTGGAGCCAAAACAACGGCGCGAAAGAGACAAACACATCAAGTTGCAAAACACAATTGCAGCGTGTAACATCCCTCTCACGCAACTGCAATTGTCCGTGCAACTTGTTTCGCAACGCCGTTGCAAGACAAGTTGCAGAAAAAATTGCATCGTGTAACAGCACCTTAAAAGTAACCAATAAGCTGTTTACTTATTACGCAGAGTTATCATGTCAAACACAATTTTATCAATCGCTGAAAGTAGTCATGGAAACTACCGGAAAATATGGATTACGAAATCCTTTAGCTTGCGACCGCTGACCAATGTTTTTGTTGAGGTCAATCGCGTCAATGTACTATTTAGTACTATATTTATATTTAACACAAATTCATGCTTATTTTCAAACAATTCACTTTCATTTTTGGGGAAAATATACAAAAAAGTATAAGTATTGACACTATTTAATGAATAACACCGCAGCACTTCACTGGCTCTCAGCTATTTCTAGTCTAGTCTCTATTCTCTTGGCAGATTCAACTGCTGTCAATTACACGGTTTGATGCGTGATGTAAATCCCAAGGTGTGATAAAGTTAACAACCGTGTAAAGGTGGGCCGCGAGCTTTTCAAAACATTTTGCCAACAAATTCGTGTGCGGCAAGATTTTTTTTTTTTGGAATCTTTAGATTCCTAATGGTTAGGGCGCGATGGCAAAAAACATTTTCCGCAGAACATGGTTTTCAGTTAAAGGCTGGTTTTCACTAGCGCATAAGCACAAGCATAAGCCAACATAAGCAGACTCAGTAACGTGTTATTCATTAGTTCCAATTGTTGGAACAAAACAGAACAATAGGCACTAATGATCAACATGTTACTGAGTCTGCGTATGTTGGCTTGTGCTTATGCGCTAGTGGAAACCAGCATTTAAGGGCTGATTTTCACTAGCGCATAAGCATAAGCACAAGCCAACATGCGCAGACTCAGTAACACGTTGATCATTAGTGCCTATTGTTCTGTTTTGTTCGAACAATTGGAACTAATGAATAACACGTTACTGAGTCTGCGTATGTTGGCTTGTGCTTATGCTTATGCGCTAGTGGAAACCAGCCTTAAAGCTTTGCCAAATAGCTAGCACGATGCGCGTGTCATTCGGTTGTTCGTTACGGTTTATTACTCGCGCTCTTTACAGAACTTTAATATGGCGGACGACTGAAGAGGCTCGAAGACCGAACTTTTTTATCAAACTACCGCGTTTTAACAGTGTTTAGATCGCTTTAAAGTTATTTTAAGTAAGTCGAATGTCTATAAAAGAAGTGATGTCCTATTCTTCTCGCTCTTTACAGAGCGTTTTGTCAACAAATTCGTGTGCGGCAAGATTTTCATTTTGTCTCGTTAGATTCGCAATCGTCAGAGTACGATGGCAAAAACATTTTCCACAGAACATGGTTTTCAGTTAAAAGCTTTGCCAAATAGCGAGCGCGATGCGCGGGTCACTCGCTTGTTCGTTGTCTTTTGCTATGGGGATTTTAGATTTTTCAGATGTGTACTAAACCCTTTCACTCCCAGAGTCAATTATGGAGAAGTGTACTGTGGTCTGTCAATGAAATCCTATGGTGTGGCCATTCAAATGAAACCTCTTTGGCAATACTTTTGCATGGTACCATTCGCTTTTCAATATTATACAAAATGAAATCTGGCATTTTTCTTGAATTATGATTTTTGGCACTCTTGGGAGTTAAAGGGTTAAAAAATAACTAGAGGAACTTGTGCCTGTAGACATTTTTTAAGCTTCTGTCAATTCTTCCCAGCAGCATGCAACTTGTATTCATGACAGCCCCATTTCCTCCAGTGTTCGCTGTAGTTCACCCTCCTGTCAAACAAACAAAACCACATCTATTACAGTAAAGTTCTTAGTCACTATGTTTGGTCTAACATTCTGGGGCAGGGGGGAGAGAAGGGCAAACCACAGATTTTGCGCGGGAGCAACACAACCCAGCCTCTCCCCAGTCTCACTCTGGTTACTCACACTCAGTCAGGCCCTTTGTTCTAAAACCATGCAGGTTTGTAGGTTAACTCATGCAAAATTAACACTGTCTTAACCTTCAAGTTCAAAGCACTTAAGAAGTTATTCTTGAACATATAGATTTTTGCAAAGTTAACTTTTAGTTTCTTGTAATGCCATATACTGTATATTTTTTTAGTATAAGCTACAAAGAGCTTGAAGACAATCCTTACTCAAATATACAAATGAGTAAATAGCTTTACAACTACAGATTGCTTTTTAAGTACATTTAGATTATAATTATGAAGTTTTCTTCGAGAAATATTATATATATTATTATATTAGAATTACATTAGAATACTTTCATCTCTGTCGGCAGCTGAGTTTTTTTTATCTACCATTACAGCTTCTAAGTACCGAACGGCATGAAATTTTTGCATGAGTTTAATTTCATGGATTGCCGATTTTTTACATTTCATGGGGAAATATTTTTTTTGCATCTCAGGCAATTTCCTTTTCGATAATTCCCGTATGTACCCAAGATGCCTGCTCGATTAATTCTACAACTACATGAACAGCAACCCTTCTAGTACAGCTGTATGGTGTCCCTTTGGACGACCCATTTCTACAAACTGAACAGTTTCCATGTACTGGAGACATGGATTGTTTGTTTTTAAGCAGGAGATGGTCTCCTTGTCTACAACAACAAGAACAACAAAAATCTTTATTAGTTAGTTACCAAGTTTACCACTTCACTATAAGTTGCAGTTGTAAAGAAGAGTTTGCAATCAATTAAATTGAATTTCATTGATCTGAATATATGGAGTATAAGTTTTGTGGATTTTGTTTTCACTAGTGTGAAATTCATGAAGGTTAGATCCCACAAAAATTTCATGCTACACAGTAGGTTTAATTTATAACTTATTTTTGCCATCAGATGAAAACACTCAATTTTAGGTTCGTGTTATAGTTAAAATAAAACAATATTAATAAAGACAAGATATAATACAGAAAATCTCCAAAGTAAAAGGCTGGTCTTCTTGGTCTGTAGAAGTGAAGATATTATGACAAGATGTCGAAGAAGAATTTCTAAGAGGAGACAGTTCAGGCCAAGCCCATTTCTTCCAGCGTGCGCTGGAGTTCGCCTTCCTGTAGAACAAAAGGAGATGAAGAGGTACAAACAATGATTTACAGATGAAAGAATTCAGGCAAGACCCATCTCCTCCAACGCGCTGCGTAGTTCAGCTTCCTGTGAAAAGTATGAAAGGAAGGCAGAGAGGAGGCTAACAGAGGAATGGTTAGCAAGCATGCTCATCAGCAGTGGAGTTCTGTTCAGTGATGTCAAGATACATGTAATTAACTTTTTCCTACTGTGAATAACAGAAATATATGATGACAATTAAGGAAAGTTTGTATTTTGACATAGCCCTGGATGTAAGTGCAAACTGCAGGCAGAGATGTCAAGATGAAAATAAACTCTCCCTAGTGCAAATATAAGAAATGTATAGTGACCATTAGGGAGAATTTGTAATTCAACATAACCCAGTACAATGTATGTCAGTGCAAAGTGCATAAAATGACTGCTTCTGCCCATTTGTTTTGTAGAAATGTATGAAAAGTTACCAGAACAAATAATTTGTTTTTTTTGACATCAGGATATACAAGAGAATGTAGAGAGAATGTCACTGGTGAATGGTCTACATCTAACATGTATGAGCTGCATCATTAACTTTGAAGCCTGATTAAATCAAGCCTCAAATTTTAAGGAAAAAAATTAAAAAGACAATGAAGTTTCTTGTTTCATACTTAATGGAAATGTGACAAACAAATTTGCAGTGAGCTTATTTTCAATGTATATGTTAAACCAGAGAATTTGGTAAATGGTTTACATGTGATTTACATCCTTGACCATGTCCAACCAGGTAAATAAAAATGTTGAATTCAGTTTTCAATGCAGTTTCCCACCTGGGGTAAAGGAACTAAGCAAGCCCAGTGAATATGTATGTATGTGAGAGTGAAAAACATAGATACAGAGAATAGGGGCAAAGATGCATAATACAGCAGCTGAACTATGAAATATGCATTTAGTGAATGATTATCAAGAAAGAAGTTAAGCAGTTTGTTATCAATGATATTTTATAAGTCAAAATTAATGAAGTTAATAAAATAATTATTTTAATTTTTTTATAAAATTTAAAAATATATTATAAAAAAAATGCCATATTGAATGGAGTTTACAGTTTCAGTGACTGATTCTGCAACATTTATTTAGTGAACATGTATTAAAATAAATTAATTAGTATAAGCAGTTATTAATAAAATGTCTGTTAAAGGCCTTTGAGGTGGCTCCCAACAGTTTCCAGCAGTTTCCACAACATAGATTTTGATGGGTCATTAAAACCACTCTTTATCAGTTGACGCTACAATCATGATATCAAACGAATGCCCAATGATTGGTGAACACATTGTTGTCATTTTTGTGACACAATATGTTACTATAGCAACAGTATAAGGTGGCTCTGAACCCCACCAACAGAATTTTTTTAATGCCAAAAGTTGCTACTGATCAAAATTCGACAATAAAAAATGGGGTTCACCAAGTCATTTTTGAGTTATTAACACTTAAAGCTAAAATGAAGGGTGTTTTCAGCACGTTATACTGTTGCTATAGTAAAATATTGTGTTAAAAAAATGATAACAACATGTTCACCAATCATCGGGCATTCGTTTGATGATATCATGATTGTAGCATCAACTGATATAAAGATTGGTTATAATGACCCATCAAATTCTAAGTCTTGAAAAGTGCTGGAAACTGTTGGGAGCCACCTTAAATTAAATTTAAAATGGACCGGTAATACAGTCTGTTAATGTTTATTGTTTTGGTTATGAAGGAAAGAGGGGGGAGGGGAGAAGGGCTTAATAAATTTCTTGCTCCAAATGGGGCGGGGGGTGGCTTAATAGAGGATTTACGGTACGTGAGAAAACAGACAACTTTTCATAACAGAGAAACGGAGAAAAGAACAAGGAGATAGGCACAGTAGTGACAGATCCAGACTCATTTTACGCGGGACCCAGGGAGGAAGAAGAGAGGGGAAGGGGTGGGGGGGGGGGGGTGGGGCATGGTGAAAATATTACAGACTGAAAAAAATTTCGCCCCAGGGTGTGAGGTATTTTTTCATTATTAGCCACAATGATGAAATTGGAAAATTCTTGAACCATTCTGGGTAGCAACATAACTAAATGGTTACAGAGAAAGTCAGTTAGGCCAGTCTCTTTTCTCAGCTGAGATGGATTTTATATCACGCACAGTCTACAATAAATAAACAAATTTATTTTTCCCCGACATCAAATTTTTGCAGTTAAAGAAATTACAAAAAAACATTGAAATTTCCCACAACCTCCCTTCCAGAAATCAAGTCCCATAGTAGTGATAGCGGAGCACTTGCCAGGCCGAAGGCCTGGCTGCGCAGCTCCATACTCATAGAACCTACGCCGAGATTTTTCATGGTCATGGCTAGCGGAATGTTTCGCGAGCGCGTGTCCGCCCGCCGCCCGCCCGCCGCCCGCCGTGTTGGAACAACATCCGGGATCTTGAAAGCAAGGCTTTGTTTTTCGCGCGGCCACACAGCCGTGAGCTCGGTAAACACTTTAGTTGTTTTCTTGTGCCTAGCGGAGAATTAAACTCGTTATTTTCCTGCATTTTTTCGCTGTTTGCTACTCAAGACAGGGATACCAATTAAGGTATACTCAGAAGCCGCTTTAGTGGAAAAAGACGAGCTTTCAGGGATAAAATCTTGCTTCGAGGAACTTCATGTATTACATTTTTATCAATGCGGGAGATGATTTCAGAACCAGAAGCGGAGATTTGAATTTCCAAGCAAGCGAGGAACTTAAAGGTAAAACAGATTACAGTTTTCGATGAGAATTTATGTTGATATCAATCTGTGAGTGATTTGTTATTAGTGTTATTGTTAGTTTTGGCGAATTGATTTTAAAACGTGCCTATCTCTTGAATTTCATCGAAGAAAGCTTGAACTCGATGAGCTATAATTACATGGTACGCGTTTTGCTTTTAAACGTAAACTAATGGAGATTTGAATAAATTTTTTCGAAAGAAGATTGTGTTGTCCATTTTTATGTGTTTGTTCGTTCATTAGATAGATTGAAAAGCGATTTTATGTAAACAAAACAAGACTTGATTTTATAGTACAGTTCTATCTTCACTCGCATCGCCTTATGCAAATATGTTTGTGTATTTTTGCAATTTTTGATTTTCAAATCAGTTTCTCGGGCAATTTTTGACAAACATAAACTGTATTTTATTCGGAAACTAGTGGTACTATTTATTCTAGACAGAGAAAAGTTGTTTTTGTGATCTTTTGTACGGTCTATAAAAATGTACTGTGCAGACGGTCGCGTAATACTGTTTTTGAGAATTGCTAAAATTGAAAATAGCCCCTTCATCAATCTTAATTCTTGTGCTTCCAACCTTTCACCTTAGTTAAGTTTCACCTTAGTTAAGCTTGTTCAAAGTGTGACGCTGTTAGGCTTGGGCTATCTATATATATTAGACACATCCGTTGTTGTACTTTTGATTTCAACCATTTTAGAGACTTCCCCTGTTTTTTATTGAGGTACAAATTGATAGTAAACAATACTTTCATAATGATTATGACAGGAGTTCAAAGAAGGATTCTACATACCTCCTGTAGAAGATCTTGTGCCGAGATTGCCTTCAGAACATTTTTCTTGCTTGTTTCTTGAATCTCTCCTCCAAGTATTAGCTCGTCAAGCATAAAATAAGCTTTTTCAAAATTGAAAATGATGTCTAGCTCACAAACCTGTTAAGAAAAAAAACAATGCTAAATATTCAAAATTATGTTAATGTCAAAGTAAAAGTGTGTTTCATAAGTAGTTTTAACTGACAAAATGTTACGCAGGCAGAGTTGGTTGCCTTTATTCTTGTCTCACCTGACAGCTTTTAAGACAACATTTGACATCATATAGCAATAAGTTGATAATTTATTGACGCTTATGTCGAAAATGGAGGTTGATGTTCCCCAAATACTTTGTGATATTAAACAAATGAAATTGTTATAATTTG
The DNA here is from genome assembly GCA_022457155.1 of Cladopsammia gracilis. NCBI lineage: Eukaryota > Metazoa > Cnidaria > Anthozoa > Scleractinia > Dendrophylliidae > Cladopsammia > Cladopsammia gracilis. The sequence goes on from JAJGOT010000227.1 coordinate 906,817, forward strand.
CATATTTCATTTATTTCCCGTATCTGCCACCAATATCATCATTTTATCAAAAGCTTTAAAATAATCTGTAACTCTACAGATCAGCTTCTATATTGTTATATTGTCTTACCTTAAGTTTATTAATTTCAATTACATTACTTTTCCCTGCCTCGAATAGCGTTTTTGCTAATTTGCAGGGCAACTGTATTTAAGTTTATATGTCCAATAAAGTTTTGTTTGTTCTTGTTGAACTTGGGGGATGGTACCGCAGATCAAAACCAAGGTTGAAAGAACACCCCATAAGCCTGTCCTACCCACAACCCAGCCACAAGCCCTGCCTGCCAAACCCAGCAGCACTCCTAGCACCCATCACACTGAAACACTACTCAGTTAATAACACTTAAAACTTTCGAAGATAAAAACTAAAGCTAAAGGGAGAGGAGGGAAGGAAAAACACTAAACAACATGAACTACAAAAAATGCCCTGTACACTGAGCAGAGTAAAATAAATTTTTGTATTACCACCACATGTGAAGGGGCACACATAAACCACACCAGAATACCACTGACCACACAACCACCTGAAGGCCCTGAAAACCGACCCACACAGTAACACAACACACGTAAACGCCAGAATGCTAAAGGACTGCCAGCACACCAAAAAATATGAATGCAAACACAATGCCAACCACCGAGCAAACTTGCACCTAGTCGTTAACTAAGTTAAATTACATTTACCCCGATTAAAATTTAAGTATAGAAGGAGACTTAAGACTAATGATTTACAACTAACAAATAGTTCCACCAAGTTTCTGTTGTATGAAGTAACTAGGTGTACTACCAATCTTCCCAGGCATCAGTCCTTGCTCTACCACGGCATGCATGGATAGGATGCTAGTCCATTACAAGGTCATCCCCAGCATTATGTACAAATGGTAAACATACATTGTAAATACTTTAAGATAGAGAGACAATGTGAAGCAAAGGTTCTTTTCTTTATAAGCCCCAGGGTGTGGAATTTGACCAAAAATTCTTCTGAAAGTCAAATACCCCACATATCCCCCCCCCCCTCCCCCTCACGATTAACATTGATAGGTGCATAAATAAAAGTTTTGAAAGAGAGATTTTACTTACACTTCCAAAATACTTATCAAGAAGCTCAACATATCTGTGAATCAAGCTTTTAGCCAGCTGGGTGTCCAGGCGTCCTGTGGACGCCCACGTTTTGAAGAAATTCATGAAAATTACACCTAATCCTTTAAAATTTTATGATGGGAAACATCTTCAGGACGCCCACTTTCCAATTTCTGGCTAAAAACCTGCTGTGAATTATTTCCAGTGTGAGGAGTTCATTGTCATCTTTTTCTATTGCCACACAGAAATACAAGCTTGCATATCTGAGAAATAAAAAATTAATATCAAAATCAATGCCATAAAATGTTTCATTTCATGAGTAGTTAACCCAATGATAAAAGTTTAAATTTATTGCCTCCCACATCTGTATAATTTCTAAATAAATTTGCAGAACTCTTTCCATACTATTTTATTTATTTTCTCTTTCCAGCAGTGTTCATGGACTTTTGCTTACAATCTTGTTTGATTGGCATGGCTCCAATAGATTTAACCCCTAAGATGTAACCAATTCTAAAACAACACATATTTTGTCATATTTTTTTGGCTCAATTCTAACAGTGGTCAGTTTAGATTTTAGTACCCTAAGTGATGCATGTACTAATCTACAAATTTTGACCTCTAAAAGGTACAGCGAGCATGACCCCCAACAATGTTATATGGGACTCCCCCTCAGGAGGCAGTTTCCCCTTCAAGTTTTTCTCTGGGTTATTTGCAGAATATCCCGCAACTGACTTACATCTCGTTGAATAACAAAAGTGCCTATTGTGTTATGCCTCATTCTACAAAGCATTTTGACAATTTTTTTTTATTTTAACATTCATTAAGTCGGCAAAATCCATAGGATATCACGCCAACTATAAATAAAATAAAATATAAGAAAAATCAAATTAAATAAAAATAACTAAAAATCTGATATATCTAAAAATCTAAATAGTCAAATAAAGGTAGGCGAGTTTTAAAAGCGTCGATAGATTTACTTAAAACGGTTTCGGCGGAGAGATTGTTCCAATCGATGATTGTTCTTGGGAAAAAAGAAAACTTTAAAATGTTCTTATTTTCCCTGGGAACACAAAATTTGAGATCATGACTACCCCTCGTTCTTCTCTCACTGTTAGGAATTAAGTATTGATCCCAATTACCGTCTAAGTGACCATGGCACATTTTGTACATTGTAGTAAGCCTTGATCTCCTTCTTATTGTTTCAAGTGTGTCCCATTTTTTATGTGTACATGTAAATGAAGTTGTCGGGAGTTGGGGGTATTCTGCAATCACTCCGATGTTAAATGTTATGGCAATCCCTTGAAATCTTGGTTGACTTTTAATCAAAATAAATAATTGGTTTATTGGACTTTAAACAAGCTGCATCCATTATACCGAGTATTATACATGGGACATTCCACTTTTTAGCCGCACCCCCCCCCCCCCCCCTCCCTGTGGAAGGACATGTTTTGCAAAGGAGGGTTCAAATTTTTTCTTCAAAGAAGCCGACAAAATTTGGAGCCTTCGGATTTTTTTTCAAAGGTGCCGACAAAAAATCAACCCTTCGGATTTCATTTTTCAAAGGGCGCCAACAATAAATTGGGGGTTCGGATTCCTGCCATCTTTAGGGAGGTTGCGGATGGAAAATGGAATGTCCCATGCCTGCTGTTTTTATAATAAAAAGCTGAATGTAAGCTTAAGCTTAAACGGTAACCGCTTAAACACCTCATGATCACTTCCTTTTTATCTCGTTAATGCGCATGCGCATTAAGCAAGATTTCGGAATTGAGTACGAAAAAGGGACAAAAGTTGTTAACAAAATTTTGTGGACTTTTGTCCATGGGAGGTTTCTTGTTCCTTCTTTATAGAAGCTATATTAGGGCATTGAGGATATGGTTGGTTAAACCGGTTAGGATTTCAAGAAGGGCGTCACATACTGCCACTAAAATTTTTGGGGAGCACCCCCGGACCTATTGTTAATTTCCCTAGGGTATTGGAATGTCAGAACTTGTCATGAACTTGTCATATCTCACATTACGTTACCGCAAAGGTATTAGTCCTTCTTAAATTTCGATATCTCACTTTACCTATCAGGGTAAAAATAGGTCAAATGCGTTTTCTTGGGAAACGTAGTTTGAGAATTTCACGGTGTATTTTACTAATGGAGACGTTTTAAGAAAGTTAAATGGGACAGGAAAGTTTGTGTTTTAATATGAGCGGTATGGCAGAGCAAAATAGCATGAACTTTGCGTTTTTTTCTATTCATTGTTATTACGGTTTGATTGTGCAATAGTATGGGAAAGACATCATAGTTTTGTTGATTTAGCTACCGTGCACAAGGAAATTTTGCAGATTGTCTGACTGAATTTGTTTTGCGGGAGGAAATTTTTGCGGGTTGCGGAGACAGCTAAAATTTCTGCTGGAAGGAAATGTTTGCGGATTTCTGGTCAAGTATAAATAAAATCCAAGGCATCGGTATTAAACTGCAATTTTACTTCCTGACCGGAGGTTTGTATAATTCCCATAGTTATGGTTGCTGTTCTGGCGCCAATATGAACATAAACAACGAGAAAACTAGTGAGTGAATTATTGTACGTTGTTGTAAAAACGTAACAGTACTATGATAACAGTCTCTGGTTCTTTTGAGGACATGTCTGGAGTTGAATCGGGAATACAAATGACTGTTGTGTCACTCGCCTCGGAGTTATGAGAGTTCACTGTTATATGAGAGTTATGAGTTATGAGAATTCACCGTTAAAAAGTTCCTATGGATCAATTCAGCTTGGTTTACTCCGCATTCAGCTGTGAAAGGTTTTGCTTAGTATGAAATTCGCTTTTATTATAAGCTTTTGTGCTATTCATCGAAATTTAATCTTCTAAAAGTCAACAGGGTTTTGTTTTTGACAATCAAACTTAATTGTTTTAACCTCTTTGAAAAGCATTCAATTACTGTACCAGGTCGTGCTTTCATTCATACTAAAATGTACTACCTTTGAACAATAGTTTACCTTGGGAAAATTTATCGTTCTTAATTAGGTTCGTTCCACTATTCAAGTTGACACCTTGTTAGTAAATTTATCATGTCTAGCCGATTTTTCACGTATCAACCTGTACACACAATAGTTGTTATTACTGTTCTAAATTAGTCTCGTCCGGCACTCACGGTGTTTTTTCAGTTTTATTTAACTAATCAACGACTTGGCAAGTAATGGTGTCATTTTGTTTTTTCAGTATGAATAGTTTAGCTGACTCATCGAGGTTAAATTTAGTAGCTTTTGTTGTAGGTGAATAACTCGATAATGGTACATCGCTAGTACGTGCCGTACCAGTTATTTGCCGACCTTGCAAATCTATCGATACGACACCATTACGTGCTTAAAAAGCCGCTTGCTGACTTGGCTTTTCTGCTACTTCTTTGTTTTAGGGTTTTCAAATGTAGATTACTTTTAAAAATAGTTTTATGAACAATGGACACTTGGGTTAAAAATATATTTTGAAATTTACTTTTGCTGAGCTCAAAGAATTCCACTTGACAGTTTCATTATGTTCCTTTGTGTTGAACACTTGTACCTTACGTATATAAGAACCTAGTTTGCAATTGTTAGTTGAATTACATCATTTGATTACATCGTTGAATTACATCGTAAAGTCACAAGTCAGGAATAAACGCTGTTGGAACCGCAAGTCAGGTTTCTTGATCGCCTTCCTGTTGCGTACCAGTTCGTGGTTTGATCCCGTACCTACCGAGAGAGACGGCTCTCCTTTGCAAGCGAGTTGCCCATTTGAGTTAGTTTTCCCCCGTTATCAAGCGCCGATTCCCCTAAAGGCTTTCCTTAGTCCGACACCGGCAAAACCTTCCGTCACACCGGATCAGAAAAAGGTTTTTAAAAATACTGCGGTCAGGAATCCCGCATGTTTGATTACTTTAGTACAAATTTTATAATCTGTGTTTAACAGAGAAATTGGTTGCCAGTTTTTCAAGTCTAACTTGTCGTTCTTCTTGTAAAGCAAGCGGGTAATTCCTTGACGTTGTGTGTCAGAGATTGATCCGTGTTTAAAAGAGTAATTTAGTAAATCATGACTTAATAGACCCTAGCCTGCATGACAGGCGCTTTATGAGCCAAGCGGGGCGAGCGAAGCATTTCGCGCGAAGCGCGACACGAGCGCGAAGCGCGAGACGAGGGGAGGAAAAAAATAAGCACCTGTAGACAGTCCATTGTTCTGGCTCTTCCGCCCACCAACTCCCACCAATATTAACTGACCGCAGTGATTTGGAAATAACCAATCAAAACACGATCTATATCGCAAGTTATGGAGATTTGAGAGATTTGAGAGTAGATAAGGTAATATGTGGTGTGTAAATTCGGATGTGCGTAGGCTAATAAATTGATTAAAAGGTTGTTTGTGTAAAGGGTATTCGTTTATAGCGGTGTGGGAGGAAAGCGTGAAGGGTGAATTGTCTTGTGAGCGTTTAAAGAGGTTTTAAAAGACACTGACCTATTTCTATAGTAAGTGAAGGAAAAAACGGCAAACTGATCCTTACGGCAGAAAAACAGAAGCAGAAGCAATAAAATAAAATAAAAGTGGAATATAATAGTGCCCAATATTTCGCTTTGCAAAACAAAGCTTCTTCAGGGGCTAGCACTATAAATGATTACAACTGTAAAACTGTTATACAAGTGGTTTTGAAAAAACTAAAGAATAACAAAAGCAATGAATACGATTGGTGAAGGGTTTGACGGGTGATAAACTAAACTGACTAGTGATGAGAAAGTTAATGAAGTTCGTCGCGTCTGTTGATTCCAAGTGGTTATAACGTCTTTACTTTGTCTATGAGAAATGCTTCACGCGCTTTTCGTAGCTGGTATTAATAGATTAAAAAGGGTGAAACCAGTACGAAAAATTATAGCCGGAATGACATAGCGAAAATCCGGCCTGAAGTGATTTTTACGGCCTGTATTGAATGAGACAAATACGCCTAAAACAAGCCATTCTTCTCGGTCTTGTCTCGGTGATAATCTAGCCTGCATAACAGGCGTTATTGGGGGCGCTCAAGCGGGTTTTGGGGCGTGAGCGCATAGCGCGAGACACGAGCGCGAAGCGCGAGAACAAAGATGTCTCGATTCTGCAGAGAAGAGAGTTTCTACACTAGATAGAGCAGCCTAAATTAGTGGAAAACGTTCTGCTTTGTAATACATGCAGAATTTGGGAAAGTATTCCCTCAATTTTGTTGGATCATATTGATCATTTGCAATCTGATATTTCAACGCATTATGCTGGTGGGACCGTTTCCAATAACCAAGGGTAGACATCTGCCGTTGGGATCTCTAGTCTGTTGGGAAAAAAGGATGATTTATGTGATAACATAACGCCCCGAAGAGTGAGAAGAGAGAATTTGAGGTGAGCAATTACATTGTACATGAAACATTAATGAAACGTGATTTTCTTCTATCGTTCATTGTTCTTTCAGTGATAAGATTTGCTGCTTAAAGCATAATCAATTTTGAATGACACAGGCTGGAAAACTTCAATTTTAATTAAATGAGAAATAGAACATGATCTTTATGTCAACAATCACTTTGACCGAGGTCATGTCAAGGAAGCTTATAATTGAGATAACTTGTAATGCATATAAGCTTATTTAGTATTTTGTGAAAGAAGGGGTGCGTGACTCAGACAAAGTTTGCTGTCAGCTCAAAGGCTTTGTATGAGCGTGACCCGGCGCGTGGGGGGGGGGGTGTACTCCCTTATATAACCTATACGGGGACGTGCCGCTGGACAGGGTATGATTTTTGGCATTTTTGTCCTGAACAGGGTATATAATTTAACGCGAGTCTGTCCTAAACAGGGTATGGTTCCAGTTAACGTAGCGCTTGTGGTGACTTCCCTTGTCGTGATTAGCATATTCATGCAAAGGTGAAGTCGTTTTCGTTTCAGATCCGTCTACTATTTTTTTAAAGCTCAGATTAACAACCACGCACGAGTCGTGTCCTAGACAGGGTCCTAAAATAAAGGGTGTTGTTCTACACAGGGTAGGTATTTTCGTTTCTTTTTTGTCCTAAACACGGTCAGGGTCTCAGACCCTCAACGGCACCCCTATACCCAAATATTGGTGATGATGTTTTGGATATGAAAAATCGGTGAACGTGATTTGAACTTTTTGTGCGCTTCAAATACAATAAATACAAGGCAATGTTACATTAGGAAGTGAATAACTGATTCAAGAAATGTAAATTTTGACTCAAAATTCAACAAATTATGTGACGAGGCCGCACGGTGAAATCCGATCATCAGACTTCCAATCTATTACTGGCCCTAGAGCGATAAGAAAACATTTCATGACTTGTGCCCAGAGGCAAAGAGAAAATTTTTTTTTTGTATCCTTCTTATAATTTTATGACTAAGATGTTTGCATCGCTAGCTTGAAAAGAGATGCGTAAATAGGTTCCAAATGATCTGTATTATCCCAAATTAACTGCCGTGTACCCAAATTTTAACTTTATACTAATTAGCAGTAGCTAAAAAAAACCCGGGGGGGGGGGGGGTCTCCCATATATAAGCTATACGGGTATGTGCCGCTGGATGGGGTCGGGTTTTTGACCTTCTGGGTCTGAGATGGGGTCTTAGTTTTGCCCACTAAGTCTGAGATGGGGTATACTTTTCCGTTCAATTTTCGAATTAAGTGTTTTGTCATTTTTTTTCCGGTACATTTTTCATCTGGAACCGTGCCTGTAGAAGTCGATTCAATGAGCGTGTATAGGTTTGACGCCTAATTTTGACGGCAAAATATAATGGCGTTTTGCCCAGAACACCCTAAGCGAGACCAAAATCCGAAATTTATACCCCTAAGCGAGACGACGAGCATCCCCGCCCCTTTCATATGGGAGTCCCCCCCCCCCCGGGTTTTGACGGTGATCGGGAGACTAAAATTGATGGTTTTTGGAGGCGCGCTACGTAGAAACATCCGTTATGTTGCGTCAGTTTTTTCACATGGTTTGGCCATGTTCTCTCTGGCAGATAGTTTTGCAACAGTGGCATGATTTTCTCAACTGTTTTGTTCATTGTGTATGGCATAAGCTGTAAATGTGGACAGGGTCATATCCGAAGTTTAAAACCAAGTGGACATTTTTGAAAGTGCTAACTCAGTCAGGTTAGTTACTCGAACTTGTTGCTACACTGTGCTGACGCGAAATACCTATCCGCAGTTGCATTTAAACTTTCAGTTTGGTCTCAATCATGCGATTGTTGTGTTACTTTTTCTACGCAGTTGTCAGCCCTTGCTTCTTATAGTACCGTCGTAAGGGCCGATACGGCCTGAATTCGTTTCTTGCTTGTAGCAGGGCGAAAATAAAGAATTTGAAAAAAAAAAGAATTGTGTATTTCAAACATGTGTACCAAAGCCTTTTGACCAGCAAAAAATAAAGGAAGACTATTTTTGGTCGCAAAATCGAGCGGACCGCTTTTAGCGGGACTGCCACTTAACGCAAACAGACGTACCACTAATCGAAAAACGGAAAACAGAGATATTTCAGCCGATCCACATCTGAATAAATTACAAGAAAAATATTAAACATCAAACAACATTTAACAGACCGGGCCCTATGGAATATATGAATGATCGATGTTTTAAAATATATTAAAGTGAAGTCGCTTAGCGAGTGACAACCGGACATCTCGTGAAAAGTTGCTTAAAGTTAAGGCAGGAAAAGCGAGTCGGCAATTAATTTTAGCCAATAAGAAGCCAGTTGTGGTCATTTATCCGACAAGGCTGTCAAATCGGAGATAAAGCACGCGTTCTATTTTCATGCCTTTCTCGTCGCATATTTGCGTCTTGTTGTACTAGATGTGGTCGATTAGCGAGTGACAACCGGAAATTTCGTGAAAAGAGTTGCTTTTCTCAACTCTCGTTAAATTTAAGGCACGAAAGCAGGTAGCTTAAGCGATTTGGCAATTAATTTTAGCCAATGAGAAGCCAGTTGTGGTCATTTATCAGACAAGGCTGTCAAATTGGAAATAAAAAGCGTTCTATTTTCATGCCCCTCTCGTCGCATATTTGTGTCTTGTTGTACTAAATGTGGTCCAACCAAATTGCAAAGAAACTGGAATGGTTGCATCTAAATACGAAGTATTCTCGCCAAATATTGTAAGGTAGTAGGTGCCGGCGCTCTCATTGCGTCAATGGTGGCGCAATTTCTGCGAAAAATAGCTTAAGACGTCTTTAATATGGCTTTGCATGCGTGGGGCCAACGCTCACGGTTTCTTTCGGTGACTATGGCTCCTGGCAAAATATGTTGTTGTTGCTCATTTATATTAGATTCGGCATATGTGGAGGGGCCTTATTTGATTGCATTATACAATGGATTTACTTTTGCGCACAATTAACGTTAATGTCCCTTTTTTAGTAGTCATTGGAATACTGAATCATTGCTATTACGGTTTGATTTATGAAAGAGTTATTTCAATTTTAAATGGTTATTAAATGTTGAGGTGTCATGATTATGTAATAGTATGTTAGAAAGGTAAGATTTTGCCGATTAAGCTAACTAAAACACTTTCGGCTTGATTATGCAAGAGTATGGATTTGGTTTTTGTTCTGTCGGTTTTGGAATATTGAATCTTTGCGATATGAAGCACTCATCAGTCAAATATTTCAATAGTATTGCAGGAGAAAATCCAGATGATATTAAAGTTTTGAAAACAGCTCCAACTGGGAAAGCTGCTTTCCATATTAGAGGCAATACATTTTACACACGACATTCAAGTTTTCCAGTTTCAACCATATTTGAATTTAGAAATAATGAGACAAAAAGATGCCAAAAAATTTGCAGAGCTACTTAATCGCACGAGAAAGGGAAAACATACTAAACATGATATTGCCATTTTAAATCGAAGAGTTCTTAATGTAAAATCAAAAGAAAAAATTATCCTATGAATATTTCCTATTTATGTCCTACAAATGCACCAGTAGATGATCACAACAATGCTATTTAAAACATTCACTTACAACCACTCATTTCACAGTCAAAAACCGTTGATGAGCCTCCACTAGTTCTAACCACTTCTGCAGACACCGGCAAATGAATTTTAAAGCCTTCATACCGTAGCCTTTACGTTCTTTATTTAGCAAGACTCCACTTTCTGTTCTACTGTAAAGTGTAATTCATCCCTGTTCATCCGTTGCTTCAATAACTAAATGTCTCGCGGAATAAAATGACATTATTGCCTTGTACATAAAATCTTTGTCGCGTATGTACTCTTCGAAAAGATTGAACATTCGATTTTACCCCCCCCCCCCCCAAGATTCTTCTTTTTTGTTAACCTCACGTTCTAACGCATTAACGAGATGGCTTTAAGAGCCCTTTGATTTTATATTTTTATTCAGCTAGGCAAAAGCAAAGATTGGGATGATTTTATATTTACTTACCTTTTATACACAACTTTTAAGTCCTTGTACTCCAGGAAGCTACACATCTAAGGTTTTCGAGCAAGAACCGTGGTAATAAGATCGCGAGTTATTTTCTTCTTTTCTTTCTGGCTCGAAGCAGTGTACCATTTTTGCAATCTAAGTTTGCCTTGACGGCTAAACAGCAACATAAACTGAAACTAAAATAAAACAAAAACATTATTTCGTCGTGTTAAGCGTTGTATCGAAACCAAAAGAGACAAGATTTCGCGAATTCTTCGAAGGGAAATATAGTCAAAGCTCAACCATTTTGATTTTCAAGGGCTAATGCGGGCTCGCTAAAAACCAGCAGTTGTTACCAAACACGCAGGAGTAACTCATGCCCAGAGCTTCTCGGTTTTCTGTCACGCACGACACGTCACGCAACTGCAATGAAGAATTTATTGTTTTTATCGCGGTTACCCCATGGCCATCAAAATTATGGTTGAATCTTTACTACATTCCTACAATTTTTAATATTTAAACACAAACAAAATGCCTTTTTTATCTATGTCCTCCCGATGGAAGAGGTGCATCACCCCATCTAGATTAGGGGAGAAGGGAACTGGGGAGAGAGGGAAAGGACGCCTGTAATAAAGACCCCCATTTGTTCATTTCTGCAGACGCTGGTGCCCGCAGAATTCTGATTGGCTAATTCGCGCTGGGTGGTTAACATAGTATTAATTCCCACGTGTAGTCATCCATGCATAACAGCGCGTGCCAGTTTCTGATTGGTGAACGTATTGACAGTTAATGTAATTTGATTATAGGGAAATCGGTGGACGCAATGCAAATTGCCCGGTTCTTATAGCAGGCACTCCTTCCCTTCTCCCCTCTCCTTTTTCGCACCCCCTCCCCCTCCCTGTTTACGCCTGCCATGCAGGCTACATCTATATGGAAGCTACATGGACAAGGCAGGTATTCCACAGGGTTGTGTGGCAAGTTATCAAAACAAATGATCTGTGAAATTGTCTTTGGTTGACTTTTCAATACACGGCTGGGTATTATGCATCTGTGGGGGAGGGACTTTGAGTCCAATATGAGAGTAAAACGTTTATTTTAATAAATGCTTGAAGTGTTTAGATCAATAGATGGTTTATCATAAATTATTGATCTGATAAAAGGGTGCTTATTATTTTGGGTGTTAATTTCAGAACTGGTAAGAATATGATCCAATACTGTGACTGGTGATTTTATTGACCAAGGACAGTTTTACCCTTTTAACTCCCAAGAGTAGAAAAATCCCAAATTTCATTTTGTAAAATATTGAAAAACAAATAGTACCAATATGCATAAGTACTGCAGAAGAGGTTTTATTTGAATGGTCACACCATAGGTTTCATCCACAAACTCAAAAGTAAAAACTACACTACATCATGTCTCCATAATTGGCTCTGGGGGTGAAAGGTTATTAAGTCAGAATTCAAACTTATTTATAATTGATACTAATGGTGTTCTTGGAGTTCTGTTCTGAACACTACAAGTGATACCAATAACCATTACTTACACATCTAAAGAGGCAGCAACTTTGGAAGGCAACATTGTTTTATTACCAGGATCGTCATCTATTTTATTAATATATTGCTGTCTTCAAAGTCTAACAAAACAGAAATTTTGTTGTATGCTATGTTTTTACATCAGGTTGATGTCTGAAGGTACCACTACAAATCTTACATACAGTACTTTGGATGCAGGAATGTAACGCTACCGTACCTCTACCAATCACAACCACAGCTAAGATCTGCATAGAAATGCACCACCACTACATCATTTTTGTGGCAGATTCTCAGATGGGATCCCATACGTACACTGTAACAGCACTATGAAACAGTGTCTTTGTTTACATTCTTTTGTGTTCGCAACAATGTTCAGTATGCTTCAGTTCAAGTTCAGGCCCTAGTTGTTCAAACAAACGACTTTCTCACATGTGAAAAAAGCGTTTTGTCCAATCACAAATGTATAAATTAAACAAATTACACCATGGGCAGTGCTTTGTATGGCATTTACGCACTCGTTGGTTTGTATCAGAAATCTCCCTCGTTCGCTGTGCTGACCCATTCGATTTCTGATACATAACCAACTCGTGTGTAAATACCGTACGTCCGCAGCTGCTCATGAAGTAATCTATATAAATTATCCACTTTTTGAACAACCGGGGCCAGGAATGGCACAGAGTGTGAGTGAATACGAGATTTCTCAGAGTTCACATATTTTCTTTCTTGACAATAAATAATAGCAAATTAAAAGATATATTCTTGTTTCATATCTTCCTCGTCTTTTACCACAATCTAAAAAATGGTGTCAGTATGAGGCTTTAATAACAGAAAAGCTTAAAGAAACATTCCCAAATAAAGGAACAGTGTTTCAGACCATCAGTACATGAATTATCTATTAAATGGAATTTTTTTAGGTTTTTAAAAACTTTCAGGACTTTTTGGAAAAGTTTATGGCAGGAGCAAAACCTTTTGTCTCTCTTCTGTTATCTGAGTGTTTTGTGGATGAAATGCGCTGAATTCTATCCCCATCATGAGAACGATGCGAAAGTACTCTCGAAATGTCGGCGATATTTTGTCGAATATTCACGAGAACAAAGAACGAAGAAGTCAAATCAAACTACAGAGAAGGTAAGCCTTAAAACTGCTGTTTAAATGTTTTGTTCAAACGACTTTTGTAAAGTATTAAACTCTGTGGACCGAACGAATAATTTGAACGACTTTCCTAACGCTTTCAACGCGTCAACGGCCTGGAAAAAAGTTTTGTACGCTTTTTTTATAAACGCTTCAAACGGCATGGATGAAAATTCGAACGGTTTTTCCAACGCTTCTAATGCTTTCCTAAACCATTTTAACGCAGTTTCCGAACTGCGATCAAACGCTTTTAGGCCGTTTAACAGATAACTGTTTAGTGTTCGTTTTCCCGTGGAAGGTCACATTTATCATGTTTTATTAATATATGACTTGCTGTTCTCGCTTAATTCTCGTTTGTTTGTCTTGCTCGTGTCAGCCGAATTATTACTATGACGTGCCACTTTCGATTCTCGCCGATAACCATATTTTTTACGGACTGAATCTGGTTGGTCACTCGCCGAGAATTTTCGTACGGCTTGCCTTCGGACGAGTTAAATATAACGTTTCCGAAACACGTGCCTTTTAATGTTTTTTTTTTCTTGTGTGCTTTTGCGTGAAATCCGTGCCTTTCACAGAACGTGAATTGGTGCATAAGCACGGTGTTACGCTCGTGCACACAAGTAGCGTGCGCCAGGCCCAATGCTGTAGGCTTCTGGCTGCATTAATATTGGGCCAATGATGTAAGGCTCTGGCTACATTAATATTGGGCCAATGATGTAGGGCTCTGGCTACCTGAATATTGGGCCAATGAAGCTGGACTCTGGCTACATTAATATTGGACCAATGAAGTTGGGCTCTGGCTATATTAATATTGGGCCAATGATGTAGGGCTCTGGCTGCATTAATATTGGGCCAATGATGTAAGGCTCTGGCTACATTAATATTGGGCCAATGATATAGGGCTCTGGCTGCATTAATATTGGGCCAATGATGTAGGGCTCTGGCTACATTAATACTGGGCCAATGAAGTTGGGCTCTGGCTATATTAATATTGGGCCAATGATGTAGGATTCTGGCTGCATTAATATTGGGCCAATGATGTAGGCCTGTCGCTGCATTAATATTGGGTCAATGATGTTGGGCTCTGGCTTCATTAATATTGGGCCAATGATGTAAGCCTCTCGCTGCATTAATATTGGTCCAATAAAGTTGGGCTCTGGCTATATTAATATTGGGCCAATAATGTAGGGCTCTGGCTACATTAATATTGGGGCAATGAAGCTGGGCTCTGCTAAATTAATATTGGGCCAATGAAGTTGGCCTCTAGATACATTAATATTAGGCCAATGATGTAGGGCTTTGCCTACCTGAATATTGGGCCAATGGAGTTGGGCTCTACTAAATTAATATTGGGCCAATGAAGTTGGCCTCTAGATACATTAATATTAGGCCAATGATGTAGGGCTTTGCCTACCTGAATATTGGGCCAATGGAGTTGGGCTCTACTAAATTAATATTGGGCCAATGATGTAGGCCTCTTGCTATAATATTGGGCCAATGAAGTAGGGCTTTCGCTAAATTAATATTTGGGCAATGAAGCTGGGCTCTGCTACATTAATATTGGGCCAATGAAGTTGGGCTCTGGCTACATTAATATTGGGCCACTTAACCCAATTAACACGATTTCCCTTTTGAATTGGTTCATCTTCATCTAATAACATGTCAGCAAGTGGAAGAACCTCAATGATCCGTTTTCAGGCCGCCATTTTTGTTTGAAATATTCAAAAGTGGCGCCAAAACAACGGCGCGAAAGAGACAAACACATCAAGTTGCAGAAAAAATTGCATCGTGTAACAGTGCCTTAAAAGTAACCAAAGCCGAGGCTTTGTGTTCTTGCTTGAGGTAAGCTGTTTACTTATTACGCAGAGTTATCATGTCAAACACAATTTTATCAATCGCTGGAAGTAGTCATGGAAACTACCGGAAAATATGGATTACGAAATCCTTTAGCTTGCGACCGCTGACCAATGTTTTTGTTGAAGTCAATCGCGTCAATGTACTATTTAGTACTATATTTATATTTAACACAAATTCATGCTTATTTTCAAACAATTCACTTTCATTTTTGGGAAAAATATACAAAAAAAATAGTAATCATCACAGAGCCTAGTGACAATCCTTATAAGTATTGACACTATTTGATGAATAACATCGCAGCACTTTACTGGCTCTCAGCTATTTCTAGTCTAGTCTCTATTCTCTTGGCAGATTCAACTGCTGTCAATTACACGGTTTGATGCGTGATGTAAATCCCAAGGTGTGATAAAGTTAACAACTGTGTAATTAAAGGTGGGCCGCGAGCTTTTCAAAACATTTTGCCAACAAATTCGTGTGCGGCAAGATTTTTTTTTTGGAATCTTTAGATTCCTAATGGTTAGGGCGCGATGGCAAAAACATTTTCCGCAGAACATGGTTTTCAGTTAAAGGCTGGTTTTCACTAGCGCATAAGCACAAGCATTAGCCAACATAAGCAGACTCAGTAACGTGTTATTCATTAGTTCAAATTGTTCGAACAAAACAGAACAATAGGCACTAATGATCAACGTGTTACTGAGTCTGCGTATGTTGGCTTGTGCTTATGCTTATGCGCTAGTGAAAATCAGCCCTTAAAGCTTTGCCAAATAGCTAGCACGATGCGCGTGTCATTCGCTTGTTCGTAACGGTTTATTACTCGCGCTCTTTACAGAACTTTAATATGGCGGACGAAATAACTAGAGGAACTTGTGCCTGTAGTCATTTTTTAAGCTTCTGTCAATTCTTCCCAGCAGCATGCAACTTGTATTCATGACAGCCCCATTTCCTCCAGTGTTCGCTGTAGTTCACCCTCCTGTCAAACAAACAAAACCACATCTATTACAGTAAAGTTCTCAGTCACTATTTTTGGTCTAACATTCTGGGGCAGGGGGGAGAGAAGGGCAAACCACAAATTTTGCGCGGGAGCCACACAAGCCAGCCTCTCCCCAGTCTCACTCTGGTTACTCACACTCAGTCAGGCCCTAACTCATGCAAAATTAACACTGTCTTAACCTTCAAGTTCAAAGCACTTAAGAAGTCATTCTTGAACATATAGATTTTCGCAAAGTTAACTTTTAGTTTCTTGTAATACCATATACTGTATATTTTTTTAGTATAAGCTACAAAGAGCTTGAAGACAATCCTTACTCAAATATACAAATGAGTAAATAGCTTTACAACTACAGATTGCTTTTTAAGTACATTTAGATTATAATTAAGAAGTTTTCTTCGAGAAATATTATATATATTATTATATTAGAATTACATTAGAATACTTTCATCTCTGTCAGCAGCTGAGTTTTTTTTTATCTACCATTACAGCTTCTAAGTACCGAACGGCATGAAATTGTTGCACGAGTTTAACTTCACGGATTGCCGATTTTTTACATTTCACGGGGACATATGTTCCACAATTCCCGTATGTACCCCAAGATGCCTGCTCGATTAATTCTATAACTACATGAACAGCAACCCTTCTAGTACAGCTGTATGGTGTCCCTTTGGACGACCCATGTCTATAAACTGAACAGTTCCCATGTACTGGAGCCATTGATAGTTTGTTTTTAAGCAGGAGATGGTCTCCTAGTCTACAACAACAACAACAACAAAAATCTTTATTAGTTAGTTACCAAGTTTACCACTTCGCTATAAGTTTCAGTTGTAAAGAAGAGTTTGCAATCAATTAAAGTGCACCTAAACCCAAAATTGTTTTTTCACTTAATCAACTCTATGTACGTTGAAAAGGTGAATAGTTAAATATTTCTTGTTTTTAACGTTGCATTAGTGAATTACAGAGGTTTGAATTTACAAAATGTTTGTAAAATGACATCAAATCAAGAATCATATTTATACAACTACTTGTTTCCACCTCCAAGTAATATTTTTTTACAAATCAATTGACTATTAACAGTTTTTATTTAGTATTTCTTCAATTGATTATCCGTAAGCTGTGAACTGCGTATTGTAAATTGAAGTAGAAATAATGGTAAAGTCTTGATTTGACATCATCTAAACAGCATTTTGTAACTTCAAATCTCTATAACTCACTAATGTTATGTTAAAAACAAGAAATATTTCACTATTCGACTTTTCAACGTGCATTGATTTGATTAAAAGAAAAAACAATTGGGGGTTAGGTGCACTTTAAATTGAATTTCATTGATCTGAATATATGGAGTAAAGTTTTGTGGATTTTTTTTTCACTAGTGGGAAATTCACGAAGATTAGATCCCACAAAAATTTCATGCCACACAGTAGGTTTAATTTATAACATTTTTTTGCCATCAGATGAAAACACTCAATTTTAGGTTCGTGTTATAGTTAAAATTAAACAATATTAATAAAGACAAGATATAATACAGAAAATCTCCAAAGTAAAAGGCTGGTCTTCTTGGTCTGTAGAAGTGAAGATATTATGACAAGATGTTGAAGAAGAATTTCTAAGAGGAGACAGCTCAGGCCAAGCCCATTTCTTCCAGCGTTCGCTGGAGTTCCCCTTCCTGTAGAACAAAAGGAGATGAAGAGGTACTAACAATGATTTACAGATGAAAGAATTCAGGCAAGACCCATCTCCTCCAACGCGCTACGTAGTTCAGCTTCCTGTGAAAAGTATGAAAGGAAGGCAGAGAGGAGGCTAAGAGAGGAACGGTTAGCAAGCATGCTCATCAGCAGTGGAGTTATGTTCAGTGATGTCAAGATGTAATTAACTTTTCCCTACTGTGAATAACAGAAATATATGATGACAATTAAGGAACGTTTGTATTTTGACGTAGCCCTGGATGTAAGTGCAAATTGCAGGCAGAGATGTCAAGATATAAATAAACTCTCCCTAGTGCAAATATAAGAAATGTATAGTGACCATTAGGGAGAATTTGTAATTCAACATAACCCAGTACAATGTATGTCAGTGCAAAGTGCATAAAATGAATGCTTCTGCCCATTTGTTTTGTAGAAATGTATGAAAAGTTACCAGAACAAATAATTTGTTTTTTGACATCAGGATATACAACAGAATGTAGAGAGAATGTCACTGGTGAATGGTCTACATCTAACATGTATGAGCTGCATCACTAACTTTGAAGCCTGATAAAATCAAGCCTCAAATTTTAAGGAAAAAAATTAAAAAAGAAAATGAAGTTTCTTGCTTCATACTTCATGGAAAGTTGACAAACAAATTTGCAGTGAGCTTATTTTCAATGTATATGTTAAACAAGAGAATTTGGTAAATGGTTTACATGTGATTTACATCTTTGACCATGTCCATCAAGGTAAATAATGTTCAATGCAGTTTTCAATGAAGTTTCCCACCTGGGGTAAAGGAACTAAGCAATCCCAGTGAATATGTATGTATGTGAGAGTGAAAAACATAGATACAGAGAATAGGGGCAAAGATGCATAATACAGCAGCTGAACTATGAAATATGCATTTAGTGAATGATTATCAAGAAAGAAGTTAAGCAGTTTGTTATCAATGATATTTTATAAATGAAAATTAATGAAGTTAATAAAATTATTATTAAAATAATTTTAAATAATTTTAATTTTTTAATAAAATTTAAAAATATATTATATAAAAAAATTGCCATATTCAATGGAGTTTACAGTTTCAGTGACTGATTCTGCAACATTTATTTAGTGAACATTTATTAAAATAAATTAATTAGTATTAGCAGTTATTAATAAAATGTCTTTTTATGGCCTTTAAGGTGGCTCCCAACAGTTTCCAGCACTTTCCACAACATAGATTTTGATGGGTCATTAAAACCACTCTTTTCAGTTGATGCTACAATCATGATATCAAACGAATGTCCAATGATTGGTGAACATGTTGTTGTCATTTTTGTGACACAATATGCTACTATAGCAACAGTGTAAGGTGGCTCTGAACCCCACCAACAGAATTTTTTTAATGCCAAAAGTTGCATCTTATCCTACTGATCAAAATTCGACAATAAAAAATGGGGTTCACCGAGTCATGTTTGAGTTATTAACACTTAAAGCTAAAATTAAGGGTGTTTTCAGCACATTATACTGTTGCTATAGTAAAATATTGTGTCACAAAAATGATAACAACGTGTTCACCAATCATTGGGCATTCGTTTGATATTATGATTGTAGCATCAACTGACAAAGAGTGGTTATAATGACCCATCAAATTCTAAGTCTTGAAAAGTGCTGGAAACTGTTGGGAGCCACCTTAAATTAAATTAAAAATGGACGGGTAATACAGTCTGTTAATGTTTATTGTTTTGGTTATGAAGGAAAGAGTGGGAGGGGAGGAGGGCTTAATAAATTTCTTGCTCCAAATGGGAAGGGGGGGGGTTATTTGAGAAGGGGGGGGGGGCTTAATAGAGGATTTACGGTACATGAGAAAACAGACAAATTTTCATAACAGAGAAAGGGGGAAAAGAACAAGGAGATAGGCACAGCAGTGACAGATCCGGACTCATTTTAAGGGGTTCCGGGGGAAGGAAGAGGGGAAAGGGGTGGGGGGTGGGGCATAGTGAAAATATTACAGACTGAAAAAAAATTCGCCTCAGGATGTGAGGTATTTTTCAGTATTAGCCACGATGAAATTGGAAAATTCTTGAACCATTCTGGGTAGCAACATAACTAAATGGTTACGAAAAAAGTCAGATAGGCCAGATAAAGTTGTCTCTTTTCTCAGCTGAGATGGATTTTATATCATGCACAGTCTACAATAAATAAGCAAATTTATTTTTCCCAACATCAAATTTTTGCAGTTAAAGAAATTACAAAAAAAAAAACATTCAAATTTCCCACAACCTCCCTTCCAGAAATCGAGTCCCATAGTAGTGATAGACACATCCATTGTTGTACTTTTGATTTCAACCATTTTAGAGACTTCCCCTGTTTTTTATTGAGGTATCACTCTATCACTACTATGGGAAACAGTAAACAATACTTTCATAATGATTATAACAGGGGATCAATGAATGATTCTACATACCTCCTGTAGAAGATCTTGTGCCGAGATTGCCTTCAGAACATTTTTCTTGCTTGTTTCTTGTATCTCTCCTCCAAGTATTAACTCGTCAAGCATAAAATAAGCTTTTTCAAAATTGAAAATGATGTCTAGCTCACAAACCTGTTAAGAAACGAAACAATGCTATATATTCAAAATTACGTTAATGCAGGGTGTTCATTAGGCATCGGAGATCGGAGAATTCTCCGCCTACTACACAGAATTCTCCGACTAAATTTCGATGGCAATATGTAGCTATCTTCGCTCTTTCATTAATATTCTCCTGTTACTTTACACTATTCTCCTGCTTCTACAATTCTTAATGAAAACCCTGTAATGTCAAAGTAAAAGTGTGTTTCATAAGTAGTTTTAACTGACAAAATGTTATGCAGGCAGAGTTGGTTGCCTGACAGCTTTTAAGACAACATTTGACATCATATCAGTAATAAGTTGATCAGCAATAAGTTGACAATTTATTAACGCTTATGTCGAAAATGGAGGTTGATGTTCCCCAAATACTTTGTAATATTAAACAAATGAAATTGTTATAATTTGCATATTTCATTTATTTCCCGTGTCTGCCACCAATATCATGATTTTATCAAAAGCTTTAAAATAATCTGTAAATCTACAGATCAGCTTCTGTATTGTTATATTGTCTTACCTTTATTATTTTCAATTACATTACTTTTCCCTGCCTCGAATAGCGTTTTTGCTAATTTGCAGGGCAACTGTATTTAAGTTTATATGTCCAATAAAGTTTTGTTTCTTGTTGTTGAACCTGGTGCTGGTGCCGCAGATCAAAACCAAGGTTCAAAGAACACCCCATAAGCCTGTCCTACCCACAACCTAGCCACAAGCCCTGCCTGCCAAACCCAGCCCCAGCCCTAGCACCCGTCACACTGAAACTAAACGTTCAGTGGAACACTACTAAGTTAATAACACTTAAAACTTTCGAAGATAAAAACTAAAGCTAAAGGGAAAGGAGGGAAGGAAAAACACTAAACAACATGAGCTACAAAAAAATGCCCTGTACACTGAGCAGAGTAAAATAAATTTTTGTATTACCACCACATGCAAAGGGGCACACATAAACCACACCAGAATACCACTGACCACGCAACCGCCTGAAGGCCCCGAAAACCGACCCACACAGTAACACAACACACGCAAACGCCAGAATGCTAAAGGACTGCCAGCACACCAAAAAATATGAATGCAAACACAATGCCAACCACTGAATAAACTTGCTCCTAGTCGTTAACTAAGTTAAATTACATTTACCCCGATTAAAATTTAAGTATAGAAGGAGACTTCAAGACTAATGATTTACAACTAACAAATAGTTCCACCAAGTTTCTGTTGTTTGAAGTAACTAGGAGTACTACCAATCTTCCCAGGCATCAGTCCTTGCTCTACCACGGCATGCATGGATAGGATGCCAGTCCATTACAAGGTCATCCCCAGCAATGGTAAACATACATTGTAAATACTTTGAGATAGAGAGAGACAATGTGAAGCAAAGGTTCTTTTCTTTATAAGCCCCAGGGTGTGGAATTTGACCAAAAATTCTTCTGAAAGTCAAATACCCCACATATCTCCCCCCTCCCCCTCACGATTAACATTGATAGGTGCATAAATAAAAGTTTTGAAAGAGAGATTTTACTTACACTCCCAAAATACTTGTCAAGAAGCTCAACATATCTGTGAATTATTTCCAGTGTGAGGAGTTCATTGTCATCTTTTTCTATTGCCACACAGAAATACAAACTTGCATATCTGAGAAATAAAACATTAATATCAAAATTAAGGTGGCTCGAAGTAGTTTTTTTGGGTCACACTTCCCTTTTTGAATGCGCTTATACAAAATCTTACTTTAGCTCAATAAATCTGAATTTCATACCAGATATTAGGCTTGGATGAAAGTTTTGGATGATGTTCTTTTTATACTAATCAGCGTTTCCATAGCAACGGTAAACAAATATGGCGAGAAACAGTTTTTCCTAAATATCTTTCGATTTTGGGGCTACCCGTGACAAGCGAATAAATGCGCTATAATCTACACATCGTTGCACACTAAATGGGAAAATTTCAAACAAATTAAACTGTTCTATTTTGAGTAAATTGAAAAAACATTTTTTAAAATGTGTTTTTCATGTTTGAAATATAAGCAGTCAAAACATTTCATAGGTCTCACAAATTATCATTAAATTGCCACAGAAAGTTTCCTTGGACTTAAAATATTACTCCCTGCAAATAGCTCTGACTAACTCCTCGGCAATAAAGAGATCGAGCTTTTCATTCAAATGCAGTTTTGCTTGACGTTTTCACTCTTTAAAAGTTTCAAACGCATTTGCATATAAATTCAAAACAAACAAATGAAGATGTTTGATATCTTCCCAGTATGTTTTTAAATATATAGGCAATATTATTTCCAAGCTTCAGTCCAATTGATTCAGAGGAACATCCCGAAAAGAACCGTTGAAGTTCGAGTACGAAAGCAGCGACCTCAGGATGAAAATCCAGTACAACGAGCGTGACATCACATGTTTATTTCACATGAGCACTCGGTGACAAATGTCTTGAGCGCCCGCAAAATATTTTCAGAATGCCTTCCCAAAAAAATTCAGCTTAAATTTATCAGGAATAATACAAAATACTATTACAAAACACTTTCTCCTGTTAACTCTTGCGAAATTATCGGCATTGAGGGTTACTTTTCGTGTCCTTTATATACGAGTGCCGGACCAGCAAGACCACTATTTTTCGAATTACGAGAATTGGAAAAAAAGCCTGAATTTTTTTCAGGCTTCTTTTCGCAATTGCTTAAATTGCGTTCATAACTGCGAGGATCTTTCTTCATTTGATTTCATTTCTGCAGTTCATATATGATTTATTTCATATATATCATTTCACACTCACTCCTTTCACGGGAACATATGAACCTACAATTGACCTGCTCCCAACGTCAGTGGCTTCATAGCTCAGTTGGTAGAGCATCGCACCGGTATCGTGAGGTCACGGGTTCGAACCCCATTGAAGTCCTGAATTTTTTTTTCAGGCTTCTTTTCGCAATTGCTTAAATTGTGTTCATAACTGCGAGGATCTTTCTTCATTTGCTTTCATTTCCGCAGTTCATATATGATTTATTTCATATATATCATTTCAAAAGTATTTGAGGAAGGACGTTTTTAGGTTAAGACGTAATAGAGAACCATAAAAGCTATCTCCAGGCAAAATGTTAGCTCATGAAGTGTCGATTCAAGTAAGATATACGAAATTATGTCCTTTAGTGCCGGACCAGGGTCCACATACTGTATAAGCTTAAACGGTAACCGCTTAAACACCTCATGATCACTTCCTTTTTTTATATTTTTATTCAGCTAGGCAAAAGCAAAGATTGGGATGATTTTATATTTACTTACCTTTTATACACCACTTTTAAGTCCTTGTACTCCAGGAAGCTACACATCTTTGGTTTTCGAGCAAGAACCGTGGTAATAAGATCGCGAGTTATTTTCTTCTTTTCTTTCTGGCTCGAAGCAGTGTACCATTTTTGCAATCTAAGTTTGCCTTGACGGCTAAACAGCAGCATAAACTGAAACTAAAATAAAACAAAAACATTATTTCGTCGTGTTAAGCGTTGTATCGAAACCAAAAGAGACAATATTTCGCGAATTCTTCGAAGGGAAATATAGTCAAAGCTCACCATTTTGATTTTCAAGGGCTAATGCGGGCTCGCTAAAAACCAGCAGTTGTTACCAAACACGCAGGAGTAACTCATGCCTAGAGCTTCTCGGTTTTCTGTCACGCACGACACGTCACGCAACTGCAATGAAGAATTTATTGTTTTTATCGCGGTTACCCCATGGCCATCAAAATGATGGTTGAATCTTTACTACATTCCTACAATTTTTAATATTTAAACACAACCAAAATGCCTTTTTTGTCTATGTCCTCCCGATGGAAGAGGTGCATCACCCCATCTAGATTAGGGGAGAAGGGAACTGGGGAGAGAGGGAAAGGACGCCTGTAATAAAGACCCCCATTTGTTCATTTCTGTGAACGCTGCATGGTGGCCGCAGAATTCTGATTGGCTAATTCGCGCTGGGTGGTAAACATAGTATTAATTCCCACGTGTAGTCATCCATGCATAAAAGCGCATGCCAGTTTCTGATTGGTGAACGTATTGACATTTGACGTAATTCGATTATAAGGAAAATCGGTGGACGTAATGCAAGTGGCCCGGTTCTTATAGCAGGCGTTCCTTCCCTTCTCCCCTCTCTTTTTTCGCGCCCCCTCCCCCTCCCTGTTTACGCCTGCCACGCAGGCTACATCTAGATGGAAGCTACATGGACAAGGCAGGTATTCCACAGGGTTGTGTGGCAAGTTATCGAAACAAATGGTCTGTGAAATTGTCTTTGGTAGACTTTTGAATACACGGCTGGGTATTATGCATCTGTGGGGGAGGGACTTTGAGTCCAATATGAGAGTAAAACGTTTATTTTAATAAATGCTTGAAGTGTTTAGATGGATAGATGGTTTATCATAAATTATTGATCTGATGAAAGGGTGCTTATTATTTTGGGTGTTAATTTCAGAACTGGTAAGAATATGATCCAATACTGTAACTGGTGATTTTATTGACCAAGGACAGTTTTAACCCTTTAACTCCAAAGAGTAGAAAAATCCCAAATTTCGTTTTGTAAAATATTGAAAAACAAACAGTACCAATATGCATAAGTACTGCAGAAGAGGTTTTATTTGAATGGTCACACCATAGGTTTCATCCACAAATTCAAAAGTAAAAACTACACTACATCATGTCTCCATAATAGCCCTCTTTCATAATGGCGGCCGATTTATTTATTCTTTTACATGTATGTTAATTAGCCTCACTGGCCCCTTTTTGGAGTAAAAATTCTTTTCAATTTTGCACATGTTACCAAGGCCAGTGAGGCTAATTAACATACATATAAAAGTATAAATAAATCAGCCGCCATTATGAAAGAGGTCTATTGGCTCTGAGAGTGAAGGGGTTAACGAGTCTGAATTCAAACTTATTTATTGATACTAATGGTGTTCTTGGAGTTCTGTCCTGAACACTCCAAGTGATACCAATATCCATAACTTACACATCTAAAGAGGCAGCAACTTTGGAAGGCAACATTGTTTTATTACCAGGATTGTCATCTATTTTGTTAATATATTGCTGTCTTCAAAGTCTAACAAAACAGAAATTTTGTTGTATGCTATGTTTTTACAGCAGGTTGATGTCTGAAGGTACCACTACAAATCTTACATACAGTACTTTGGATGCAGGAATGTAACGCTACCGTACCTCTACCAATCACAACCACAGCTAAGATCTGCATAGAAATGCACCACCACTACATCATTTTTGTGGCAGATTCTCACTGTAACAGCACTATGAAACAGTGTCTTTGTTTACATACTTTTGTCTTCGCAACAATGTTCAGTATGCTTCAGTTCAAGTTCAGGCCCTGGTTGTTCAAACAAACGACTTTCTCACATGTGAAAAAAGCGTTTTGTCCAATCACAAATGTATAAAATAAACAAATTACATCATGGGCAGTGCTTTGTATGGCATTTACGCACTTGTTGGTTTGCATCAGAAATCTCCCTCGTTCGCTGTGCTCACCCATTCGATTTCTGATACATAACCAACTCGTGTGTAAATACCGTACGTCCGCAGCTGCCCATGAAGTAATCTATATAAATTATCCACTTTTTGAACAACCGGGGCAAGGAATGGCACAGAATGTGAGTGAATACGAGATTTCTCAGATTTCACATACTTTCTTTCTTGACAATAAATAATAGCAAATTAAAAGATATATTCTTGTTTCATATCTTCCTCGTCTTTAACCACAATCTAAAAAATGGTGTTATGAGGTTTTAATAGTAGAAAAGCTTAAGGAAACATTCCCAAATAAAGGAACAGTGTTTCAGACCATCAGTACATGAAAAATGCGCTGAATTCTATCCCCATCATGAGAACCATGCGAAAGTACTCTCGAAATGTCGGCGATATTTTGTCGAATATTCACGAGAACAAAGAACGAAGAAGTCAAATCAAACTACAGAGAAGGTAAGCCTTAAAACTGCTGTTTAAATGTTTTGTTCAAACGACTTATGTAAAGTATTAAACTCTGTGGACCGAACGAATAATTTGAACGACTTTCCTAACGCTTTCAACGCGTCAACGGCCTGGAAAAAAGTTTTGACGCTTTTTTTTATAAACGCTTCAAACGGAAAATTCGAACGGTTTTTCCAACGCTTCTAATGCTTTCCTAAACCATTTTAACGCAGTTTCCGAACTGCGATCAAACGCTTTTAAGCCGTTTAACAGATAACTGTTTAGTGTTCGTTTTCCCGTGGAAGGTCACATTTATCATGTTTTATTAATATATGACTTGCTGTTCTCGCTCAATTCTCCTTTGTTTGTCTTGCTCGCGTCAGCCGAATTATTACTACGACTTGTCACTTTCGATTTTCGCTGATAACCATATTTTTTACGGACTGAATCTGGCTGGTCACTCGCCGAGAATTTTCGTACGGCTTGCCTTCGGACGAATTAAATATTACGTTTCCGAAACACGTGCCTAAATGGGCGTAAACTGTGCCTAAATTGTGCCTAAAAATTCTGTAAAACGTGCCGAACCTGTGCCTAGTCTGTGCCTTTAAATGTTTTTTTCCTTGTGTGCTTTTGCGTGAAATCCGTGCCTTTCACAGAACGTGAATTGGTGCATAAGCACGGTGTTACGCTCGTGTACACAAGTAGCGTGCGCCAGGCCCAATGCTGTAGGGTTCTGGCTGCATTAACATTGGGCCAATGATGTAAGGCTCTGGCTACATTAATATTAGGCCAATGATGTAGGGCTCTGGCTACCAGAATATTGGGCCAATGAAGTTGGGCTCTGGCTATATTAATATTGGGCCAATGATGTTGGGCTCTGGCTGCATTAATATTGGGCCAATGAAGTTGCGCTCTGGCTATATTAATATTGGACCAATGATGTAGGGCTCTGGCTGCATTAATATTGGGCCAATGAAGTTAAGCTCTGGCTACATTAATATTGGGCCAATGAAGTTGCGCTCTGGCTACATTAATATTGGGGCAATGAAGTTGGGCTCTGGCTATATTAATATTGGGCCAATGATGTAGGGCTTTGCGTACCTGAATATTGGGCCAATGAATTTGGGCTTCGGCCACATTAATATTCGGCCAATGATTTAGGCCTTTCGCTGCATTAATATTGGGCCAATGATGTAGGGCTTTGCCTACCTGAATATTGGGCCAATGAAGTTGGGCTTCGGCCACATTAATATTGGGCCAATGATGAAGGCCTCTCGCTGCATTAATATTGGGCCAAAGAAGTTGGGCTCTACTACATTAATATTGGGCCAATGATGTAGGCCTCTTGCTACATTAATATTGGGCCAATGAAGTTGGGCTCTGGTTACATTAACATTGGGCCAATGAAGTAGGGCTTTCGCTAAATTAATATTTGGGCAATGAAGCTGGGCTCTGCTACATTAATATTGGGCCAATGAAGTTGGGCTCTGGCTACATTAATATTGGGCCACATAACCCAATTAACCCGATTTCCCTTTTGAATTGGTTCATCTTCATCTAATAACATGTCAGCAAGTAGAAGAACCTCAATGATCCGTTTTCAGGCCGCCATTTTTGTTTGAAACATTCAAAAGTGGCGCCAAAACAACGGCGCGAAAGAGACAAACACATCAAGTTGCAAAAAAGAATTGCAGCGTGTAACATCCCTCTCACGCAACTGCAATTGTCCGTGCAACTTGTTTCGCAACGCCGTTGCGAGACAAGTTGGAGAAAAAATTGCATCGTGTAACAGCGCCTTAAAAGTAACCAAAGCCGAGGCTTTGTGTTCTCTTGGCAGATTCAACTGCTGTCAATTACACGGTTTGATGCGTGATGTAAATCCCAAGGTGTGATAAAGTTAACAACCGTGTAATTAAAGGTGGGCCGCGAGCTTTTCAAAACATTTTGCCAACAAATTCGTGTGCGGCAAGATTTTTTGTTTGGAATCTTTAGATTCCTAATGGTTAGGGCGCGATGGCAAAAACATTTTCCGCAGAACATGGTTTTCAGTTAAAGGCTGGTTTTCACTAGCGCATAAGCACAAGCATAAGCCAACATAAGCAGACTCAGTAGCGTGTTATTCATTAGTTCCAATTGTTCGAACAAAACAGAACAATAGGCACTGATGATCAACGTGTTACTGAGTCTGCGTATGTTGGCTTGTGTTTATGCTTATGCGCTAGTGAAAATCAGCCCTTAAAGCTTTGCCAAATAGCTAGCACGATGCGCGTGTCATTCGCTTGTTCGTTACTGTTTTTTACTCGCGCTCTTTACAGAACGTTAATATGGCGGGCGACTGAAGAGGCTCGAAGACCGAACTTTTTTTATCAAACTTCCGCGTTTTAACAGTGTTTAGATCGCTTTAAAGTTATTTTAAGTGCGTCGAATGTCTATAAAAGAAGTGACGTCCTATTCTTCTCGCTCTTTACAGAGCGTTTTGTCAACAAATTCGTGTGCGGCAAGATTTTCATTTTGACTCGTTAGATTCGCAATGGTCAGAGTACGATGGCAAAAACATTTTCCACAGAACATGGTTTTCAGTTAAAAGCTTTTCCAAATAGCGAGCGCGATGCGCGTGTCACTCGCTTGTTCGTTGTCTTTTGCTATTCTGATTGGTTAAGCACGAACATTTCCTAAAATATATCTGACGAAAATGGATATTCTTTATTTTTATACTGAAATATAATTATAAACCATTAGCTCCTCCCCTATTCTTGAAATCAAAGACAATCCATGTGAGAAAGAGCCAATGCCGCAGAACAATGAAGTTTACTGTAGTTCTTATGTGGAGCGTTACTTAATGTTGGTTTGTCTGTGCACTAGTAGAATAATTTGAAACAAAACTGGACCACTATTTTTGGGTTTTCACTGATATAAAGCTGTCTTTTAGCTTTTTAAAGTGACACTAAAATGGTGACAGAGCCCCTTTAAATTTCCTACAATGCATTTTAGAGTGGTTTTCACTCGAGGGAAAGTAAATTCGTGATTGCATTGCATACATACGCTTTGTGATTGGTTAAAAAGTCTCGCGCCACTTTCTTAACCAATCAGAAACCAAAACCAATTGACTTGAGCTGCACTTCTGATTGATACTACTGATACTAATTTTTTTAATTATTTTTTTTCCAAGGTGGGGATTTTAGATTTTTTCAGATGTGTACTTGTGGGAGGTTAAGAATTGACAGATGAAAGTTAAACCCTTTCACTCCCAGAGTCAATTATGGAGAAGTGTACTGTGGTCTGTCAATAAAATCCTATGGTGTGGCCATTCAAATGAAACCTCTTTGGCAGTACTTTTGCATGGTACCATTTACTTTTCAATATTTTACAAAATGAAATCTGGCATTTTTCTTGAATAATGATTTTTGGCACTCTTGGGAGTTAAGGGGTTAAAAAATAACTAGATGAACTTGTGCCTGTAGTCATTTTTTAAGCTTCTGTCAATTCTTCCCAGCAGCATGCAACTTGTATTTATGACAGCCCCATTTCCTCCAGTGTTCGCTGTAGTTCACCCTCCTGTCAAACAAACAAAACCACATCTATTACAGTAAAGTTCTCAGTCACTTTTTTTGGTCTAACATTCTGGGGCAGGGGGGAGAGAAGGGCAAACCACAGATTTTGCGCGGGAGCCACACAAGCCAGCCTCTCCCCAGTCTCACTCTGGTTACTCACACTCAGTCAGGCCCTAACTCATGCAAAATTAACACTGTCTTAACCTTCAAGTTCAAAGCACTTAAGAAGTTATTCTTGAACATATAGATTTTTGCAAAGTTAACTTTTAGTTTCTTGTAATACCATATACTGTATATTTTTTTAGTATAAGCTACAAAGAGCTTGAAGACAATCCTTACTCAAATATACAAATGAGTAAATAGCTTTACAACTACAGATTGCTTTTTAAGTACATTTAGATTATAATTAAGAAGTTTTCTTTGAGAAATATTATATTATTATATTAAAATTACATTAGAATACTTTCATCTCTGTCGGCAGGTGAGTTTTTTTTTTATCTACCATTACAGCTTCTAAGTACCGAACGGCATGAAATTTTTGCATGAGTTTAATTTCATGGATTGCCGATTTTTTACATTTCACAGGGACATATTTTTTTGCATCTCAGGCAAGTTCCTGTTCGATAATTCCCGTATGTACCCCAAGATGCCTGCTCGATTAATTCTACAACTACATGAACAGCAACCCTTCTAGTACAGCTGTATGGTGTCCCTTTGGACGACCCATGTCTACAAACTGAACAGTTCCCATGTACTGGAGCCATTGATTGTTTGTTTTTAAGCAGGAGATGGTCTCCTAGTCTACAACAACAACAACAAAAATCTTTATTAGTTAGTTACCAAGTTTACCACTTCACTATAAGTTGCAGTTGTAAAGAAGAGTTTGCAATCAGTTAAATTGAATTTCATTGATCTGAATATATGGAGTAAAGTTTTGTGGATTTTTTTTTAACTAGTGGGAAATTCACGAAGATTAGATCCCACAAAAATTTCATGCCACACAGTAGGTTTAATTTATAACATTTTTTTGCCATCAGATGAAAACACTCAATTTTAGGTTCGTGTTATAGTTAAAATAAAACAATATTAATAAAGACAAGATATAATACAGAAAATCTCCAAAGTAAAAGGCTGGTCTTCTTGGTCTGTAGAAGTGAAGATATTATGACAAGATGTTGAAGAAGAATTTCTAAGAGGAGACAGCTCAGGCCAAGCCCATTTCTTCCAGCGTTCGCTGGAGTTCCCCTTCCTGTAGAACAAAAGGAGATGAAGAGGTGCTAACAATGATTTACAGATGAAAGAATTCAGGCAAGACCCATCTCCTCCAACGTGCTGCGTAGTTCAGCTTCCTGTGAAAAGTATGAAAGGAAGGCAGAGAGGAGGCTAAGAGAGGAACGGTTAGCAAGCATGCTCATCAGCAGTGGAGTTATGTTCAGTGATGTCAAGATGTAATTAACTTTTCCCTACTGTAAATAACAGAAATATATGATGACAATTAAGGAAAATTTGTATTTTGACGTAGCCCTGGATGTAAGTGCAAATTGCAGGCAGAGATGTCAAGATATAAATAAACTCTCCCTAGTGCAAATATAAGAAATGTATAGTGACCATTAGGGAGAATTTGTAATTCAACATAACCCAGTACAATGTATGTCAGTGCAAAGTGCATAAAATGACTGCTTCTGCCCATTTGTTTTGAAGAAATGTATGAAAAGTTACCAGAACAAATAATTTGTTTTTTGACATCAGGATATACAAGAGAATGTAGAGAGAATGTCACTACTGAAGTGTCTACATCTAACATGTATGAGCTGCATCTTTGAAGCCTGATTAAATCAAGCCTCAAATTTTAAGGAAAAAAATTAAAAAGACAATGAAGTTTCTTGCTTCATACTTCATGGAAAGTTGACAAACAAATTTGCAGTGAGCTTATTTTCAATGTATATGTTAAACCAGAGAATTTGGTAAATGGTTTACATGTGATTTACATCCTTGACCATGTCCAACCAGGTAAATAAAAATATTCAATTCAGTTTTCAATGCAGTTTCCCACCTGGGGTAAAGGAACTAAGCAAGCCCAGTGAATATGTATGTATGTGAGAGTGAAAAACATAGATACAGAGAATAGGGGCAAAGATGCATAATACAGCAGCTGAACTATGAAATATGCATTTAGTGAATGATTATCAAGAAAGAAGTTAAGCAGTTTGTTATCAATGATATTTTATAAGTCAAAATTAATGAAGTTAATAAAATAATTATTTTAATTTTTTTATAAAATTTAAAAATATATTATATAAAAAAATTGCCATATTCAATGGAGTTTACAGTTTCAGTGACTGATTCTGCAATATTTATTTAGTGAACATGTATTAAAATAAATTAATTAGTATAAGCAGTTATTAATAAAATGTCTGTTAAAGGCCTTTGAGGTGGCTCCCAACAGTTTCCAGCAGTTTCCACAACATAGATTTTGATGGGTCATTAAAACCACTCTTTATCAGTTGACGCTACAATCATGATATCAAACGAATGCCCAATGATTGGTGAACTCATTGTTGTCATTTTTGTGATACAATATGTTACTATAGCAACAGTATAAGGTGGCTCTGAACCCCACCAACAGAATTTTTTTAATGCCAAAAGTTGCTACTGATCAAAATTCGACAATAAAAAATGGGGTTCACCAAGTCATTTTTGAGTTATTAACACTTAAAGCTAAAATGAAGGGTGTTTTCAGCACGTTATACTGTTGCTATAGTAAAATATTGTGTTAAAAAAATGATAACAACATGTTCACCAATCATTGGGCATTCGTTTGATGATATCATGATTGTAGCATCAACTGATATAAAGATTGGTTATAATGACCCATCAAATTCTAAGTCTTGAAAAGTGCTGGAAACTGTTGGGAGCCACCTTAAATTAAATTTAAAATATACCGGTAATACAGTCTGTTAATGTTTATTGTTTTGGTTATGAAGGAAAGAGGGGGGAGGGGAGAAGGGCTTAATAAATTTCTTGCTCCAAATGGGGGGGGGGGGGGGGGGGTGGCTTAATAGAGGATTTATGGTACGTGAGAAAACAGACAACTTTTCATAACAGAGAAACGGAGAAAAGAACAAGGAGATAGGCACAGCAGTGACAGATCCAGACTCATTTTAAGGGGGTCCCAGGGAGGAAGAAGAGAGGGGAAGGGGTGGGGGGGGGGGGGGCATGGTGAAAATATTACAGACTGAAAAAAAAATTTCGCCCCAGGGTGTGAGGTATTTTTTCATTATTAGCCACAATGATGAAATTGGAAAATTCTTGAACCATTCTGGGTAGCAACATAACTAAATGGTTACAGAGAAAGTCAGTTAGGCCAGTCTCTTTTCTCAGCTGAGATGGATTTTATATCACGTACAGTCTACAATAAATAAACAAATTTATTTTTCCCCGACATCAAATTTTTGCAGTTAAAGAAATTACAAAAAAAAAACATTCAAATTTCCCACAACCTCCCTTCCAGAAATCAAGTCCCATAGTAGTGACAGACACATCCGTTGTTGTACTTTTGATTTCAACTATTTTAGAGACTTCCCCTGTTGTTTATTGAGGTACAAATTGATAGTAAACAATACTTTCATAATGATTATGACAGGAGATCAATGAATGATTCTACATACCTCCTGTAGAAGATCTTGTGCCGAGATTGCCTTCAGAACATTTTTCTTGCTTGTTTCTTGAATCTCTCCTTCAAGTATTAGCTCGTCAAGCATAAAATAAGCTTCTTCAAAATTGAAAATGATGTCTAGCTCACAAACCTGTTAAGAAAAGAAACAATGCTAAATATTCAAAATTATGTTAATGTCAAAGTAAAAGTGTGTTTCATAAGTAGTTTTAACTGACAAAATGCTATGCAGGCAGAGTTGGTTGCCTTTATTCTTGTCTCACCTGACAGCTTTTAAGACAACATTTGACATCATACAGCAATAAGTTGATAATTTATTAATGCTTATGTCGAAAATGGAGGTTGGGAGCCCAGGAACTTGGGGGCTGGTACCGCAGATCAAAACCCAGGTCGAAAGAACACCTCATAAGCCTGTCCTACCCACAACCCAGCACCCGTCACACTGAAACTAAATGTTTGATTAACTGGAAAACTACTAAGTTAATAATACTTAAAACTTTTGAAGATAAAAACTAAAGCTAAAGGGAGAGGAGGGAAGGAAAAACACTAAACAACATGAGCTACAAAAAATGCCCTGTACACTGAGCAGAGTAAAATAAATTTTTGTATTACCACCACATGCGAAGGGGCATGCATAAACCACACCAGAATACCACTGACCACACAACCATCTGAAGGCCCTGAAAACTGACCCACACAGTAACACAACACACGCAAACGCCAGAATGCTAAAGTACTGCCAGCACACCAAAAAATATGCCAATAAACACAAACACAATGCCAACCACTAAGCAAACTTGCTCCTAGTCGTTAACTAAGTTAAATTACATTTACCCCTATTAAAAGGAGACTTTAAGACTAATGATTTACAACTAACAAATAGTTCCACCAAGTTTCTGTTGTATGAAGTAACTAGGCGTACTACCAATCTTCCCAGGCATCAGTCCTTGCTCTACACCATGGCATGCGTGGATAGGATGCTATGTGCAAATGGTACACATAAATACTTTGAGATAGAGAGACACAATGTGAAGCAAAGGTTCTTTTCTTTATAAGCCCCAGGGTGTGGAATTTGACTAAAAATTCTTCTGAAAGTCGAATACCCCACATATCCCCCCCTCAAGATTAACATTGATAGGTGCTTTTTAATAAAAGTTTTTTTTTTTTTAATATTTAATCTTTTTTGCTCTTAAATAAACAATGTACAAGGTTTTTTACATTTAGGTGCACAACATATAACAAAAAAAAAAGGAAAAAAAAGAAGTAGTTACTTACATGTTTTATGATTGAAATCCTGCATAAACTATTTAATTACATATATATATAACGATAATCAATATAGATAAAAGTCAACTCGGAGAGGAGAACCGTCTTCACATTGATAAATATGAAATTATATTTATTAAAATTTTTCCCATTGGAGTCTGTAGGTGATTTTTGATATAAAGTCGTTTAAAGTACTATTCTTCTTTTCTAGTTTTTGAATATACAGGAAGCGCTTTGCGAATAGTGTATAATAATTGAATTAAATAATAATTGAATAATAATTGAATTGAATTGAAAAAAAAGTTTTGTGAGTGAGATTTTACTTACACTCCCAAAATACTTGTCAAGAAGTTCAACATACACCTAATTCAATAAAGGTTGCTTTGGCAGTTGGTCATTGGTAATTGGGATTTGGCAATTGGCATACAAAACACAATGCAATGCTTCGCTTGAGTGACCGCCAAACAATAGCTTCCCAAAGCCCAATTACCAAGACCAAAGCAACCTTTATTGAATTAGGTATATCTGTGAATTATTTCCAGTGTGAGGAGTTCATTGTCATCTTTTTCTATTGCCACACAGAAATACAAGCTTGCATATCTGAGAAATAAAAAATTAATATCAAAATTAATGCCATAAAATGTTTCATTTCATCGGTAGTTAACCCAATGATAAAAGTTTAAATTTATTGCCTCCCATATCTGAGAAATAAAAAATTAATATCAAAATTAATGCCATAAAATGTTTCATTTCATGGGTAGTTTACCCAATGATAAAAGTTTAAATTTATTGCCTCCCACATCTGTATAATTTCTAAATAAATTTGCAGAACTCTTTCCATACTATTTTATTTATTTTCTCTTTCCAGCAGTGTTCATGGACTTTTGCTTAAAATCTTGTTTGATTGGCATGGCTCCAATGGATTTTACCCCTAAGAGGTACCAATCCTAAAACAACACATATATTTTGTCATATTTTTTTGGCTCAATTCTAATTGTGGTCAGTTTAGATTTTAGTACCCTAAATGATACCAATCCACAAATTTTGACCTCTAAAAGGTACAGGGAGCATGACCCCCCATCATTTTTATATGGGAGTCCCCCGCTGGAGGCAGTTTCCCCTTCATGTTTTCCCCTGGGTTATTTGCAGAATATCCCGCAACTGATTTGCATCTCGTTGAACAACAAAAGTGCCTCTTGTGTTATGCCTCATTCTACAAAGCATTTTGACACATGTACATGTAAATGAAGTTGTCGGGAGTTGGGGGTATTCTGCAATCACTTTGATGTTAAAATGTTATGGCAATCCCTTGAAATCTTGGTTGACTTTTAATCAAAATAAATAAATAAATGGTTTATTGGACTTTAAACAAGCTGCGTCCATTATACTGAGTATTATACATGGGACATTCCACTTTTTAGCCGCACCCCCCCTATGGAAGGACATGTTTTGCAAAGGAGGGTTCGGATTTTTTCTTCAAAGAAGCCGACAAAATTTGGAGCCTTCGGATTTTTTTTTTAAAGGTGCCGACAAAAAATCAACCCTTCGGATTTAATTTTTCAAAGGGCGCCGACAATAAATCGGGGGTTCGGATTCCTGCCAGCTGTTTTTATAATAACAAGACGCTGTGGGAGCGTATACTTGGGCGTTGTTGTATTTGGCGTATTGGAATGAAAATATCTTGAAAAATCTTCATGCACGTCAGTTTAGGGTTTGATGATAGGGAGTGCACTGAGTATTGGGATAGTCTTGTATGTCGTTGACTGTTGGTGCACATTTGTAAAGTGGAACACGTGAAGACTTACGTGAAGTGCGGGTGCAAGGATTATATTTAACGCTTGTAGAATTTGGAAAAGCTTAATTGTGGCCAGCGAAACTGCAAGCCGAAAACAGAGAATTCATGGTAGCGCATATTCTGTATTCAGGTTTCAAATTACCCTTTTGACATATGCAAATGCGGTGCACTTTTTCCTGACAACTACAACAAACTTAAAAGGGCTAAATTTGTTTTCTGTCTTTTCTGCTACGTACCTTTCCCTGCTGTATGACATCGATTGTTATATTTAGTTTCATAAGATTTATCTTTACAATTGGTAAACATGAAGTTTGCATGACGCTGGCACTTGGGGCCCTTGTTTACATAAAGTGACCTATTTTGGTTTCGTTCGCTTTCCGACTGAAAACTCACTCCACTCAAAATTTTTCCATAGCCGTTCACAGCCAGCCGTTCGAAATTTTTGTTCTGTTTTGGCCGTTCACTGCAAGCCGTTCAAAATAATTGTTCAGGCGTTCAAATGAAATTCGATCTGTTGGCAGATCTCGTTGCCTAGCACGTGATCAAAATCTGCCATGAAGATGTAGTGCGAAAGTTATTTTGTTATATCTAGAAGAGCTAGTTGTTTGAAACTGTATTTTTGTAATGGACGATTTTACATAAGTGACGATTTGTCCGCCCGTTTTAGCGTACGGATGGGAAAATGTCATAAATCGGACCGTTCCATTCTAAAGAGTCTAAAGATGTACATGTACCTTTGAGAATTCATAACTCGAATAATATTCCATCGATTCAATTGAATTAAAGACTGAATAACGGCTAAAAAGTAAGCGATCAACATATCAGAATTTATCTGCCACTAGAATTTAATTTTCGCCGGTGAGCCTATCAAGAAAGCGTTGAAGCTAGCCGAGACGGCAGCTGACCAGTATTCTTCTCCTCGTTACGCTTGACTGAGTTTGACACACGCGCATTAGATCCCAATTGCAAATTCGTGCACTACCAAACTGCATTTTATAACTTGGGCTCTCCGCCCAAGTAAAAAGCTGAATAATAGGGCCATTTATACGACAGAAAATAAGACGCGTCTTATCTAAGACGCAACTTAAATAAGACGCGAACCGATCGTATAAACAGTACAAAATAAGCATTCGTGTCTTATTTTAGACGCGACTTAAATAAGACGCGTCTTATCTTAGAACAGGGTTTTCAGCTGTTCTTATTTTGTCCGCGTCTTAAATAAGACTTGAACTTCCTCGTATAAATGCTTTCGCGTCCTAAATAAGACGTGAACAACAAGTGCGCCGTATCAAAAATAAGACGCGAACCATTTATACGTGATCTTCGCGTCTTATGTTGGAC
Organism: Cladopsammia gracilis; assembly: GCA_022457155.1. NCBI lineage: Eukaryota > Metazoa > Cnidaria > Anthozoa > Scleractinia > Dendrophylliidae > Cladopsammia > Cladopsammia gracilis. Next base: position 944,704 of record JAJGOT010000227.1, read on the forward strand.
GCAAACGTATAAATGGTACACTTCGCATCTTATTTAAGTCGCGTCTTAGATAAGACGCGTCTTATTTTCTCCCGTATAAATGGCCCTAATTATAAGCTTAAACACCTCATGATCACTACAATATTCCTTTTTTTACATTTTTATTCAGCTAGGCAAAAGCAAAGATTGGGATGATTTTATATTTACTTACCTTTTATACACAACTTTTAAGTCCTTGTACTCCAGGAAGCTACACATCTTTGGTTTTCGAGCAAGAACCGTGGTAATAAGATCGCGAGTTATTTTCTTCTTTTCTTTCTCCTCGAAGCAGTGTACCATTTTTGCAATCTAAGTTTGCCTTGACGGCTAAACAGCAGCATAAACTGAAACTAAAATAAAACAAAAACATTATTTCGTCGTGTTAAGCGTTGTATCGAAACCAAAAGAGACAAGATTTCGCGAATTCTTCGAAGGGAAATATAGTCAAATCTCACCATTTTGATCTTCAAGGGCTAATGCGGGCTCGCTAAAAACCAGCAGTTGTTACCAAACACGCAGGAGTAACTCATGCCCAGAGATTCTCGGTTTTCTGTCACGCACGACACGTCACGCAACTGCAATGAAGAATTCATTGTTTTTATCGCGGTTAGCCCATGGCCATCAAAATGATGGTTGAATCTTTACTACATTCCTACAATTTTTAATATTTAAACACAAACATAACGCCTTTTTTGTCTATATATTGGGCACTATTATATTCCACTTTTATTTTATTTTATTTGCTTCTGCTTCTGCTTCTGTTTTCCTGCCGTAAGGATCAGTTTGCCGTTTTTTGCTTCACTTCAAGTATTAATACTGATCTAGGTCTGGAAACCAGATCCGGCCATTCTCATCGGTTTGTTGCAGTGATCGTGCATTCTATGTTTGGTTTTTTTTTTGTCTATGTCCTCCCGACGGAAGAGGTGCATCACCCTAGAAGGGAACTGGGGAGAGAGGGAAAGGACGCCTGTAATAAAGACTCCCATTTGTTCATTTCTGCGGACGTTGGTGGCTGCAGAATTCTGATTGGCTAATTCGCGCTGGGTGGTAAACATAGTATTAATTCCCACGTGTAGTCATCCATGCATAAAAGCGCGTGCCAGTTTCTGATTGGTAAATGTATTGACAGTTGACATAATTCGATTATAGGGAAATCGGTGGACGTAATGCAAGTGGCCCGGTTCTTATAGCAGGCATTCCTTCCCTTCTCCCCTCTCTTTTTTCGCGCCCCCTCCCCCTCCCTGTTTACGCCTGCCACGCAGGCTACATCTAGATGGAAGCTACATGGACAAGTCAGGTATTCCACAGGGTTGTGTGGCAAGTTATCAAAACAAATGGTCTGTGAAATTGTCTTTGGTTGACTTTTCAATACACGGCTGGGTATTATGCATCTGTGGGGGAGGGACTTTGAGTCCAATATGAGAGTAAAACGTTTATTTTAATAAATGCTTGAAGTGTTTTGATGGATAGATGGTTTATCATAAATTATTGTTCTGATGAAAGGGTGCTTATTATTTTGCGTGTTAATTTCAGAACTGGTAAGAATATGATCCAATACTGTGACTGGTGATTTTATTGACCAAGGACAAAGTCTTTAACTCCCAAGAGTAGAAAAATCCCAAATTTCATTTTGTAAAATATTGAAAAACAAATAGTACCAATATGCATAAGTACTGCAGAAGAGGTTTTATTTGAATGGTCACACCATAGGTTTCATCCACAAACTCAAAAGTAAAAACTACACTACATCATGTCTCCATAATTGGCTCTGGGGGTGAAAGGTTAACAAGTCAGAATTCAAACTTATTTATTGATACTAATGGTGTTCTTGGAGTTCTGTCCTGAACACTCCAAGTGATACCAATATCCATAACTTACTCATCTAAAGAGGCAGCAACTTTGGAAGGCAACATTGTTTTATTACCAGGATTGTCATCTATTTTATTAATATATTGCTGTCTTCAAAGTCTAACAAAACAGAAATTTTGTTGTATGCTATGTTTTTACATCAGGTTGATGTCTGAAGGTACCACTACAAATCTTACATACAGTACTTTGGATGCAGGAATGTAACGCTACCGTACCTCTACCAATCACAACCACAGCTAAGATCTGCATAGAAATGCAGCACCACTAAATCATTTTTGTGGCAGATTCTCAGATGGGATCCCATACGTACACTGTAACAGCACTATGAAACAGTGTCTTTATTTACATTCTTTTGTGTTCGCAACAATGTTCAGTATGCTTCAGTTCAAGTTCTGGCCCTGGTTGTTCAAACAAACGACTTTCTCACATGTGAAAAAAGCGTTTTGTCTAATCACAAATGTATAAAATAAACAAATTACATCATGGGCAGTGCTTTGTATGGCATTTACGCACTTGTTGGTTTGTATCAGAAATCTCCCTCGTTCGCTGTGCTCACCCATTCGATTTCTGATACATAACCAACTCGTGTGTAAATACCGTACGTCCGCAGCTGCCCATGAAGTAATCTATATAAATTATCCACTTTTTGAACAACCGGGGCCAGGAATGGCACAGAGTGTGAGTGAATACGAGATTTCTCAGATTTCACATACTTTCTTTCTTGACAATAAATAATAGCAAATTAAAAGATATATTCTTGTTTCATATCTTCCTCGTCTTTTACCACAATCTAAAAAATGGTGTTATGAGGCTTTAATAACAGAAAAGCTTAAGCAAACATTCCCAAATAAAGGAACAGTGTTTCAGACCATCAGTACATGAATTATCTATTAAATGGAATTTTTTTAGGTTTTTAAAAACTTTCAGGACTTTTTGGAAAAGTTTATGGCAGGAGCAAAACCTTTTGTCTTTCTTCTGTTATCTGAGTGTTTTGTGGATGAAATGCGCTGAATTCTATCCCCATCATGAGAACGATGCGAAAGTACTCTCGAAATGTCGGCGATATTTTGTCGAATATTCACGAGAACAAAGAACGAAGAAGTCAAATCAAACTACAGAGAAGGTAAGCCTTAAAACTGCTGTTTAAATGTTTTGTTCAAACGACTTTTGTAAAGTATTAAACTCTGTGGACCGAAGGAATAATTTGAACGACTTTCCTAACGCTTTCAACGCGTCAACGGCCTGGAAAAAAGTTTTGTACGCTTTTTTTTATAAACGCTTCAAACGGCATGGATGAAAAATTCGAACGGTTTTTCCAACGCTTCTAATGCTTTCCTAAACCATTTTAACGCAGTTTCCGAACTGCGGTCAAACGCTTTTAGCCCGTTTAAGGTCGCGGGGGACAGGTTGCGCTCATCAGTATGCATTTATGAAAAGAGTATGCACAAAGTGCGACGGCTGATACCGTGATGTTTCTGCATCAATAATTGCACGTGCAAAGCGATGTTTGGTAAAAACGCATTGTTCTTTCCGCATGAAGGGGTGACAATAGCCCGTGGATTAAAATTAGAAAATTACCATAAATTGTATATTTTTGCATTCATGTTTGCTCGGGAAGCCTTCGGAAGCGTAAAAACAAGGGATTTTGTGTCCAAGAATTCAGCGCGGATAGAGAATTTCATGAGTTGACACTGCAAAGAGGTAAACTAGGTGTATTGTAGATTGTCATATCTGACTCAAAATTTTTAATTAGGCTTTCAAAGGGAAGATATGAGGCTTCATATTCTAACATGGACAATTTTACTCCTTTAAAAGCTAATAACTTTTAATTAAAGTTGAAATCAAAAAATCGGAGTCAGATATGACACAATAGACGTTTTGACGGATCGGTGAGTGGGGAAATCAACTTGCTTTGTGTTCTTCTCGAGGAGCAAACTTGGACACAAAACCACGTTTTAAGTAAAGATAACTTTAGTGGCTTACAGCATTTCCGCAAAGCGCGATCCCTTCAATAAAAAAACAATCCTTACGGACTTCCATTATTCGCCAATATCTCTGTTAAATTTTATCGAAATCGTCTTTCAAATGTTCACGATATAACGTTTTTCAAAGTGACACCCCTGCTAAAATTTTGCCTTATGAATTTATTCATGGCCAGGTATCACCCGCGATCTTAACAGATAACTGTTTAGTGTTCGTTTTCCCGTGGAAGGTCACATTTATCATGTTTTATTACTATGACTTGCTGTTCTCGCTCAATTCTCGTTTGTTTGTCTTGCTCGTGTCAGCCGAATTATTATTATGACTTGTCACTTTCGATTCTCGCTGATAACCATATTTTTTACGGACTGAATCTGGCTGGTCACTCGCCGAGAATTTTCGTACGGCTTGCCTTCGGACGAGTTAAATAAAACGTTTCCGAAACACGTGCCTAAATGGGCGTAAACTGTGCCTAAGCATTCTGTAAAACGTGCCGAACCTGTGCCTTTTACTGTTTTTTTTTCTTGTGCTTTTGCGTGAAATCCGTGCCTTTCACAGAACGTGAATTGGTGCATAAGCACGGTGTTACGCTCGTGTACACAAGTGGCGTGCGCCAGGCCCAATGCTGTAGGGTTCTGGCTGCATTAATATTGGGCCAATGATCTAAGGCTCTGGCTACATTAATATTGGGCCAACGATGTAGTGCTCTGGCAACCTGAATATTGGGCCAATGAAGCTGAACTCTGGCTACATTAATATTGGACCAATGAAGTTGCGCTCTGGCTATATTAATGTTGGGCCAATGATGTAGGGCTCTGGCTATATTAATATTGGGCCAATGAAGTTGCGCTCTGGCTATATTGATATTGGGCCAATGATGTAGGGCTCTGGCTGCATTAATATTGGGCCAATGATGTAGGGCTCTGGCTACATTAATATTGGGCCAATGAAGTTGCGCTCTGGCTATATTGATATTGGGCCAATGATGTAGGGCTCTGGCTGCATTAATATTGGGCCAATGATGTAGGGCTCTGGCTACATTACATTGGGCCAATGAGGTTGCGCTCTGGCTATATTGATATTGGGCCAATGATGTAGGGCTCTGGCTGCATTAATATTGGGCCAATGAAGTTGGGCTCTGGCTATATTAATATTGGGCCAATGATGTAGGGCTCTGGCTACATTATATTGGGCCAATGAGGTTGCGCTCTGGCTATATTGATATTGGGCCAATGAAGTTGCGCTCTGGCTATATTGATATTGGGCCAATGATGTCGGGCTCTGGCTGCATTAATATTGGGCCAATGAAGTTGCGCTCTGGCTATATTAATATTGGGCAAATGATGTAGGGCTCTGGCTGCATTAATATTGGGCCAATGAAGTTGCGGTCTGGCTATATTAATATTGGGCCAATGATGTAGGGCTCTGGCTACATTAATATTGGGCCAATGATGTAAGCCTCTCGCTGCATTAACATTGGGTCAATGATGTTGGGCTCTGGCTTCATTAATATTGGGCCAATGAAGTTGGGCTCTGGCTATATTAATATTGGGCCAATGATGTAGGGCTCTGGCTACATTAATATTGGGGCAATGAAGCTCGGCTCTGCTACATTAATATTGGGCCAATGAAGTTGGGCTCTGGCTACATTAATATTGGGCCAATGATGTAGGGCTTTGCCTACCTGAATATTGGGCCAATGAAGTTGGGCTTCGGCCACATTAATATTGGGCCAATGATGTAGGCCTCTCGCTCAAAAAATAGTAATCATCACAGAGCCTATTGACAATCCTTATAAGTATTGACACTATTTGATGAATAACATCGCAGCACTTCACTGGCTCTCAGCTATTTCTAGTCTAGTCTCTATTCTCTTGGCAGATTCAACTGCTGTCAATTACACGGTTTGATGCGTGATGTAAATCCCAAGGTGTGATAAAGTTAACAACCGTGTAATTAAAGGTGGGCCGCGAGCTTTTCAAAACATTTTGCCAACAAATTCGTGTGCGGCAAGATTTTTTTTTGGAATCTTTAGATTCCTAATGGTTAGGGCGCGATGGCAAAAACATTTTCCGCAGAACATGGTTTTCAGTTAAAGGCTGGTTTTCACTAGCGCATAAGCACAAGCATAAGCCAACAAAAGCAGACTCAGTAACGTGTTATTCATTAGTTCAAATTGTTGGAACAAAACAGAACAATAGGCACTAATGATCAACGTGTTACTGAGTCTGCGTATGTTGGCTTGTGCTTATGCTTATGCGCTAGTGAAAATCAGCCCTTAAAGCTTTGCCAAATAGCTAGCACGATGCGCGTGTCATTCGCTTGTTCGTTACGGTTTATTACTCGCGCTCTTTAAAGGGTCGTGACTAGAATGGATACTCCAAAATCAGGTTGGATCACCTCGGACACTTAAGTGTAAAAAAAAAATCTAAAATCCTCACTCAGGATTGAACCTGTGACCTCAGCTAGGCTTAAGCTTACATAGCCTACCGTACCACTGTACCACCTAGCTTCCCGGGTTGCTTAGTTCTAAATTTAACTATATAAACTGCTGTCCCTAACCTCAACTGAAAGCTAACCAGTTACTCCGTTATAGAAGTCTCAATAAGGTGTCCAACCTGATTTTGGAGTATCCATTCTAGTCACCACCCTCTTTACAGAACTTTAATATGGCGGACGACTGAAGAGGCTCGAAGACCGAACTTTTTTATCAAACTACCGCGTTTTAACAGTGTTTAGATCGCTTTAAAGTTATTTTAAGTGCGTCGAATGTCTATAAAAGAAGTGATATCCTATTCTTCTCGCTCTTTACAGAGCGTTTTGTCAAAAAATTCGTGTGCGGCAATATTTTCATTTTGACTCGTTAGATTCGCAATGGTCAGAGTACGATGGCAAAAACATTTTCCACAGAACATGGTTTTCAGTTAAACGCTTTGCCAAATAGCGAGCGCGATGCGCGGGTCACTCGCTTGTTCGTTGTCTTTTGCTACGGGGATTTTAGATTTTTCAGATGTGTACTAAACCCTTTCACTCCCAAAGTCAATTATGGAGAAGTGTACTGTGGTCTGTCAATAAAATCCTATGGTGTGGCCATTCAAATGAAACCTCTTTGGCAGTACTTTTGCATGGTACCATTCGCTTTTCAATATTATACAAAATGAAATCTGGCATTTTTCTTGAATTATGATTTTTGGCACTCTTGGGAGTTAAGGGGTTAAAAAATAACTAGAGGAACTTGTGCCTGTAGTCATTTTTTAAGCTTCTGTCAATTCTTCCCAGCAGCATGCAACTTGTATTCATGACAGCCCCATTTCCTCCAGTGTTCGCTGTAGTTCACCCTCCTGTCAAACAAACAAAACCACATCTATTTCAGTAAAGTTCTCAGTCACTATTTTTGGTCTAACATTCTGGGGCAGGGGGGAGAGAAGGGCAAACCACAGATTTTGCGCGGGAGCCACACAAGCCAGCCTCTCCCCAGTCTCACTCTGGTTACTCACACTCAGTCAGGCCCTAACTCATGCAAAATTAACACTGTCTTAACCTTCAAGTTCAAAGCACTTAAGAAGTTATTCTTGAACATATAGATTTTTGCAAAGTTAACTTTTAGTTTCTTGTAATACCATATACTGTATATTTTTTTAGTATAAGCTACAAAGAGCTTGAAGACAATCCTTACTCAAATATACAAATGAGTAAATAGCTTTACAACTACAGATTGCTTTTTAAGTACATTTAGATTATAATTAAGAAGTTTTCTTCGAGAAATATTATATATATATTATTATATTAGAATTACATTAGAATACTTTCATCTCTGTCAGCAGCTGAGTTTTTTTATCTACCATTACAGCTTCTAAGTACCGAACGGCATGAAATTTTTGCACGAGTTTAATTTCACGGATTGCCGATTTTTTACATTTCACGAGGACATATTTTTTTGCATCTCAGGCAAGTTCCTGTTTGATAATTCCCAAGATGTATGTACCCCAAGATGCCTGCCCGATTAGTAATAGTAATTGGACTGAGTGGAGTACAATTCAAGGAGTAATCGGGCAAGTAATTTCAAATCGGCCAAGCGCATAGCGCGAGGACGATTTGAAATTATGAGCACGATTACCCCTGAATTGTACGACGCGAAGTTCAATTACTAATTAATCGAATCAATAACAAAATTCGAGATTAAAAAGTCCATCCAGTATGTGGAGTTTTTTTGTACTCAAAACGTCAAGGATATTTTCTATCAGTTTGAAAGCAAGAGGAAACAGCCGCGAAAAAAAGTGTCCATTTAAGTGCACCTGATTGACATGTGTGCAAAGTAGGTGTCCAATTACAGCTATCCAATTACAAAAAGTTGTAATTGGATAGCTGTAATTGGACACCCACGTGACCACGCGCCAATTATGTAAGAAATAGGCGCGCGGATGACCAATCACAATCGAGAATTTTGTTATTGATACGATTAATTCTACAACTACATGAACAGCAACCCTTCTAGTACAGCTGTATGGTGTCCCTTTGGACGACCCATGTCTACAAACTGAACAGTTCCCATGTACTGGAGCCATTGATTGTTTGTTTTTAAGCAGGAGATGGTCTCCTGGTCTACAACAACAACAACAAAAATCTTTATTAGTTAGTTACCAAGTTTACCACTTCGCTATAAGTTGCAGGTGTAAAGAAGAGTTTGCAATCAATTAAAGTGCACCTAAACCCAAAATTGTTTTTTCACTTAATCAACTCTATGTACATTGAAAAGTTGAATAGTTAAATATTTATTGTATTTAACGTTGTGTTAGTGAATTATAGACGTTTGAATTTACAAAATGTTTGTAAGATGACATCAAATCAAGAATGGTATTTATACAACTACTTGTTTCCACCTCCAAGTAATATTTTTTTACAAATCAATTGACTATTAACAGTTTTTATTTAGTATTTCTTCAATTGATTATCCGTAAGCTGTGAACTGCGTATTGTAAATTGAAGTAGAAATAATGGTAAAGTCTTGATTTGACATCATCTAAATAGCATTTTGTAACTTCAAATCTCTATAACTCACTAATGTGACGTTAAAAACAAGAAATATTTCACTATTCGACTTTTCAACGTACATTGATTTGATTAAAAGAAGAAACAATTGGGGGTTAGGTGCACTTTAAATTGACTTTCATTGATCTGAATATATGGAGTAAACTTTTGTGGATTTTTTATGACGAGATGTCATAAAAAATCCACAAAAGAAGAAGAATTTCTAAGAGGAGACAGCTCAGGCCAAGCCCATTTCTTCCAGCATTCGCTGGAGTTCCCCTTCCTGTAGAACAAAAGGAGATGAAGAGGTACAAACAATGATTTACAGATGACAGAATTCAGGCAAGACCCATCTCCTCCAACGCGCTGCGTAGTTCAGCTTCCTGTGAAAAGTATGAAAGGAAGGCAGAGAGGAGGCTAAGAGAGGAACGGTTAGCAAGCATGCTCATCAGCAGTGGAGTTATGTTCAGTGATGTCAAGATGTAATTAACTTTTCCCTACTGTGAATAACAGAAATATATGATGACGATTAAGGAAAATTTGTATTTTGACGTAGCCCTGGATGTAAGTGCAAATTCCAGGCAGAGATGTCAAGATGTAAATAAACTCTCCCTAGTGCAAATATAAGAAATGTATAGTGACCATTAGGGAGAATTTGTAATTCAACATAACCCAGTACAATGTATGTCAGTGCAAAGTGCATAAAATGACTGCTTCTGCCCATTTGATTTGTAGAAATGTATGAAAAGTTACCAGAACAAATAATTTGTTTTTTGACATCAGGATATACAAGAGAATGTAGAGAGAATGTCACTGGTGAATGGTCTACATCTAACATGTATGAGCTGCATCATTAACTTTGAAGCCTGATTAAATCAAGCCTCAAATTTTAAGGAAAAAAATTAAAAAGACAATGAAGTTTCTTGCCTCATACTTAATGGAAAGTTGACAAACAAATTTGCAGTGAGCTTATTTTCAATGTATATGTTAAACCAGAGAATTTGGTAAATGGTTTACATGTGATTTACATCCTTGACCATGTCCAACCAGGTAAATAAAAATGTCCAATTCAGTTTTCAATGCAGTTTCCCACCTGGGGTAAAGGAACTAAGCAAGCCCAGTGAATATGTATGTATGTATGTGAGAGTGAAAAACATAGATACAGAGAATAGGGGCAAAGATGCATAATACAGCAGCTGAACTATGAAATATGCATTTAGTGAATGATTATCAAGAAAGAAGTTAAGCAGTTTGTTATCAATGATATTTTATAAGTCAAAATTAATGAAGTTAATAAAATAATTATTTTAATTTTTTTATAAAATTTAAAAATATATTATATAAAAAAATTGCCATATTCAATGGAGTTTACAGTTTCAGTGACTGATTCTGCAATATTTATTTAGTGAACATGTATTAAAATAAATTAATTAGTATAAGCAGTTATTAATAAAATGTCTGTTAAAGGCCTTTGAGGTGGCTCCCAACAGTTTCCAGCAGTTTCCACAACATAGATTTTGATGGGTCATTAAAACCACTCTTTATCAGTTGACGCTACAATCATGATATCAAACGAATGCCCAATGATTGGTGAACACATTGTTGTCATTTTTGTGACACAATATATTACTATAGCAACAGTACAAGGTGGCTCTGAACCCCACCAACAGAATTTTTTTAATGCCAAAAGTTGCTACTGATCAAAATTCGACAATAAAAAATGGGGTTCACCAAGTCATTTTTGAGTTATTAACACTTAAAGCTAAAATGAAGGGTGTTTTCAGCACGTTATACTGTTGCTATAGTAAAATATTGTGTTAAAAAAATGATAACAACATGTTCACCAATCATTGGGCATTCGTTTGATGATATCATGATTGTAGCATCAACTGATATAAAGAGTGGTTATAATGACCCATGTGAGGTATTTGACTTTGTCCAATAGCATTATAATACGGAGCGTCAGTTGGTTAATCATTGACTACCGTAGGAACACGTCCTATCTCAAGTTAGTTTTACTTCGCCTTTGTACTGTACACACGTTGCTTTTTGCTCGCTTTATTTTCTGCTTAATTATGCCTTGTAAGTCCAAACGATCTTCAAAAAAATCGGACCAAGCCGGCGATTCGTCTCCCTGGATGGAGAAGTTTTGCCTTAAGCACGACATACCGGCCGCCCTTATGGGAATTCTGGCCGAAAACGCCATAACTTCCGAAGCCATCTTCTCCGGCATCACGGAACAAGATTTGTCAGATATGCGCCTTGTGGTGGGCCACAAAGTAATTCTGCGCCGAGTTCTCTCCACCTTGACTATCTCTCCGGACTCGTCTACCGCTCCCGACGCTGGTTTAGCAGAGCCTGCAACACCAGTTGTGCCGCCCTTCAAACTCGACGAAGAGTTGGCAAAAATCGAAGAAGAAGCCCTCTCTGCGACTCCTCGCCGCAAGCCACCTTCACCTCAGGCTTCAGATGACAGCCAAGCTGCCTCCAGCTCAACTACCTCTGCTAGCTCTGAAGGTAAGCCTCTCCTACCATCAGATCTAATTTATGGCGCAGACGGTAAACAACTCAAGCCCCTTCAGTTAACATTTGCGCAATTCATGTTGGCTAATTTCAAGATCCTAGAGACCCTTATGGCCAAAAACCCCTCGGAGGCGTCTGATTATCTCAAATATTTAAAGTTCCTCGCTATTAAACGCACACGCTTCCAAACTAAAGCTATCCTGGCCTTCGATCAGGACTACCGGGCAACAAAAACGCGCGAAAAGTTCAATTGGGGGTGCAACGTGGATGATTTGAGCGCACAATATTTCGATGCCGCTGTTGCTCTTCGCCCAACACCGTCCCAAAGTTCACGTAGTACACCCACGGATGGCCGACGGTCAGCTGCCTCACAGTCAGCTCAGGACGAGTTCTGTTTTCGGTGGAACTTTAGCCCCAATGGTTGCCCAAATGCACAGTCTTGTCGATACAAGCATGTGTGTATAAACTGTTCTCAACAACACAAAGGGAAGGCATGCCCTGGCAACGCGGGGTCTAGTACTCAAAAACAATGACAATTTTTACCCCACCCGAATGGAGACCCTGCCCCTATTTGTACTGACTCAACTTTTATTGATTCACCACCGCTTGAGGATTGCCCGCTCAATTACCACGCTTGGGAAAACGAACTTTTACATGATCCCGACCGCTCTTTTATTCTCGATGGTTTGCGTGCGGGATTCAAGCTTCTCCCGAAATCGGACATCTCGTGTATTGACAGCTATGCTAATGACAACTATTCTAGTGCCACGTGCGCTGAGTTTAAACCAGAAATGGATCAGCTTTTCTTAAATGAACTCTCTCTTGGCCGCATTTCTCGTGTAAACACTAAGCCGAAATGCATTCATCCCATCGGCCGCGTACCTAAGAAAGACTCGGGTAAATCCCGCCTGATCACGGATTGTAGCCGTCCATTTGGAACGTCCCTGAACGATTACATCAAGCGTGACCTTGAGTCCTTCCGAATGAACTCAATTGACACCGCTGTGTCAGTGTCGACTGACAACTGTTTTTATGCCGTCGTTGATATCGAGCCTGCCTGGCGATGGGTGCCCGTATTTCCAGCTCATCGTCAACTCCAAGGCTTCCGCTGGATGTTTGGTCCGCATGACCCTTCTCGCTACGAATACTTTGTTGACAATCGCCTCTGTTTTGGCGTTTCGTGCGCCCCCGCCATATTTAATCGCTTATCTAATGCTATTGTCCGGATGATGGCGCGACGTGGTCTTCATTCTATTGTTAATTACTTAGATGATTTTCTTATCGTTGGCAAAACACAAGCTGAATGTCAACAAGGTCTCCTGGTTCTTATCAATCTGCTTCATTCACTCGGTTTTAATGTCAGTTGGAAAAAAGTGGTCTCCCCATGTCAACGCGTTACTTTCTTAGGAATCGAACTTGACTCCACAACTATGTCTGTTCGCCTTCCATCCGACAAGTTAGACCGCCTAAATTCTCTTATCACGTCTTTTTCCACTAAAGTCTCTGCGTCTAAACGTCAACTGCAATCTCTCGCAGGATCATTAAACTTTGCTTGTCACGTCGTGCATGGCGGTCACACCTTTCTTCGTCGGGTTATTGACAGTATAAACAAACTTAAACGGCCATCCCATCGCACTCGCCTATCCTCGCAGTTTCGTGAAGATATCCTTTGGTGGAAAAACTTCCTCGTTGCATTTAATGGCCGAAGCATGATGCTAGACTTTCGTCAGCCAGTTTATGTACAAACCGACGCCTCCTTTCGCGGGTTCGGTGCAGTATGCTCAGATGACTGGTTTGCAGGTTCTTGGTCCGAGTGCCTAGATCCCGAACTTCACATTTCTCGCCCCCTTAGTGCGCACTGTAGTCACGCAGGTCACGCAATTGATCCTTCACTTTGCTCGAATATTAACTATTTGGAGTTATTTCCTATCCTCATCTCCGTTTGCCGCTGGGGTCCCCAGTTCCAAAATAAACGTGTTATCGTCGAGACTGACAATACCCAGGCCATGGCCTTTATTAACAATGGCACGTGCAGAAATCCCATAGCCATGTCTTGGTTGCGTGAGATTTTCTGGATAAGCGTTCAATATAATTTTCATCTTCTGTCACGGCACTTACCAGGCAAACTGAACACACACGCCGACAGATTAAGTCGCCTGCAGTTTCCCGATCAAACTAACGGAGTTTTATCTTCTCATTAGGATATCTCTCTCAGTTGGACCGTCGCGCTCAGATTGTCTCCGCCTCCGCCTACTCTAGCTCAACCCTGGCTACTCGCCGTTCTCAGTGGCGAGTGTTTCTACGCTTCTGTTCGGAGTTTGGCCTGGCCCCTGTCCCAGCCTCAACCAGAACTGTTATTCGATTTCTCATCCATTTGTCTTCTTACTGCAAGTATTCCACGATAATTAATTACCTGTCTGCTATAAACGTCCTTCATCGCCACTTTGGTCATGATGTCACCTTTCAAGAGGTTTTTACTGTCAAACTAATCGTCCGAGGTCTCCGCCGCGTTTTGGGTGACGCACGCGAACAAAAACTATCCATCACTCCTGAGATCCTTTTGCGTCTCCGTCCTATGGTTACGGCAGACAGCGATTCTGGTTTCTGGGCGGCGATGCTCATGGGCTTTTACTCTTTCTTTCGAAAGTCTAACCTTGTTCCAAAATCCGCTAAAGATTACGATCCTTCTAAAACTTTGTTACGCAAGAACATTATCGTTCGACCATGGGGCCTAGTTATTTGCGTGACTTGGTCCAAAACCATCCAGTTCAAGGAACGACAACTTCTCATACCGGTTCTCCGTCTCCCCGCTGACCATCCGTTGTGCCCTGTACAGGCCTACGAACGACACCTACGTCTCTTTCCAGCCCCACCATCCTCACCCGCATTTCTACAATCTCGCGGAGATTCAGCTACACCCATAACGCATGCAACTTTTACCACCAAATTACGTAAATCTTTGAGTGACACTGGGCTCAAGGCCTCTAACTACTCCGGTCATAGCTTTCGTCGTGGAGGAGCAACATTCGCCTTTCATTGTGGTGCCCCTGTTGAACTCATCAGCCTTCAAGGAGACTGGTCTTCGGATGCTGTGCTCCTGTACATCGCCCAGCCTTTAAAGCGCCGCATGTCAGTGGCCCAACTCATCGCCACGCACATTTCTTCATCATCAACTTAATTCTTACTTTTCCCCTTCATCTCCCCCTTCTTCTATTGTCTGGTGGTTTGGGCGGGCCGCATCGGGGGGGAGGCGGGCCAACTTCGGTCGCGGCTCCCCCGCCACTCCCTTGATGCGGCTCTGCTCTTTCCGGCAAACAATAAAGTTTATTATATTGTCACCTGATAGTCTCTCCTTTATTTATCACCTGCGTAGGATTATGTGAGGTATTTGACTTTGTCCAATAGCATTATAATACGGAGCGTCAGTTGGTTAATCATTGACTACCGTAGGAACACGTCCTATCTCAAGTTAGTTTTACTTCGCCTTTGTACTGTACACACGTTGCTTTTTCCCACCCATCCCACCCGCGGGCCGCATCGGGGGGGAGGCGGGCCAACTTCGGTCGCGGCTCCCCCGCCACTCCCTTGATGCGGCTCTGCTCTTTCCGGCAAACAATAAAGTTTATTATATTGTCACCTGATAGTCTCTCCTTTATTTATCACCTGCGTAGGATTATCAAATTCTAAGTCTTGAAAAGTGCTGGAAACTGTTGGGAGCCACCTTAAATTAAATTAAAAATGGACCGGTAATAGAGTCTGTTAATGTTTATTGTTTTGGTTATGAAGGAAAGAGGGGGAGGGGAGGAGGACTTAATAAATTTCTTGCTCCAAATTGGGGGGAGGGGTATTTGAGAGCGGGGGATTTGGGGGAGAGGAGTATTGAGAGGATTTGAGAGGATTTACAGTACATGAGAAGACAGACAACGTTTCATAACAGAAAAAAGGGGAAAAGAACAAGGAGATAGGCACAGCAGTGACAGATCCAGACTCATTTTAAGGGGGTCCCGGGGAGGAAGAGAGGGGAAAGGGTGGGGAGTGGGGCATGGTGAAAATGTTACAGACTGGAAAAAATTTCGCACCAGGGTGTGAAGTATTTTTCAGTATTAGCCACAATGATGAAATTGGAAAATTCTTGAACCATTCTGGGTAGCAACATAACTAAATGGTTTAAAAGAGAAAGTCAGTTTGGCCAGATAAAGTTGTCTCTTTTCTCAGCTGAGATGGATTTTATATCACGCACAGTCCACAATAAATAAGCAAATTTATTTTTCCCGACATCAAATTTTTGCAGTTAAAGAAATTACAAAAAAAAAAACATTCAAATTTCCCACAACCTTCCTTCCAGAAATCAAGTCCCATAGTAGTGACAGACACATCCATTGTTGTACTTTTGATTTCAACCATTTTAGAGACTTCCCCTGTTTTTTATTGAGGTATCACTCTATCACTACTATGGGAAACAGTAAACAATACTTTCATAATAATTATAACAGGGGATCAATGAATGATTCTACATACTTCCTGTAGAAGATCTTGTGCCGAGATTGCCTTCAGAACATTTTTCTTGCTTGTTTCTTGAATCTCTCCTCCAAGTATTAGCTCGTCAAGCATAAAATAAGCTTTTTCAAAATTGAAAATGATATCTATCTCACAAACCTGTTAAGAAAAGAAACAATGCTATATATTCAAAATTATGTTAATGTCAAAGTAAAAGTGTGTTTCATAAGTTACTAGTTTTAACTGACAAAATGTTATGCAGGCAGAGTTGGTTGCCCATTATTCTTGCCTTACCTGACAGCTTTTAAGACAACATTTGACATCATATAGCAATAAGTTGATAATTTATTAATGCCTATGTCGAAAATGGAGGTTGGGAGCCCAGTAACCTGGGGGCTGGTACCGCAGATCAAAACCCAGGTCGATAGAACACCCCACAAGCCTGTCCTACCCACAACCCAGCCACAAGCCCTGCCTGCCAAACCCAGCCCCAGCCCTAGCACCAGTCACACTGAAATTAAACGTTCGATTAAGTGAAAAACTACTAAGTTAATAACACTTAAAACTTTCAAAGATAAAAACTAAAGCTAAAGGGAGAGGAGGGAAGGAAAAACACTAAACAACATCAGCTACAAAAAATGCCCTGTACACTGAGCAGAGTAAAATAAATTTTTGTATTACCACCACATGCGAAGGGGCACGCATAAACCACACCAGAATACCACTGACCACGCAACCGCCTGAAGGCCCGGAAAACCGACCCACACAGTAACACAATGCACGCAAACGCCAGAATGCTAAAGGACTGCCAGCACACCAAAAAATATGCCAATAAATGCAAACACAATGCCAACCACTGAGCAAACTTGCAGCTAGTCGTTAACAAAGTTAAATTACATTTACCCCAATTAAAATTTAAGTATAGAAGGAGACTTCAAGACTAATGATATACAACTAACAAATAGTTCCACCAAGTTTCTGTTGTATGAAGTAACTAGGAGTACTACCAATCTTCTCAGGCATCAGTCCTTGCTCTACCACGGCATGCATGGATAGGATGCTAGTTCATTACAAGGTCATCCCCAGCATTATGTACAAATGGTAAACATACATTGTAAATACTTTGAGATAGAGAGAGACAATGTGAAGCAAAGGTTCTTTTCTTCATAAGCCCCAGGGTGTGGAATTTGACCAAAAATTCTCCTGAAAGTCAAATACCCCACATATCCCCCCCCCCCCCCCCCGCTCAAGATTAACATTGATAGGTGCATTTCAATAAAAGTTTTGAAAGAGAGATTTTACTTACACTCCCAAAATACTTGTCAAGAAGCTCAACATATCTGTGAATTATTTCCAGTGTGAGGAGTTCATTTGTCATCTTTTTCTATTGCCACACAGAAATACAAGCTTGCATATCTGAGAAATAAAAAATTAATATCAAAATTAATGCCATAAAATGTTTCATTTCATGGGTAGTTAACCCAATGATAAAAGTTTAAATTTATTGCCTCCCACATCTGTATAATTTCTAAATAAATTTGCAGAACTCTTTCCATACTATTTTATTTATTTTCTCTTTCCAGCAGTGTTCATGGACTTTTCCTTAAAATCTTGTTTGATTGGCATGGCTCCAATGGATTTTACCCCTAAGATGTACCAATCCTAAAACAACACATATATTTTGTCATATTTTTTTCGCTCAATTCTAACAGTGGTCAGTTTAGATTTTAGTACCCTAAGTGATGCATGTACCAATCTACAAATTTTGACCTCTAAAAGGTACAGGGAGCATGACCCCCATCATTTTTATACGGGAGTCCCCCGCTGGAGGCAGTTTCCCCTTCACGTTTTCCCCTGGGTTATTTGCAGAATATCCCGCAACTGATTTGCATCTCGTTGAACAACAAAAGTGCCTATTGTGTTATGCCTCATTCTACAAAGCATTTTGACACATGTTCATGTAAATGAAGTTGTTGGGAGTTGGGGGTATTCTGCAATCACTTTGATGTTAAAATGTTATGGCAATCCCTTGAAATCTTGGTTGACTTTTAATCAAAATAAATAAATAAATGGTTTATGAGACTTTAAACAAGCTGCGTCCATTATACTGAGTATTATACATGGGACATTCCACTTTTTAGCCGCACCCCCCCCCCCCCCCCCCCCATGGAAGGACGTGTTTTGCAAAGGAGGGTTCGGAGTTTTTCTTCAAAGAAGCCGACAAAATTTGGAGCCTTCAGATTTTTTTTTCAAAGGTGCCAACAAAAAATCAACCCTTCGGATTTAATTTTTCAAAGGGTGCCGACAATAAATCGGGAGTTTGGATTCCTGCCAGCTGTTTCTATAATAACAAGACGCTGTGGGAGCGTATACTTGGGCGTCGTTGTATTTGACGTATTGGAATGAAAATATCTTGAAAAATCTTCATGCACGTCAGTTTAGTGTTTGATGATAGGGAGTGCACTGAGTATTGGGATAGTCTTGTATGTCGTTGACTGTTGGTGCACATTTGTAAAGTGGAACACATGAAGACTTCCGTGAAGTGCGGGTGCAAGGATTATATTTAACACTTGTAGTTGTGGCCAGCAAAACTGCAAGCCAAAAACAGAGAATTCATGGTAGCGCATATTCTGTATTCAGGTTTCAAATTACCCTTTTGACATATGCAAATTCGGTGCACTTTTTCATGACAACTACAACAAACTTAAAAGGGCTAAATTTGTTTTCTGTCTTTTCTGCTACGTACCTTTCCCTGCTGTATGACATCGATTGTTATATTTAGTTTCATAAGATTTATCTTCACAATTGGTAAACATGAAGTTTGCGTGACGCTGGCACTTGGGGCCCTTGCTTACATAAAGTGACCTATTTTGGTTTCGTTCGCTTTCCGACTGAAAACTCACTCCACTTGAAATTTTTCCATAGCCGTTCACAGCCAGCCGTTCGAAATTTTTGTTCTGTTTCGGCCGTTCACTGCAAGCCGTTCAAAATAATTGTTCAGGCGTTCAAATGAAATTCGATCTGTTGGCAGATCTCGTTGCCTAGCACGTGATCAAAATCTGCCGTGAAGAAGAAGTGCGAAAGTTATTTTGTTATATCTAGAAGAGCTAGTCGTTTGAAACTGTATTTTTGTAATGGACGATTTTACATAAGTGACGATTTGTCCGCCCGTTTTAGCGTACGGATGGGAAAATGTCATAAATCGGACCGTTCCATTCTAAAGAGTCTAAAGATGAACATGTACCTTTGAGAATTCATAACTCGAATAATATTCCATCGATTCGATTGAATTAAAGACTGAATAACGGCTAAAGAGTAAGCGATCAACATATCAGAATTTATCTGCCACTAGAATTTAATTTTCGCCGGCGAGCCTATCAAGAAAGCATTGAAGCTAGCCGAGACACCAGCTGACCAGTATTCTTCTCCTCGTTACGCTTGACTGAGTTTGACACACGCGCATTAGAGCCCAATTGCAAATTCGTGCACTACCAAACTGCATTTTATAACCACAGGCGTACCACCCGATGTTTGTGTGTGTTGCGTGATATCGTTCAATGGCGGTTACAAAAGAAATATGGGTTAACATAAATAACTTGGCGGCGATTTGCTCTGAATGCTAAGTTTATCCTATATGTTCAATAAAAGTTTAGATGAAACGTTAAATGAGTCTTGTGTTATTTTTTGCCCGTTCTGAGCCGTTTAAGGTGTCATTTCCCGAGATAATTTATCGAACCCCAAAAGTAAGAAGAGAAAGAGAGATCGGTGCCAGATTCATGACCAAAGGAATCTGAAGAATGCGAGTCCATTCGAATCTACCAATGGACTTTTGAACCGCCAACGGCAGCGATGCGTTGCGTTGCGTTGATTGGTAGATTCGAATGGACTCGCATTCTTCAGATTCCTTTGGTCATGAATCTGGCACCGATCATATTGAGAAAGCAGTTTTTTGGACTTCAGGATCGCTTTTCTCGAAAAATTCTGGAAGGATGAAGCTCAAGCTCGGCACAAGTACGAAGAAATTTGTGCTCAATCGGATGCCGGCGTTTTCGAGGTGAGAAATGTGCTGGTTTAGCGTCAGATCGCGCTTGAAGTGGACAAGGTCGCGGCCGCGGCTGGCTTGCTGCCTGCCTTGTCTCTCTTTCTCTTCTTACTCTTGGGGTTCGATAAATTATTTCGCGAAATGACACCTTAAACGGCTCAGAACGGGCAAAAAAAAACACACAAGACTCATTTAACATTTCATCTAAACTTTTATTGAACATATAGGATAAACTTAGTATTCAGAGCAAATCGCGGCCAAGTTATTTATGTTAACCCATATTTCTTTCGTAACCACCATTGAACGATGTCACGCAACACACACAAACATCGGGTGGTCCGCCTGTGTTATAACTTGGGCTCTCCGCACAAGTAAAAAGCTGAATATAAGCTTAAACACCTCATGATCACTACAATATTCCTTTTTTTACATTTTTATTCAGCTAGGCAAAAGCAAAGATTGGGATGATTTTATATTTACTTACCTTTTATACACAACTTTTAAGTCCTTGTACTCCAGGAAGCTACACATCTTTGGTTTTCGAGCAAGAACAGTGGTAATAAGATCGCGAGTTATTTTCTTCTTTTCTTTCTCCTCGAAGCAGTGTACCAATTTTGCAATCGAAGTTTGCCTTGACGGCTAAACAGCAGCATAAACTGAAACTAAAATAAAACAAAAACATTATTTCGTCGTGTTAAGCGTTGTATCGAAACCAAAAGAGACAAGATTTCGCGAATTCTTCGAAGGGAAATATAGTCAAAGCTCACCATTTTGATTTTCAAGTACCAATGCGGGCTCGCTAAAAACCAGCAGTTGTTACCAAACACGCAGGAGTAACTCATGCCCAGAGCTTCTCGGTTTTCTGTCACGCACGACACGTCACGCAACTGCAATGAAGAATTTATAGTTTTTATCGCGGTTACCCCATGGCCATCAAAATTATGGTTGAATCTTTACTACATTCCTACAATTTTTAATATTTAAACACAAACAAAATGCCTTTTTTATCTATGTCCTCCCGATGGAAGAGGTGCATCACCCCATCTAGATTAGGGGAGAAGGTAAGACAATGAACAGTAGAAACCACAACTACAAACCAATGAGAAGTGCCGGATCTGTGACAAAGATCTGGATCAGTAGAAAAACTTGAATAAATGTAAAATAACACGGCAAACTGATCCGTACGGCCGAGAAAAGATTGACTCAAGAAAAATAAAGTAAAATAAAAGATATATATTTTGTGCCCAAAAAAAAAATATATATATATATACAATTATGTATGTATGTATATATATATATATATATATATATATATATATATATATATAGATATATACAATTATGTATGTATGTATATATATATATATATATATTATATATAAATATAAATATAAATATATATCTTTTATTTTACTTTATTTTTCTTGAGTCAATCTTTTCTCGGCCGTACGCATCAGTTTGGCGTGTTATTTTACATTTAGGGGAAAAGGGAACTGGGGAGAGAGGGAAAGGACGCCTGTAATAAAGACCCCCATTTGTTCTGGCCGCAGAATTCTGATTGGCTAATTCGCGCTGGGTGGTTAACATAGTATTAATTCCCACGTGTAGTCATCCATGCATAAAAGCGCGTGCCAGTTTCTGATTGGTGAACGCATTGACAGTTAATGTAGTTTGATTATAGGGAAATCGGTGGACGCAATGCAAATTGCCCGGTTCTTATAGCAGGCATTCCTTCCCTTCTCCCCTCTCTTTTTTCGCGCCCCCTCCCCCTCCCTGTTTACGCCTGCCATGCAGGCTACATCTAGATGGAAGCTACATGGACAAGTCAGGTATTCCACAGGGTTGTGTGGCAAGTTATCAAAACAAATGGTCTGTGAAATTGTCTTTGGTTGACTTTTGAATACACGCTGGGTATTATGCATCTGTGGGGGAGGGACTTTGAGTCCAATATGAGAGTAAAACGTTTATTTTAATAAATGCTTGAAGTGTTTAGATGGATAGATGGTTTATCATAAATTATTGTTCTGATGAAAGGGTGCTTATTATTTTGCGTGTTAATTTCAGAACTGGTAAGAATATGATCCAATACTGTGACTGATGATTTTATTGACCAAGGACAGTTTTAACCCTTTTAACTACCAAAAGTAGAAAAATCCCAAATTTCATTTTGTAAAATATTGAAAAACAAATAGTACCAATATGCATAAGTACTGCAGAAGAGGTTTTATTTGAATGGTCACACCATAGGTTTCATCCACAAACTCAAAAGTAAAAACTACACTACATCATGTCTCCATAATTGGCTCTGGGAGTGAAAGGTTAACAAGTCTGAATTCAAACTTATTTATAATTGATACAATGGTGTTCTTGGAGTTCTGTCCTGAACACTCCAAGTGATACCAATATCCATAACGTACTCATCTAAAGAGGCAGCAACTTTGGAAGGCAACATTGTTTTATTACCAGGATTGTCATCTATTTTATTAATATATTGCTGTCTTCAAAGTCTAACAAAACAGAAATTTTGTTGTATGCTATGTTTTTACATCAGGTTGATGTCTGAAGGTACCACTACAAATCTTACATACAGTACTTTGGATGCAGGAATGTAACGCTACCGTACCTCTACCAATCACAACCACAGCTAAGATCTGCATAGAAATGCACCACCACTACATCATTTTTGTGGCAGATTCTCAGATGGGATCCCATACGTACACTGTAACAGCACTATGAAACAGTGTCTTTGTTTACATTCTTTTGTGTTCGCAACAATGTTCAGTATGCTTCAGTTCAAGTTCAGGCCCTGGTTGTTCAAACAAACGACTTTCTCACATGTGAAAAAAGCGTTTTGTCCAATCACAAATGTATAAAATAAACAAATTACATCATGGGCAGTGCTTTGTATGACATTTACGCACTTGTTGGTTTGTATCAGAAATCTCCCTCGTTCGCTGTGCTCACCCATTCGATTTCTGATACATAACCAACTCGTGTGTAAATACCGTACGTCCGCAGCTGCCCATGAAGTAATCTATATAAATTATCCAATTTTCGAACATCCGGGGCTAGGAATGGCACAGAGTGTGAGTGAATACGAGATTTCTCAGATTTCACATACTTTCTTTCTTGACAATAAATAATAGCAAATTAAAAGATATATTCTTGTTTCATATCTTCCTCGTCTTTTACCACAATCTAAAAAATGGTGTTATGAGGCTTTAATAACAGAAAAGCTTAAGGAAACATTCCCAAATAAAGGAACAGTGTTTCAGACCATCAGTACATGAATAATCTATTAAATGGAATTCTTTTAGGTTTTTAAAAACTTTCAGGACTTTTTGGAAAAGTTTATGGCAGGAGCAAAACCTTTTGTCTTTCTTCTGTTATCTGAGTGTTTTGTGGATGAAATGCGCTGAATTCCCGGGCTGAATTCTATCCCCATCACGAGAACGATGCGAAAGTACTCTCGAAATGTCGGCGATATTTTGTCGAATATTCACGAGAACAAAGAACGAAGAAGTCAAATCAAACTACAGAGAAGGTAAGCCTTAAAACTGCTGTTTAAATGTTTTGTTCAAACGACTTTTGTAAAGTATTAAAATCTGTGGACCGAACGAATAATTTGAACGACTTTTCTAACGCTTTCAACGCGTCAACGGCCTGGAAAAAAGTTTTGTACGCTTTTTTTTATAAACGCTTCAAACGGCATGGATGAAAACTCGAACGGTTTTTCCAACGCTTCTAATGCTTTCCTAAACCATTTTAACGCAGTTTCCGAACTGCGATCAAACGCTTTTAGGCCGTTTAAAAGGTAACTGTTGTGTTCGTTTTCCCGTGGAAGGTCACATTTACCATGTTTTATTAATATATGACTTGCTGTTCTTGCTGTTCTCGCTCAATTCTCGTTTGTTTGTCTTGCTTGTGTCAGCCGAATTATTACTATGACTTGTCACTTTCGATTCTCGCTGATAACCATACTTTTTACGGACTGAATCTGGCTGGTCACTCGCCGAGAATTTTCGTACGGCTTGCCTTCGGACGAGTTAAATATAACGTTTCCGAAACACGTGCCTAAATGGGCGTAAACTGTGCCTAAGCTGTGCCTAAAAATTCTGTAAAACGTGCCGAACCTGTGCCTAGTCTGTGCCTTTTAATGTTTTTTTTTTCTTGTGTGCTTTTGCGTGAAATCCGTGCCTTTCACAAAACGGGAATTGGTGCATAAGCACGGTGTTACGCTCGTGTACACAAGTAGCGTGCGCCAGGCCCAATGCTGTAGGGTTCTGGCTGCATTAATATTGGGCCAATGATGTAAGGCTCTGGCTACATTAATATTGGGCCAATGATGTAGGGCTCTGGCTACCTGAATATTGGGCCAATGAAGCTGGACTCTGGCTACATTAATATTGGACCAATGAAGTTGCGCTCTGGCTATATTAATATTGGGCCAATGATGTAGGGCTCTGGCTACATTAATATTGGGCCAATGAAGTTGGGCTCTGGCTTTATTAATATTGGGCCAATGATGTAGGGCTTCGGCTACATTAATATTGGGCCAATGAAGTTGCGCTCTGGCTATATTAATATTGGGCCAATGATGTTGGGCTCTGGCTGCATTAATATTGGCCCAATGATGTAGGGCTCTGGCTACATTAATATTGGACCAATGAAGTTGCGCTCTGGCTATATTGATATTGGGCCAATGATGTAGGGCTCTGGCTGCATTAATATTGGGCCAATGATGTAGGGCTCTGGCTACATTAATATTGGGCCAATGAAGTTGCGCTATGGCTGTATTAATATTGGGCCAATGATGTAGGGCTCTGGCTGCATTAACATTGGGCCAATGAAGCTGCGCTCTGGCTATATTAATATTGGGCCAATGATGTAGGGCTCTGGCTACATTAATATTGGGCCAATGATGTGGACCTCTCGCTGCATTAATATTGGGTCAATGATGTTGGGCTCTGGCTTCATTAATATTGGGCCAATGAAGTTGGGCTCTGGCTGTATTAATATTGGGCCAATGATGTAGGGCTCTGGCTAAATTAATATTGGGCCAATGAAGCTGCGCTCTGGCTATAGTAATATTGGGTCAATGATGTTGGGCTCTGGCTTCATTAATATTGGGCCAATGATGTAGGCCTCTTGCTGCATTAACATTGGGCCAATGAAGTAGGGCTTTTGCTAAATTAATATTTGGGCAATGAAGCTGGGCTCTGCTACATTAATATTGGGCCACTTAACCCAATTAACCCGATTTCCCTTTTGAATTGGTTCATCTTCATCTAATAACATGTCAGCAAGTAGAAGAACCTCAATGATCCGTTTTCAGGCCGCCATTTTTGTTTGAAATATTCAAAAGTGGCGCCAAAACAACGGCGCGAAAGAGACAAACACATCAAGTTGCAAAAAACAATTGCAGCGTGTAACATCCCTCTCACGCAACTGCAATTGTCCGTGCAACTTGTTTCGCAACGCCGTTGCGAGACAAGTTGCAGAAAAAATTGCATCGTGTAACAGTGCCTTAAAAGTAACCAAAGCCGAGGCTTTGTGTTCTTGCTTGAGGTAAGCTGTTTACTTATTACGCAGAGTTATCATGTCAAACACAATTTTATCAATCGCTGGAAGTAGTCATGGAAACTACCGGAAAATATGGATTACGAAATCCTTTAGCTTGCGACCGCTGACCAATGTTTTTGTTGAAGTCAATCGCGTCAATGTACTATTTAGTACTATATTTATATTTAACACAAATTCATGGTTATTTTCAAACAATTCACTTTCATTTTTGGGAAAAATATACAAAAAAAATAGTAATCATCACAGAGCCTATTGACAATCCTTATAAGTATTGACACTATTTGATGAATAACATCGCAGCACTTCACTGGCTCTCAGCTATTTCTAGTCTAGTCTCTTGGCAGATTCAACTGCTGTCAATTACACGGTTTGATGCGTGATGTAAATCCCAAGGTGTGATTAAGTTAACAACCGTGTAATTAAAGGTGGGCCGCGAGCTTTTCAAAACATTTTGACAACAAATTCGTGTGCGGCAAGATTTTTTTTGGAATCTTTAGATTCCTAATGGTTAGGGCGCGATGGCAAAAACATTTTCCGCAGAACATGGTTTTCAGTTAAAGGCTGGTTTTCACTAGCGCATAAGCACAAGCATAAGCACAAGCATAAGCCAACATAAGCAGACTCAGTAACGTGTTATTCATTAGTTCCAATTGTTCGAACAAAACAGAACAATAGGCACTAATGATCAATGTGTTACTGAGTCTGCGTATGTTGGCTTGTGCTTATGCTTATGCGCAAGTGAAAATCAGCCCTTAAGGTTACAGTGTACCTTCAGATCGAAAATTTATTGAAAATTTTTTTTTGGCGTTAAAATAAAGTTTACAGAATGAACTTTCATCCAAAAAAAAAAGTATCGAAAAATAGTGAAAATTGACGGAGAAATGACGGTATAACTTTTGTGGGCGGAGTTTGTTTATTAAGCGATATGTTTTTTTAAGCGCCGTTTTCTCAAAGTTAATTTTTCGCTTGTTGGGGACACTTTAAAGAGCTACAACTCAAAAGGAATTTGTTCGATTTTCCTTAAATTTGGACAGAAGCTAGGCTAACATATAATCAACAAAAACGTGTCGGCGAATTTCTTAATTCCGAAAACTTTTTCGTCAAGAGGCATCTCCGTGCGATCATTCCAATTTTTTTTCTCCTCTTTTCGAAAATATTCTGTAACTTTTCACTGCAATTGAATATGGAAAATCGCCGACACGTTTTTTTAGCGCTTCGTGTCCGGAAATCCGAGAACAAATCAAATTAGCAAAATATAATAATCGCTTTGAGTTATAGCGTTTTAAAGCTGATTCGGACGTTCGAATTTAGACGTCGTGAAAAATTCGACAATTCATTTTATTACCAAATGGTTTCCATATTTAGATAGCCAGCTCTATAAGCTTTAATTTGATATCTGGGTTTAGGTATATTAAGTGTAATCTTAAGACGCTAGAGCTGTTATACTGGAGACACCCCCGAAGGTACACTGTAACCTTAAAGCTTTGCCAAATAGCTAGCACGATGCGCGTGTCATTCGCTTGTTCGTTACGGTTTTTTACTCGCGCTCTTTACAGAACTTTAATATGGCGGACGACTGAAGAGGCTCGAAGATCGAACTTTTTTATCAAACTACCGCGTTTTAACAGTGAGATCGCTTTAAAGTTATTTTAAGTGCGTCGAATGTCTATAAAAGAAGTGATGTCCTATTCTTCTCGCTCTTTACAGAGCGTTTTGTCAACAAATTCGTGTGCGGCCAGATTTTCATTTTGACTCGTTAGATTCGTAATGGTCAGAGTAAGATGGCAAAAACGTTTTCCACAGAACATGGTTTTCAGTTAAAAGCTTTGCCAAATAGCGAGCGCGATGCGCGGGTCACTCGCTTGTTCGTTGTCTTTTGCTATGGGGATTTTAGATTTTTCAGATGTGTACTTGTTGGAGGTTAAGAATTCACAGATGAAAGTTAAACCCTTTCACTCCCAGAGTCAATTATGGAGAAGTGTACTGTGGTCTGTCAATAAAATCCTATGGTGTGGCCATTCAAATGAAACCTCTTTGGCAGTACTTTTGCATGGTACCATTCGCTTTTCAATATTATACAAAATGAAATCTGGCATTTTTCTTGAATTATGATTTTTGGCACTCTTGGGAGTTAAGGGGTTAAAAAATAACTAGAGGAACTTGTGCCTGTAGTCATTTTTTAAGCTTCTGTTAATTCTTCCCAGCAGCATGCAACTTGTATTCATGACAGCCCCATTTCCTCCAGTGTTCGCTGTAGTTCACCCTCCTGTCAAACAAACAAAACCACATCTATTTCAGTAAAGTTCTCAGTCACTATTTTTGGTCTAACATTCTGGGGCAGGGGGGAGAGAAGGGCAAACCACAGATTTTGCGCGGGAGCCACACAAGCCAGCCTCTCCCCAGTCTCACTCTGGTTACTCAGTCAGGCCCTAACTCATGCAAAATTAACACTGTCTTAACCTTCAAGTTCAAAGCACTTAAGAAGTTATTCTTGAACATATAGATTTTTGCAAAGTTAACTTTTAGTTTCTTGTAATACCATATACTGTATATCTTTTTAGTATAAGCTACAAAGAGCTTGAAGACAATCCTTACTCAAATATACAAATGAGTACATAGCTTTACAACTACAGATTGCTTTTTAAGTACATTTAGATTATAGTTATGAAGTTTTCTTCGAGAAATATTATATATATTATTATATTAGAATTACATTAAAATACTTTCATCTCTGTCAGCAGCTGAGTTTTTTTTATCTACCATTACAGCTTCTAAGTACCGAACGGCATGAAATTTTTGCATGAGTTTAATTTCATGGATTGCCGATTTTTTACATTTCACGGGGACATATTTTTTTTGCATCTCAGGCAAGTTCCTGTTCGATAATTCCCGTATGTACCCCAAGATGCCTGCTCGATTAATTCTACAACTAGTAGTAATCATAGATTATAGTGCGTCTCCTTATCCCGTGGCACCTCGTCTTGACCTAGTACCTCAGTTTCATGAATTAATTCAGCCACTGTTTAAAGGGCTATGCCGCGAGATATGTCACGCAGGCAAAAACGTCGGGCCGACATCAAACAAATTCACGCTATCGCCGTGGGATCGGGCAAAATCCTGCCGTGCTGTGTACTCCGAAAGGTCTCGGATTTTTCCGACATATAAATAGTATATTTGTCTTGATTTCATTTCGGTTATTTCTCCGATTCTGAAATCATACTCATCAGTACATGTACTAATACCAAAACTGGAAATGAGAAATTTCTGAGAAAGCCTGAAAAAGTGCTACCGTGATAAACTTCCTGGACACCGCGTTAATGGAGGATGAAATCGACAATTAAGTCACGCAACATTCAACGTGAATTTCGCAGGATTTTTCGGATAAAATTACAACTACCAGTTGCAAGTAAGACACAAGACTGTTAAATATAATTCCTTTATTAGCTAGACAAATTTTAGTCAAAACTGCGAAATCTTTAGTCGCAAATGCGCCCGATACAGGCGCAATTTCGAGCACTGTAAAGTTAATCTGCGTTCGCCTGGAAAGTTAATCTGCGTTCGCCTGGCGCGGCCGGTCAGTGAATTATTGCTACAAGACATACAGCGAATTGCACCGTACCGTAGAACATCGCCAAGAACGACGTCGGTATTTAGGTGAAAGCTTCCCGAATCAGGCAGAGAACTACAGCAAAATCAAGATAGAACATTCAAAACATACCAGAACGGTAGCGAGGAAAATCCGATAACGTCTTGCTTGATTCCAAAGAGACCCAACAACTTACTTGGTCCGGAGAAGAACCTTCGTCCAATTTTTCCACTGCATACTTTTAGTAGGCATTGAAATATTGAGTCGTACGATTTCAAAATCGGTAAAATATCCGAAACTAAATCAAGACAAATAGATACACTGTATTTCGGAACCCCAGCTCCCCAGGATGATGCCTGATTTCCACGCGCTGGGAATGCTGGATACTATTGTGACGTTTCAAGATGGCGCAGATTTGGTACCGACACTTTTCGCGATTCGTTCCGCCTAGCCGACAAGATTAGGAAGCGTCTCCTTCATCGACGCAACTACATGAACAGCAACCCTTCTAGTACAGCTGTATGGTGTCCCTTTGGACCACCCATTTCTACAAACTGAACAGTTTCCATGTACTGGAGCCATCGATTGTTTGTTTTTAAGCAGGAGATGGTCTCCTTGTCTACAACAACAACAACAACAAAAATCTTTATTAGTTAGTTACCAAGTTTACCACTTCGCTATAAGTTGCAGTTGTAAAGAAGAGTTTGCAATCAATTAAATTGAATTTCATTGATCTGAATATATGAAGTATAAGTTTTGTGGATTTTGTTTTCACTAGTGTGAAATTCATGAAGATTAGATCCCACAAAAATTTCATGCCACACAGTAGGTTTAATTTATAACATTTTTTTGCCATCAGATGAAAACACTCAATTTTAGGTTCGTGTTATAGTTAAAATAAAGCAATATTAATAAAGACAAGATATAATACAGAAAATCTCCAAAGTAAAAGGCTGGTCTTCTTGGTCTGTAGAAGTGAAGATATTATGACAAGATGTCGAAGAAGAATTTCTAAGAGGAGACAGCTCAGGCCAAGCCCATTTCTTCCAGCGTTCGCTGGAGTTCCCCTTCCTGTAGAACAAAAGGAGATGAAGAGGTACAAACAATGATTTACAGATGAAAGAATTCAGGCAAGACCCATCTCCTCCAACGCGCTGCGTAGTTCAGCTTCCTGTAAAAAGTATGAAAGGAAGGCAGAGAGGGGGCTAAGAGAGGAATGGTTAGCAAGCATGCTCATCAGCAGCGGAGTTATGTTCAGTGATGTCAAGATGTAATTAACTTTTCCCTACTGTGAATAACAGAAATATATGATGACAATTAAGGAAAATTTGTATTTTGACGTAGCCCTGGATGTAAGTGCAAATTGCAGGCAGAGATGTCAAGATGTAAATAAACTCTCCCTAGTGCAAATATAAGAAATGTATAGTGACCATTAGGGAGAATTTGTAATTCAACATAACCCAGTACAATGTATGTCAGTGCAAAGTGCATAAAATGACTGCTTCTGCCCATTTGTTTTGTAGAAATGTATGAAAAGTTACCAGAACAAATAATTTGTTTTTTGACATCAGGATATACAAGAGAATGTAGAGAGAATGTCACTGGTGAATGGTCTACATCTAACGTGTATGAGCTGCATCACTAACTTTGAAGCCTGATTAAATCAAGCCTCAAATTTTAAGGAAAAAAAATTAAAAAGACAATGAAGTTTCTTGCTTCATAATTCATGGAAAGTTGACAAACAAATTTGCAGTGAGCTTATTTTCAATGTATATGTTAAACCAGAGAATTTGGTAAATAGTCTGCATGTGATTTACATCTTTGACCATGTCCAAGGTAAATAAAAATGTTCAATGCAGTGAATTTGTCTGGCACTATTTCCTTGGGGGGAAAGGAACTATAAGCAAGCCCAGTGAATTTGTACTTATGTGAGAGTGAAAAACATAGATACAGAGAATGGAGCAAAGATGCATTAATACAGCAGCTGAACTATGAAATATGCATTTAGTGAATGATTATCAAGAAAGAAGTTAAAGTAGTTTGTTATCAATGATAGTTTATAAGTCAAAATTAATGAAGTTAATAAAATTATTTTAATTTTTTAATAAAATTTAAAAATAAATTTAAAAAAATTGCCATATTCAATGGAGTTTACAGTTTCAGTGACTGATTCTGCAACATTTATTTAGTGAGCATTTATTAAAACAAATTAATTAGTATTAGCAGTTATTAATAAAATGTCTGTTAATGGCCTTTAAATTAAATTAAAAATGGACCAGTAATACAGTCTGTTGTTTATTGTTTTAGTGAAAATATTACAGACTGAAAAAAATTTTGCCCCAGGGTGTGAGGTATTTGTCAGTATTAGCCACAATGATGAAATTGGAAAATTCTTGAACCATTCTGGGTAGCAACATGACTAAATGGTTATAGAGAAAGTTAGTTAAGCCAGATAAAGTTGTCTCTTTTCTCAGCTGAGATGGATTTTATATCACGCACAGTCTACAATAAATAAGCAAATTTATTTTTCCCGACATCAAATTTTTGCAGTTAAAGAAATTACAAAAAAACATTCAAATTTCCCACAACCTCCCTTCCAGAAATTGAGTCCCATAGTAGTGATAGACACATCCGTTGTACTTTTGATTTCAACGATTTTAGAGACTTCCCCTGTTTTTTATTGAGGTACAATTAGATAGTAAACAATACTTTCATAACGATTATGACAGGAGATCAATGAATGATTCTACATACCTCCTGTAGAAGATCTTGTGCCGAGATTGCCTTCAGAACATTTTTCTTGCTTGTTTCTTGAATCTCTCCTCCAAGTATTAGCTCGTCAAGCATAAAATAAGCTTTCTCAAAATTGAAAATGATGTCTAGCTCACAAACCTGTTAAGAAAAGAAACAATGCTATACATTCAAAATTATGTTAATGTCAAAGTAAAAGTGTGTTTCATAAGTAGTTTTAACTGACAAAATGTTATGCAGGCAGAGTTGGTTGCCTTTATTCTTGTCTCACCTGACAACTTTTAAGACAACATTTGACATCATTTAGCAATAAGTTGCTAATTTATTAAACCCTATGTCGAAAATGGAGGTTGGGAGCCCAGGAACCTGGGGGCTGGTACCGCAGATCAAAGCCCAGGTCGAAAGAACACCCCATAAGCCTGTCCTAGCCACAACCCAGCCACAAGCCCTGCCTGCCAAACCCAGCCCCAGCCCTTAAGCCTGTCCTAGCCACAACCCAGCCACAAGCCCTGCCTGCCAAACCCAGCCCCAGCCCTAGCACCCGTCACACTGAAACTAAAAGTTCAGTGGAAAACTACTAAGTTAATAACTCTTAAAACTTTTGACAATAAAAACTAAAGCTAAAGGGAAAGGAGGGAAGGAAAAACACTAAACAACATGAGCTACAAAAAATGCCCTGTACACTGAGCAGAGTAAAATAAATTTTTGTATTACCACCACATGCAAAGGGGCACACATAAACCACACCAGAATACCACTGACCACGCAACCGCCTGAAGGCCCTGAAAACCGACCCACACAGTAACACAACACACGCAAACGCCAGAATGCTAAAGGACTGCCAGCACACCAAAACATGAATGCAAACACAATGCCAACCACGGAGAAAACTTGCACCTAGTCGTTAACTAAGTTAAATTACATTTACCCCGATTAAAATTTAAGTATAGAAGGAGACTTCAAGACTAATGATTTACAACTAACAAATAGTTCCACCAAGTTTCTGTTGTATGAAGTAAATAGAAGTACTACCAATCTTCCCAGGCATCAGTCCTTGCTCTACACCACGGCATGCGTGGATAGGATGCTATGTGCAAATGGTACACATAAATACTTTGAGATAGAGAGACACAATGTGAAGCAGAGGTTCTTTTCTTTATAAGCCCCAGGGTGTGGAATTTGACTAAAAATTCTTCTGAAAGTCAAATACCCCACATATCCCCCCCCCCTCAAGATTAACATTGATAGGTGCTTTTTAATAAAAGTTTTTTTTTTTTGATATTTAATCTTTTTTGCTCTTAAATAAACAATGCAGGGTTCTCCCTAAATCTCAGCTCAGTAGGTAAGGGATTTTTGCTTAGCGGTAAAGGGAAAACCGTGTGCCAGAGGCACACTTTCCTAGGGGGGTCCTAGAGCTAGGTTCTCTGAAACCCCATTTCCTGCATTTTGAGACCTATTTTATGCAAATCAACTTGATGTGCAACTTTCAGCCTTCAGAGGTTGAACAACTTACGACAATTTAAACAACAATAATTTTTATTTTCAATAATTTTATTCTGAGCTCAAAAATGTAGCCTAAGAAAAATCATGTGAAATAAGAGCGGCAATTTCCGGTGATACCTTTGCGGTGGCTTACATGAAAATAGAATTAAAAGTCAGTGGTCTCATTTCGTTCCTGCGTCGAAATCGCTGCAAACCTGTTTACATTTTCAGTGTCTTGAATTCTAAACATCTGTGTTCTTGGAGGCTTTTATTTTCAAGCATCCTGTCAAACAGTTCATCGGAACATATTTTAAACACCTCACAAGGAAGAAATTCACGAACGAAGACTGCTTTGCCGCTACGGTCAATTCAGTCACTAGCCAGAACTTTTCAGGAAATCAACAATTTTCTCCTCGCTTTTAAAGCTTAAAGGTTTACGTAGTAAGCTTAATGTTTAGTTCTTAAAAGTATTCTTAACTGCTTGGCTTTGTGTCCTCTTTGTTGTCCACAAAAAAAAAGAAAGTATTGACTGCTGCCGCTTCATCGTGGAAACTGAGCGGCGACATGCGTACGGGTCACAGCTGTACGAAGGATCGAATTGCGATAGAAAGTCAGCGAAAAATTGCTCCCGCTTCAAAAGGTACTGTACCAGCCAGTAATCAAATAAAGTACTCACAGATAATAGCTGCGTACACTTTTTATTATTCCATCTTTTCATTTATTTTCCTACGATCACGACTACATGGGTGGAACGAAATTGCACATTTCTTTTTGGAACAACTCGTTGAATTTCCAAAACCTCCAAGCGGTTACAGGCGGTAATAAGTGCTGCTTCAAGCGGTAAATTTTACCGGCTACCGCCTGATAAGGAGAACCCTGACAATGTACAAGGTTTTTTACATTTAGGTGCATAACACATAACAAAAAAAAAAGAAAAAAAAAGAAGTAGTTACTTACATGTTTTATGATTGAAATCCTGCATAAACTATTTAATTACATATATATATAACGATAATCAATATAGATAAAAGTCAACTCGGAGAGGAGAACCGTCTTCACATTGATAAATATGAAATTATATTTATTAAAATTTTTCCCATTGGAGTCTGTAGGTGATTATTGATATAAAGTCGTTTAAAGTACTATTCTTCTTTTCTAGTTTTTGAATATACAGGAAGTGCTTTGCGAATAGTGTATAATAATTGAATTAAATAATAATTGAATAATAATTGAATTGAATTGAAATAAAAGTTTTGAGAGTGAGATTTTACTTACACTCCCAAAATACTTGTCAAGAAGCTCAACATATCTGTGAATTATTTCCAGTGTGAGGAGTTCATTGTCATCTTTTCCTATCGCCACACAGAAATACAAACTTGCATATCTGAGAAATAAAAAATTAATATCAAAATTATTGCCATAAAATGTTTCATTTCATGGGTAGTTAACCCAAAGAAAAAGTTTAAATTTATTGCCTCCCACATATGTATAATTTCTGAATAAATTTGCAGAACTCTTTCCATACTATTTTATTTATTTTCTCTTTCCAGCAGTGTTCACAGACTTTTGCTTGCAATCTTGTTTGATTGGCATGGCTCCAATGGATTTTACCCCTAACACGATGGTCAGAATGGGCGTTTTTTCTCCAACTGGGGTCGTAGAGATACATTGAATATTCGTAATGAAACGAAATTTGGCAGAGACATAGTTTGCGGAATTCCACATTTAATGACAGTGGTTACGAACTTGTGATTGACAGTATGACGTCAAGAGGGACAAATTCTAAAACAACACATATATTTTGTCATATTTTTTTTGCTCAATTCTAACAGTGGTCAGTTTAGATTTTAGTACCCTAAGTGATGCATGTACTAATCTACAAATTTTGACCTCTAAAAGGTACAGCGAGCATGACCCCCAACAATGTTATATGGGAGTCCCCCTCAGGAGGCAGTTTCCCCTTCAAGTTTTTCTCTGAGTTATTTGCAGAATATCCCACAACTGATTTGCATCTCGTTGAATAACAAAAGTGCCTATTGTGTTATGCCTCATTCTACAAAGCATTTTGACACATTTTTTTATTTTATTTTTTTACATTCATTAAGTCGGCAAAATCCATAGGATATCACGCCAACTATAAATAAAATAAAATATAAGAAAAATCAAATTAAATAAAAATAACTAAAAATCTGATATATCTAAAAATCTAAATAGTCAAACTAAGGTAGGCGAGTTTTAAAAGCGTCAATCGATTTACTTAAAACGGTTTCAGCAGAGAGATTGTTCCAATCGATGATTGTTCTTGGGAAAAAAGAAAACTTTAAAATGTTCTTATTTGCCCTGGGAACACAAAATTTGAGATCATGACTACCCCTCGTTCTTCTCTCACTGTTAGGAATTAAGTATTGATCCCAATTACCGTCTAAGTGACCATGGCACATTTTGTACATAGTGGTAAGCCTTGATCTCCTTCTTATTGTTTCAAGTGTGTCCCATTTTTTACGTGTACATGTAAATAAAGTTGTCGGGAGTTGGGGGTATTCTGCAATCACTCCGATGTTAAATGTTATGGCAACCCCTTGAAATCTTGGTTGACTTTTAATCAAAATAAATAATTGATTAATTGGACTTTAAACAAGCTGCATCCAATTATACCGAGTATTATACATGGGATATTCCACTTTTTAGCCGCATCCCCCCCCCCCCCCCCCCCCGTGTGGAAGGACATGTTTTGCAAAGCAGGTTTCGGATTTTTTCTTCGAAGAAGCTGACAAAATTTGGAGCCTTCGGATTTTTTTAAAAGGTGCAGACAAAAAATCAACCCTTCGGATTTCATTTTTCAAAGGGCGCCAACGATAAATTGGGGGTTCGGATTCCTGCCATCTTTAGGGAGGTTGCGGATAGAAAATGGAATGTCCCCATGCCTGCTGTTTTTATAATAAAAAGCTGAACATAAGCTTAAATGGTAACCGCTTACAGTGCGACCACACGAACCGAGGCCACCCAGACAAATTTTTGAGACAAATTTTGAGATTAGCCAATCACAAGTCAAGATCTAGACAATCAAATAGCGCATAATTATACTTGACCCAGTTGTTTGGTACCGCCGAGCGAAAAATTCAGACTTCTGAACTGTGCGCTGTGTCGAGAATCTTCAATGACCAAAGGCTAAAAATGAATTGCTGCGTTTTGATAAATCAATCCGGAAGGTATTTTGTTAACGGCGCCGAAACTCACAAATTCTACGCGAGGAAGTTTTGAATTTTTATCACATTGGCACTTCTCAGCGAGAAATCATGAGCTCGTGAGCTGAAAACCGCAAGTCTCTCAGGCGTGTTGGAAAGCAAACATGATCATTGCCTTTTTATAAATTCTTCGAGTTCTGATTGTCGAAACAAAAAAAATCAACAAAGAAGCAAATTGTTTTCTAATGAGAGACATGTATAAATACGTGACAAAAGCAGACAAAGTTGGCGAGGAATAAATTAGATGCATCACAGTCGCACAGGTGACAGGAGGATAACACATTCCGACGTGCGATCAAAAAATAGAACTCTCAAAAGAAGAAAGTATTTTCCTCTTTTCTTTAAACGAATAATTCATTGCAGTTTGCTCCCGATTTCTCAACTCAACGGCAAAAATCATGTCGACAAAATAGCACTATTTTCTGAGAAACAACTGCAAACTATCCGTACGGATCCGCTCGTTTATCCAGTTGTTAGAGTTGTCAGTATATTAAATTTGTTATCCAGCGACCGTATACTGAAAGCGGGTATTTTACTTTTTATACAAAATGTTCACGTTACTTTATATAAAATCCCTTTGTCGTCTCTCTGTTCCCTACTATACATGTACAGGCCGGGTTGAAGCTTTGAAGTCCTAAACTATAAATTGTGATTTTCTCGAGACACAAGGTGCCAGGAGAGAGTGAAAAAAAATAACAATATAAAACTCTCAGATGTATGAAGAATCGCTCTCAAATTCAAATGGAACCGGAGAGAAAGTTAGAAATTACCGCTTGAATGAGTCTTTGAAAAATGAAAACAATCTTTGTTGACAGCTCTGTTTAGTAATCACCGAAACTGCGAATCGCTCGCGGTGCCCGGTTTGCATGAAATGAGCGGCCGTCACGTTTACTTTGGATTGTTCAAAATTTCTTTACTACTGGCTTTGATTCTGGCCAACCCAGACGTTGTCATAAAATTTTCCAGCTTGATTTATACAAACGTGACAACTCTTCATTGTTATTATTTGAATAATGAAGAATTTATGGATATCAAAGGTTCGCAACACATCACAGCTCAGAATTTGAACTGAGGTCAAGTATAATTATCCGCTATTTCATTGTCTAGATCTTGACTTGTGATTGGCTAATTTCAATTTGTCTCAAAATTTGTCTGGGTGGCCTCGGTTCGTGTGGTCGCACTGTAAACACCTCATGATCACTTCCTTTTTATGTGGGCTAACATGCATTCTTTATGCATTTTTGTTAGCAAAAAATGCGTTAGTAACTATTAATAGACTTTTTAGTGATTTTGTGGGGACATTCCTAGTGCATATTTGTTAGCAAGATGTTATCGATAAGAACACAAGAGTCGAGTGGCATATTTTTGAAAGCGGTTTAGCGAGCGCATGTTTGTGGCCTGACAAAGCGATATATTTATACGTTGATGATTTAGTTAACTAAGATTTTTGTTAGACACTATTAATAGACTTTTTAGTGAATCTGTGGGGACGTTCTTGTTGCATTTTTATTGCATTTTATTTTTTAGCAAAATTTCTCGCATTTTTGTTAGATGCTATCATTCATAGATCAGAACACACGAGTCGAAGGATATGTTTTTAAAGCTGTTTAGCGAGCGCACGTTTGTGGCCTGACAAAATTTTTTTTCAGTTAGGTAACATTCCTACTGTTTAATATCTCTTTTTCACAGCGATGATTTTTAAGGCGTACGATTATGAATTCTATGTTTTTTTAGGAACATGTTGCAGCATATATTTCATTGTATCGAGCGTCAAAAAGTGTAACGTAATGTAATCTTATCTCACCTAATGTAGACTGAGGTCAGATATTTGGCACGCTAGATCAAGCGCGCTTGGCTAATATCCTTTACGATGCGTTTAATCATGTTTAATGTTTGTCCAGTCTGGTTTGTCAAACTGGTTGCTTCAGGACATTTGGTATTATTTTTTGTTATAGCACTACGTTTTAAGAAAGGGAAAAGAGACTTTGAGGTAAGCTGACATTGCTCACTGAGAATGGTTGTATGCGATCGTATGCTGTACGTTTACAATGAAGTTTTGTTGAAATAACGTGTTTGTTAATTTCCACGTTACATCGCCAAATGTCACCAAATATACAACTAAATTGGATTAAAAGATTCAAGGAGAAAAACAGATTGTGAAGCAGTAGTTTGGAGAAAAGAAATATTCAAAGTTTCGATTCGATTCTGGTGGAATTTTGTCGTTATTTTGTCTTTTTAATTCGTAAATACTAAAAGAAGGAATGACCTACAACCACCTACAACCACCTACAACCACCTACAACCACCTACAACCACCACCTAAAACCATCTACAACCACCTAAAACCACCTAAAACCACCTAAAACCACCTACAACCACCTACAACCACCTAAAACCATCTACAACCACCTACAAGGAATGACCTAAAAGCATCTATAACCACCTAAAACCATCTGCAACCACCTAAAACTTCAGAAATATAAAAAACCCACGCAGAATACTGTTTTTATCATTTCAGTGTCAATTTGATCGATTTCAGGCAGCCTGCGTGCTCACCGGAAATGTTGCGTGACTCTTTCCACGGGTGTCCCATTTCATGGAAAGAGCGTCTATCGTACATCATGCACAGGCAAGGCCGGGTCTATGAATGGAATTCTTACTGCAATATTCGCTGAGATACAGTTATTAATTTCTTAGCGGCCACCTATTAAGCGGCCACCCCCTGTTAAGCGGCCAGTTATCTAAGTCCCGAATTTATTGTCAGTATAATACTGTAAATAAAAACCACTATTAAGCGACCGCGGCCACCTTTTGGCGGTCCTGCATGAGGACCACCAGGACCACCTGCATATCACAGCCATGCTCCGTCACGCGTGACCAGTATTTTTAAAAATTTGAATGGAGTTTTCAAGATTACGCGTCGGTTTTGAAAATTCATTCCGAGATTCGGAATTCCCGTGAGAACTTTACCGCATTTTTGGAAACAAAGGGCAACAAAATATCATTTTGTTTGAAATGTTACATATCCGAACAATATTAGTTTTTTTTATACGTGCAGCGAAGTTATTTTCCGTTAATTCGTGACTTTCAAAGTGTTTTCCACAGAGATCTGCAAGGTTTCATTCAAATCTCGGACGTTACAAAGAAATATTCAAATGTTCATTTCATTCTCAAAATTACTGGTCACGCGTGACGGAGCATGGCTGTAAGCGGCCACCAAAAATGTAATACGCGTAGCTGACATCGTTTTGAATAACCTGATGACAGATGCATGAGAGTCCGAAATAGAAGGTGACGAATCTTTGCGTGATTTTGTTGTCAAGTATTGTCACTAAAATGCCTGAATCCCTTTTCTAGACGCTCTTGCCAAGTATTAAGTTTGTTTCCATGAAACGAAACACCCGTGGAAAGAGAAAGCAACATTTCCGGTGAGCGTCGCAGGCTACCTGACATTGAAATGATAAAAACAGTATTCTGCGTGGATTTTTTATATTTCTGAAGATGGTTGTAGGTGGTTTTAGGTGGTTGTAGGTGGTTTTAGGTGGTTTTAGGTGGTTGTAGGTGGTTGTAGATGGTTTTAGGTGGTGGTTGTAGGTGGTTGTAGGTGGTTGTAGATGGTTGTAGGTGGTTGTAGGTGGTTGTAGGTGGTTGTAGGTCATTCCTTCTTTTAGTATTTACGCTTTTTAATTCATATTTTTCTGCGTTCATCACTTTTGGCTATTTTTTCTTCCTATTTTCGGATGATAAAGCAAGCTAAAGCAAGCTCCTGGTCATAATCATGAAAACACAATATTTCTGTCGGGACAGTGTCCGTTTAGTTAAAAATGTCCTCGGTTAATTTACCCCATCTGACTAAATTAAACAACAATAGGTTTTAACGAACTAGTGCTTTCAGTTTCCTTGTAGGTTGACGGGTGTTAGTAATCGGCGTAATGGCGTAACGAGTAACGGCGTAACAGCGTAACGAGAATCAGCGTAACAGATTTTTTTCTTTTTTTTTTTTTTTTCATTTTTACGACTGAGTTTATGAACGAGTACATCGGTTAGCGTGAAAGCGGCGCTCAGTTGGTTGATATGTCGTAAACTTTTTGCCGCTTGACAACTCGCTTTGAATCGTCATGGTGCTGTCGTCTCCCGAGTTCACAGAGGCCTCGATCATTTCCGCCAAGTCTAGCCTCTCAGCGGTGGCCCGCTTCTCATCGGTAGGCATATTTACCAGAAGCAACAACTCTGCTCTCTGTATTACGCTACGTTCAGAATGAGAGTGGTTTAGTCGCAATCTTCTTTTTCGTGGCCACTGGAAAAATTGGAACAGGCCTTCGGACTGGACTTCAGACACTACGGATCGAACCCAGATAAGACAACTGATACGCATATGATCCATTTGGCTCTCCAGGCCAGAGTTTATTCTTCAGTTCACAGGGTGTTTTCAAGGCGTGAAATCACCAAAAAATCAGTCGTCATTCGAATTTTCCTTTTTATTTTCCCAGCCAAACCAAGTGAGGCGTACACCTCAAGAGCACAATGAAATTATTATTTGCCTTGGGTATGACTCAAAGCCAGAGCACTTCAGGTTCCAGCTCACTGACCATTAGGCGCCGCCTGAATTTTATTAGGTTTTGTTCAGTTTTACCCAGTGCAGTTGCAAATGCAGGCAAATACTATATTCGCGCGATTAAGTCCCTAAGAATTGTACGCGTCAAATAAAACAACATTTATTGGCTTTAAGAAAAGCGATTTCAAACTTACAAATTAAACCATTTTTATCTTGCCTCTATAAGAAATTTAAACAAAACACAGCATGCCCGGCTTCATTCTAAGCTACCGAAATCCTACGGTCTTGCTGGTCTTCAACCTTCCCATAAATCGGTCGAAATTTTGTGCAACTGATATCTTTAGAAAGAAAAGTATCGCCGATCAAACAAAAACAAAGGTAATGACGCTTTTTCGCTCAACCGCCTAAAATTGCTTATTAAGTAGAACCCAATCGTACCACATCGCTTCTTGTGATACTTCCAGAAGTAATTGGTTGTGATACTTGTACTGTAACGGCTTTAAAGATATCTAACATCAAATGAACATTGTCTTTTTCAAACTTAAATCCTGTTAAGGTTAATTTCTAATGTAAACAAAAAATACATTATTTTTCTCCAGAAACTGACACTGCAATTGTCTGTGAAAAACTTTTCAGTCCATAATGTCTTTTCATACTTAAATCCTGTTAAGGTTAATTTCTAATATAAACAAAAAAATATATTACTGTATTCAGCAGAAACTGACTCTGCAATTGTCTGTGAAAAACTGTCTTTTCATACTGAAATCCTGATAAGGTTAATTTCTAATATAAACAAAAAAATACATTATTTTTCACTAGAAACTGACACTGCAGTTATCTGCGAAAAACTGTTCAGTACATAAATCAGAAAGCAAACTGCAGACAAAAATGTCCTTTTCAAAGTGTCTAGGATCCAAAAATTTTTTTCAGATTGTCTATTTGGATTTCATCCATGTCATCAGCACCTTCCACTTGCAGCAATCCAGGATGAAAGAATGGATGCCTGCACTTGATGCATTGCATCGTGCAGTGATAATAATGATTGGCCTCACTGCTTAGGCGAAACTGGCCACACTTATCTCTGTACTGATCGCGC
The DNA here is from genome assembly GCA_022457155.1 of Cladopsammia gracilis. Classification (NCBI taxonomy): domain Eukaryota; kingdom Metazoa; phylum Cnidaria; class Anthozoa; order Scleractinia; family Dendrophylliidae; genus Cladopsammia; species Cladopsammia gracilis. Next base: position 986,959 of record JAJGOT010000227.1, read on the forward strand.
TCTACGTGCCTCACAACCAATCCTATGAAAGGTGGTCCTGCCGGGGAGCGAAACTCTAAATGACAAGCGCAGCATTTCTTCACTCAGTTGTTTAATTTTAAAACCACAAAAGGGTTGCTGTTATGCCACGGCTTTGCAGTAAAACCTGACGTGCTGTAGGACTGAGATGTGCTGCTGCTGACCTGCCCGGCTGAAGATCCAAGATCGGAACGTCTATTTTTAGCACTCGCGTGGGAAATTGAGCCCGCGATTTATATCTTGTCATATTCACTTTCTCCGGCTCTTTGTCAGCGGTCAGTCGCTGACAAACAGCACCGACGGAGAAAGTCTGGGCTCGATATCGGGAAAAAAGCGCCAAAACAGACAATAGACGATAAACTGCAATTATCATTCATAAAAATAAAATAAAATAAAAACTGGGGAAAAATCATTTATAACGAAGTATAAAATTATCATTCATAAAAAAAAGTAAAAAAAAAAAAAAATTAAGAAATAAAAATCTGTTACGCCGATTCTTGTTACGCTGTTACGCCGTTACTCGTTACGCCATTACGCCGATTACTAACACCCTAGGTTGACAAACAAATATAGAACTTTTCAATAAGTGCTTGTAAAAGCGATCAGAAATAATCCAAATCTATTTTGTTTAATAATTTTGTCAAAAAAGGTATTTCGTAGCTCATCATATAACATACAGTGCATACAGTGAAATAAACTTCAACTGAATTAAGTGTACAGTGAGTGTAAATTCTAACTAAAGGTGTTCAGGAGTTTTAGGGATTGTAATTCAACCATTTTCAATTCTTAAGGTATGATTTCCTATCCTGAATTTAGAAGTAATTTTTCTATGTTCAGGATATGGTTAATTAAATCGGAGTATTTCATTTCACTTTTATAGATCGAATAAAATTTATTTTTTTTATTTACATTAATTAGATTGAGTTGGTGATTTTTTAGACGTGTAAAAATGTTCTGTTTTGCCTTTGACAAGAAAAAAGATGGGATGCTTAAGTTTATCGCAGTCTTCTCAATATTGAAGTTTGTACAGAAAGAATCAATCTTACTAAACAAACCTGTTCTTTTTTCTTGAGATATATCATTAGAAATGATTAAGCAGAGTATTGCAATACTATCATCAGGTTGATTTTCCAGGTCAAACAAACCAGTGTCAAACAGTCAGATTTCAGTGAGGTTCGGGGTTTTAGTTCATTTTTGTTTTTACTTTTTTAGGCCTCATTTTGGTTCATTTTGGTCAGAAGATTCATGCCTAATTTAGTCTCTGCTTAAAGAGATAATTGTGGTACGGATAGTCCTTAGATTTTTCCTATCGATGGTTTTAATATATCTGGTATTTTGTTAACAGTAACATTAAAACAAAAGTTAAGATGAGGGGATGAACACTGAGTAAGTTTACAAGAACTAGATTTCCACTTGAAACAGATTTTGACGATAAGATTGATGATGATCCCAATAATGAAAACAGAGAACAAAGTTGTAAAGAATTTTACTTGAAAGGAGGAATGAAACTTTTTCGCAGAATGAAAGCTAAATCATTCATTTAGTTACGTTTAATAAAAAGGATGCTGAAGATTAATTGCAGAGAGCTCTTGATGCTTATCCCATGTAAAAATAAGATTTCAGCAAGTTAAACATGTTATATTCGAAAGGAAAGAAAGGAGAACTCTTAAGAAAAAGCCATGGGAGATCCTGAAAATAAGGAACGTGATCAGTTAGATACTGTAGCTCCATCTGCTCAACATAACGATGAGCAGGATATAAGTGAAGAAACACAATACAGTGAACTGTTTGGTTGTTTTAACCCATGTTTAGATAACAATCACCAAGGGAACAATCTTTTTAGTAATGCTGGAATTTTTTCAGTCTACATCAAATGATAATGAAAAGCTGGCAATTAATCGTATGGAAAAAAGAACTTGTTCATTCTTTGAACAGAGAACAAATGGAGTTTTTTTACCATATGTTACTCTCTGTTAAAAACGACGAGAAGCAATTGACACTTTTTAAGTAGTGGCGCGGGTTTAGGGAAGGCAACAGTAACACAATGTTTGTGTGTAGCTCTTGATAATAAACCAGGCGAAAATCCAGACGAGTTGAAAGTACTGAAATTTGTTCCAGACACAAGACAAGAGGACTGCATAATCATTACCAATAAACACACAAACAAAATTGTCAAAAGAGAAATTGAACTAAAAAAAACGAACTATAACCTAAATGTCCAATTGCAATATCAAAAACAACATTCGGACATAATATGACAGCATTGCATGATGGGAAAAACTTACAGGAGATAGCCCAGAGGGCACTTTGATTTATATTTTTATTCAGCTAGGCAAAAGCAAAGATTGGGATGATTTTATATTTACTTACCTTTTATACACCACTTTTAAGTCCTTGTACTCCAGGAAGCTACACATCTTTGGTTTTCGAGCAAGAACCGTGGTAATAAGATCGCGAGTTATTTTCTTCTTTTCTTTCTGGCTCGAAGCAGTGTACCATTTTTGCAATCTAAGTTTGCCTTGACGGCTAAACAGCAGCATAAACTGAAACTAAAATAAAACAAAAACATTATTCCGTCGTGTTAAGCGTTGTATCGAAACCAAAAGAGACAAGATTTCGCGAATTCTTCGAAGGGAAATATAGTCAAAGCTCACCATTTTGATTTTCAAGGGCTAATGCGGGCTCGCTAAAAACCAGCAGTTGTTACCAAACACGCAGGAGTAACTCATGCCCAGAGCTTCTCGGTTTTCTGTCACGCACGACACGTCACGCAACTGCAATGAAGAATTCATTGTTTTTATCGCGGTTACTCCATGGCCATGGTTGAATCTTTACTACATTCCTACAAATTTTAATATTTAAACACAAACAAAATGCTTTTTTTTTGTCCATGTCCTCTCGAAGGTGGTGATGGACGGAAGAGATGCATCACCCCATCTAGATGAGGCCTTCCAAGGGGTTTAACTGACAGGCGACATGACCTCAAAATGTGGCGACAATCTTTTTCCAAAACACCGACAGCCGACAGGAACTGACAGAAAAAGAGCGACATTTTATGAATTTTTTAGCTAGAGCAGGTGACAAAATATGACAGCGTCATTTTCCCTAACGAAACAGGCAACAGACTGGCTCGAAAACAAGCCACAAAGCGACACCAGAACCCCCCTTGGAAGGCCTCCTAGATTAGGGGAGAAGGGAACTGGGGAGAGAGGGAAAGGACGCCTGTAATAAAGACCCCCATTTGTTCATTTCTGCAGACACTGGTGGCCGCAGAATTCTGATTGGCTAATTTGCGCTGCGTGGTGAACATAGTACTGGTATTAATTCCCACGTGTAGTCATCCATGCATAAAAGCGTGTGCCAGTTTCTGATTGGTGAACGTATTGACAGTTGACGTAATTCGATTACAAGGAAATCGGTGGATGTAATGCAAGTAGCCCGGTTCTTATAGCAGGCATTCCTTCCCTTCTCCCCTCTCCTTTTTCGCACCCCCTCCCCCTCACTGTTTACGCCTGCAACACAGACTACATCTAGATGGAAGCTACATGGACAAGGCAGGTATTCCACAGGGTTGTGTGGCAAGTTATCGAAACAAATGGTCTGTGACATTGTCTTTGGTTGACTTTTCAATACACGGCTGGGTATTATGCATCTGTTGGGGAGGGACTTTGAGTCCAATATGAGAGTAAAACGTTTATTTTAATAAATGCTTGAAGTGTTTAGATGGATAGATGGTTTATCATAAATTATTGATCTGATGAAAGGGTGCTTATTATTTTGCATGTTAATTTCAGAACTGGTAAGAATATGATCCAATACTGTGACTGGTGATTTTATTGACCAAGGACAGTTTTAACCCTTTAACTCCCAAGAGTAGAAAAATCCTAAATTTCATTTTGTAAAATATTGAAAAACAAATAGTACCAATATGCATAAGTACTGCAGAAGAGGTTTTATTTATTTTAATGGTCACACCATAGGTTTCATCCACAAACTCAAAAGTAAAAACTACACTACATCATGTCTCCATAATTGGCTCTGGGAGTGAAAGGTTAACAAGTCTGAATTCAAACTTATTTATAATTGATACTAATGGTGTTCTTGGAGTTCTGTCCTGAACACTCCAAGTGATACCAATATCCATAACTTACACATCTAAAGAGGCAGCAACTTTGGAAGGCAACATTAGGGCCATTTATACGACAGAAAATAAGACGCGTCTTATCTAAGACGCGACTTAAATAAGACGCGAACCGATCGTATAAACAGTACAAAATAAGCATTCGTGTCTTATTTTAGACGCGACTTAAATAAGACGCGTCTTATCTTAGAACAGGGTTTTCAGCTGTTCTTATTTTGCCCGCGTCTTAAATAAGACGTAAACTTCCTCGTATAAATGCTTTCGCGTCCTAAATAAGACGTGAACAACAGGTGCGCCGTATCAAAAATAAGACGCGAACCATTTATACGTGATCTTCGCGTCTTATGTTGGACGCAAACGTATAAATGGTACACTTCGCATCTTATTTAAGTCGCGTCTTAGATAAGACGCGTCTTACTTTCTCCCGTATAAATGGCCCTATGGTTTTATTACTAGGATTGTCATCTATTTTATTAATATATTGCTGTCTTCAAAGTCTAACAAAACAGAAATTTTGTTGTATGCTATGTTTTTACATCAGGTTGATGTCTGAAGGTACCACTACAAATCTTACATACAGTACTTTGGATGCAGGAATGTAACGCTACCGTACCTCTACCAATCACAACCACAGCTAAGATCTGCATAGAAATGCACCACCACTACATCATTTTTGTGGCAGATTCTCAGATGGGATCCCATACGTACACTGTAACAGCACTATGAAACAGTGTCTTTGTTTACATTCTTTTGTGTTCGCAACAATGTTCAGTATGCATCAGTTCAAGTTCAGGCCCTGGTTGTTCAAACAAACGACTTTCTCACATGTGAAAAAAGCGTTTTGTCCAATCACAAATGTATAAAATAAACAAATTACATCATGGGCAGTGCTTTGTATGGCATTTACGCACTTGTTGGTTTGTATCAGAAATCTCCCTCGTTCGCTGTGCTCACCCATTCGATTTCTGATACATAACCAACTCGTGTGTAAATACCGTACGTCCGCAGCTGCCCATGAAGTAATCTATATAAATTATCCACTTTTTGAACAACTGGGGCCAGGAATGGCACAGAGTGTGAGTGAATACGAGATTTCTCAGATTTCACATACTTTCTTTCTTGACAATAAATAATAGCAAATTAAAAGATATATTCTTGTTTCATATCTTCCTCGTCTTTTACCACAATCTAAAAAATGGTGTTATGAGGCTTTAATAACAGAAAAGCTTAAGGAAACATTCCCAAATAAAGGAACAGTGTTTCAGACCATCAGTACATGAATTATCTATTAAATGGAATTTTTTTAGGTTTTTAAAAACTTTCAGGACTTTTTGGAAAAGTTTATGGCAGGAGCAAAACCTTTTGTCTTTCTTCTGTTATCTGAGTGTTTTGTGGATGAAATGCGCTGAATTCTATCCCCATCATGAGAACGATGCGAAAGTACTCTCGAAATGTCGGCGATATTTTGTCGAATATTCACGAGAAAAAAGAACGAAGAAGTCAAATCAAACTACAGAGAAGGTAAGCCTTAAAACTGCTGTTTAAATGTTTTGTTCAAACGACTTTTGTAAAGTATTAAACTCTGTGGACCGAACGAATAATTTGAACGACTTTCCTAACGATTTCAACGCGTCAACGGCCTGGAAAAAAGTTTTGTATGCTTTTTTTTATAAACGCTTCAAACGGCATGGATGAAAATTCGAACGGTTTTTCCAACGCTTCTAATGCTTTCCTAAACCATTTTAACGCAGTTTCCGAACTGCGATCAAACGCTTTTAGGCCGTTTAACAGATAACTGTTTAGTGTTCGCTTTCCCGTGGAAGGTCACATTTATCATGTTTTATTAATATATGACTTGCTGTTCTCGCTCAATTCTCGTTTGTTTGTCTTGCTCGTGTCAGCCGAATTATTACTATGACTTGTCACTTTCGATTCTCGCTGATAACCATATTTTTTACGGACTGAATCTGGCTGGTCACTCGCCGAGAATTTTCGTACGGCTTGCCTTCGGACGAGTTAAATATAACGTTTCCGAAACACGTGCCTAAATGGGCGTAAACTGTGCCTAAGCTGTGCCTAAACTGTGCCTAAGCATTCTGTAAAACGTGCCGAACCTGTGCCTAGTCTGTGCCTCTTAATGTTTTTTTCTTGTGTGCTTTTGCGTGAAATCCGTGCCTTTCACAGAACGTGAATTGGTGCATAAGCACGGTGTTACGCTCGTGTACACAAGTAGCGTGCGCCAGGCCCAATGCTGTAGGGTTCTGGCTGCATTAATATTGGGTCAATGATGTAAAGCTCTGGCTACCTTATTGGGCCAATGATGTAGGGCTCTGGCTACCCGAATATTGGGAAAATGAAGCTGGACTCTGGCTACATTAATATTGGACCAATGAAGTTGCGCTCTGGCTATATTAATATTGGGCCAATAATGTAGGGCTCTGGCTACCCGAATATTGGGCCAATGAAGCTGGACTCTGGCTACATTAATATTGGACCAATGAAGTTGCGCGCTGGCTATAATAATATTGGGCCAATGATGTAGGGCTCTGGCTTCATTAATATTGGGCCAATGAAGTTGGGCTCTGGCTATATTAATATTGGGCCAATGATGTAGGCTCTGGCTACATTAATATTGGGCCAATGAAGTTGCGCTCTGGCTATATTGATATTGGGCCAATGATGTAGGGCTCTGGCTGCATTAATATTGGGCCAATGATGTAGGGCTCTGGCTACATTAATATTGGGCCAATGAAGTTGCGCTCTGGCTATATTAATATTGGACCAATGATGTAGGGCTCTGGCTGCATTAATATTGGGCCAATGAACTTGCGCTCTGGCTACATTAATATTGGGCCAATGATGTAGGCCTCTCGCTGCATTAATATTCGGTCAATGATGTTGGGCTCTGGCTACATTAATATTGGGGAAATGAAGCTGGGCTCTGCTACATTAATATTGGGCCAATGAAGTTGGGCTCCGGCTACATTAATATTGGCCCAATGATGTAGGGCTTTGCCTACCCGAATATTGGGCCAATGAATTTGGGCTTCGGCCACATTAATATTGGGCCGATGATGTAGGCCTCTCGCTGCATTAATATTGGGCCAATGAAGTTGGGCTCTACTACATTAATATTTGGCCAATGATGTAGGCCTCTTGCTACTTTAATATTGGGCCAATGAAGTTGGGCTCTGGCTACATTAACATTGGGCCAATGAAGTAGGGCTTTTGCTAAATTAATATTTGGGCAATGAAGCTGGGCTCTGCTACATTAATATTGGGCCACTTAACCCAATTAACCCGATTTCCCTTTTGAATTGGTTCATCTTCATCTAATAACATGTCAGCAAGTAGAAGAACCTCAATGATCCGTTTTCAGGCCGCCATTTTTGTTTGAAATATTCAAAAGTGGCGCCAAAACAACAGCGCGAAAGAGACAAACACATCAAGTTGCAAAAAACAATTGCAGCGTGTAACATCCCTGTCACGCAACTGCAATTGTCCGTGCAACTTGTTTCGCAACGCCGTTGCGAGACAAGTTGCAGAAAAAATTGCATTGTGTAACAGTGCCTTAAAAGTAACCAAAGCCGAGGCTTTGTGTTCTTGCTTGAGGTAAGCTGTTTACTTATTACGCAGAGTTATCATGTCAAACACAATTTTATCAATCGCTGGAAGTAGTCATGGAAACTACCGGAAAATATGGATCACGAAATCCTTTAGCTTGCGACCGCTGACCAATGTTTTTGTTGAAGCGTCAATGTACTATTTAGTATTATATTTATATTTAACACAAATTCATGCTTATTTTCAAACAATTCACTTTCATTTTTGGGAAAAATATACAAAAAAAATAGTAATCATCACAGAGCCTATTGACAATCCTTATAAGTATTGACACTATTTGATGAATAACATCGCAGCACTTCACTGGCTCTCAGCTATTTCTACTCTAGTCTATTCTCTTGGCAGATTCAACTGCTGTCAATTACACGGTTTGATGCGTGATGTAAATCCCAAGGTGTGATAAAGTTAACAACTGTGTAATTAAAGGTGGGCCGCGAGCTTTTCAAAACATTTTGCCAACAAATTCGTGTGCGGCAAGATTTTTTTTTTTTGGAATCTTTAGATTCCTAATGGTTAGGGCGAGATGGCAAAAACATTTTCCGCAGAACATGGTTTTCAGTTAAAGGCTGGTTTTCACTAGCGCATAAGCACAAGCATAAGCCAACATAAGCAGACTCAGTAACGTGTTATTCATTAGTTCAAATTGTTCGAACAAAACAGAACAATAGGCACTAATGATCAACGTGTTACTGAGTCTGCGTATGTTGGCTTGTGCTTATGCTTATGCGCTAGTGAAAATCAGCCCTTAAAGCTTTGCCAAATAGCTAGCACGATGCGCGTGTCATTCGCTTGTTCGTTACGGTTTATTACTCGCGCTCTTTACAGAACTTTAATATGGCGGACAACTGAAGAGGCTCGAAGACCGAACTTTTTTTATCAAACTACCGCGTTTTAACAGTGTTTAGATCGCTTTAAAGTTATTTTAAGTGCGTCGAATGTCTATAAAAGAAGTGATGTCCTATTCTTCTCGCTCTTTACAGAGCGTTTTGTCAACAAACTCGTGTGCGGCAAGATTTTCATTTTGACTCGTTAAATTCGCAATGGTCAGAGTACGATGGCAAAAACATTTTCCACAGAACATGGTTTTCAGTTAAAAGCTTTGCCAAATAGCGAGCGCGATGCGCGGGTCACTCGCTTGTTCGTTGTCTTTGCAATGGGGATTTTAGATTTTTCAGATGTGTACTTGTTGGAGGTTAAGAATTGACAGATGAAAGTTAAACCCTTTCACTCCCAGAGTCAATTATGGAGAAGTGTACTGTGGTCTGTCAATAAAATCCTATGGTGTGGCCATTCAAATGAAACCTCTTTGGCAGTACTTTTGCATGGTACCATTCGCTTTTCAATATTATACAAAATGAAATCTGGCATTTTTCTTGAATTATGATTTTTGGCACTCTTGAGAGTTAAGGGGTTAAAAAAAACTAGAGGAACTTGTGCCTGTAGACATTTTTTAAGCTTCTGTCAATTCTTCCCAGCAGCATGCAACTTGTATTCATGACAGCCCCATTTCCTCCAGTGTTCGCTGTAGTTCACCCTCCTGTCAAACAAACAAAACCACATCTGTTACAGTAAAGCTCTCAGTCACTATTTTTGGTCTAACATTCTGGGGCAGGGGGGAGAGAAGGGCAAACCACAGATTTTGCGCGGGAGCCACACAAGCCAGCCTCTCCCCAGTCTCACTCTGGTTACTCACACTCAGTCAGGCCCTAACTCATGCAAAATTAACACTGTCTTAACCTTCAAGTTCAAAGCACTTAAGAAGTTATTCTTGAACATTTAGATTTTTGCAAAGTTAACTTTTAGTTTCTTGTAATACCATATACTGTATATTTTTTTAGTATAAGCTACAAAGAGCTTGAAGACAATCCTTACTCAAATATACAAATGAGTAAATAGCTTTACAACTACAGATTGCTTTCTAAGTACATTTAGATTATAATTATGAAGTTTTCTTCGAGAAATATTATATATATTATTATATAAGAATTACATTAGAATACTTTCATCTCTGTCGGCAGCTGAGTTTTTTTTATCTACCATTACAGCTTCTAAGTACCGAACGGCATGAAATTTTTGCATGAGTTTAATTTCATGGATTGCCGATTTTTTACATTTCACGGGGACATATTTTTTTGCATCTCAGGCAAGTTCCTTTTCGATAATTCCCGTATGTACCCCAAGATGCCTGCTCGATTAATTCTATAACCACATGAACAGCAACCCTTCTAGTACAGCTCTATAAACTGAACAGTTCCCATGTACTGGAGCCATTGATTGTTTGTTTTTAAGCAGGAGATGGTCTCCTAGTCTACAACAACAACAACAACAAAAATCTTTATTAGTTAGTTGCCAAGTTTACCACTTCGCTATAAGTTGCAGTTGTAAAGAAGAGTTTGCAATCAATTAAAGTGCACCTAAACCCAAAATTGTTTTTTCACTTAATCAACTCTATGTACGTTGAAAAGTTGAATAGTTAAATATTTATTGTTTTTAACGTTGCGTTAGTGAATTATAGAGGTTTGAATTTACAAAATGTTTGTAAGATGACATCAAATCAAGAATCATATTTATACAACTACTTGTTTCCACCTCCAAGTAATATTTTTTTTACAAATCAATTGACTATTAACAGTTTTTATTTAGTATTTCTTCAATTGATTATCCGTAAGCTGTGAACTGCATATTGTAAATTGAAGTAGAAATAATGGTAAAGTCTTCATTTGACATCATCTAAATAGCATTTTGTAACTTCAAATCTCTATAACTCACTAATGTGACGTTAAAAACAAGAAATATTTCACTATTCGACTTTTCAACGTACATTGATTTGATTAAAAGAAAAAACAATTGGGGGTTAGGTGCACTTTAAATTGAATTTCATTGATCTGAATATATGGAGTAAAGTTTTGTGGATTTTTTTTTCACTAGTGGGAAATTCACAAAGATTAGATCCCACAAAAATTTCATGCCACACAGTAGGTTTAATTTATAACATTTTTTTGCCATCAGATGAAAACACTGTTGTTTTAGTTAAAATAAAACAATATTAATAAAGACAAGATATAATACAGAAAATCTCCAAAGTAAAAGGCTGGTCTTCTTGGTCTGTAGAAGTGAAGATATTATGACAAGATGTTGAAGAAGAATTTCTAAGAGGAGACAGCTCAGGCCAAGCCCATTTCTTCCAGCGTTCGCTGGAGTTCCCCTTCCTGTAGAACAAAAGGAGATGAAGAGGTACAAACAATGATTTACAGATGAAAGAATTCAGGCAAGACCCATCTCCTCCAACGCGCTGCATAGTTCAGCTTCCTGTGAAAAGTATGAAAGGAAGGCAGAGAGGAGGCTAAGAGAGGAATGGTTAGCAAGCATGCTCATCAGCAGTGGAGTTATGTTCAGTGATGTCAAGATGTAATTAACTTTTCCCTACTGTGAATAACAGAAATATATGATGATGATTAAGGAAAATTTGTATTTTGACGTAGCCCTGGATGTAAGTGCAAATTGCAGGCAGAGATGTCAAGATGTTAATAAACTCTCCCTAGTGCAAATATAAGAAATGTATAGTGACCATTAGGGAGAATTTGTAATTCAACATAACCCAGTACAATGCAGATACCACGCAGCTCTTTACAACCTCTAATTTCATTGGACCTGTATATCATGCAGCTCTATTGCTTTTAGGTCTAGGGTCTATTGTTAGCCTTTGTTGTGTTGTTTGTTCTATTGTTTTCTCAGCAAATCAGAGAAGACCTTGTAAGAGCTGCGTACTGCCCCGTACAATGTATGTCAGTGCAAAGTGCATAAAATGACTGCTTCTGCCCATTTGATTTGTAGAAATGTATGAAAAGTTACCAGAACAAATAATTTGTTTTTTGACATCAGGATATACAAGAGAATGTAGAGAGAATGTCACTGGTGAATGGTCTACATCTAACATGTATGAGCTGCATCACTAACTTTGAAGCCTGATTAAATCAAGCCTCAAATTTTAAGGAAAAAAATTAAAAAGACAATGAAGTTTCTTGCTTCATACTTAATGGAAAGTTGACAAACAAATTTGCAATGAGCTTATTTTCAATGTATATGTTAAACCAGAGAATTTGGTAAATGGTTTACATGTGATTTACATCTTTGACCATGTCCATCCAGGTAAATAAAAATGTTCAATGCAGTTTTCAATGCAGTTTCCCACCTGGGGTAAAGGAACTAAGCAAGCCCAGTGAATATGTATGTACAGGTGTATGTGAGAGCGAAAAACATAGATACAGAGAATAGGGGCAAAGATGCATAATACAGCAGCTGAACAATGAAATATGCATTTAGTGAATGATTATCAAGAAAGAAGTTAAGTAGTTTGTTATCAATGATATTTTATAAGTCAAAATTAATGAAGTTAATAAAATTATTAAAATAATTCAAAATAATTTTAATTTTTCAATAAAATTTAAAAATATATTATATAAAAAAATTGCCATATTCAATGGAGTTTACAGTTTCAGTGACTGATTCTGCAACATTTATTTAGTGAACATTTATTAAAATAAATTAATTAGTATTAGCAGTTATTAATAAAATGTCTGTTAATGGCCGTTAAGGTGGCTCCCAACAGTTTCCAGCACTTTCCACAACATAAATTTTGATAGGTCAATAAAACCACTCTTTATCAGTTGATGCTACAATCATGATATCAAACGAATGCCCAATGATTGGTGAACACTTTGTTGTCATTTTTGTGACACAATATGTTACTACAGCAACAGTATAAGGTGGCTCTGAACCCCACCAACAGAATTTTTTTAATGCCAAAAGTTGCTACTGATCAAAATTCGACAATAAAAAATGGGGTTCACCAAGTCATTTTTGAGTTACTAACACTTAAAGCTAAAATTAAGGGTGTTTTCAGCAAGTTATACTGTTGCTATAGTAAAATATTGTGTTACAAAAATGATAACAACGTGTTCACCAATCATTGGGCATTCGTTTGATGATATCATAATTGTAGCATCAACCGATATAAAGAGTGGTTATAATGACCCATCAAATTCTAAGTCTTGAAAAGTGCTGGAAACTGTTGGGAGCCACCTTAAATTAAATTAAAAATGGACCGGTAATAGAGTCTGTTAATGTTTATTGTTTTGGTTATGAAGGAAAGAGGGGGAGGGGAGGAGGACTTAATAAATTTCTTGCTCCAAATTGGGGGGAGGGGTATTTGAGAGCGGGGGATTTGGGGGAGAGGAGTATTTGAGAGGATTTGAGAGGATTTACAGTACATGAGAAAACAGACAACTTTTCATAACAGAGAAAAGGGGAAAAGAACAAGGAGATAGGCACAGCAGTGACAGATCCAGACTCATTTTAAGGGGGTCCCGGGGAGGAAGAGAGGGGAAAGGGTGGGGGGTGGGGCATGGTGAAAATATTACAGACTGAAAAAATTTCGCCCCAGGGAGTGAAGTATTTTTCAGTATTAGCCACAATGATGAAATTGGAAAATTCTTGAACCATTCTGGGTAGCAACATAACTAAATGGTTTAAAAGAGAAAGTCAGTTAGGCCAGATAAAGTTGTCTCTTTTCTCAGCTGAGATGGATTTTATATCACGCACAGTCCACAATAAATAAGCAAATTTATTTTTCCCGACATCAAATTTTTGCAGTTAAAGAAATTACAAAAAAAACATTCAAATTTCCCACAACCTCCCTTCCAGAAATCTAGTCCCACAGTAGTGATAGACACATCCGTTGTTGTACTTTTGATTTCAACCATTTTAGAGACTTCCCCTGTTTTTTATTGAGGTATCACTCTATCACAACTATGGGAAACAGTAAACAATACTTTCATAATGATTATAACAGGGGATCAATGAATGATTCTACATACCTCCTGTAGAAGATCTTGTGCCGAGATTGCCTTCAGAACATTTTTCTTGCTTGTTTCTTGTATCTCTCCTCCAAGTATTAGCTCTTCAAGCATAAAATAAGCTTTTTCAAAATTGAAAATGATGTCTAGCTCACAAACCTGTTAAGAAATGAAACAATGCTATATATTCAAAATTACGTTAATGTCAAAGTAAAAGTGTGTTTCATAAGTACCGTATTTTCTCGATTAAACGCCCCTGGCGTTTATTTAAAACTTGGCCTCAGGGACCCGGCGTTTATTTGAAGCCGGCGATTAATCGGGGTCCGGCGTTTATTAATGAAGTAAAATTTTCATCATTTTTTAGGTTGATTTATTATTTCACATTCTTTGAGACCCGTGCGCAGTTTGTCAAGGCAGGACGATTTCTCCCTTGGACCCGACCTGACATAATGTCCCTGTATCTCATACATACGGTATTACATACGGCACGTGTGTATATTGTAATCAGTATTTATGCAAACAGAACAAAACGTTTAAAGTTTAAAAACAGCAATGTCGCCAACGTCCTTTATGTTTGTATCAAAAAACGTTCGCAATGTTTGTGTTCTAATCGGCTAATCTTCGTGGACAACAATCTCATTACGTTCTTCTTCGAAAATGTCCGGCTCTAGATCCGCGAATGGCTCGTTTTCATCTACTGGAGCACCTTGTTCCAGTGCAGCGTAAAATGCCGCGGCCCTTTCAGTAAACTCCTCCTTCCCATTGATTAGTGGGCCTTCTTTCTTAAAACAGTGGATTTTCTCATCTTCCGATCCGTTAATGGGTAGCGAGATCGCACACACTTCAAAACTCTTCTTGATAATGTCACTTGGGAGGCTTTCCCAGGCCGCTAATATTCTCTCAACACAGCTGCGCCTTGAAGGTGCCTTAATGCGACCCACTGGAGTAATTTCGTGCTCGGTTTCTGCCATCCAGTCATCGTAAGCTATTTGGCACAGATTCTTAAATGGCTTGTTCCAGGACACGTCGGGAGCCTGGATGTATTTCTTGCACCCACCAGGAATCAACGCTGCATCGACGCTAGCCTGTCGTAGGGCTTCATTGACTCCATTCGTCATGTGGCATTTGTATGTGTCCCAGACAAGAAGCCTCGGAGCAAACGAGAGGCGGCCGACAACATACTGAATCCATTCTTCCGTCAGGCTTTCATTCATCCAGCCATTGGCTGAGGTGCGAATAACACATTTTCCGGATAATTGCCTGTCTTCATTCATTCTCTTTACATCTCTTTTTCCACCTTTGAAAACAATGAATGGCTTAAGTTTATGCCCATTTGCCTTGGCTGCTAGGCTAACAGTTACTCTGTCTTTTTCATGTCCAGTTGACCTTATGGTGACACTCGATGCTCCAGCCTCATTCACAGTAATAGCACTTGGCATATCTAGCCAGATCGGTGTTTCATCCATGGCGATTACATTTGCCATTGCATACTGCTTTGTGTGAAATTTGCGCCTCACGTTAAGAATGAAACTTATCACGTGATCAATGAGGTTGCCGGGATCATGCTGTGCAAGAGAGGTACGTTTACGCAAAGTTAATCCATGCCTGTTCATAAAGCGAACTACCCAGCCATTACTTGCTTTAAAGTCTTGTTGGGATATTTCCTCGTTGTCGTCAGAACCAGCGGTGACATCGGTTCCATTCGATGACTTGAGTTCACGCCAAATGATCTCTCCTTTCTTGCTTATGGCCCGCCTGGAAACGCGCTGACCACGTGCTCTCATATCGTGGATCCAGTCGAGCACTCTATCCTCAAGCTCAGTGGAAAGAGGCTTTCTATCACCGCCATGTAGTCTTTTCCTTGGGTTCGCTGAAGTCTCAAGCTCCGCTTCCTTTTGGCACCATTCTCGAATTCTCTTTGCGTCCACACGAAATTTTCGTGCTGCGGCTTCCTTGCCGTTACTTTCTGCATAAGCAATCGCTTCGAGTTTTGTGCTTATACTGTAGTTGTGTCGTTTCTTTCCCTTTCCACTTGCTTCACCGCTCTGCACACGCGAATGATCATTTTCTTGACTAGATCCACTGGAAGATTCAGTGGAATTGTTGATACCTTCGTTGTTCATGATCTCAAGAATGATTGGACGAAATCGAATTGCTGGTACACTGTAATTCTATGCCAGTGCTACGCATGTTAAATGACAGATCAAGTTCTAAAATGGTAATGTCCTGCAGGGTATAGCGCTTTTGAAGTCACGTAGTAACCCAAGGATCTCAGGTATTTGGCTTTATCCTTCATATTGTAACGCTATTATACGTATGGCAAATCAAGAAACCGAGGAAACATTTGAATTTGATTGCTGTGTACGAGGGTACCACGTTACTGAAAAACACTGGAACGATATTGCGATAGGAGAAGGTCTTATTGTATGCCATGAAGAAAACAACAAGTACGATCCTTGTGCGATGGCTGTGTACCGTGAGCATGGACCTGATAACGACAATATAAATGTCGGACACATCCCTATCGAGCTCTCATCCACTCTTTGCTTCTTCGTAAAACATGGAGGGAAAGTTTCGGCTAAGGTGAGACAGGAAACCTACAGAGCTAGCAACTTGGAACAAGGCGGCCTTGAAGTCCCTATTACTGTTCACTGCGCGATTTCCACCCAGAAAGCACAATTTTTGAGAAGGCTAAACCAACTAATAAACAAACGCTGGAGGGATCCTCGTGATTTTAACGACAGCGAGCACTACAACAAAAGAAAGAGAGTGCGTCAGTCATAACAACAGGAACGTGAACATTGCTATATATTTTCAATTCTGTTTTGTTGTACAGCATAACGTAGCATACATCGCAGTTAATGTTACGCCAGACTTGTTCATTAAGCATTTATTAAAATAACAAAAGCAGTATACCGTATAGTACGTGTCATAGCAGTGCTTTTCTAGTGAATATCTGTACTTGTTGGCTCGACGCAAATAAACGCCGGGACCTCGATTAAACCCCCCCCGGCGTTTATTTAAAAATTAGCAGTTTTGACCCGGCGTTTAAACGAGGCCGGCGTTTAATCGGGGTCTGGCGTTTAATCGAGAAAATACGGTAGTTTTAACTGACAAAATGTTATGCAGGCAGAGTTGGTTGCCTGACAGCTTTTAAAACAACATTTGACATCATATCAGTAATAAGTTGATCAGCAATAAGTTGATAATTTATTAACGCTTATGTCGAAAATGGAGGTTTATGTTCCCCAAATACTTTGTAATATTAAACAAATGAAATTGTTATAATTTGCATATTTCATTTATTTCCCTATCTGCCACCAATATCATGATTTTATCAAAAGCTTTAAAATAATCTGTAACTCTACAGATCAGCTTCTGTATTGTTATATTGTCTTACCTTTATTATTTTCAATTACATTACTTTTCCCTGCCTCGAATAGCGTTTTTGCTAATTTGCAGGGCAACTGTATTTAAGTTTATATGTCCAATAAAGTTTTGTTTATTGTTGTTGAACCTGGGGGCTGGTGCCGCAGATCAAAACAAAGGTTGAAAGAACACCCCATAAGCCTGTCCTACCCACAACCCAGCCACAAGCCCTGCCTGCCAAACCCAGCCCCAGCCCTAGCACACGTCACACTGAAACTAAACGTTCAGTGGAACACTACTAAGTTAATAACACTTAAAACTTTCGAAGATAAGAACTAAAGCTAAAGGGAGAGGAGGGAAGGAAAAACACTAAACAACATGAGCTACAAAAAATGCCCTGTACACTGAGCAGAGTAAAATAAATTTTTGTATTACTACCACATGCGAAGGGGCACACATAAACCACACCAGAATACCACTGACCACGCAACTGCCTGAAGGCCCTGAAAACCGACCCACACAGTAACACAACTCACGCAAACGCCAGAATGCTAAAGGACTGCCAGCACACCAAAAAATATGAATGCAAACACAATGCCAACCACTGAGCAAACTTGCTCCTAGTTGTTAACTAAGTTAAATTACATTTACCCTGATTAAAATTTAAGTATAGAAGGAGACTTCAAGACTAATGATTTACAACTAACAAATAGTTCCACCAAGTTTCTGTTGTATGAAGTAACTAGGCGTACTACCAATCTTCCCAGGCATCAGTCGTTGCTCTACCACAGCATGCATGGATAAGATGCTAGTCCATTACAAGGTCATCCCCAGCATTACGTACAAATGGTAAACATACATTGTAAATAATTTGAGATAGAGAGAGACAATGTGAAGCAAAGGTTCTTTTCTTCATAAGCCCCAGGGTGAGGAATTTGACCAAAAATTCTTCTGAAAGTCAAATACCCCACATATCCCCCCCCCCCTCCCCCTCACGATTAACATTAATAGGTGCATAAATAAAAGTTTTGAAAGAGAGATTTTACTTACACTCCCAAGAAGCTCAACATATCTGTGAATTATTTCCAGTGTGAGGAGTTCATTGTCATCTTTTTCTATTGCCACACAGAAATACAAACTTGCATATCTGAGAAATAAAAAATTAATATCAAAATCAATGCCATAAAATGTTTCATTTCATGGGTAGTTAAACCAATGATAAAAGTTTAAATTTATTGCCTCCCACATCTGTATAATTTCTGAATAAAATGGCAGAACTCTTTCCATACTATTTTATTTATTTTCTCTTTCCAGCAGTGTTCATGGACTTTTGCTTACAATCTTGTTTGTTTGGCATGGCTCCAATGGATTTAACCCTTAAGATGTACCAATTCTAAAACAACACATATATTTTGTCATATTTTTTGGCTCAATTCTAACAGTGGTCAGTTTAGATTTTAGTACCCTAAGTGATGCATGTACTAATCTACAAATTTTGACCTCTAAAAGGTACAGCGAGCATGACCCCCAACAATGTTATATGGGAGTCCCCCTCAGGAGGCAGTTTCCCCTTCACGTTTTTCTCTGAGTTATTTGCAGAATATCCCGCAACTGATTTGCATCTCGTTGAATAACAAAAGTGCCTATATTGTTACGCCTCATTCTACAAAGCATTTTGACACATTTTTTTTATTTATTTTTTTTTTACATTCATTAAGTCAGCAAAATCCATAGGATATCACGCCAACTATAAATAAAATAAAATATAAGAAAAATCAAATTAAATAAAAATAACTAAAAATCTGCTATATCTAAAAATCTAAATAGTCAAATTAAGGTAGGTGAGTTTTAAAAGCATCAATAGGTTTACTTAAAACGGTTTCGGCAGAGAGATTGTTCCAATCGATGATTGTTCTTGGGAAAAAAGAAAACTTTAAAATGTTCTTATTTGCCCTGGGAACACAAAATTTGAGATCATGACTGCCCGTCGTTCTTCTCTCACTGTTAGGAATTAAGTATTGATCCCAATTACCATCTAAGTGACCATGGCACATTTTGTACATAGTAGTAAGCCTTGATCTCCTTCTTATTGTTTCAAGTGTGTCCCATTTTTTACGTGTACATGTAAATGAAGTTGTTGGAAGTTGGCAGTATTCTGCAATCACTCCGATGTTAAATGTTATGGCAATCCCTTGAAATCTTGGTTGACTTTTAATCAAAATAAATTGGGGGTTCGGATTCCTGCCATCTTTAGGGAGGTTGCGGATAGAAAATGGAATGTCCCCATGCCTGCTGTTTTTATAATAAAAAGCTGAATAATTTATAAGCTTAAAGTGCTACTACGATCAAATTTTTGATTTTCATTTTTTTACATTTTCGTGTACTATTAGACTTCCTTACTCATCTTGCCAAATTTCGATTCATTAGGCTCATCAGAAGTCATTGAATTTTAACATTTATTTCCGAGAATTTACAGCCGCCATTAAAAAACCTTGTTCCAAAGCTTGGTTGCGAATGGGAGAAAGTGACGTAAAAGACTCAAACATACCTCACGGGTTGAAATTATAATAACAATCAGCATAGAAAATTGCACGAAGAACGAGTCTAAAGTTTTTGTTGCTTTTCGCGTGATTTTCAACACTTATTGTTATTATAATTTCAACCCGTGAGGTATGTTTGAGTCTTTTACGTCACTTTCTCCCATTCGCAACCAAGCCTTGGAACAAGGTTTTTTAATGGCGGCCGTAAATTCTCGGAAATAAATGTTAAAATTAAATGACTTCTGATGTGCCTAATGAATTGAAATTTGGCAAGATGAGTAAGGAAGTCTAATAGTACACGAAAATGTAAAAAAATGAAAATCAAAAATTTGATCGTAGCAGCACTTTAAACGGTAACCGCTTAAACACCTCATGATCACTTCCTTTTTTTATATTTTTATTCAGCTAGGCAAAAGCAAAGATTGGGATGATTTTATATTTACTTACCTTTTATACAGTGTGGGATCCGTATACGAAGTCAAACATCTATAAATTGGAAATGGTTCAGCGCAGGGCAGCTAGGTTTACCTTAAATAGATATCATCAAACATCTAGCGTCGGTGATATGTTAGACCAGTTGAGCTGGGAATCGCTAGAGAGCAGAAGGAGGGCCATGAGGCTATGTATGATGTTCAAAATTCACCACAATCTTGTTGCTCCAGATGGGTTGGATAGAATGGAACCAATGCAAAGGAAGAGCAAGCACTGTAATTCTTTGAGTTACAAAGTCCCAAGATCAAAAACGAACTTCCATCTCTACTCCTATTTCCCAAGAACGATCAGAGATTGGAACAATCTTCCAGACGATGTAGTGCAAGCATCGACCTTGGCCTCCTTTAAACAGAGGCTTGCCAGTCTTGATTACTAGACATGACCACTCCTTTCTTTATTTATTGATTTGTTATTAATTAAGTTTTACTGCTATTATTGTGAATGTACATTTTTAACGCTTGCGAAAATCTTCAGAAGTGAAGGAGGCAAGTTTAATGGAAGAAGAAGAAGAAGATACACAACTTTTAAGTCCTTGTACTCCAGGAAGCTACACATCTTTGGTTTTCGAGCAAGAACCGTGGTAAAAGATCGCGAGTTATTTTCTTCTTTTCTTTCTGGCTCGAAGCAGTGTACCATTTTTGCAATCTAAGTTTGCCTTGACGGCTAAACAGCAGCATAAACTGAAACTAAAATAAAACAAAAAACATTATTTCGTCGTGTTAAGCGTTGTATCGAAACCAAAAGAGACAATATTTCGCGAAATATAGTCAAAGCTCACCATTTTGATTTTCAAGGGCTAATGCGGGCTCGCTAAAAACCAGCAGTTGTTACCAAACACGCAGGAGTAACTCATGCCCAGAGCTTCTCGGTTTCCTGTCACGCACGACACGTCACGCAACTGCAATGAAGAATTCATTGTTTTTATCGCGGTTACCCCATGGCCATCAAAATGATGGTTGAATCTTTACTACATTCCTACAATTTTTAATATTTAAACACAAACAAAATGCCTTTTTTGTCTACGTCCTCCAGATGGAAGAGGTGCATTACCCCATGATCTAGATTAGGGGAGAAGGGAACTGGGGAGAAAGGGAAAGGACGCCTGTAATAAAGACCCCCATTTGTTGATTTCTGCGGACGCTGGTGGCCACAGAATTCTGATTGGCTAATTCGCGCTGGGTGGTAAACATAGTATTAATTCCCACGTGAAGTCATCCATGCATAAAAGCGTGTGCCAGTTTCTGATTGGTGAACGTATTGACAGTTGACGTAATTCGATTACAAGGAAATCGGTGGACGTAATGCAAGTAGCCCGGTTCTTATAGCAGGCATTCCTTCCCTTCTCCCCTCTCCTTTTTCGCACACCCTCCCCCTCCCTGTTTACGCCTGCAACACAGACTACATCTAGATGGAAGCTACATGGACAAGGCAGGTATTCCACAGGGTTGTGTAACAAGTTATCAAAACAAATGGTCTGTGAAAATGTCTTTGGTTGACTTTTCAATACACGGCTGGGTATTATGCATCTGTGGGGGAGGGACTTTGAGTCCAATATGAGAGTAAAACGTTTATTTTAATAAATGCTTGAAGTGTTTTGATGGATAGATGGTTTATCATAAATTATTGTTCTGATGAAAGGGTGCTTATTATTTTGGGTGTTAATTTCAGAACTGGTAAGAATATGATCCAATACTGTGACTGGTGATTTTATTGACCAAGGACAGTTTTAACCCTTTAACTCCCAAGAGTAGAAAAATCCCAAATTTCATTTTGTAAAATATTGAAAAACAAATAGTACCAATATGCATAAGTACTGCAGAAGAGGTTTTATTTGAATGGTCACACCATAGGTTTCATCCACAAACTCAAAAGTAAAAACTACACTACATCATGTCTCCATAATTGGCTCTGGGAGTGAAAGGTTAACAAGTTTGAATTCAAACTTATTTATAATTGATACAATGGTGTTCTTGGAGTTCTGTCCGGAACACTCCAAGTGATACCAATATCCATAACTTACTCATCTAAAGAGGCAGCAACTTTGGAAGGCAACATTGTTTTATTACCAGGATTGTCATCTATTTTATTAATATATTGCTGTCTTCAAAGTCTAACAAAACAGAAATTTTGTTGTATGCTATGTTTTTACATCAGGTTGATGTCTGAACGTACCACTACAAATCTTACATACAGTACTTTGGATGCAGGAATTTAACGCTACCGTACCTCTACCAATCACAACCACAGCTAAGATCTGCATAGAAATGCACCACCACTACATCATTTTTGTGGCAGATTCTCAGATGGGATCCCATACGTACACTGTGACAGCACTATGAAACAGTGTCTTTGTTTACATTCTTTTGTGTTCGCAACAATGTTCAGTATGCTTCAGTTCAAGTTCAGGCCCTGGTTGTTCAAACAAACGACTTTCTCACATGTGAAAAAAGCGTTTTGTCCAATCACAAATGTATAAAATAAACAAGTTACATCATGGGCAGTGCTTTGTATGGCATTTACGCACTTGTTGGTTTGTATCAGAAATCTCCCTCGTTCGCTGTGCTCACCCATTCGATTTCCGATACATAACCAACTCGTGTGTAAATACCGTACGTCCGCAGCTGCTCATGAAGTAATCTATATAAATTATCCACTTTTTGAACAACTGGGGCCAGGAATGGCACAGAGTGTGAGTGAATACGAGATTTCTCAGATTTCACATATTTTCTTTCTTGACAATAAATAATAGCAAATTAAAAGATATATTATTGTTTCATATCTTCCTCGTCTTTTACCACAATCTAAAAAATGGTGTTATGAGGCTTTAATAACAGAAAAGCTTAAGGAAACATTCCCAAATAAAGGAACAGTGTTTCAGACCATCAGTACATGAATTATCTATTAAATGGAATTTTTTTAGGTTTTTAAAAACTTTCAACACTTTTTGGAAAAGTTTATGGCAGGAGCAAAACCTTTTGTCATTCTTCTGTTATCTGAGTGTTTTGTGGATGAAATGCGCTGAATTCTATCCCCATCATGAGAACGATGCGAAAGTACTCTCGAAATGTCGGCGATATTTTGTCGAATATTCACGAGAACAAAGAACGAAGAAGTCAAATCAAACTACAGAGAAGGTAAGCCTTAAAACTGCTGTTTAAATGTTTTGTTCAAACGACTTTTGTAAAGTATTAAACTCTGTGGACCGAACGAATAATTTGAACGACTTTCCTAACGCTTTCAACGCGTCAACGGCCTGGAAAAAAGTTTTGTACGCTTTTTTTATAAACGCTTCAAACGGCATGGATGAAAATTCGAACGGTTTTTCCAACGCTTCTAATGCTTTCCTAAACCATTTTAACGCAGTTTCCGAACTGCGATCAAACGCTTTTAGGCCGTTTAACAGATAACTGTTTAGTGTTCGTTTTCCCGTGGAAGGTCACATTTATCATGTTTTATTAATATATGACTTGCTGTTCTCGCTCAATTCTCGTTTGTTTGTCTTGCTCGTGTCAGCCGAATTATTACTATGACTTGTCACTTTCGATTCTCGCTGATAACCGTATTTTTTACGGACTGAATCTGGCTGGTCACTCGCCGAGAATTTTCTTACGGCTTGCCTTCGGACGAGTTAAATATAACGTTTCCGAAACACGTGCCTAAATGGGCGTAAACTGTGCCTGAACTGTGCCTAAGCATTCTGTAAAACGTGCCGAACCTGTGCCTAGTCTGTGCCTTTTAATGTTTTTTATTCTTGTGTGCTTTTGCGTGAAATCCGTGCCTTTCACAGAACGTGAATGTGGTGCATAAGCATGGTGTTACGCTCGTGCACACAAGTAGCGTGCGCCAGGCCCAATGCTGTAGGGTTCTAGCTGCATTAATATTGGGCCAATGATGTAAGGCTCTGGCTACATTAATATTGGGCCAATGATGTAGGGCTCTGGCTACCTGAATATTGGGCCAATGAAGCTGGACTCTGGCTACATTAATATTGGACCAATGAAGTTGCGCTCTGGCTATATTAATATTGGGCCAATGATGTAGGGCTCTGACTACATTAATATTGGGCCAATGAAGTTGGGCTCTGGCTATATTAATATTGGGCCAATGATGTAGGGCTCTGGCTACATCAATATTGTTCCAATGAAGTTGCGCTCTGGCTATATTAATATTGGGCCAATGATGTAGGGCTCTGGCTACGTTAATATTTGGCCAATGAAGTTGCGCTCTGGGTACATTGATATTGGGCCAATGAAGTTGCGCTCTGGCTATATTAATATTGGGCCAATGATGTAGGGCTCTGGCTGCATTAAAATTGGGCCAATGAAGCTGCGCTCTGGCTATATTAATATTGGGCCAATGATGTAGGGCTCTGGCTACATTAATATTGGGCTAACGATGTAGGCCTCTCGCTGCATTAATATTGGGTCAATGATGTTGGGCTCTGGCTTCATTAATATTGGGCCAATGATGTAGGCCTCTCGCTGCATTAATATTGGGCCAATGAAGTTGGGCTCTGGCTATATTAATATTGGGCCAATGATGTAGGGCTCTGGCTACATTGATATTGGGGCAATGAAGCTGGGCTCTGCTACATTAATATTGGGCCAATGAAGTTGGGCTCTGGCTACATTAATATTGGGCCAATGATGTAGGGCTTTGCCTACCTGAATATTGGGCCAATGAAGTTGGGCTTCGTCCACATTTATATTGGGCCAATGATGTAGGCCTCTCGCTGCATTAATATTGGGCCAATGAAGTTGGGCTCTACTACATTAATATTGGGCCAATGATGTAGGCCTCTTGCTATAATATTGGGCCAATGAAGTTAGGCTCTGGCTACATTAACATTGGGCCAATGAAGTAGGGCTTTCGCTAAATTAATATTTGGGCAATGAAGCTGGGCTCTGCTACATTAATATTGGGCCAATGAGTTGGGCTCTGGCTACATTAATATTGGGCCACTTAACCCAATTAACCCGATTTCCCTTTTGAATTGGTTCATCTTCATCTAATAACATGTCAGGAAGTAGAAAAACCTCAATGATCCGTTTTCAGGCCGCCATTTTTGTTTGAAATATTTAAAAGTGGCGCCAAAACAACGGCGCGAAAGAGACAAACACATTAAGTTGCAAAAAAGAATTGCAGCGTGTAACATCCCTCTCACGCAACTGCAATTGTCCGTGCAACTTGTTTCGCAACGCCGTTGCGAGAACCTTTGTGTTCTTGCTTGAGGTAAGCTGTTTACTTATTACGCAGAGTTATCATGTCAAACACAATTTTATCAATCGCTGGAAGTAGTCATGGAAACTACCGGAAAATATGGATTACGAAATCCTTTGGTATGTACTTGGTGTATCCCTTATGATTTTGTATTTAAACACTTAGTTTTTTTTTTATTTTCAGTAGAAAAAGAAGATAAAAACAGCAGAATAGAGAATCGAACCCGGGCCGTATGATCTACTCTATGCTACACCACCGAGGACTAGCTGCCAGAAATTGTAATTTTTAAGGGATATAAGATAATATGCTGCTAGCCCAGACCATATATAAGAACTAACCCTTTCGATACACTGGAAATACTGGAATCAGTGCTTAGCCCTAAATACTAAAATCAGTGCTTGAACCCTAGATACTGTAATCAGACCCTAAATTACACTGCAATATATCTAAATACATTACAATAAGGGATACATGAAGTACCATACTTTATGATCTGGGATACACCAAGTACCTAGGAATCCTTTAGCTTGCGACCGCTGACCAATGTTTTTGTTGAAGTCAATAGCGTCAATGTACTATTTAGTACTATATTTATATTTAACACAAATTCATGCTTATTTTCAAAGAATTCACTTTCATTTTTGGGAAAAATATACAAAAAAAAATAGTAATCATCACAGAGCCTATTGACAATCCTTATAAGTATTGACACCATTTGATGAATAACATCGCAGCACTTCACTGGCTCTCAGCTATTTCTAGTCTAGTCTCTATTCTCTTGGCAGATTCAACTGCTGTCAATTACACGGTTTGATGCGTGATGTAAATCCCAAGGTGTGATAAAGTTAACAACCGTGTAATTAAAGGTGGGCCGCGAGCTTTTCAAAACATTTTGCCAACAAATTCGTGTGCGGCAAGATTTTTTTTTGGAATCTTTAGATTCCTAATGGTTAGGGCGCGATGGCAAAAACATTTTCCGCAGAACATGGTTTTCAGTTGAAGGCTGGTTTTCACTAGCGCATAAGCACAAGCATAAGCCAACATAAGCAGACTCAGTAACGTGTTATTCATTAGTTCAAATTCTTCGAACAAAACAGAACAATAGGCACTAATGATCAACGTGTTACTGAGTCTGCGTATGTTGGCTTGTGCTTATGCTTATGCGCTAGTGAAAATCAGCCCTTAAAGCTTTGCCAAATAGCTAGCACGATGCGCGTGTCATTCGCTTGTTCGTTACGGTTTATTACTCGCGCTCTTTACAGAACTTTAATATGGCGGACGACTGAAGAGGCTCGAAGACCGAACTTTTTTATCAAACTACCGCGTTTTAACAGTGTTTAGATCGCTTTAAAGTTATTTTAAGTGCGTCGAATGTCTATAAAAGAAGTGATGTCCTATTCTTCTCGCTCTTTACAGAGCGTTTTGTCAACAAATTCGTGTGCGGCAAGAGTACGATGGCAAAAACATTTTCCACAGAACATGGTTTTCAGTTAAAAGCTTTGCCAAATAGCGAGCGCGATGCGCGGGTCACTCGCTTGTTCGTTGTCTTTTGCTATGGGGATTTTAGATTTTGCAGATGTGTACTTGTTGGAGGTTAAGAATTGACAGATGAAAGTTAAACCCTTTCACTCCCAGAGTCAATTATGGAGAAGTGTACTGTGGTCTGTCAATAAAATCCTATGGTGTGGCCATTCAAATGAAACCTCTTTGGCAGTACTTTTGCATAGTACCATTCGCTTTTCAATATTATACAAAATGAAATCTGGCATTTTTCTCGAATTATGATTTTTGGCACTCTTGGGAGTTAAGGGGTTAAAAAAACCAGAGGAACTTGTGCCTGTAGTCATTTTTTAAGCTTCTGTCAATTCTTCCCAGCAGCATGCAACTTGTATTCATGACAGCCCCATTTCCTCCAGTGTTCGCTGTAGTTCACCCTCCTGTGAAACAAACAAAACCACATGTATTACAGTAAAGTTCTCAGTCACTATTTTTGGTCTAACATTCTGGGGCAGGGGGGAGAGAAGGGCAAACCACAGATTTTGCGCGGGAGCCACACAAGCCAGCCTCTCCCCAGTCTCACTCTGGTTACTCACACTCAGTCAGGCCCTAACTCATGCAAAATTAACACTGTCTTAACCTTCAAGTTCAAAGCACTTAAGAAGTTATTCTTGAACATACAGATTTTTGCAAAGTTAACTTTTAGTTTCTTGTAATACCATATACTGTATATTTTTTTAGTATAAGCTACAAAGAGCTTCAAGACAATCCTTACTCAAATATACAAATGAGTAAATAGCTTTACAACTACAGATTGCTTTTTAAGTACATTTAGATTATAATTAAGAAGTTTTCTTCGAGAAATATTATATATATCATTATATTAGAATTACATTAGAATACTTTCATCTCTGTCAGCAGCTGATTTTTTTTCTCACCTACCATTACAGCTTCTACGTACCGAGCAGCATGAAATTTTTGCATGAGTTTAATTTCACAGTTTGCTGATTTTTACATTTCACGGGGACATATTTTTTTGCATCTCAGGCAAGTTCCTGTTCGATAATTCCCGTATGTACCCCAAGATGCCTGCTCGATTAATTCTACAACTACATGAACAGCAACCCTTCTAGTACAGCTGTATGGTGTCCCTTTGGACCACCCATGTCTATAAACTGAACAGTTCCCATGTACTGGAGCCATTGATTGTTTGTTTTTAAGCAGGAGATGGTCTCCTTGTCTACAACAACAACAACAAAAATCTTTATTAGTTAGTTACTAAGTTTACCACTTCACTATAAGTTGCAGTTGTAAAGAAGAGTTTGCAATCAATTAAATTGAATTTCATTGTTCTGAATATATGGAGTAAAGTTTTGTGGATTTTTTTTTCACTAGTGGGAAATTCATGAAGATTAGATCCCACAAAAATTTCATGCTACACAGTAGGTTTAATTTATAACTTATTTTTGCCATCAGATGAAAACACTCAATTTTAGGTTCGTGTTATAGTTAAAATAAAACAATATTAATAAAGACAAGATATAATACAGAAAATCTCCAAAGTAAAAGGCTGGTCTTCTTGGTCTGTAGAAGTGAAGATATTATGACAAGATGTCGAAGAAGAATTTCTAAGAGGAGACAGCTCAGGCCAAGCCCATTTCTTCCAGCGTGCGCTGGAGTTCGCCTTCCTGTAGAACAAAAGGAGATGAAGAGGTACAAACAATGATTTACAGATGAAAGAATTCAGGCAAGACCCATCTCCTCCAACGCGCTGCGTAGTTCAGCTTCCTGTAAAAAGTATGAAAGGAAGGCAGAGAGGAGGCTAAGAGAGGAATGGTTAGCAAGCATGCTCATCAGCAGTGGAGTTATGTTCAGTCATGTCAAGATGTAATTAACTTTTCCCTACTGTGAATAACAGAAATATATGATGACGATTAAGGAAAATTTGTATTTTGACGTAGCCCTGGATGTAAGTGCAAATTGCAGGCAGAGATGTCAAGATGTTAATAAACTCTCCCTAGTGCAAATATAAGAAATGTATAGTGACCATTAAGGAGAATTTGTAATTCAACATAACCCAGTACAATGTATGTCAGTGCAAAGTGCATAAAATGACTGCTTCTGCCCATTTGTTTTGTAGAAATGTATGAAAAGTTACCAGAACAAATAATAGAGATAATAATAATAGAGATTATAATAATAGAGAGAATGGCACTAGTGAATGGTCTACATCTAACGTGTATGAGCTGCTTCACTAACTTTGAAGCCGGATTAAGGACGTTCGCGCCCATTGCTACTGCGCATTCTTCGCGCATGTCACGCAAACGTTAAAAGCCCATGAAATATCAACAGGAACGTACCCAACGCAAACTTTTTTCCACTTTATAGAATAGCACGTAAAGAGTGTGTAGTTTCATGGGATAGCTGTGGAACCAGGCCTTCTCGGAAATGTCACGCAATGACGTGATAGTGCGAATAGATGGTCGCTTTGAGAACTTCGCAGCCATTTTACTCTCTTGGATGCCCGGTGACCCCCATTTTTCTTTCCGTAGATCACTTCCATTCCTAATTTTCTCCATTTTAACAAAAAACAGAAAAAATCTGTACGTGAGAAGTTACAAATATTTCGCCTTTTCTGCTCTCGTGCGACCAAAGTTTTCTTCGAATGTGGACGGGCAAGACTAATATGTTTTCTTTTCCAAGGCCTATTCGTCCTCAAGGAACGACATCAGATACAAAAGTTTACGTAATAGACTTAGTTGTGTTGAATTAAGTACGTTTACCTGATCTAAATTTCACTAAGTAGCTTCTTTTATTGCTAATAGTTGTTAGCTAAGATCGTCTTTAAATAACGAAACCTTCTTAAAACGCATGGTCTTCAATGCGCCTTATCTCGAAAACGAGCACGGTGACCCCCCACTTTTTTGGTCATTTTGGCAATAGTTGATCTTCACCTTACTCCATGGCAAGTTTTAAAAAAATCTGTACGTGGGAACATTTTGGGCGCGAACGTCCTTAAATCAAGCCTCAAATTTAAAGGAAAAAAATTAAAAAGACAATGAAGTTTCTTGCTTCATACTTCATGGAAAGTTGACAAACAAATTTGCAGTGAGCTTATTTTCAATGTATATGTTAAACCAGAGAATTTGGTAAATGGTTTACATGTGATTTACATCTTGCCCATCAAGGTGACTAAAAATGTTCAATGCAGTTTCCCACCTGGGGTAAAGGAAATAAGCAAGCCCAGTGAATATGTATGTATGTGAGAGTGAAAAACATAGATACAGAGAATAGGGGCAAAGATGCATAATACAGCAGCTGAACTATGAAATATGCATTTAGTGAATGATTATCAAGAAAGAAGTTAAGCAGTTTGTTATCAATGATATTTTATAAGTCAAAATTAATGAAGTTAATAAAATTATTATTAAAATAATTTAAAATTATTTTAATTTTTTAATAAAATTTAAAAATATATTATATAAAAAAAATTGCCATATTCAATGGAGTTTACAGTTTCAGTGACTGATTCTGCAACATTTATTTAGTGAACATTTATTAAAATAAATTAATTAGTATTAGCAGTTATTAATAAAATGTCTGTTAATGGCCTTTAAGGTGGCTCCCAACAGTTTCCAGCACTTTCCACGATGTAGATTTTGATGGGTCATTAAAACCACTCTTTTCAGTTGATGCTACAATCATGATATCAAACGAATGTCCAATGATTGGTGAACATGTTGTTGTCATTTTTGTGACACAATATGTTACTATAGCAGCAGTGAAAGGTGGCTCTGAACCCCACCAACAGAATATTTTTAATGCCAAAAGTTGCATCTTATCCTACTGATCAAAATTTGAGAATAAAAAATTGGGTTCACCAAGTCATGTTTGAGTTATTAACACTTAAAGCTAAAATTAAGGGTGTTTTCAGCATGTTATACTGTTGCTATAGTAAAATATTGTGTCACAAAAATGATAACAACGTGTTCACCAATCATTGGGCATTCGTTTGATATCATGATTGTAGCATCAACTGACAAAGAGTGGTTATAATGACCCATCAAATTCTAAGTCTTGAAAAGTGCTGGAAACTGTTGGGAGCCACCTTAAATTTAAAATGGACCGGTAATACAGTCTGTTAATGTTTATTGTTTTGGTTATGAAGGAAAGAGGGGGAGGGGAGGAGGGCTTAATAAATTTCTTGCTCCAAACGGGAAAGGGGGGGGTTATTTGAGAAGGGGGGAGCTTAAAAGAGGATTTACGGTACATGAGAAAACAGACAACTTTTCATAACAGAGAAACAGGGAAAAGAACAAGGAGATAGGCACAGCAGTGACAGATCCGGACTCATTTTAAGGGGGTCCCGGGGAGGAAGAGGGGGAAAGGGGTGGGGGGTGGGGCATAGTGAAAATATTACAGACTGAAAAAAATTTCACCCCAGGGTGTGAGGTATTTTTCAGTATTAGCCACAATGATGAAATTGGAAAATTCTTGAACCATTCTGGGTAGCAACATAACTAAATGGTTACGAAAAGAGTCAGTTAGGCCAGATAAAGTTGTCTCTCTTCTCAGCTGAGATGGATTTTATATCACGCACAGTCTACAGTAAATAAGCAAATTTATTTTTCCCAACATCAAATTTTTGCAGTTAAAGAAATTACAAAAAAAAACCATTCAAATTTCCCACAACCTCCCATCCAGAAATCAAGTCCCATAGTAGTGATAGACACATCCATTGTTGTACTTTTGATTTCAACCATTTTAGAGACTTCCCCTGTTTTTTATTGAGGTATCACTCTATCACTACTATGGGAAACAGTAAACAATACTTTCATAATGATTATAACAGGGGATCAATGAATGATTCTATATACCTCCTGTAGAAGATCTTGTGCCGAGATTGCCTTCAGAACATTTTTCTTGCTTGTTTCTTGTATCTCTCCTCCAAGTATTAGCTCGTCAAGCATAAAATAAGCTTTTTCAAAATTGAAAATGATGTCTAGCTCACAAACCTGTTAAGAAACGAAACAATGCTATATATTCAAAATTATGTTAATGTCAAAGTAAAAGTGTGTTTCATAAGTAGTTTTAACTGACAAAATGTTATGCAGGCAGAGTTGGTTGCCTTTATTCTTGTCTCACCTGACAGCTTTTAAGACAACATTTGACATCATATAGCAATAAGTTGATAATTTATTAATGCTTATGTCGAAAATGGAGGTTGGGAGCCCAGGAACTTGGGGGCTGGTACCGCAGATCAAAACCCAGGTCGAAAGAACACCTCATAAGCCTGTCCTACCCACAACCCAGCACCCGTCACACTGAAACTAAACGTTTGATTAAGTGGAAAACTACTAAGTTAATAATACTTAAAACTTTTGAAGATAAAAACTAAAGCTAAAGGGAGAGGAGGGAAGGAAAAACACTAAACAACATGAGCTACAAAAAATGCCCTGTACACTGAGCAGAGTAAAATAAATTTTTGTATTACCACCACATGCGAAGGGGTCAGCATAAACCACACCAGAATACCACTGACCACGCAACCGCCTGAAGGCCCTGAAAACCGACCCACACAGTAACACAACACACGCAAATGCCAGAATGCTAAAGGACTGCCAGCACACCAAAAAATATGCCAATAAACGCAAACACAATGCCAACCACTGAGCAAACTTGCTCCTAGTCGTTAACTAAGTTAAATTACATTTAAACCTATTAAAAGGAGACTTTAAGACTAATGATTTACAGCTAACAAATAGTTCCACCAAGTTTCTGTTGTATGAAGTAACTAGGCGTACTACCAATCTTCCCAGGCATCAGTCCTTGCTCTACACCATGGCATGCGTGGATAGGATGCTATGTGCAAATGGTACACATAAATACTTTGGGATAGAGAGACACAATGTGAAGCAACTTAAGGTTCTTTTCTTTATAAGCCCCAGGGTGTGGAATTTGACTAAAAATTCTTCTGAAAGTCAAATACCCCACATATCCCCCCCTCAAGATTAACATTGATAGGTGCTTTTTAATAAAAGTTTTTTTATTTAATATTTAATCTTTTTTTGCTCTTAAATAAACAATGTACAAGGTTTTTTACATTTAGGTGCATAACATATAACAAAAAAAAAAGGAAAAAAAAAGAAGTAGTTACTTACATGTTTTATGATTGAAATCCTGCATAAACTATTTAATTACATATATATATATATAACGATAATCAATATAGATAAAAGTCAACTCGGAGAGGAGAACCGTCTTCACATTGATAAATATGAAATTATATTTATTAAAATTTTTCCCATTGGAGTCTGTAGGTGATTTTTGATATAAAGTCGTTTAAAGTACTATTCTTCTTTTCTTGTTTTTGAATATACAAGAAGCACTTTGCGAATAGTGTATAATAATTGAATTAAATAATAATTGAATAATAATTGAATTGAATTGAAATAAAAGTTTTGTGAGTGAGATTTTACTTACACTCCCAAAATACTTGTCAAGAAGTTCAACATATCTGTGAATTACTTCCAGTGTGAGGAGTTCATTGTCATCTTTTTCTATTGCCACACAGAAATACAAGCTTGCATATCTGAGAAATAAAAAATTAATATCAAAATTAATGCCATAAAATGTTTCATTTCATGGGTAGTTAACCCAATGATAAAAGTTTAAATTTATTGCCTCCCACATCTGTATAATTTCTAAATAAATTTGCAGAACTCTTTCCATTATTACTATTTTATTTACTTTCTCTTTCCAGCAGTGTTCATGGACTTTTGCTTAAAATCTTGTTTGATTGGCATGGCTCCAATGGATTTTACCCCGAAGAGGTACCAATCCTAAAACAACACATATATTTTGTCATATTTTTTTGGCTCAATTCTAATTGTGGTCAGTTTAGATTTTAGTACCCTAAATGATACCAATCTACAAATTTTGACCTCTAAAAGGTACAGGGAGCATGACCCCCCATCATTTTTATACGGGAGTCCCCCGCTGGAGGCAGTTTCCCCTTCACGTTTTCCCCTGGGTTATTTGCAGAATATCCCGCAACTGATTTGCATCTCGTTGAACAACAAAAGTGCCTATTGTGTTATGCCTCATTCTACAAAGCATTTTGACACATGTACATGTAAATGAAGTTGTCGGGAGTTGGGGGTATTCTGCAATCACTTTGATGTTAAAATGTTATGGCAATCCCTTGAAATCTTGGTTGACTTTTAATCAAAATAAATAAATAAATGGTTTATTGGACTTTAAACAAGCTGCGTCCATTATACTGAGTATTATACATGGGACATTCCACTTTTCAGCCGCACCCCCCCTATGGAAGGACATGTTTTGCAAAGGAGGGTTCGGATTTTTTCTTTAAAGAAGCCGACAAAATTTGGAGCCTTCGGATTTTTTTTAAAGGTGCCGACAAAAAATCAACCCTTCGGATTTAATTTTTCAAAGGGCGCCGACAATAAATTGGGGGTTCGGATTCCTGCCAGCTGTTTTTATAATAACCAGACGCTGTGGGAGCGTATACTTGGGCGTCGTTGTATTTGGCGTATTGGAATGAAAATATCTTGAAAAATCTTCATGCACGTCAGTTTAGGGTTTGATGATAGGGAGTGCACTGAGTATTGGGATAGTCTTGTATGTCGTTGACTGTTGGTGCACATTTGTAAAGTGGAACACGTGAAGACTTACGTGAAGTGCGGGTGCAAGGATTATATTTAATGCTTGTAGAATTTGGAAAAGCTTAATTGTGGCCAGCGAAACTGCAAGCCGAAAACAGAGAATTCATGGTAGCGCATATTCTGTATTCAGGTTTCAAATTACCCTTTTGACATATGCAAATTCGGTGCACTTTTTCCTGACGACTACAACAAACTTAAAAGGGCTAAATTTGTTTTCTGTCTTTTCTGCTACGTACCTTTCCCTGCTGTATGACATTGATTGTTATATTTAGTTTCATAAGATTTATCTTCACAATTGGTAAACATGAAGTTTGCGTGACGCTGGCACTTGGGGCCCTTGTTTACATAAAGTGACCTATTTTGGTTTCGTTCGCTTTCCGACTGAAAACTCACTCCACTCGAAATTTTTCCATAGCCGTTCACAGCCAGCCGTTCGAAATTTTTGTTCTATTTCGGCCGTTCACTGCAAGCCGTTCAAAATAATTGTTCAGGCGTTCAAATGAAATTCGATCTGTTGGCAGATCTTGTTGCCTAGCACGTGATCAAAATCTGCCGTGAAGATGTAGTGCGAAAGTTATTTTGTTCTATCTAGAAGAGCTAGTCGTTTGAAACTGTATTTTTGTGATGGACGATTTTACATAAGTGACGATTTGTCCGCCTGTTTTAGCGTACGGATGGGAAAATGTCATAAATCGGACCGTTCCATTCTAAAGAGTCTAAAGATGTACATGTACCTTTGAGAATTCATAACTCGAATAATATTCCATCGATTCAATTGAATTAAAGACTGAATAACGGCTAAAGAGTAAGCGATCAACATATCAGAATTTATCTGCCACTAGAATTTAATTTTTGCCGGCGAGCCTATCAAGAAAAAGTTGAAGCTAGCCGAGACGCCAGCTGACCAGTATTCTTCTCCTCGTTACGCTTGACTGAGTTTGACACACGCGCATTAGAGCCCAATTGCAAATTCATGCACTACCAAACTGCATTTTATAACTTGGGCTCTCCGCCCAAGTAAAAAGCTGAATAATTATAAGCTTAAACACCTCATGATCACTACAATATTCCTTTTTTTACATTTTTATTCAGCTAGGCAAAAGCAAAGATTGGGATGATTTTATATTTACTTACCTTTTATACACAACTTTTAAGTCCTTGTACTCCAGGAAGCTACACATCTTTGGTTTTCGAGCAAGAACAGTGGTAATAAGATCGCGAGTTATTTTCTTCTTTTCTTTCTCCTCGAAGCAGTGTACCATTTTTGCAATCTAAGTTTGCCTTGACGGCTAAACAGCAGCATAAACTGAAACTAGAATAAAACAAAAACATTATTTCGTCGTGTTAAGCGTTGTATCGAAACCAAAAGAGACAAGATTTCGCGAATTCTTCGAAGGAAAATATAGTCAAAGCTCACCATTTTGATCTTCAAGGGCTAATGCGGGCTCGCTAAAAACCAGCAGTTGTTACCAAACACGCAGGAGTAACTCATGCCCAGAGCTTCTCGGTTTTCTGTCACGCACGACACGTCACGCAACTGCAATGAAGAATTCATTGTTTTTATCGTGGTTACCCCATGGCCATCAAAATGATGGTTGAATCTTTACTACATTCCTACAATTTTTAATATTTAAACACAAACAAAATGCTTTTTTTGTCTATGTCCTCTCGATGGTGGTGATGGACGGAAGAGATGCATCGCCCCATCTAGATTAGGGGAGAAGGGAACTGGGGAGAGAGGGAAAGGACGCCTGTAATAAAGACCCCTATTTGTTCATTTCTGTGGACGCTGGTGGCCGCAGAATTCTGATTGGCTAATTCGCGCTGGGTGGTAAACATAGTATTAATTCCCACGTGTAGTCATCCATGCATAAAAGCGCGTGCCAGTTTCTGATTGGTGAACGTATTGACAGTTGACGTAATTCGATTATAGGGAAATCGGTGGACGTAATGCAAGTAGCCCGGTTCTTATAGCAAGCGTTCCTTCCCTTCTCCCCTCTCTCTTTTCGCGCCCCCTCCCCCTCCCTGTTAACGCCTGCCACGCAGGTTACATCTAGATGGAAGCTACATGGACAAGGCAGGTATTCCACAGGGTTGTGTGGCAAGTTATCGAAACAAATGGTTTGTGAAAATGTCTTTGGTTGACTTTTGAATACACGGCTGGGTATTATGCATCTGTGGGGGAGGGACTTTGAGTCCAATATGAGAGTAAAACGTTTATTTTAATAAATGCTTGAAGTGTTTTGATGGACAGATGGTTTATTATAAATTATTGTTCTGATGAAAGGGTGCTTATTATTTTGGGTGTTAATTTCAGAACTGGTAAGAATATGATCCAATACTGTGACTGGTGATTTTATTGACCAAGGACAGTTTTAACTCCCAAGAGTAGAAAAATCCCCAATTTCATTTTGTAAAATATTGAAAAACAAATAGTACCAATATGCATAAGTACTGCAGAAGAGGTTTTATTTGAATGGTCACACCATAGGTTTCATCCACAAACTCAAAAGTAAAAACTACACTACATCATGTCTCCATAATTGGTTCTGGGGGTGAAAGGTTATTAAGTCAGAATTCAAACTTATTTATTGATACTAATGGTGTTCTTGGAGTTCTGTTCTGAACAATCCAAGTGATACCAATATCCATA
This sequence comes from Cladopsammia gracilis, assembly GCA_022457155.1. Lineage (NCBI taxonomy): Eukaryota > Metazoa > Cnidaria > Anthozoa > Scleractinia > Dendrophylliidae > Cladopsammia > Cladopsammia gracilis. Next base: position 1,024,056 of record JAJGOT010000227.1, read on the forward strand.
ACTTACACATCTAAAGAGGCAGCAACTTTGGAAGGCAACATTGTTTTATTACCAGGATTGTCATCTATTTTATTAATATATTACTGTCTTCAAAGTCTAACAAAACAGAAATTTTGTTGTATGCTATGTTTTTACATCAGGTTGATGTCTGAAGCTACCACTACAAATCTTACATACAGTACTTTGGATGCAGGAATGTAACGCTACCGTACCTCTACCAATCACAACCACAGCTAAGATCTGCATAGAAATGCGGCACCACCAAATCATTTTTGTGGCAGATTCTCAGATGGGATCCCAAACGTACACTGTAACAGCACTATGAAACAGTGTCTTTGTTTACATTCTTTTGTGTTCGCAACAATGTTCAGTATGCTTCAGTTCAAGTTCAGGCCCTGGTTGTTCAAACAAACGACTTTCTCACATGTGAAAAAAGCGTTTTGTCCAATCACAAATGTATAAAATAAACAAATTGCATCATGGGCAGTGCATTGTATGGCATTTACGCACTTGTTGGTTTGTATCAGAAATCTCCCTCGTTCGCTGTGCTCACAACCATTCGATTTCTGATACATATCCAACTCGTGTGTAAATACCGTACGTCCGCAGCTGCCCATGAAGTAATCTATATAAATTATCCACTTTTTGAACAACCGGGGCTAGGAATGGCACAGAGTGTGAGTGAATACGAGATTTCTCAGATTTCACATACTTTCTTTCTTGACAATGAATAATAGCAAATTAAAAGATATATTCTTGTTTCATATCTTCCTCGTCTTTTACCACAATCTAAAAAATGGTGTTATGAGGCTTTAATAACAGAAATTAAGGAAACATTCCCAAATAAAGGAACAGTGTTTCAGACCATCAGTACATAAATTATCTATTAAATGGAATTTTTTTAGGTTTTTAAAAACTTTCAGGACTTTTTGGAAAAGTTTATGGCAGGAGCAAAACCTTTTGTCTTTCTTTTGTTATCCGAGTGTTTTGTGGATGAAATGCGCTGAATTCTATCCCCATCATGAGAACGATGCGAAAGTACTCTCAAAATGTCGGCGATATTTTGTCGAATATTCACGAGAACAAAGAACGAAGAAGTCAAATCAAACTACAGAGAAGGTAAGCCTTAAAACTGCTGTTTAAATGTTTTGTTCAAACGACTTTTGTAAAGTATTAAACTCTGTGGACCGAACGAATAATTTGAACGACTTTCCTAACGCTTTCAACGCGTCAACGGCCTGGAAAAAAGTTTTGTACGCTTTTTTTATAAACGCTTCAAACGGCATGGATGAAAATTCGAACGGTTTTTCCAACGCTTCTAATGCTTTCCTAAACCATTTTAACGCAGTTTCCGAACTGCGATCAAACGCTTTTAGGCCGTTTAACAGATAACTGTTTAGTGTTCGTTTTCCCGTGGAAGGTCACATTTATCATGTTTTATTAATATATGACTTGCTGTTCTCGCTTAATTCTCGTTTGTTTGTCTTGCTCGTGTCAGCCGAATTATTACTATGACTTGTCACTTTCGATTCTCGCTGATAACCATATTTTTTACGGACTGAATCTGGCTGGTCACTCGCCGAGAAATTTCGTACGGCTTGCCTTCGGACGAGTTAAATATAACGTTTCCGAAACACGTGCCTAAATGGGCGTAAACTGTGCCTAAACTGTGCCTAAGCATTCTGTAAAACGTGCCGAACCTGTGCCTAGTCTGTGCCTTTTAATGTTTTTTTTTCTTGTGTGCTTTTGCGTGAAATCCGTGCCTTTCACAGAACGTGAATTGGTGCATAAGCACGGTGTTACGCTCGTGCACACAAGTAGCGTGCGCCAGGCCCAATGCTGTAGGGTTCTGGCTGCATTAATATTGGGCCAATGATGTAAGGCTCTGGCTACATTAATATTGGGCCAATGATGTAGGGCTCTGGCTATAGTGATATTGGGCCAATGATGTAGGGCTCTGGCTACATTAATATTGGACCAATGAAGTTGCGCTCTGGCTATATTAATATTAGGCCAATGATGTAGGGCTCTGGCTACATTAATATTGGGCCAATGTTGTAGGGCTCTGGCTATATTAATATTGGGCCAATGATGTAGGGCTCTGGCTACATTAATATTGGACCAATGATGTAGGCCTCTCGCTGCATTAATATTGGGTCAATGATGTTGGGCTCTGGCTTCATTAATATTGGGCCAATGATGTAGGCCTCTCGCTGCATATATATTGGGCCAATGAAGTTGGGCTCTGGCTATATTAATATTGGGCCAATGATGTAGGGCTCTGGCTACATTAATATTGGGGCAATGAAGCTGGCTCTGCTACATTAATATTGGGCCAATGAAGTTGGGCTCTGGCTACAGTAATATTGGGCCAATGATGTACGGCTTTGCCTACCTGAATATTGGGCCAATGAAGTTGGGCTTCGTCCACATTAATATTGGGCCAATGAAGTTGGGCTCTACTACATTAATATTGGGCCAATGATGTAGGCTTCTTGCTATAATATTGGGCCAATGAAGTTGGGCTCTGGCTACATTAACATTGGGCCAATGAAGTAGGGCTTTGCCTACCTGAATATTGGGCCAATGAAGTTGGGCTTCGGCCACATTAATATTGGGCCAATGATGTAGGCCTCTCGATGCATTAATATTTGGTCAATGAAGTTGGGCTCTACTACATTAATATTGGGCCAATGAAGTTGGGCTCTGGCTACATTAATATTGGGCCACTTAACCCAATTAACCCGATTTCCCTTTTGAATTGGTTCATCTTCATCTAATAACATGTCAGCAAGTAGAAGAACCTCAATGATCCGTTTTCAGGCCGCCATTTTTGTTTGAAATATTCAAAAGTGGCGCCAAAACAACGGCGCAAAAGAGACAAACACATCAAGTTGCAAAAAACAATTGCAGCGTGTAACATCCCTCTCACGCAACTGCAATTGTCCGTGCAACTTGTTTCGCAACGCCGTTGCGAGACAAGTTGCAGAAAAAAATGCATCGTGTTACAGTGCCTTAAAAGTAACCAAAGCCGAGGCTTCGTGTTCTTGCTTGAGGTAAGCTGTTTACTTATTACGCAGAGTTATCATGTCAAACACAATTTTATCAATCGCTGGAAGTAGTCATGGAAACTACCGGAAAATATGGATTACGAAATCCTTTAGCTTGCGACCGCTGACCAATGTTTTTGTTGAAGTCAATAGCGTCAATGTACTATTTAGTACTATATTTATATTTAACACAAATTCATGCTTACTTTCAAACAATTCACTTTCATTTTTGGGAAAAATATACAAAAAAAAAATAGTAATCATCACAGAGCCTATTGACAATCCTTATAAGTATTGACACTACTTGATGAATAACATCGCAGCACTTCACTGGCTCTCAGCTATTTCTAGTCTAGTCTCTATTCTCTTGGCAGATTCAACTGCTGTCAATTACACGGTTTGATGCGTGATGTAAATCCCAAGGTGTGATAAAGTTAACAACCGTGTAATTAAAGGTGGGCCGCGAGCTTTTCAAAACATCTTGCCAACAAATTCGTGTGCGGCAAGATTTTTTTTTGGAATCTTTAGATTCCTAATGGTTAGGGCGCGATGGCAAAAACATTTTCCGCAGAACATGGTTTTCAGTTAAAGGCTAGTTTTCACTAGCGCATAAGCACAAGCATAAGCCAACATAAGCAGACTCAGTAACGTGTTATTCATTAGTTCAAATTCTTCGAACAAAACAGAACAATAGGCACTAATGATCAACGTGTTACTGAGTCTGCGTATGTTGGCTTGTGCTTATGCTTATGCGCTAGTGAAAATCAGCCCTTAAAGCTTTGCCAAATAGCTAGCACGATGCGCGTGTCATTCGCTTGTTCGTTACGGTTTATTACTCGCGCTCTTTACAGAACTTTAATATGGCTGACGACTGAAGAGGCTCGAAGACCGAACTTTTTTATCAAACTACCGCGTTTTAACAGTGTTTAGATCGCTTTAAAGTTATTTTAAGTGCGTCGAATGTCTATAAAAGAAGTGATGTCCTATTCTTCTCGCTCTTTACAGAGTGTTTTGTCAACAAATTCGTGTGCGGCAAGATTTTCATTTTGACTCGTTAGATTCGCAATGGTCAGAGTACGATGGCAAAAACATTTTCCACAGAACATGGTTTTCAGTTAAAAGCTTTGCCAAATAGCGAGCGCGATGCGCGGGTCACTCGCTTGTTCGTTATCTTTTGCTATGGGGATTTTAGATTTTTCAGATGTGTACTAAACCCTTTCACTCCCAGAGTCAATTATGGAGAAGTGTACTGTGGTCTGTCAATAAAATCCTATGGTGTGGCCATTCAAATGAAACCTCTTTGGCAGTACTTTTGCATGGTACCATTCGCTTTTCAATATTATACAAAATGAAATCTGGCATTTTTCTTGAATTATGATTTTTGGCACTCTTGGGAGTTAAGGGGTTAAAAAATAACTAGATGAACTTGTGCCTGTAGTCATTTTTTAAGCTTCTGTCAATTCTTCCCAGCAGCATGCAACTTGTATTCATGACAGCCCCATTTCCTCCAGTGTTCGCTGTAGTTCACCCTCCTGTCAAACAAACAAAACCACATCTATTACAGTAAAGTTCTCAGTCACTATTTTTGGTCTAACATTCTGGGGCAGGGGGGAGAGAAGGGCAAACCACAGATTTTGCGCGGGAGCCACACAAGCCAGCCTCTCCCCAGTCTCACTCTGGTTACTCACACTCAGTCAGGCCCTAACTCATGCAAAATTAACACTGTCTTAACCTTCAAGTTCAAAGCACTTAAGAAGTTATTCTTGAACATCTAGATTTTTGCAAAGTTAACTTTTAGTTTCTTGTAATACCATATACTGTATATTTTTTTAGTATAAGCTACAAAGAGCTTCAAGACAATCCTTACTCAAATATACAAATGAGTAAATAGCTTTACAACTACAGATTGCTTTTTAAGTACATTTAGATTATAATTATGAAGTTTTCTTCGAGAAATATTATATATATTATTATATTAGAATTACATTAGAATACTTTCATCTCTGTCAGCAGCTGATTTTTTTTCTCACCTACCATTACAGCTTTTAAGTACTGAGCAGCATGAAATTTTTGCATGAGTTTAATTTCACGGATTAACGATTTTTTACATTTCACGGGGACATATTTTTTTGCATCTCAGGCAAGTTCCTGTTCGATAATTCCCGTATGTACCCCAAGATGCCTGCTCGATTAATTCTACAACTACATGAACAGCAACCCTTCTAGTACAGCTGTATGGTGTCCCTTTGGACGACCCATTTCTACAAACTGAACAGTTTCCATGTACTGGAGCCATTGATTGTTTGTTTTTAAGCAGGAGATGGTCTCCTTGTCTACAACAACAACAACAACAACAAAAATCTTTATTAGTTAGTTACCAAGTTTACCACTTCACTATAAGTTGCAGTTGTGAAGAAGAATTTGCAATCAATTAAATTGAATTTCATTGATCTGAATATATGGAGTATAAGTGGGAAATTCATGAAGGTTAGATCCCACAAAAATTTCATGCTACACAGTAGGTTTAATTTATGACTTATTTTTGCCATCAGATGAAAACACTCAATTTTAGGTTCGTGTTGTAGTTAAAATAAAACAATATTAATAAAGAAGATATAATACAGAAAATCTCCAAAGTAAAAGGCTGGTCTTCTTGGTCTGTAGAAGTGAAGATATTATGACAAGATGTCGAAGAAGAATTTCTAAGAGGAGACAGTTCAGGCCAAGCCCATTTCTTCCAGCGTGCGCTGGAGTTCGCCTTCCTGTAGAACAAAAGGAGATGAAGAGGTACAAACAATGATTTACAGATGAAAGAATTCAGGCAAGACCCATCTCCTCCAACGCGCTGCGTAGTTCAGCTTCCTGTAAAAAGTATGAAAGGAAGGCAGAGAGGAGGCTAAGAGAGGAATGGTTAGCAAGCATGCTCATCAGCAGTGGAGTTATGTTCAGTACAGCACCTTGTGTTGCCGTGAGTTCACCATTTGCTATCTCAGTTTACTGTGTTCTATTTTTCCCTCGTTTGAACATGCCTCGCACCTCGAACCGTCGCAACCGTCCCGCTAGCTTCGATCCAAAGGCCATGTCGCTTGCCGATTTGCAGGCATTACCGAAGAAAAGCCTGATTCTGTTGGCGTCTGCACGAAATCTCGTGACAACAGGCACGAAGGCGCAAATTGCCCAGCGCGTCTTCGAGAACGAAAACGACCATGGCAATCGTCAGGTTCGTCCGCGCCCAGAGCGGAATGGCGATGTCCCAAACTCCACACGTTCCCCAGTAGATTCCGTCGAAAACATCGCTCAGCCTTTCTCGAGCGGACAACTCGACCAGCTTCGCCTACTTATCGCTGAGGCCGTCGGTTCCGGGCAACGGGAACCCATACTGCGTAATTCCGACGTCGTCGTCCCGCTCCTTTCCCCCGTTAGCTCGCAAGCCGATCGCGAGCATTTGTCTGAAGACCACGAGACAATTCAAGATGGCGTCTCTCCGACCGATGTGTTAGGCCCCAGGCCCCCGCCAGTAAACCATGACTCGTTAGGCATCAGGCCCCCCCAAGTGCGCCCAGCCAATGTGAATGTCACCGACCCTAGCCTGCCATCTCTGCCTCAAAAACTAAGGAACAAGATCCTAAAGCGTGAGTACATTGATTTTAATGATCTTTTATCAGCCAACATGTACCCCATACATACTTCTGCCACCTCCAACAATTTTACTCTGGCGATCAACCCTCAAGACACCTCCACCCTAGCTTTCGTACCCACTCAACACAGGAAACGTCGCATCGATGGCCTTTCATCCTGGCTGGAGGCTTGGAACGTGTACCTTCGCACTCTCCTTTCCAGTTTCCCCCAACTGGCCCCAGACCTCCTCGCTTACCAGGATCAAATTTGTAAATTCAGCCGTAAATTTAAGTCTTCTGCCTGGCTGATGTATGACACCGCCTTCCGTCACATGGCGGCCTCCAACATCTCAGCTCCATGGGGTCAGGTCAACGAGCAGCTATACAATGACATCCTTAAAGAAGAGACCCTCCCTTACTGCATCTCGTGCCACAGCCATGGCCATCGCACCCTAGCATGTACTGCTCGCTCCAAACCAAATCAGCCCTTTCGTTCCTCACCAGCCTTTTCCCTCCCTCCCCTGCATGACTCCTCTCACACTGGCACCAGCTCTTCCAACCAGCCATTGCGACCCCAACAGCTCCAGTCAGCTGCCATCTGCCGCGACTTCAACAGACGTTTATGCCGGCGACCAAACTGCCAGTTCCAGCATGTGTGCAATAAGCCAGACTGTGGCGGCAATCATCCCGGCTCGCAATGCCCTAAGGCAATCTAACTCAACCATCACACCCTCTTCTCTCAGCCCCCCTGCTACCCCCATTAACATCGCACACCTTTCTGCAGAACTTAAGAGTCACCCGTCCCAACAGTTTGCTACTGATCTTCTCCATGACTTACAATGGGGATGCTGCCTTGGTTACAATGGCCCCCGCTCTGCAAGAATCACACCCAATTTAAAATCGGCTTTGCTTCATCCACGCGCCGTATCTGAGGCTTTGGCGAAGGAGGTTTCTCGCGGCCACACAGCCGGTCCCTTCCTGGTACCACCAATCCCTAATCTCCAGTGTTCCCCTCTGGGGGTTGCACCGAAAAAAGATGGCACATGGCGGATAATCATGGACCTGTCTTCCCCTCATGGTCACTCCATTAATGATCATATATCCAGAGAAGATTACACGTTACGCTATGCAACCTTCGACCAGGCCCTTGCCCTTGTTTCTTTCCATGGCAGGAACGCTCTCATGGCAAAGCTTGATATCAAGCATGCATTTCGCCTTTTCCCAGTTCGTTTGGCTGATCGCGAACTTCTTGGGATCCACTGGAATGGTCAATTCTATGTCGATCTTCGTTTACCGTTTGGCTTGCGCTCATCACCTTACCTTTTTAATCGTCTTGCTGATGCTTTTGAATGGATATTGAAGAACAACTACCATATCCACGACCTGATGCATTATCTGGACGACTACTTTACCGTGGGCCCTTCCTTATGTGCTATTTGCGCCACCAACACCCAGACTATTGTGCATGTGGCTTCCAGGTTAGGAATTCCTCTCGCTCCAGATAAGCTAGAGGGCCCCACTACTCGCCTGGTCTTCCTTGGCATCCTGATTGATACCACCTGTATGGAGACTGCCTTGCCTGATAAAAAACTTGAGGAACTGCTTGCGGAGCTTCAGTTGTGGTCGTCCTGTAAAAAATGCCGGAAGCGTGAATTACTCTCCCTGATTGGCAAACTGCACTTCGCTTGCCGCATTATCCCTGCCGGCCGTATATTCCTTCGTCGCCTTATCGACCTAAGTATGACAGCGAGGCTGCCCCATCATCACATCACAATGAACCTTGAGGCCCGCCGGGACATCGCATGGTGGCTAACTTTCCTTCCGACTTGGAATGACCGTGCTATAATACCTGATCCCTATTGGTCTAGATCACCTGACCTGGCACTCTTCACAGATGCCTCTGGCACCCTTGGCTATGGTATCTATTATGCAGGTCACTGGATTGCGGATACTTGGCCAGCCATCCTACAGGACCGCTCTATCCAATGGAAAGAGCTCTACCCCATTGCTCTCTCCTGCCTTTTGTGGGGGCATCTCTGGTCGGGGAAAAAGATTCTCTTCCACTGTGACAACCAGCCTGTGGTGGATATCTGGGTCTCTGGTACATCCCGAGACCCTCTTATCATGCACTTGGTTCGCTCCATATTTTTCAGTGGAGCAACTCACCAATTTACTGTCCTAGTTTCCCATATTGCGGGTACTGATAACTCAATTGCTGACTCTTTATCCCGTTTGCAGATGGAGCGCTTTCGCCAGCTGGCCCCAGCAGCAGACCCGTCACCAACGTCTGTTCCTCCATCAGCCAAGACCCTCTGGAGCATTGATTAACTTTCCTCCAATCACAAGCTATTGCGAACTCCACTCGCCGCACATACTCGGCTGGTATTCGCAGGTTCACCACCTTCTGCAATTCCAAACAGTGGCAAACCTTTCCAGCCACAGAGTCAACACTGCGTTATTTTGCTGCCTTCCTTGCCGACCAGGTCAGTTATAAAACCATCAAGTTGTACATGGCAGGCATCCGTTTTGCTCACATTGAGAACAGTCTATCAGACCCCTTCCAGGATGCCCCACTCCTCCACCTCCTCCTTCGTGGCATTAAACGCAGCGTAGGCATCTCCTCCAAACGCCGCCTCCCCATCCCCATGGCACTTCTCCGCCAGCTCAAGACTGAGTTAGCACGAGCGCAAGACATCCTACCTCGTGACAAATTAATGCTCTGGTCCGCCTTTACTTTGGCCTTCTATGGTTTTCTTCGTTCCAGTGAGTTTACTTCCCCATCCACAACACAGTTTAATCCACTTGTGCATCTCAGCCGAGCCGACATTTCCTTCTCGTCTGATGGCAGCTTAACTTTGCAATTGAAGGTCTCAAAAACGGACCCCTACCGTCAAGGCTGTTCCCTTTTGTTAGCTCCGTCTGGCCGTTCTGTCTGTGCAGTCCGAGCACTCCGCAGGTATTTGGCGCTGCAATCATCCACCAACGAAGCTCCACTCTATGCATTCCAGTCTGGTCTTTACCTCACTAGGGCAAAGGTAACATCGGTCCTTCGCCTCCTTCTCCAGCGGATCGGTGTTCCAACAGAGCTCTATGCCTCTCACAGCTTCCGGATTGGGGCAGCTACAACAGCTGCTGCTGCTGGTTTACCTCCCTGGCTCATCCAGACACTAGGCCGGTGGTCCAGCAACTGCTTCACACTATACATCAGAACACCACCTTCCATTATTCAGAAAGTACCCAGTCTACTGGCCACCACAACCACCACAGCACAAAGCATCTGGAACCCGCAAGAAGGACGTTGCACTTCTACATTACCATAACTTAGAGTCATAAAGGCAGTATTTGGGGATTAATTTGGGTGCACACCTGCCACTTAGCGTTGCACGTAGCAGGCTGGGTGGGACCCTGACCCCACCTTAGCCTTACACTAGCCGGGTGTGGCATGCGCCACACTCGTTGGCTCATCCCTTAGTTTAGCCGGGTGTGGCATGCGCCACACTCGTTGGCTCATCCCATAGTTTTTATTGCATTTTACCAGGTGTGGGATGCCCCACACTTGTTGGCTCATCCATTACCGGCGGGGTGTGTTGCTGCCACCCCCTTTATATTACCATTGCAGGGTGTGTCGCTACCACCCTTAGTTTAGTCCAGGGTGCACCCAACAACCATGGTCCCATTTACTGCCAAAACATTGTGTGGTTCTCTTGTGTATTTACTTATAAGCGGGAAAGTTGTTAATGGTAATTTACTTGTAAATTAGAGTTAACTACTCGGAGTGTTTTCGTGAATGTATATGTACTCTTTTATTGATTCAGGCATTCATGACAGCTCACTTAGTATTATCTTATTTATGGCTGTCAACTTTTGAACTGTATCACGCGAGACATTCCACTCAACCAGACTGAACTGCTCTTTGAGTTTAATAAGTATGCGTTGTTATCTTTGTGTAATCAATACAAGTTATGCCTTATCGGGCCTCACATGCTAGTTTGCATGCTTTGTTATACTGTGCCATTTATAGTGCATTGTTTGTGGTCTGTAATCGATACAAAGTTATGCCTTATCAAGTTTTATACATAGCCGCGTGTTCGCGTGTTTTCTCTCCTTGTACAGCACCTTGTGTTGCCGTGAGTTCACCATTTGCTATCTCAGTTTACTGTGTTCTATTTTTCTCCCACCTCACCCCCCCTATCAATAAAGCTGGACTACGGGCTTGGGTGCACACCTGCCACTTAGCGTTGCACGTAGCAGGCTGGGTGGGACCCTGACCCCACCTTAGCCTTACACTAGCCGGGTGTGGCATGCGCCACACTCGTTGGCTCATCCCTTAGTTTAGCCGGGTGTGGCATGCGCCACACTCGTTGGCTCATCCCATAGTTTTTATTGCATTTTACCAGGTGTGGGATGCCCCACACTTGTTGGCTCATCCATTACCGGCGGGGTGTGTTGCTGCCACCCCCTTTATATTACCATTGCAGGGTGTGTCGCTACCACCCTTAGTTTAGTCCAGGGTGCACCCAACAACCATGGTCCCATTTACTGCCAAAACATTGTGTGGTTCTCTTGTGTATTTACTTATAAGCGGGAAAGTTGTTAACTTTTCCCTACTGTGAATAACAGAAATATATGATGACAATTAAGGAAAATTTGTATTTTGACGTAGCCCTGGATGTAAGTGCAAATTGCAGGCAGAGATGTCAAGATGTAAATAAACTCTCCCTAGTGCAAATATAAGAAATGTATAGTGACCATTAGGGAGAATTTGTAATTCAACATAACCCAGTACAATGTATGTCAGTGCAAAGTGCATAAAATGACTGCTTCTGCCCATTTGTTTTGTAGAAATGTATGAAAAGTTACCAGAACAAATAATTTCTTTTTTTGACATCAGGATATACAAGAGAATGTAGAGAGAATGCCACTAGTGAATGGTCTACATCTAACATGTATGAGCTGCATCACTAACTTTGAAGCCTGATTAAATCAAGCCTCAAATTTAAAAGAAAAAAATTAAAAAGACAATTAAGTTTCTTGCTTCATACTTCATGGAAAGTTGACAAACAAATTTGCAGTGAGCTTATTTTCAATGTATATGTTAAACCAGAGAATTTGGTAAATGGTTTACATGTGATTTACATCTTTGACCATGTCCATCCAGGTAAATAAAAATGTTCAATGCAGTTTTCAATGCAGTTTCCCACCTGGGGTAAAGGAACTAAGCAAGCCCAGTGAATATGTATGTACAGGTGTATGTGAGAGCGAAAAACATAGATACAGAGAATAGGGGCAAAGATGCATAATACAGCAGCTGAACTATGAAATATGCATTTAGTGAATGATTATCAAGAAAGAAGTTAAGTAGTTTGTTATCAATGATATTTTATAAGTCAAAATTATTGAAGTTAATAAAATTATTAAAATAATTTTAATTTTTCAATAAAATTTAAAAATATATTATATAAAAAAATTGCCATATTCAATGGAGTTTACAGTTTCAGTGACTGATTCTGCAACATTTATGTAGTGAATATTTATTAAAATAAATTAATTAGTATTAGCAGTTATTAATAAAATGTCTGTTAATGGCCGTTAAGGTGGCTCCCAACAGTTTCCAGCACTTTCCACAACATAAATTTTGATGGGTCAATAAAACCACTCTTTATCAGTTGATGCTACAATCATGATATCAAACGAATGCCCAATGATTGGTGAACACGTTGTTGTCATTTTTGTGACACAATATGTTACTATAGCAACAGTATAAGGTGGCTCTGAACCCCACCAACAGAATTTTTTTAATGCCAAAAGTTGCTACTGATCAAAATTCGACAATAAAAAATGGGGTTCACCAAGTCATTTTTGAGTTATTAACACTTAAAGCTAAAATTAAGGGTGTTTTCAGCACGTTATACTGTTGCTATAGTAAAATATTGTGTTACAAAAATGATAACAACGTGTTCACCAATCATTGGGCATTCGTTTGATGATATCATGATTGTAGCATCAACTGATATAAAGAGTGGTTATAATGACCCATCAAATTCTAAGTCTTGAAAAGTGCTGGAAACTGTTGGGAGCCACCTTAAATTAAATTAAAAATGGACCGGTAATAGAGTCTGTTAATGTTTATTGTTTTGGTTATGAAGGAAAGAGGGGGAGGGGAGGAGGACTTAATAAATTTCTTGCTCCAAATTGGGGGGAGGGGTATTTGAGAGCGGGGGATTTGGGGGAGAGGAGTATTTGAGAGGATTTGAGAGGATTTACAGTACATGAGAAAACAGACAACTTTTCATAACAGAGAAAAGGGGAAAAGAACAAGGAGATAGGCACAGCAGTGACAGATCCAGACTCATTTTAAGGGGGTCCCAGGGAGGAAGAGGGGAAAGGGTGGGGGGTGGGGCATGGTGAAAATATTACAGACTGAAAAAAATTTCGCCCCAGGGTGTGAAGTATTTTTCAGTATTAGCCACAATGATAAAATTGGAAAATTCTTGAACCATTCTGGGTAGCAACATAACTAAATGGTTTAAAAGAGAAAGTCAGTTAGGCCAGATAAAGTTGTCTCTTTTCTCAGCTGAGATGGATTTTATATCACGCACAGTCTACAATAAATAAGCAAATTTATTTTTCCCGACATCAAATTTTTGCAGTTAAAGAAATTACAAAAAAAAAACTGTCATTCAAATTTCCCACAACCTCCCTTCCAGAAATCGAGTCCCATAGTAGTGATAGACACATCAATTGTTGAACTTTTGATTTCAACCATTTTAGAGACTTCCCCTGTTTTTTATTGAGGTATCACTCTATCACTACTATGGGAAACAGTAAACAATACTTTCATAATGATTATAACAGGGGATCAATGATTGATTCTACATACCTCCTGTAGAAGATCTTGTGCTGAGATCGCCTTCAGAACATTTTTCTTGCTTGTTTCTTGAATCTCTCCTCCAAGTATTAGCTCATCAAGCATAAAATAAGCTTTTTCAAAATTGAAAATGATGTCAAGCTCACCAACCTGTTAAGAAAAGAAGCAATGCTATATATTCAAAATTATGTTAATGTCAAAGTGAAAGTGTGTTTCATAAGTAGTTTTAACTGACAAAATGTTATGCATGCAGAGTTGGTTGCCTTTATTATATTCTTGTCTCACCTGACAGCTTTTAAGACAACGTTTGACATCACATAGCAATAAGTTGATAATTTATTGACGCTTATGTTGAAAATGGAGGTTGATGTTCCCCAAATACTTTGTGATATTAAGCAAATTAAATTGTTATAATTTGCATATTTCATTTATTTCCCGTGTCTGCCACCAATATCATGATTTTATCAAAAGCTTTAAAATGATCTGTAACTCTACAGATCAGCTTCTGTATTGTTATATTGTCTTACCTTAAGTTTATTATTTTCAATTACATTACTTTTCCCTGCCTCGAATAGCGTTTTTGCTAATTTGCAGGGCAACTGTATTTAAGTTTATATGTCCAATAAAGTTTTGTTTGTTCTTGTTGAACTTGGGGGCTGGTACCGCAGATCAAAACCAAGGCTGAAAGAACACCCCATAAGCCTGTCCTACCCACAACCTAGCCACAAGCCCTGCCTGTCAAACCCAGCAGCAGCCCTAGCACCCATCACACTGAAACTACACGTTCAGTGGAACACTACTAAGTTTATAACACTTAAAACTTTCGAAGATAAAACCTAAAGCTAAAGGGAGAGGAGGGAAGGAAAAGCACTAAACAACATGAGCTACAAAAAATGCCCTGTACACTGAGCAGAGTAAAATAAATTTTTGTATTACCACCACATGCAAAGGGGCACACATAAACCACACCAGAATACCACTGACCATGCAACTGCCTGAAGGCCCTGAAAACTGACCCAAAACAGTAACACAACACACGCAAACGCCAGAATGCTAAAGGACTGCCAGCACACCAAAAAATATGAATGCAAACACAATGCCAACCACTGAGCAAACTTGCACCTGGTCGTTAACTAAGTTAAATTACATTTACCCTGATTAAAATTTAAGTATAGAAGGAGACTTCAAGACTAATGATTTACAACTAACAAATAGTTCCACCAAGTTTCTGTTGTATGAAGTAACTAGGCGTACTACCAATCTTCCCAGGCATCAGTCCTTGCTCTACCACGGCATGCATGGATAGGATGCTAGTCCATTACAAGGTCATCCCCAGCATTACGTACAAATGGTAAACATACATTGTAAATACTTTGAGATAGAGAGAGACAATGTGAAGCAAAGGATCTTTTCTTGATAAGCCCCAGGGTGTGGAATTTGACCAAAAATTCTTCTGAAAGTCAAATACCCCACATATCCCCCCCCCCTCCCCCTCACGATTAACATTGATAGGTGCATAAATAAAAGTTTTGAAAGAGAGATTTTACTTACACTCCCAAAATACTTGTCAAGAAGCTCAACATATCTGTGAATTATTTCCAGTGTGAGGAGTTCATTGTCATCTTTTTCTATTGCCACACAGAAATACAAACTTGCATATGTGAGGAATAAAAAATTAATAACAAAATCAATGCCATAAAATGTTTCATTTCATGGGTAGTTAAACCAATGATAAAAGTTTAAATTTATTGCATCCCACATCTGTATAATTTCTGAATAAAATGGCAGAACTCTTTCCATACTATTTTATTTATTTTCTCTTTCCAGCAGTGTTCATGGACTTTTGCTTACAATCTTGTTTGATTGGCATGGCTCCAATGGATTTAACCCCTAAGATGTACCAATTCTAAAACAACACATATATTTTGTCATATTTTTTTGGCTCAATTCTAACAGTGGTCAGTTTAGATTTTAGTACCCTAAGTGATGCATGTACTAATCTACAAATTTTGACCTCTAAAAGGTACAGCGAGCATGATCCCCATCATTTTTATATGCGAGTCCCTCTCAGGAGGCAGTTTCCCCTTCAAGTTTTTCTCTGAGTTATTTGCAGAACATCCCGCAACTGATTTGCATCTCGTTGAATAACAAAAGTGCCTATTGTGTTATGCCTCATTCTACAAAGCATTTTGACACATTTTTTTTTATTTTTTTTTTTTTTTACATTAAGTCAGCAAAATCCATAGGATATCACGCCAACTATAAATAAAATCAAATATAAGAAAAATCAAATTAAATAAAAATAACTAAAAATCTGATATATCTAAATATCTAAATAGTCAAATTAAGGTAGGCGAGTTTTAAAAGCATCAATAGATTTACCTAAAACGGTTTCGGCAGAGAGATTGTTCCAATCGATGATTGTTCTTGGGAAAAAAGAAAACTTTAAAATGTTCTTATTTGCCCTGGGAACACAAAATTTGAGATCACGACTACCCCTAGTTCTTCTCTCACTGTTAGGAATTAAGTATTGATCCCAATTACCGTCTAAGTGACCATGGCACATTTTGTACATAGTAGTAAGCCTTGATCTCCTTCTTATTGTTTCAAGTGTGTCCCATTTTTTACGTGTACATGTAAATGAAGTTGTCGGGAGTTGGGGGTATTCTGCAATCACTCCGATGTTAAATGTTATGGCAATCCCTTGAAATCTTGGTTGACTTTTAATCAAAATAAATAATTGGTTTATTGGACTTTAAACAAGCTGCATCCATTATACCGAGTTTTATACATGGGACATTCCACTTTTTAGCCGCACCCCCCCCCCCCCCCCCCCCCCCCTGTGGAAGGACATGTTTTGCAAAGGAGGGTTCGGATTTTTTCTTCAAAGAAGCCGACAAACTTTGGAGCCTTCGGATTTTTTTTTCAAAGGTGCCGACAAAACCTCAACCCATCGGTTTTTATTTTTCAAAGGGCGCCAACAATAAATTGGGGCTTCGGATTCCTGCCATCTTTAGGGAGGTTGCAGATATAAAATGGAATGTCCACATGCCTGCTGTTTTTATAATAAAAAGCTGAATATAAGCTTAAACGGTAACCCCTTAAACACCTCATGGTCACTTCCTTTTTTTATATTTTTATTCAGCTAGGCAAAAGCAAAGATTGGGATGATTTTATATTTACTTACCTTTTATACACAACTTTTAAGTCCTTGTACTCCAGGAAGCTACACATCTTTGGTTTTCCAGCAAGAACCATGGCAATAAGATCGCGAGTTATTTTCTTCTTTTCTTTCTGGCTCGAAGCAGTGTACCATTTTTGCAATCTAAGTTTGCCTTGACGGCTAAACAGCAGCATAAACTGAAACTAAACTAAAACAAAAACATTATTTCGTCGTGTTAAGCGTTGTATCGAAACCAAAAGAGACAATATTTCGCGAATTCTTCGAAGGGAAATATAGTCAAAGCTCACCATTTTGATTTTCAAGGGCTAATGCGGGCTCGCTAAAAACCAGCAGTTGTTACCAAACACGCAGGAGTAACTCATGCCCAGAGCTTCTCGGTTTTCTGTCACGCACGACACGTCACGCAACTGCAATGAAGAATTCATTGTTTTTATCGCGTTACCCCATGGCCATCAAAATGATGGTTGAATCTTTACTACATTCCTACAATTTTAATATTTAAACACAAACAAAATGCCTTTTTTGTCTATGTCCTCCAGATGGAAGAGGTGCATTACCCCATGATCTAGATTAGGGGAGAAGGGAACTGGGGAGAGAGGGAAAGGACGCCTGTAATAAAGACCCCATTTGTTGATTTCTGCGGACGCTGGTGGCCACAGAATTCTGATTGGCTAATTCGCGCTGGGTGGTAAACATAGTATTAATTCCCACGTGTAGTCATCCATGTATAAAAGCGCATGCCAGTTTCTGATTGGTGAACGTATTGACAGTTGACGTAATTCGATTATAGGGAAACCGGTTCTGATAGCAGGCATTCCTTCCCTTCTCCCCTCTCCTTTTTCGCATGCAGGCTACATCTAGATGGAAGCTACATGGACAAGGCTGGTATTCCACAGGGTTGTGTGGCAAGTTATCAAAACAAATGGTCTGTGAAATTGTCTTTGGTAGACTTTTGAATACACGCTGGGTATTATGCATCTGTGGGGGAGGGACTTTGAGTCCAATATGAGAGTAAAACGTTTATTTTAATAAATGCTTGAAGTGTTTAGATGGATAGATGGTTTATCATAAATTATTGTTCTGATGAAAGGGTGCTTATTATTTTGGGTGTTAATTTCAGAACTGGTAAGAATATGATCCAATACTTCCAAGAGTAGAAAAATCCCAAATTTCATTTTGTAAAATATTGAAAAACAAATAGTACCAATATGCATAAGTACTGCAGAAGAGGTTTTATTTGAATGGTCACACCATAGGTTTCATCCACAAACTCAAAAGTAAAAACTACACTAAGTCATGTCTCCATAATAGACCTCTTTCATAATGGCGGCCGATTTATTTCTTTTATATGTATGTTAATTAGCCTCACTGGCCCCTTTTTGGAGTAAAAATTCAATTCAATTTTGCACATGTTACCAAGGCCAGTGAGGCTAATTAACATACATATAAAAGTATAAATAAATCAGCCGCCATTATGAAAGAGGTCTATTGGCTCTGGGGGTGAAAGGTTAACAAGTCTGAATTCAAACTTATTTATTGATACTAATGGTGTTCTTGGAGTTCTGTTCTGAACACTCCAAGTGATACCAATATCCATAACTTACACATCTAAAGAGGCAGCAACTTTGGAAGGCAACATTGTTTTATTACCAGGATCGTCATCTATGTTATTAATATATTGCTCTCTTTAAAGTCTAACAAAACAGAAATTTTGTTGTATGCTATGTTTTTACATCAGGTTGATGTCTGAAGGTACCACTACAAATCTTACATACAGTACTTTGGATGCAGGAATGGAACGCTACCGTACCTCTACCAATCACAACCACAGCTAAGATCTGCATAAAAATGCAGCAACACTAAATCATTTTTGTGGCAGATTCTCAGATGGGATCCCACACGTACATTGTAACAGCACTATGAAACAGTGTCTTTGTTTACATTCTTTTGTGTTCGCAACAATGTTCAGTACGCTTCAGTTCAAGTTCAGGCCCTGGTTGTTCAAACAAACGACTTTCTCACATGTGAAAAAAGCGTTTTGTCCAATCACAAATGTATAAAATAAACAAATTACATCATGGGCAGTGCTTTGTATGGCATTTACGCACTTGTTGGTTTGTATCAGAAAACTCCCTCGTTCGCTGTGCTCACCCATTCGATTTCTGATACATAACCAACTCGTGTGTAAATACCGTACGTCCGCAGCTGCCCATGAAGTAATCTATATAAATTATCCACTTTTTGAACAACCGGGGCCAGGAATGGCACAGAGTGTGAGTGAATACGAGATTTCTCAGATTTCACATATTTTCTTTCTTGACAATAAATAATAGCAAATTAAAAGATCTATTCTTGTTTCATATCTTCCTCGTCTTTTACCACAATCTAAAAATGGTGTTATGAGGCTTTAATAACAGAAAAGCTTAAGGAAACATTCCCAAATAAAGGAACAGTGTTTCAGACCATCAGTACATGAATTATCTATTAAATGGGATTTTTTTAGGTTTTTAAAAACTTTCAGGACTTTTTGGATAAGTTTATGGCAGGAGCAAAACCTTTTGTCTTTCTTCTGTTATCTGAGTGTTTTGTGGATGAAATGCGCTGAATTCTATCCCCATCATGAGAACGATGCGAAAGTACTCTCGAAATGTCGGCGATATTTTGTCGAATATACACGAGAACAAAGAACGAAGAAGTCAAATCAAACTACAGAGAAGGTAAGCCTTAAAACTGCTGTTTAAATGTTTTGTTCAAACGACTTTTGTAAAGTATTAAACTCTGTGGACCGAACGAATAATTTGAACGACTTTCCTAACGCTTTCAACGCGTCAACGGCCTGGATGAAAATTCGAACGGTTTTTCCAACGCTTCTAATGCTTTCCTAAACCATCCGAACTGCGATCAAACGCTTTTAGGCCGTTTAACAGATACTGTTTAGTGTTCGTTTTCCGGTGGAAGGTCACATTTATCATGTTTTATTACTATACGACTAGCTGTTCTCGCTCAATTCTCGTTTGTTTGTCTTGCTCGTGTCAGCCGAATTATTACTATGACTTGTCACTTTCGATTCTCGCCGATAACCATATTTTTTACGGACTGAATCTGGCTGGTCACTCGCCGAGAAATTTCGTACGGCTTGCCTTCGGACGAGTTAAATATAACGTTTCCGAAACACGTGCCTAAATGGGCGTAAACTGTGCCTAAACTGTGCCTAAGCATTCTGTAAAACGTGCCGAACCTGTGCCAAGTCTGTGCCTTTTAATGTTTTTTTCTTGTGCTTTTGCGTGAAATCCGTGCCCGTCACATAACGTGAATTGGTGCATAAGCACGGTGTTACGCTCGTGTACACAAGTAGCGTGCGCCAGGCCCAATGCTGTAGGGTTCTGGCTGCATTAATATTGAGCCAATGATCTAAGGCTCTGGCTACATTAATATTCGGCCAATGATGTACGGCTCTGGCTACCTGAATATTGGGCCAATGAAGCTGGACTCTGGCTACATTAATATTGGACCAATGATGTAGGGCTTTGGCTAAATTAATATTGGGCCAATGAAGTTGGGCTCTGGCTATATTAACATTGGGTCAATGATGTAGGGCTCTGGCTACATTAATATTGGGCCAATGATGTAGAGCTCTGGCTGCATTAATATTCGGCCAATGATGTAGGGCTCTGGCTACATTAATATTGGGCCAATGAAGTTGCGCTTTGGCTATATTAATATTGGGCGAATGATGTAGGGCTCTGGCTGCAGTAATATTGGGCCAATGATGTAGGGCTCTGGCTACATTAATATTGGGCCAATGAAGTTGCGCTCTGGCTATATTGATATTGGGCCAATGATGTAGGGCTCTGGCTGCAGTAATATTGGGCCAATGAAGTTACGCTCTGGCTACATTAATATTGGGCCAACGATGTAGGCCTCTCGCTGCATTAATATTGGGTCAATGATGTTGGGCTCTGGCTTCATTAATATCGAGCCAATGATGTAGGCCTCTCGCTGCATTAATATTGGGCCAATGAAGTTGGGCTCTGGCTATATTAATATTGGGCCAATGATGTAGGGCTCTGGCTACATTAATATTGGGGCAATGAAGCTGGGCTCTGCTACAATAATATTGGGCCAATGAAGTTGGGCTCTGGCTACATTAATATTGGGCCAATGATGTAGGGCTTTGCCTACCTGAATATTGGACCAATGAAGTTGGGCTTCGGCCACATTAATATTGGGCCAATGATGAAGGCCTCTCGCTGCATTAATATTGCGCCAATGAAGTTGGGCTCTACTACATTAATATTGAGCCAATGTAGTTGGGCTCTGGCTACATTAACATTGGGCCAATGAAGTAGGGCTTTCGCTAAATTAATATTTGGGCAATGAAGCTGGGCTCTGCTAAATTAATATTGGGCCAATGAAGTTGGGCTCTGGCTACATTAATATTGGGCCACTTAACCCAATTAACCCGATTTCCCTTTTGAATTGGTTCATCTTCATCTAATAACACGTCAGCAAGTATAAGAACCTCAATGATCCGTTTTCAGGCCGCCATTTTTGTCTGAAATATTCAAAAGTGGCGCCAAAACAACGGCGCGAAAGAGACAAACACATCAAGTTGCAAAACACAATTGCAGCGTGTAACATCCCTCTCACGCAACTGCAATTGTCCGTGCAACTTGTTTCGCAACGCCGTTGCGAGACAGGTTGCAGAAAAAATTGCATCGTGTAACAGCGCCTTAAAAGTAACCAATAAGCTGTTTACTTATTACGCAGAGTTATCATGTCAAACACAATTTTATCAATCGCTGGAAGTAGTCATGGAAACTACCGGAAATATGGATTACGAAATCCTTTAGCTTGCGACCGCTGACCAATGTTTTTGTTAAGGTCAATCGCGTCAATGTACTATTTAGTACTATATTTATATTTAACACAAATTCATGCTTATTTTCAAACAATTCACTTTCATTTTTGGGAAAAATATACAAAAAAGTATAAGTATTGACACTATTTGATGAATAACATCGCAGCACTTCACTGGCTCTCAGCTATTTCTAGTCTAGTCTCTATTCTCTTGGCAGATTCAACTGCTGTCAATTACACGGTTTGATGCGTGATGTAAATCCCAAGGTGTGATAAAGTTAACAACTGTGTAATTAAAGGTGGGCCGCGAGCTTTTCAAAACATTTTGCCAACAAATTCGTGTGCGGCAAGATTTTTTTTTTTTTGGAATCTTTAGATTCCTAATGGTTAGGGCGCGATGGCAAAAACATTTTCCGCAGAACATGGTTTTCAGTTAAAGGCTGGTTTTCACTAGCGCATAAGCACAAGCATAAGCCAACATAAGCAGACTCAGTAACGTGTTATTCATTAGTTCCAATTGTTCGAACAAAACAGAACAATAGGCACTAATGATCAACGTGTTACTGAGTCTGCGTATGTTGGCTTGTGCTTATGCTTATGCGCTAGTGAAAATCAGCCCTTAAACGCTGGTTTCCACTAGCGCATAAGCATAAGCACAAGCCAACATACGCAGACTCAGTAACACGTTGATCATTAGTGCCTATTGTTCTGTTTTGTTCAAACAATTGGAACTAATGAATAACACGTTACTGAGTCTGCGTATGTTGGCTTGTGCTTATGCTTATGCGCTAGTGTGAACCAGCCTTAAAGCTTTGCCAAATAGCTAGCACGATGCGCGTGTCATTCGCTTGTTCGTTACGGTTTATTACTCGCGCTCTTTACAGAACTTTAATATGGCGGACGACTGAAGAGGCTCGAAGACCGAACTTTTTTATCAAACTACCGCGTTTTAACAGTGTTTAGATCGCTTTAAAGTTATTTTAAGTGCGTCGAATGTCTATAAAAAAAAGTGATGTCCTATTCTTCTCGCTCTTTACAGAGCGTTTTGTCAACAAATTCGTGTGCGGCAAGATTTTCATTTTGTCTCGTTAGATTCGCAATGGTCAGAGTACGATGGCAAAAACATTTTCCACAGAACATGGTTTTCAGTTAAAAGCTTTGCCAAATAGCGAGCGCGATGCGCGGGTCACTCGCTTGTTCGTTGTCTTTTGCTATGGGGATTTTAGATTTTTCAGATGTGTACTAAACCCTTTCACTCCCAGAGTCAATTATGGAGAAGTGTACTGTGGTCTGTCAATAAAATCCTATGGTGTGGCCATTCAAATGAAACCTCTTTGGCAGTACTTTTGCATGGTACCATTCGCTTTTCAATATTATACAAAATGAAATCTGGCATTTTTCTTGAATTATGATTTTTGGCACTCTTGGGAGTTAAGGGGTTAAAAAATAACTAGAGGAACTTGTGCCTGTAGTCATTTTTTAGGTTTCTGTCAATTCTTCCCAGCAGCATGCAACTTGTATTCATGACAGCCCCATTTCCTCCAGTGTTCGCTGTAGTTCACCCTCCTGTCAAACAAACAAAACCACATCTATTACAGTAAAGTTCTTAGTCACTATTTTTGGTCTAACATTCTGGGGCAGGGGGGAGAGAAGGGCAAACCACAGATTTTGCGCGGGAGCAACACAACCCAGCCTCTCCCCAGTCTCACTCTGGTTACTCACACTCAGTCAGGCCCTTTGTTCTAAAACCATGCAGGTTTGTAGGTTAACTCATGCAAAATTAAGACTGTCTTAACCTTCAAGTTCAAAGCACTTAAGAAGTTATTCTTGAACATATAGATTTTTGCAAAGTTAACTTTTAGTTTCTTGTAATGCCATATACTGTATTTTTTTAGTATAAGCTACAAAGAGCTTGAAGACAATCCTTACTCAAATATACAAATGAGTAAATAGCTTTACAACTACAGATTGCTTTTTAAGTACATTTAGATTATAATTAAGAAGTTTTCTTTGAGAAATATTATATATATTATTATATTAGAATCACATTAGAATACTTTCATCTCTGTCAGCAGCTGATTTCTTTCCTCACCTACCATTACAGCTTTTAAGTACCGAGCAGCATGAAATTTTTGCATGAGTTTAATTTCATGGATTAACGATTTTTTACATTTCACGGGGACATATGTTTTTGCATCTCAGGCAAGTTCCTGTTCGATAATTCCCGTATGTACCCCAAGATACCTGCTCGATTAATTCTACAACTACATGAACAGCAACCCTTCTAGTACAGCTGTATGGTGTCCCTTTGGACGACCCATTTCTACAAACTGAACAGTTTCCATGTACTGGAGCCATTGATTGTTTGTTTTTAAGCAGGAGATGGTCTCCTTGTCTACAACAACAACAACAAAAATCTTTATTAGTTAGTTACCAAGTTTACCACTTCACTATAAGTTGCAATTGTAAAGAAGAGTTTGCAATCAATTAAATTGAATTTCACTGATCTGAATATATGGAGTAAAGTTTTGTGGATTTTGTTTTCACTAGTGTGAAATTCATGAAGATTAGATCCCACAAAAATTTCATGCTACACAGTAGGTTTAATTTATAACTTATTTTTGCCATCAGATGAAAACACTCAATTTTAGGTTCGTGTTATAGTTAAAATAAAACAATATTAATAAAGACAAGATATAATACAGAAAATCTCCAAAGTAAAAGGCTGGTCTTCTTGGTCTGTAGAAGTGAAGATATTATGACAAGATGTCGAAGAAGAATTTCTAAGAGGAGACAGCTCAGGCCAAGCCCATTTCTTCCAGCGTGCGCTGGAGTTCCCCTTCCTGTAGAACAAAAGGAGATGAAGAGGTACAAACAATGATTTACAGATGAAAGAATTCAGGCAAGACCCATCTCCTCCAACGCGCTGCGTAGTTCAGCTTCCTGTAAAAAGTATGAAAGGAAGGCAGAGAGGAGGCTAAGAGAGGAATGGTTAGCAAGCATGCTCATCAGCAGTGGAGTTATGTTCAGTGATGTCAAGATGTAATTAACTTTTCCCTACTGTGAATAACAGAAATATATGATGACGATTAAGGAAAATTTGTATTTTGACGTAGCCCTGGATGTAAGTGCAAATTGCAGGCAGAGATGTCAAGATATAAATAAACTCTCCCTAGTGCAAATATAAGAAATGTATAGTGACCATTAGGGAGAATTTGTAATTCAACATAACCCAGTACAATGTATGTCAGTGCAAAGTGCATAAAATGACTGCTTCTGCCTATTTGTTTTGTAGAAATGTATGAAAAGTTACCAGAACAAATAATAGAGATAATAATAATAGAGATTATAATAATAGAGAGAATGCCACCAGTGAATGGTCTACATCTAACGTGTATGAGCTGCTTTACTAACTTTGAAGCCGGATTAAATCAAGCCTCAAATTTAAAGGAAAAAAATTAAAAAGACAATGAAGTTTCTTGCTTCATACTTCATGGAAAGTTGACAAACAAATTTGCAGTGAGCTTATTTTCAATGTATATGTTAAACCAGAGAATTTGGTAAATGGTTTACATGTGATTTACATCTTGCCCAACAAGGTGACTAAAAATGTTCAATGCAGTTTTCAATGCAGTTTCCCACCTGGGGTAAAGGAACTAAGCAAGCCCAGTGAATATGTATGTATGTGAGAGTGAAAAACAGATACAGAGAATAGGGGCAAAGATGCATAATACAGCAGCTGAACTATGAAATATGCATTTAGTGAATGATTATCAAGAAAGAAGTTAAGCAGTTTGTTATCAATGATATTTTATAAGTCAAAATTAATGAAGTTAATAAAATTATTATTAAAATAATTTAAAATAATTTTAATTTTTTAATAAAATTTAAAAATATATTATATAAAAAAAATTGCCATATTCAATGGAGTTTACAGTTTCAGTGACTGATTCTGCAACATTTATTTAGTAAACATTTATTAAAATAAATTAATTATTATTAGCAGTTATTAATAAAATGTCTGTTAATGGCCTTTAAGGTGGCTCCCAACAGTTTCCAGCACTTTCCACGATGTAGATTTTGATGGGTCATTGAAACCACTCTTTTCAGTTGATGCTACAATCATGATATCAAACAAATGTCCAATGATTGGTGAACATGTTGTTGTCATTTTTGTGACACAATATGTTACTATAGCAGCAGTGAAAGGTGGCTCTGAACCCCACCAACAGAATATTTTTAATGCCAAAAGTTGCATCTTATCCTACTGATCAAAATTTGAGAATAAAAAATGGGGTTCACCAAGTCATGTTTGAGTTATTAACACTTAAAGCTAAAATTAAGGGTGTTTTCAGCATGTTATACTGTTGCTATAGTAAAATATTGTGTCACAAAAATGATAACAATGTGTTCACCAATCATTGGGCATTCGTTTGATATCATGATTGTAGCATCAACTGACAAAGAGTGGTTATAATGACCCATCAAATTCTAAGTCTTGAAAAGTGCTGGAAACTGTTGGGAGCCACCTTAAATTTAAAATGGACCGGTAATACAGTCTGTTAATGTTTATTGTTTTGGTTATGCAGGAAAGAGGGGGAGGGGAGGAGGGCTTAATAAATTTCTTGCTCCAAACGGGAAAGGGGGGGTGGGTTATTTGAGAAGGGGGGGGGGGGGCTTAATAGAGGATTTACGGTGCATGAGAAAACAGACAACTTTTCATAACAGAGAAACAGGGAAAAGAACAAGGAGATAGGCACAGCAGTGACAGATCCGGACTCATTTTAAGGGGGTCCCGGGGAGGAAGAGGGGGAAAGGGGTGGGGGGTGGGGCATAGTGAAAATATTACAGACTGAAAAAAATTTCACCCCAGGGTGTGAGGTATTTTTCAGTATTAGCCGCAATGATGAAATTGGAAAATTCTTGAACCATTCTGGGTAGCAACATAACTAAATGGTTACGAAAAGAGTCAGTTAGGCCAGATAAAGTTGTCTCTCTTCTCAGCTGAGATGGATTTTATATCACGCACAGTCTACAATAAATGAGCAAATTTATTTTTCCCCGACATCAAATTTTTGCAGTTAAAGAAATTACAAAAAAAAACATTCAAATTTCCCACAACCTCCCTTCCAGAAATCGAGTCCCATAGTAGTGATAGACACATCCATTGTTGTACTTTTGATTTCAACCATTTTAGAGACTTCCCCTGTTTTTTATTGAGGTATCACTCTATCACTACTATGGGAAACAGTAAACAATACTTTCATAATGATTATAACAGGGGATCAATGAATGATTCTACATACCTCCTGTAGAAGATCTTGTGCCGAGAATGCCTTCAGAACATTTTTCTTGCTTGTTTCTTGTATCTCTCCTCCAAGTATTAGCTCGTCAAGCATAAAATAAGCTTTTTCAAAATTGAAAATGTCTAGCTCACAAACCTGTTAAAAAAACGAAACAATGCTATATATTCAAAATTACATTAATGTCAAAGTGAAAGTGTGTTTCATAAGTAGTTTTAACTGACAAAATGTTATGCAGGCAGAGTTGGTTGCTTGACAGCTTTTAAGACAACATTTGACATCATATCAGTAATAAGTTGATCCACAATAAGTTGATAGTTTATTAACACTTATGTCAAAAATGGAGGTTGATGTTCCCCAAATACTTTGTAATATTAAACAAATGAAATTGTTATAATTTGCATATTTCATTTATTTCCCGTGTCTGCCACCAATATCATGATTTTATCAAAAGCTTTAAAATAATCTGTAACTCTACAGATCAGCTTCTGTATTGTTATATTGTCTTACCTTTATTATTTTCAATTACATTACTTTTCCCTGCCTCGAATAGCGTTTTTGCTAATTTGCAGGGCAACTGTATTTAAGTTTATATGTCCAATTAAGATTTGTTTATTGTTGTTGAACCTGGGGGCTGGTGCCGCAGATCAAAACCAAGGTTGAAAGAACACCCCATAAGCCTGTCCTACCCACAACCCAGCCACAAGCCCTGCCTGCCAAACCCAGCCCCAGCCCTAGCACCCGTCACACTGAAACTAAACGTTCAGTGGAACACTACTAAGTTAATAACACTTAAAACTTTCGAAGATAAAAGTTAAAGCTTAAGGGAGAGGAGGGAAGGAAAAACACTAAACAACATGAGCTACAAAAAATGCCCTGTACACTGAGCAGAGTAAAATAAATTTTTGTATTACCACCACATGCGAAGGGGCACACATAAACCACACCAGAATACCACTGACCACGCAACCGCCTGAAGGCCCGGAAAACCGACCCACACAGTAACACAACACACGCAAACGCCAGAATGCTAAAGGACTGCCAGCACACCAAAAAATATGAATGCAAACACAATGCCAACCACTGAGCAAACTTGCACCTAGTCGTTAACTAAGTTAAATTACATTTACCCCGATTAAAATTTAAGTATAGAAAGAGACTTCAAGACTAATGATTTACAACTAACAAATAGTTCCACCAAGTTTCTGTTGTAAATATGAAGTAACTAGGCATACTACCATTCTTCCCAGGCATCAGTCCTAGCTCTATCACGGCATGCATGGATAGGATGCTAGTCCATTACAAGGTCATCCCCAGCATTATGTATAAATGGTAAACATACATTGTAAATACTTTGAGATAGAGAGAGACAATGTGAAGCAAAGGTTCTTTTCTTTATAAGCCCCAGGGTGTGGAATTTGACCAAAAATTCTTCTGAAAGTCAAAAACCCCACATATCCCCCCTCCCCCTCACGATTGGGTTATTCCAGAAAAAATCCACACACCCCCGACGGATGGCAAGATTTTTTGACCCCTCCCCCTGCTCGGATTTCCTTGGCCCACTAGATCCCCCCTCCCGCCTGGATTTCCAAGCCCGGAGACCCCCCCTCCTGCCCGGATTTCCAATAAATTTTTGGAAGCCCTAAATTTACAGATAATGAAAAAAATACATGTAGTCGCATTCAGGAGATCATGTTTTTATATTTTTCTAAACTGTGGTGATTAGTGCTATAAATTGGTGAAACATTTTTTAAATAAATATTGCGTGACACATCATAAAAAAAACCGTGATTTCAAGACAAAATCGAATGAAATGTTTCTATAAAACAATTTTGTTTTATGCAAATTTAGTATAAAATGTAATTTGATCGCGCACTGCGTTTCCAAAACATTTTTTCTTAAGGTCAAAACTTTTGAATGAAACTCATATTTCCTTGAATGAAAATGTCTTTCCCTTGAATAAAAGAGTTACATGTAAACACTTGTCAGAATTCAGTGATTTTCTGCTTCTGGAAGGCTTCGCGATTTATTTATCCTAATTGCAGAGCCGAGCGCTTGCGTCTGCGAAATGTTGTAAACATCACAAAATATTATTTAAATTCAGTAACCTATTTTATTACATCTAGTGCTTTCTAAAATTTCCGACTTTTCCTGTGTATATAGAATGCCATTCTTATCCGTAAGGATGATTCACATAATGTTTTCGCGAATCAAAAAAATCTTGGAAGCAAACAAATTCAGAAAGCGCTATTTAATTTAATTATATTTACTAGCGCGCCTTAATTATCGTGATTATTGGCTTCACGAAGAAAACATTCGAACAAGTTTGATCGCAATTTGCCTTTAAGTATTAAATTGGAAAGCTTCTTCCAATTATTTTATATTTCCTTCAAGGTTTAAGGCATCAACTAAACAGTACACTAGGAAGAACGGCATAAAAGTTTGGACATTTGCGAAAGCCGTATATTACTAAGCTTATATCAGATTACAGGGAACGTGCACGAAAGCAAGCTGAAACAATTCTACAAATAGAAAACATATACGTACTTGCAAAACGGTGCATCTATTTTTTTTGGTCAAAAATAGTTTGTCTTTTTTTTTCAAATCGGCTGATACTTTTTACCTTTCCCTGACAATTTCAATGTTGCTGGCAAAAACTCGGACAAGAGCTTTGTTGCAAGGTACCGAAGCACGCTTCCGGTTACGTTAACCACTGACTTTCTCCATATTAGAGTTGTATTTTCTACCTTTCATCCGGTTTATTCTCTATGAATAATGTGGAACCGACGAAGTTAAACCTGAACTAATTGTTTTGAACACAAAGTGTCCTCTTCAAAATCGACCCATGAGGAAGGATTTTTAGGTCCAGACCCCCCTCCCGCCTGGATTTCCAGAGCCCTCAACCCCCCCTCCTGCGAGAATTTCCAGCATGCCATCCGTCGGGGGGGTGTGGATTTTTTCTGGAATAACCCATTAACATTGATAGGTGCATAAATAAAAGTTTTGAAAGAGAGATTTTACTTACACTCCCAAAATACTTGTCAAGAAGCTCAACATATCTGTGAATTATTTCCAGTGTGAGGAGTTCATTGTCATCTTTTTCTATTGCCACACAGAAATACAAACTTGCATATCTGAGAAATAAAAAATTAATATCAAAATCAATGCCATAAAATGTTTCATTTCATGGGTAGTCAAACCAATGATAAAAGTTTAAATTTATTGCATCCCACATCTGTATAATTTCTGAATAAAATGGCAGAACTCTTTCCATACTATTTTATTTATTTTCTCTTTCCAGCAGTGTTCATGGACTTTTGCTTGCAATCTTGTTTGTTTGGCAAGGCTCCAATGGATTTTACCCCTAAGATGTACCAATTCTAA
This sequence comes from Cladopsammia gracilis, assembly GCA_022457155.1. Lineage (NCBI taxonomy): Eukaryota > Metazoa > Cnidaria > Anthozoa > Scleractinia > Dendrophylliidae > Cladopsammia > Cladopsammia gracilis. The sequence goes on from JAJGOT010000227.1 coordinate 1,054,322, forward strand.
AACAACACATATATTTTGTCATATTTTTTTCGCTCAATTCTAACGGTGGTCAGTTTAGATTTTAGTACCCTAAGTGATGCATGACTTTTGTACTAATCTACAAATTTTGACCTCTAAAAGGTACAGCGAGCATGACCCCCAACAATGTTATATGGGAGTCCCCCTCAGGAGGCAGTTTCCCCTTCAAGTTTTTCTCTGAGTTATTTGCAGAATATCCCGCCACTGATTTGCATCTCGTTGAATAACAAAAGTGCCTATTGTGTTATGCCTCATTCTACAAAGCATTTTGACACATTTTTTTTATTTTATTTTTTTTTTACATTCATTAAGTCGGCAAAATCCATAAGATATCACGCCAACTATAAATAAAATAAAATATAAGAAAAATCAAATTAAATAAAAATAACTAAAAATCTGATATATCTAAAAATCTAAATAGTCAAATTAAGGTAGGCGAGTTTTAAAAGCGTCAAAAGATTTACTTAAAACGGTTTTGGCAGAGAGATTGTTCCAATCGATGATTGTTCTTGGGAAAAAAGAAAACTTTAAAATGTTCTTATCTGCCCTGGGAACACAAAATTTGAGATTATGACTTCCCCTCGTTCTTCTCCTACTCCTAGGAATTAAGAGTGACTTTCCCTAAATACCAACTATAGCGTGCAAGATAGAAAAATCGAAATCGCCCAAACTTTGCCACAATAAAGACCTTAGAAAACTATTTTTGAAAATATAGGTTTCAGCTGTTTTAGATTTATATATTCCAAGCAGGACAATATTTTAATATTTACCCTTGCCAGAGGCTTCAGACAGGCGAAAAATGCCCTTTTTAGTTGGCCTTGTGTGCAAAATTTAAGGTTACATTGTACCTTCAGATCGAAAATTTATTGAAAAATTTTTTTTGGCGTTAAAAATAGTTTACAGAATGAACTTTCATCCAAAAAAAAAATTATCGAAAAATAGGGAAAATTGACGGAGAAATGACGGTATAACTTTTGTGGGCGGAGTTTGTTTATTAAGCAATATGTTTTTTTAAGCGCCGTTTTCTCAAAGTTAATTTTTCGCTTGTTGGGGACACTTTAAAGAGCTACAACTCAAAGGGAATTTGTTCGATTTTCCTTAAATTTGGACAGAAGCTAGGCTAACATATAATCAACAAAAACGTGTCGGCGAATTTCTTAATTCCGAAAACTTTTTCGTCAAGAGCCATTTCCGTGCGATCATTCCAATTTTTTTTCTCCCCTTTTCGAAAATATTCTGTAACTTTTCACTGCAATTGGATATGGGAAATCGCCGACACGTTTTTTTAGCGCTTCGTGTCCGGAAACCCGAGAATAAATCAAATTAGCAAAATATAATAATCGCTTTGAGTTGTAGCGTTTTAAAGCTGATTCGGACGTTCGAATTTAGACGTCGTAAAAAATTTGTAACCAAACGGTTTCCATATTTAGATAGCCAGCTCTATAAGCTTTAATTTGATATCTGGGTTTAGGTGTATTGAGTGTAATCTTAAGATGCTAGAGCTGTTATACTGGAGACACTCCCGAAGGTACACTGTAACCTTAAAAGAGGCTGGATCACTATTTCACTACATAGAATTCAGCGATCCTTTCTTTACCTTTTGCCGTTATTAGAATGTAATAATATTTCAACTACAATTTTTGAGCATTTTTTAAGTTACCGTTAGAAATGGTGTTTTTAAAAGTGTCAAAATTGGCTAACTTTAGAAACAAAAATCGCTATCTGGTACATGGATTTCGAACTCAAGTTAACATTCTAATTAAACAGCAACTCTAGTTCTATTGAAATATGAAATAAAATTTTGGGGCAATTAAAACTGCAAAGTTTGACAGCCAAAAACATTCACGCTACTTGATCGAAATTGGAGAATGACAGTCGTATCGCCCGCCGATAAAATTGAATTGCCCTAGTGTTTTTGTATATTTTCTTCAAGGAGACCTTTCTTGTACCACTTTATGGCCATATTTAGCTTCTCCTGGTAAAATGCATCCTCTGTGGCTTCGAAAAAGTTCTATTCCTTTAGTCGTTTCTCGTGCAAATTAAGACAAATCGCTATACTTTGTTTACAACCAAGAATTATCGCCGATAAACCCTTGTGAATCTCTTCATCTTCACTACTTTCTTAGGGCATCTTCTTATATGATAACATAAGACATAAAAATAAAACAAAACGAAAGTAAAGCGGGACTCACCTTTGATTTCTTTGGGTCGAGAACGATACAAGAACGTCGAGAAAACAAAGTCCGTTCATCGCCGTGCCGAGCGTGACAGAGCTGGTGACCTGGGACAAAGTAAAACTTGTCACAGTGCCTGTCATGCTCGGCACGGCGATGAACGGACTTTGTTTTCTCGAGGCCAACTAAAAAGGGCATTTTTCGCCTGTCTGAGGCCTCTGGCAAGGGTAAATATTAAAATATTGTCCTGCTTGGAATATATAAATCCAAAACAGCTGAAACCTATATTTTCTAAAATAGTTTTCTAAGGTCTTTATTGTGGCAAAGTTTGGGCGATTTCGATTTTTCTATCTTGCACGCCATAGTTGGTATTTAGGGAAAGTCACTCTTAAGTATTGATCCTAATTACCGTCTAAGTGACCATGGCACATTTTGTACATAGTAGTAAGCCTTGATCTCCTTCTTATTGTTTCAAGTGTGTCCCATTTTTCACGTGTACATGTAAATGGAGTTGTCAGGAGTTGGGGGTATTCTGCAATCACTCCAATGTTAAATGTTATGGCAATCCCTTGAAATCTTGGTTGACTTTTAATCAAAATAAATAATTGGTTTATTGGACTTTAAACAAGCTGCGTCCATTATACCCAGTATTATATAAGGGACATTCCACTTTTTAGCCGCACCCCCCTATGGAAGGACATGTTTTGCAAAGGAGGGTTCGGATTTTTTCTTCAAAGAAGCCGACAAAATTTGGAGCCTTCGGATTTTTTTTTCAAAGGTGCCGACAAAAAATCAACCCTTCGGATTTCATTTTTCAAAGGGCGCCAACAATAAATTGGGGGTTCGGATTCCTGCCATCTTTAGGGCGGTTGCGGATAAAAAATGGAATGTCCCCATGCCTGCTGTTTTTATAATAACAAGACGCTGTGGGAGCGTATACTTGGGCGTCGTTGTATTAGGCATATTGGAGAATAATTATCTTGGGAATCTGCATGCACGTTATTTCACGGTTTGATGATAGGGAGTATTCGGATAGTGTGAGCAGTCTAACAAAGAAGCGCGTTAACTGTCTAAAACAAGAAGACACAGTACACTTAGCGTGCTAGATTGCACGCAAATTATTAAAGTAGCGTGTCCACTGTGTCAAAAGACGAGTACATACTGAAAAATACAAATCGATGCCTACTTTGTACTTACCGTTGAAAAAAAAAGGCCGTATGTCAGAGTTTCCCGATGGTTGTTATTGGTTTTAGCTAAATCTTGTAACTAGCTGGTCTGTGTTTCCGACACTTTTGAAGTGAATGCAAATGTAGCCGCAAAGTGGCTTTTCGAAGCCATGATGTAATTGCCTGGTCCGGCCCGAGGTCAAAACAACTTTTCCAATTGAAAGTTTTGCTGGAAGTATTCCCGCCGTTATTGTAATAAAGTTTGAATGAAACATAAATTTAATCAAAGTTAACGACAGAAGTGATAATTTAGGAGGAGAGAACCAAATTTAGCCCTTTGAAATATATTTTTTCAGTTGAGGTAAAAATGTTTCAATTTGCATAATGTGAAAGTAATTTGAAACCTTTCCAGTAACGCATAACGCAGCTGTTTCATAAAACATCTCGCAATCAGACACACGAAAATATATCCAGTTTTTATTCCTCTGTATCCGAAACACAGAAAAGAAAATTAAATGAAAAAGTGATCGCTTTAAGGTTATTTTCGCCCGAGAAACAAACTAGCTAGCGGAAGCAAAACTCGCAAGAAACGTCTCGCAAGACACCGCGTGCATTGTTTACATCTTCTCTCGGCGGTGAATTTTTGCACCCAAAGTTTCAGTTGGCTGTTCTGTTCCTTCAACTTCACGAAATCAAAATTAATGAAAAGCAAACAACCGAAAGAAGTGAAATTAATTGGGATTCCTACCACGCTTATATTTCTTCCTTCGCTGTCCACTGTTCAGTTCTTATTAAATAAGCGCTATGTATGTATTCGTCTAAATTATCTTCTTCATGTTCGTTTAAACATGTTTTAGCGGGTTTCCGTCATGAAGGTATCGTAGAATTAAATCGCGAGTGCCAAATACTTTCGCAGTGTCTTCTTGAGTAATTTCCTTACGCATATTGAATATGAAACTGTTAGATGCAACAGAGAAAACACAACTCGCACTTTGTGACGTTCGCCTTGCATCAACAAACAGGTGTACTCCACTGCGGTCAAACGAGAGAAATTTGCAAACGTTAATCAAAGTACTTCAAAGTTAAGGTTGTCATTTTTACTGTTTATTAAAAGTTTCATATATTAACAATACACTGTCAACTCACTAAACGTTTTGAAAGTTTACTAAAAAAGTTCTAAGCGTTTGAAAACTATGAACCGCAGAACTGTCGGCGCCATTTGCCAACACAATTTTGCTCAGGCACGAAGCGTTTTGATCAGTTTTCAACGATCGAAAAAAGCTCGTTATTTTGAGCCGGAAAGATGAAAAGATAGTTACATAAACTAATTATTTTATACATCCTTGCCCACGTTTCCACTTAATACTAAATGAATCCCACCAAATAAAACGAAAAACGCCTCGGACGTGTGATCGCGGTGAAGGTTTGAACAATCCCGCCATCCCCAGAGTTGCGCAATACTGCACATTTGTGGACGACCAAACTGCATTTTAATACTTGGTCGCTACGCCCAAGTAAAAAGCTGAATATAAGCTTAAACGGTGACCGCTTAGAGCAGTTTTCAATTGAGTGTCGAAAGTAACTACACAATTGCTTTGGTTTTGCATTGCTACGCTTTGTGATTGGCTAAAAAATCTCGCGCCATTTTCTCGACCAATCAGAAGTAAAACCAAAACCAATCGTGACTTGCTCGCACGCGTTTTCCCGCGCTTGGCGCCGCCGACATGTATTTGCTTCGAGCTCTGATTGGTTCATTGGATAGTTTACAACTGCTGTGATTGGTCAGAGTAATTACTTTGGTTTTGGTTTTACGACACTCAATTGAAAACTGCTCTAAACACCTCATGATCACTTCCTTTTTTTATATTTTTATTCAGCTACGCAAAAGCAAAGAATGGGATGATTTTATATTTACTTACCTTTTATACACAACTTTTAAGTCCTTGTACTCCAGAAAGCTACACATCTTTGGTTTTCAAGCAAGAACCGTGGTAATAAGATCGCGAGTTATTTTCTTCTTTTCTTTCTGGCTCGAAGCAGTGTACCATTTTTGCAATCTAAGTTTGCCTTGACGGCTAAACAGCAGCATAAACTGAAACTAAAATAAAACAAAAACATTATTCCGTCGTGTTAAGCGTTGTATCGAAACCAAAAGAGACAAGATTTCGCGAATTCTTCGAAGGGAAATATAGTCAAAGCTCACCATTTTGATTTTCAAGGGCTAATGCGGGCTCGCTAAAAACCAGCAGTTGTTACCAAACACGCAGGAGTAACTCATGCCCAGAGCTTCTCGGTTTTCTGTCACGCACGACACGTCACGCAACTGCAATGAAGAATTTATTGTTTTTATCGCGGTTGCCCCATGGCCATGAAAATGATGGTTGAATCTTTACTACATTCCTACAATTTTTAATATTTAAACACAAACAAAATGCTTTTTTTGTCTATGTCCTCTCGATGGTGGTGATGGACGGAAGAGATGCATCACCCCATCTAGATTAGGGGAGAAGGGAACTGGGGAGAGAGGAAAATAAAGACCCCCATTTGTTCATTTCTGCAGACACTGGTGGCCACAGAATTCTGATTGGCTAATTCGTGTTGGGTGGTAAACATAGTATTAATTCCCATGTGAAGTCATCCATGCATAAAAGCGCATGCCAGTTTCTGATTGGTGAACGTATTGACAGTTGACGTAATTCGATTATAGGGAATCGGTGGACGTAATGCAAATAGCCCGGTTCCGGTTCTGATACCAGGCATTCCTTCCCTTCTCCCCTCTCCTTTTTCGCACCCCCTCCCCCTCCCTGTTTACGCTAGACTGTGAGCAGTCTCTCTTTTTTCGCAAAAGTCAGTGGGCACTAACGCATAAAATAGCGTCTCCTTTTTCGCAAAAGATGTCTTGGGTAGACTTTAGAATACACGGCTGGGTATTATGCATCTGTGGGGGAGGGACTTTGAGTCCAATATGAGAGTAAAACGTTTATTTTAATAAGTGCTTGAAGTGTTTAGATGGATAGATGGTTTATCATAAATTATTGTTCTGATGAAATGGTGCTTATTATTTTGGGTGTTAATTTCAAAACTGGTAAGAATATGATCCAATACTGTGACTGATGATTTTATTGACCAAGGACAGTTTTAACCCTTTTAACTACCAAGAGTAGAAAAATCCCAAATTTCATTTTGTAAAATATTGAAAAACAAATAGTACCAAAATGCATAAGTATTGCAGAAGAGGTTTTATTTGAATGGTCACACCATAGGTTTCATCCACAAACTCAAAAGTAAAAACTACACTACATAATGTCTCCATAATTGGCTCTGGGGGTGAAAGGTTAACAAGTCAGAATTCAAACTTATTTATTGATACTAATGGTGTTCTTGGAGTTCTGTTCTGAACACTCCAAGTGATACCAATATCAATAACTTACACATCTAAAGAGGCAGCAACTTTGGAAGGCAACATTGTTTTATTACTAGGATTGTCATCTATTTTATTAATATATTGCTGTCTTCAAAGTCTAACAAAACAGAAATTTTGTTGTATGCTATGTTTTTACATCAGGTTGATGTCTGAAGGTACCACTACAAATCTTACATACAGTACTTTGGATGCAGGAATGTAACGCTACCGTACCTCTACCAATCACAACCACAGCTAAGATCTGCATAGAAATGCACCACCACTACATCATTTTTGTGGCAGATTCTCAGATGGGATCCCATACGTACACAGTAACAGCACTATGAAACAGTGTCTTTGTTTACATTCTTTTGTGTTCGCAACAATGTTCAGTATGCTTCAGTTCAGGTTCAGGCCCTGGTTGTTCAAACAAACGACTTTCTCACATGTGAAAAAAGCGTTTTGTCCAATCACAAATGTATAAAATAAACAAATTACATCATGGGCAGTGCTTTGTATGGCATTTACGCACTTGTTGGTTTGTATCAGAAATCTCCCTCGTTCGCTGTGCTCACCCATTCGATTTCTGATACATAACCAACTCGTGTGTAAATACCGTACGTCCGCAGCTGCCCATGAAGTAATCTATATAAATTATCCACTTTTTGAACAACTGGGGCCAGGAATGGCACAGAGTGTGAGTGAATACGAGATTTCTCGGATTTCACATACTTTCTTTCTTGACAATAAATAATAGCAAATTAAAAGATATATTCTTGTTTCATATCTTCCTCGTCTTTTACCACAATCTAAAAAATGGTGTTATGAGGCTTTAATAACAGAAAAGCTTAAGGAAACATTCCCAAATAAAGGAACAGTGTTTCACACCATCAGTACATGAATTATCTATTAAATGGAATTTTTTTAGGTTTTTAAAAACTTTCAGGACATTTTGGAAAAGTTTATGGCAGGAGCAAAACCTTTTGTCTTTCTTCTGTTATCTGAGTGTTTTGCGGATGAAATGCGCTGAATTCTATCCCCATCATGAGAACGATGCGAAAGTACTCTCGAAATGTCGGCGATATTTTGTCGAATATTCACGAGAACAAAGAACGAAGAAGTCAAATCAAACTACAGAGAAGGTAAGCCTTAAAACTGCTGTTTAAATGTTTTGTTCAAACGACTTTTGTAAAGTATTAAACTCTGTGGACCGAACGAATAATTTGAACGATTTTCCTAATGCTTTCAACCCGTCAGCGGCCTGGAAAAAAGTTTTGTACGCTTTTTTTATAAACGCTTCAAACGGCATGGATGAAAATTCGAACGGTTTTTCCAACGCTTCTAATGCTTTCCTAAACCATTTTAACGCAGTTTCCGAACTGCGATCAAACGCTTTTAGGCCGTTTAACAGATAACTGTTTAGTGTTCGTTTTCCCGTGGACGGTCACATTTATCATGTTTTATTAATATATGACTAGCTGTTCTCGCTCAATTCTCGTTTGTTTGTCTTGCTCGTGTCAGCCGAATTATTACTATGACTTGTCACTTTCGATTCTCGCCGATAACCATATTTTTTACGGACTGAATCTGGCTGGTCACTCGCCGAGAATTTTCGTACGGCTTGCCTTCGGACGAGTTAAATATAACGTTTCCGAAACACGTGCCTAAATGGGCGTAAACTGTGCCTAAGCTGTGCCTAAGCATTCTGTAAAACGTGCCGAACCTGTGCCTAGTCTGTGCATTTTAATGTTTTTTTTCTTGTGTGCTTTTGCGTGAAATCCGTGCCTTTCACATAACGTGAATTGGTGCATAAGCACGGTGTTACGCTCGTGTACACAAGTAGCGTGCGCCAGGCCCAATACTGTAGGGTTCTGGCTGCATTAATATTGGGCCAATGATCTAAGGCTCTGACTACATTAATATTCGGCCAATGATGTACGGCTCTGGCTACCTGAATATTGGGCCAATGAAGCTGGACTCTGGCTACATTAATATTGGGCCAATGAAGTTGCGCTTTGGCTATATTAATATTGGGCCAATGATGTTGGGCTCTGGCTGCATTAATATTGGGCCAATGATGTAGGGCTCTGGCTACATTAATATTGGGCCAATGAAGTTGCGCTTTGGCTATATTAATATTGGGCCAATGATGTAGGGCTCTGGCTACATTAATATTGGGCCAATGAAGTTGCGCTTTGGCTATATTAATATTGGGCCAATGATGTTGGGCTCTGGCTATATTAATATTGGGCCAGTGATGTAGGGCTCTGGCTACATTAATATTGGGCCAATGAAGTTGCGCTTTGGCTATATTGATATTGGGCCAATGATGTAGGGCTCTGGCTGCATTAATATTGGGCCAATGATGTAGGGCCCTGGCTGCATTAATATTGGGCCACTGAAGTTGCGCTTTGGCTATATTAATATTGGGCCAATGATGTAGGGCTCTCGCTGCATTAATATTGGGCCAATGAAGTTGGGCTCTGGCTATATTAATATTGGGCCAATGATATAGGGCTCTGGCTACATTAATATTGGGGCAATGAAGCTTGGCTCTGCTTCATTAACATTGGGCCAATGTAGTTGGGCTCTGGCTACATTAACATTGGGCCAATGAAGTAGGGCTTTCGCTAAATTAATATTTGGGCAATGAAGCTGGGCTCTGCTACATTAATATTGGGCCAATGAAGTTGGGCTCTACTACATTAATATTGGGCCAATGTAGTTGGGCTCTGGCTACATTAACATTGGGCCAATGAAGTAGGGCTTTCGCTAAATTAATATTTGGGCAATGAAGCTGGGCTCTGCTACATTAATATTGGGCCAATGAAGTTGGGCTCTGGCGACATTAATATTGGTTCACTTAACCCAATTAACCCGATTTCCCTTTTGAATTGGTTCATCTTCATCTAATAACAGCAAGTACAAGAACCTCAATGATCCGTTTTCAGGCCGCCATTTTTGTTTGAAATATTCAAAAGTGGCGCCAAAACAACGGCGCGAAAGAGACAAACACATCAAGTTGCAAAACACAATTGCAGCGTGTAACATCCCTCTCACGCAACTGCAATTGTCCGTGCAACTTGTTTCGCAACGAGACAAGTTGCAGAAAAAATTGCATCGTGTAACAGCGCCTTAAAAGTAACCAATAAGCTGTTTACTTATTACGCAGAGTTATCATGTCAAACACAATTTTATCAATCGCTGGAAGTAGTCATGGAAACTACCGGAAAATATGGATTACGAAATCCTTTAGCTTGCGACCGCTGACCAATGTTTTTGTTGAGGTCAATCGCGTCAATGTACTATTTAGTACTATATTTATATTTAACACAAATTCATGCTTATTTTCAAACAATTCACTTTCATTTTTGGGAAAAATATACAAAAAAGTATAAGTATTGACACTATTTGATGTATAATATCGCAGCACTTCACTGGCTCTCAGCTATTTCTAGTCTAGTCTCTATTCTCTTGGCAGATTCAACTGCTGTCAATTACACGGTTTGATGCGTGATGTAAATCCCAAGGTGTGATAAAGTTAACAACCGTGTAATTAAAGGTGGGCCGCGAGCTTTTCAAAACATTTTGCCAACAAATTCGTGTGCGGCAAGATTTTTTTTTTTTGGAATCTTTAGATTCCTAATGGTTAGGGCGCGATGGCAAAAACATTTTCCGCAGAACATGGTTTTCAGTTAAAGGCTGGTTTTCACTAGCGCATAAGCACAAGCATAAGCCAACATAAGCAGACTCAGTAACGTGTTATTCATTAGTTCCAATTGTTCGAACAAAACAGAACAATAGGCACTAATGATCAACGTGTTACTGAGTCTGCGTATGTTGGCTTGTGCTTATGCTTATGCGCTAGTGGAAACCAGCCTTAAAGCTTTGCCAAATAGCTAGCACGATGCGCGTGTCATTCGGTTGTTCGTTACGGTTTATTACTCGCGCTCTTTACAGCACTTTAATATGGCGGACGACTGAAGAGGCTCGAAGACCGAACTTTTTTTATCAAACTACCGCGTTTTAACAGTGTTTAGATCGCTTTAAAGTTATTTTAAGTGCGTCGAATGTCTATAAAAGAAGTGATGTCCTATTCTTCTCGCTCTTTACAGAGCGTTTTGTCAACAAATTCGTGTGCGGCAAGATTTTCATTTTGTCTCGTTAGATTCGCAATGGTCAGAGTACGATGGCAAAAACATTTTCCACAGAACATGGTTTTCAGTTAAAAGCTTTGCCAAATAGCGAGCGCGATGCGCGGGTCACTCGCTTGTTCGTTGTCTTTTGCTATGGGGACTTTAGATTTTTCAGATGTGTACTAAACCCTTTCACTCAATTATGGAGAAGTGTACTGTGGTCTGTCAATAAAATCCTATGGTGTGGCCATTCAAATGAAACCTCTTTGGCAGTACTTTAGCATGGTACCATTCGCTTTTCAATATTATACAAAATGAAATCTGGCATTTTTCTTGAATTATGATTTTTGGCACTCTTGGGAGTTAAGGGGTTAAAAAATAACTAGAGGAACTTGTGCCTGTAGTCATTTCTTAAGCTTCTGTCAATTCTTCCCAGCAGCATGCAACTTGTATTCATGACAGCCCCATTTCCTCCAGTGTTCACTGTAGTTCACCCTCCTGTCAAACAAACAAAACCACATCTATTACAGTAAAGTTCTTAGTCACTATTTTTGGTCTAACATTCTGGGGCAGGGGGGAGAGAAGGGCAAACCACAGATTTTGTGCGGGAGCAACACAACCCAGCCTCTCCCCAGTCTCACTCTGGTTACTCACACTCAGTCAGGCCCTTTGTTCTAAAACCATGCAGGTTTGTAGGTTAACTCATGCAAAATTAACACTGTCTTAACCTTCAAGTTCAAAGCACTTAAGAAGTTATTCTTGAACATATAGATTTTTGCAAAGTTAACTTTTAGTTTCTTGTAATACCATATACTGTATATTTTTTTAGTATAAGCTACAAAAAGCTTGAAGACAATCCTTACTCAAATATACAAATGAGTAAATAGCTTTACAACTACAGATTGCTTTTTAAGTACATTTAGATTATAATTATGAAGTTTTCTTCGAGAAATATTATATATATTATTATATTAGAATTACATTAGAATACTTTCATCTCTGTCGGCAGCTGAGTTTTTTTATCTACCATTACAGCTTCTAAGTACTGAACGGCATGAAATTTTTGCACGAGTTTAATTTCATGGATTGCCGATTTTTTACATTTCACGGGGACATATTTTTTTTGCATCTCAGGCAAGTTCCTTTTCGATAATTCCCGTATGTACCCAAGATGCCTGCTCGATTAATTCTACAACTACATGAACAGCAACCCTTCTAGTACAGCTGTATGGTGTCCCTTTGGACGACCCATTTCTACAAACTGAACAGTTTCCATGTACTGGAGCCATGGATTGTTTGTTTTTAAGCAGGAGATGGTCTCCTTGTCTACAACAACAACAAAAATCTTTATTAGTTAGTTACCAAGTTTACCACTTCACTATAAGTTGCAGTTGTAAAGAAGAGTTTGCAATCAATTAAATTGAATTTCATTGATCTGAATATATGGAGTAAAGTTTTGTGGATTTTTTTTCACTAGTGGGAAATTCACGAAGATTAGATCCCACAAAAATTTCATGCCACACAGTAGGTTTAATTTATAACATTTTTTTGCCATCAGATGAAAACACTCAATTTTAGGTTCGTGTTATAGTTAAAATAAAACAATATTAATAAAGACAAGATATAATACAGAAAATCTCCAAAGTAAAAGGCTGGTCTTCTTGGTCTGTAGAAGTGAAGATATTATGACAAGATGTTGAAGAAGAATTTCTAAGAGGAGACAGCTCAGGCCAAGCCCATTTCTTCCAGCGTTCACTGGAGTTCCCCTTCCTGTAGAACAAAAGGAGATGAAGAGGTACAAACAATGATTTACAGATGAAAGAATTCAGGCAAGACCCATCTCCTCCAACGCGCTGCGTAGTTCAGCTTCCTGTGAAAAGTATGAAAGGAAGGCAGAGAGGAGGCTAAGAGAGGAACGGTTAGCAAGCATGCTCATCAGCAGTGGAGTTATGTTCAGTGATGTCAAGATGTAATTAACTTTTCCCTACTGTGAATAACAGAAATATATGATGACAATTAAGGAAAGTTTGTATTTTGACGTAGCCCTGGATGTAAGTGCAAATTGCAGGCAGAGATGTCAAGATGTAAATAAACTCTCCCTAGTGCAAATATAAGAAATGTATAGTGACCATTAGGGAGAATTTGTAATTCAACATAACCCAGTACAATGTATGTCAGTGCAAAGTGCATAAAATGACTGCTTCTGCCCATTTGTTTTGTAGAAATGTATGAAAAGTTACCAGAACAAATAATTTGTTTTTTGACATCAGGATATACAACAGAATGTAGAGAGAATGCTACTTGTGAATGGTCTACATCTAACATGTATGAGCTGCATCACTAACTTTGAAGCCTGATTAAATCAAGCCTCAAATTTTAAGGAAAAAAATTAAAAAAGAAAATGAAGTTTCTTGCTTCATACTTCATGGAAAGTTGACAAACAAATTTGCAGTGAGCTTATTTTCAATGTATATGTTAAACAAGAGAATTTGGTAAATGGTTTACATGTGATTTACATCTTTGACCATGTCCATCAAGGTAAATAATGTTCAATGCAGTTTTCAATGAAGTTTCCCACCTGGGGTAAAGGAACTAAGCAAGCCCAGTGAATATGTATGTATGTGAGAGTGAAAAACATAGATACAGAGAATAGAGGCAAAGATGCATAATACAGCAGCTGAACTATGAAATATGCATGTAGTGAATGATTATCAAGAAAGAAGTTAAGCAGTTTGTTATCAATGATATTTTATAAATCAAAATTAATGAAGTTAATAAAATTATTATTAAAATAATTTTAAATAATTTTAATTTTTTAATAAAATTTAAAAATATATATAAAAAATTTGCCATATTCAATGGAGTTTACAATTTCAGTGATTGATTCTGCAACATTTATTTAGTGAACATTTATTAAAATAAATTAATTAGTATTAGCAGTTATTAATAAAATGTCTGTTAATGGCCTTTAAGGTGGCTCCCAACAGTTTCCAGCACTTTCCACGATGTAGATTTTGATGGGTCATTAAAACCACTCTTTTCAGTTGATGCTACAATCATGATATCAAACGAATGTCCAATGATTGGTGAACATGTTGTTGTCATTTTTGTGACACAATATGTTACTGTCAAATGAAGAATAATCCTCGCAGTTGTGAACGCAATTTTAGCAATTGGGAAAAGAAGCCTGAAAAAAATTCAGGACTTCAACGGGGTTCGAACCCATGACCTCACGATACCGCTGCGATGCTCTACCAGCTGAGCTATGAAGCCACTGACGTTGGGAGCAGGTCAATTGTAGGTTCATATGTTCCCGTGAAAGGAGTGAGTGTGAGATGATATATATGAAATAAATCATATATGAACTGCGGAAATGAAATCGAATGACGAATGATCCTCGCAGTTGTGAACGCAATTTTAGCAATTGCGAAAAGAAGCCTGAAAAAAAATTCAGGACTTCAATGGGGTTCGAACCCGTGACCTCGCGATTCCGGTGTGATGCTCTACCAGTGATATATCAAAATATCAACATACTGTTGCTATAGTAAAATATTGTGTCACAAAAATGATAACAACGTGTTAACCAATCATTGGGCATTCGTTTGATATCATGATTGTAGCATCAACTGATAAAGAGTGGTTATAATGACCCATCAAATTGTAAGTCTTGAAAAGTGCTGGAAACTGTTGGGAGCCGCCTTAAATTAAATTGAAAATGGACCGGTAATACAGTCTGTTAATGTTTATTGTTTTGGTTATGAAGGAAAGAGGTGGGGGGGAGGAGGGCTTAATAAATTTCTTGCTCCAAACGGGGGGGGGGGGGGGGGGTATTTGAGAGGGGGGGTTAATAGAGGATTTACGGTACATGAGAGAACAGACAACTTTTAATAACAGAGAAAGAGGGAAAAGAACAAGGAGATAGGCACAGCAGTGACAGGTCCAGACTCATTTTAAGGGGGTCCCCAGGGAGGAAGAGGGGGAAGGGGTGGGGGGAGGAAGGGGTGGGGGGAGGAAGGGGTGGGGGGTGGGGCATAGTGAAAATATTACAGACTGAAAAAAATCCGTCCCGGGGTGTGAGGTATTTTTCAGTATTAGCCACAATGATGAATTGGAAAATTCTTGAACTATTTTGGGTAGCAACATAACTAAATGGTTACAGAGAAAGTCAATGAGGCCAGATGAAGTTGTCTCTTTTCTCTGCTGAGATGGATTTTATATCACGCACAGTCCACAATAAATAAGCAAATTTATTTTTCCCGACATCAAATTTTTGCAGTTAAAGAAATTACAAAAAACATTCAAATTTCCCACAACCTCCCTTCCAGAAATCGAGTCCCACAGTAGTGACAGACACATCTGTTGTTGTACTTTTGATTTCAACCATTTTAGAGACTTCCCCTGTTGTTTATTGAGGTACAAATACCGGTAGATAGTAAACAATACTTTCATAATAATTATGACAGGAGATCAATGAATGATTCTACATACCTCCTGTAGAAGATCTTGTGCTGAGATCGCCTTCAGAACATTTTTCTTGCTTGTTTCTTGTATCTCTCCTCCAAGTATTAGCTCGTCAAGCATAAAATAAGCTTTTTCAAAATTGAAAATGATGTCTAGCTCACAAACCTGTTAAGAAACGAAACAATGCTATATATTCAAAATTATGTTAATGTCAAAGTAAAAGTGTGTTTCATAAGTAGTTTTAACTGACAAAATGTTATGCAGGCAGAGTTGGTTGCCTGACAGCTTTTAAGACAACATTTGACATCATATCAGTAATAAGTTGATCAGCATTAAGTTGATAATTTATTAACGCTTATGTCGAAAATGAAGGTTTATGTTCCACAAATACTTTTTAATATTAAACAAATGAAATTGTTATAATTTGCATATTTCATTTATTTCCCGTATCTGCCACCAATATCATGATTTTATCAAAAGCTTTAAAATAATCTGTAACTCTACAGATCAGCTTCTGTATTTATATTGTCTTACCTTTATTATTTTCAATTACATAACTTTTCCCTGCCTCGAATAGCGTTTTTGCTAATTTGCAGGGCAACTGTATTTAAGTTTATATGTCCAATAAAGTTTTGTTTATTGTTGTTGAACCTGGGGGCTGGTGCCACAGATCAAAACCAAAGAACACCCCATAAGCCTGTCCTACCCACAACCCAGCCACAAGCCCTGCCTGCCAAACCCAGCCCCAGCCCTAGCACACGTCACACTGAAACTAAACGTTCAGTGGAACACTACCAAGTTAATAACACTTAAAACTTTCGAAGATGAAAACTAAAGCTAAAGGGAGAGGAGGGAAGGAAAAACACTAAACAACATGAGCTACAAAAAATGCCCTGTACACTGAGCAGAGTAAAATAAATTTTTGTATTACCACCACATGTGAAGGGGCACACATAAACCACACCAGAATACCACTGACCACGCAACCGCCTGAAGGCCCCGAAAACCGATCCACACAGTAACACAACACATGCAAACGCCAGAATGCAAAAGGACTGCCAGCACACCAAAACATATGAATACAAACACAATGCCAACCACTGAGCAAACTTGCAGCTAGTCGTTAACTAAGTTAAATTACATTTACCCCAATCAAAATTTAAGTATAGAAGGAGACTTCAAGACTAATGATTTACAATTAACAAATAGTTCCACCAAGTTTCTGTTGTATGAAGTAACTAGGAGTACTACCAATCTTCCCAGGCATCAATCCTTGCTATACCACGGCATGCGTGCATAGGATGCTAGTCCATTACAAGGTCATCCCCAGCATTATGTACAAATGGTAAACATACATTGTAAGTACTTTGAGATAGAGAGAGACAATGTGAAGCAAAGGTTCTTTTCTTTATAAGCCCCAGGGTGTGGAATTTGACCAAAAATTCTTCTGAAAGTCAAATACCCCACATATCCCCCCCCCCTCTCCCTCATGATTAACATTGATAGGGGCATTTCAATAAAAGTTTTGAAAGTGAGATTTTACTTACACTCCCAAAATACTTGTCAAGAAGCTCAACATATCTGTGAAATATATTTCCAGTGTGAGGAGTTCATTGTCATCTTTTTCTATTGCCACACAGAAATACAAACTTGCATATCTGAGAAATAAAAAAATTAATATCAAAATCAATGCCATAAAATGTTTCTTTTCATGGGTAGTTAAACCAATGATAAAAGTTTAAATTTATTGCCTCCCACATCTGTATAATTTCTGAATAAAATGGCAGAACTCTTTCCATACTATTTTATTTATTTTCTCTTTCCAGCAGTGTTCATGGACTTTTGCTTACAATCTCGTTTGATTGGCATGGCTCCAATGGATTTTACCTCTAAGATGTACCAATTCTAAACCAACACATATTTTGTCAAATTTTTTTGGCTCAATTCTAACGGTGGTCAGTTTAGATTTTAGTACCCTAAGTGATGCATACGTACCAATCTACAAATTTTGACCTCTAAAAGGTGCAGCGAGCATGACCCCCATCATTTTTATATGGGGGTCCCTCTCAGGAGGCAGTTTCCCCTTCATGTTTTTCTCTGGGTTATTTGCAGAATATTCCGCAAATGATTTACATCTCGTTGAATAACAAAAGTGCCTATTGTGTTATGCCTCATTCTACAAAGCATTTTGACACATTTTTTTTTTTTTTTTTTACATTAAGTCAGCAAAATCCATAGGATATCACGCCAACTATAAATAAAATCAAATATAAGAAAAATCAAATTAAATAAAAATAACTAAAAATCTGATATATCTAAAAATCTAAATAGTCAAATTAAGGTAGGCGAGTTTTAAAAGCATCAATAGATTTACCTAAAACGGTTTCGGCAGAGAGATTGTTCCAATCAATGATTGTTCTTGGGAAAAAAGAAAACTTTAAAATGTTCTTATTTGCCCTGGGAACACAAAATTTGAGATCATGACTACCACTCGTTCTTCTCTCACTGTTAGGAATTAAGTATTGATCCCAATTACCGTCTAAGTGACCATGGCACATTTTGTACATAGTAGTAAGCCTTGATCTCCTTATTGTTTCAAGTGTGTCCCATTTTTTACGTGTACATGTAAATGAAGTTGTCGGGAGTTGGGGGTATTCTGCAATCACTCCGATGTTAAATGTTATGGCAATCCCTTGAAATCTTGGTTGACTTTTAATCAAAATAAATAATTGGTTTACTGGACTTTAAACAAGCTGCATCCATTATACCGAGTTTTATACATGGGACATTCCACTTTTTAGCCGCACCCCCCTGTGGAAGGACATGTTTTGCAAAGGAGGGTTCGGATTTTTTCTTCAAAGAAGCCGACAAAATTTGGAGCCTTCGGATTTTTTTTTCAAAGGTGCCGACAAAAACTCAACCCTTCGGATTTCATTTTTCAAAGGGCGCCAACAATAAATTGGGGGTTCGGATTCCTGCCATCTTTAGGGAGGTTGCGGATAGAAAATGGAATGTCCCCATGCCTGCTGTTTTTATAATAACAAGACGCTGTGGGAGCGTATACTTGGGCGTCGTTGTATTAGGCATATTGGAGAATAAGTGTCTTGGGAATTTGCATGCACGTTATTTCACACGGTTTGATGATAGGGAGTATTCGGATAGTGTGAGCAGTCTAACAAAGAAGCGCGTTTAACCGTCTAAAACAAGAAGACATAGTACACTTAGTGTGCGAGATCACACGCAAATTATTAAAGTAGCGTGTCCGTTGTGTCAACTGAAAAATACAAATCGATGCCTACTTTGTACTTACCGTTGAAAAAAAGGCCGTATGTCAGAGTTTCCCGATGGTTGTTATTGGTTTTAGCTAAATCTTGTAACTAGCTGGTCTGCGTTACGACACTTTTGAAGTGAATGCAAATGTAGCCGCAAAGTGGCCTTTCGAAGCCATGATGTAATTACCTGGTCCGGACCCGAGGTCAAAACAACTTTTCCAATTGAAAGTTTTGCTGGAAGTATTCCCGCCGTTATTATAATAAAGTTTGAATGAAACTTAAATTTAATCATAGTTAACGACAGAAGTGATAATTTAGGAGGAGAGAAACAAATTTAGCCCTTTGAAATATATTTTTTCAGTTGAGGTAAAAATGTTTCAATTTGCATAACATGAAAGTAATTTGAAACCTTTCCAGTAACACATAACGCAGCTGTTTCATAAAACATCTCGCAATCAGAGACACGAACATATATCCAGTTTTTATTCCTCTGTATCCGAAACACAGAAAAGAAAATTAAATGAAAAAGTGATCGCTTTAAGGTTATTTTCGCCCAAGAATCATTCACTAGCGGAAGCAAAACTCGCAAGACACTGCGTGCATTGTTTACATTTTCTATCGGCGGTGAATTTTTGCACCCAAAGTCTGTTCCTTCAATTCACGAAAAAAAAATTAACGAAAGGCAAACAACCGAAAGAAGTGAAATTAATTGGGATTCCTACCACGCTTATATTTCTTCCTTCGCTGTCCACTGTTCACTTCTTATTAAATAAGCGCTATAATGTATGTATCCGTCTAATTATCTTCTTCATGTTCGTTTAAACATGTTTTAGCGGGTTTCCATCATGAAGGTATCGTAGAATTTAAAAATCGCGAGTTTCAAATACTTTCGCAGTGTCTTCTTGAGTAATTTCCTTACGCATATTGAATATGAAACTGTTAGATGCAACAGAGAAAACACAAATTCGCACTTTGTGACGTTCGCCTCCCATCAACAAACAACAGGTGTACTCCACCACGGTCAAACGAGAGAAATTTGCAAAAGTTAACCAAAGTAATTCAAAGTTAAGGTTGTCATTTTCACTGTTTATTAAAAGTTTCATATATTAACAATACACTGTCAACTCACTAAACGTTTTGAAAGTTTACTAAAAAAAATTCTAAGCGTTTGAAAACTATGAACCGCAGAACTGTCGGTGCCATTTGCCAACACAATTTTGCTCAGGCACGAAGCATTTTGATCAGTTTTCAACGATCGAAAAGAAGCTCGTTATTTTGAGCCGGAAAGATGAAAAGATAGTTACATAAACTAATATTTTATACATCCTTGCCCACGTTTCCACTTGATACTAAATGAATCCCACCAAGTAAAACGAAAAACGCCTCGGACGTGTGACCGCGGTGAAGGTTTGAAGAATCCCGCCATCCCCAGAGTTGACCAGAGTTGACCAAACTGCATTTTAATACTTGGTCGCTACGCCCAAGTAAAAAGCTGAATATAAGCTTAAACGGTAACCGCTTAAACACCTCATGGTCACTTCCTTTTTTTATATTTTTATTCAGCTAGGCAAAAGCAAAGATTGGGATGATTTTATATTTACTTACCTTTTATACACAACTTTTAAGTCCTTGTACTCCAGGAAGCTACACATCTTTGGTTTTCGAGCAAGAACCGTGGGAATAAGATCGCGAGTTATTTTCTTCTTTTCTTTCTGGTTCGAAGCAGTGTGCCATTCTTGCAATCTAAGTTTGCCTTGACGGCTAAACAGCAGCATAAACTGAAACTAAACTAAAACAAAAACATTATTTCGTCGTGTTAAGCGTTGTATCGAAACCAAAAGAGACATGATTTCGCGAATTCTTCGAAGGGAAATATAGTCAAATCTTCAAGGGCTAATGCGGGCTCGCTAAAAGCCAGCAGTTGTTACCAAACACGCAGGAGTAACTCATGCCCAGAGCTTCTGGGTTTTCTGTCACGCACGACACGTCACGCAACTGCAATGAAGAATTTATTGTTTTTATCGCGGTTACCCCATGGCCATCAAAATGATGGTTGAATCTTTACTACATTCCTACAATTTTTAATATTTAAACACAAACAAAATGCCTTTTTTGTCTATGTCCTCCCGATGGAAGAGGTGCATCACCCCATCTAGATTAGGGGAGAAGGGAACTGGGGAGAG
Source organism: Cladopsammia gracilis (assembly GCA_022457155.1). NCBI lineage: Eukaryota > Metazoa > Cnidaria > Anthozoa > Scleractinia > Dendrophylliidae > Cladopsammia > Cladopsammia gracilis. Next base: position 1,075,135 of record JAJGOT010000227.1, read on the forward strand.
AGGGAAAGGACGCCTGTAATAAAGATTCCCATTTGTTCATGTGGCCGTAGAATTCTGATTGGCTAATTCGCGCTGGGTGGTAAACATAGTATTAATTCCCACGTGTAGTCATCCATGCATAAAAGCGCATGCCAGTTTCTGATTGGTGAACGTATTGACAGTTGACGTAATTCAATTATAGGGAAATCGGTGGACGTAGCCCGGTTCTGATTACAGGCATTCCTTCCCTTCTCCCCTCTCCATTTTCGCATGCAGGCTACATCTAGATGGAAGCTACATGGACAAGGCTGGTATTCCACAGGGTTGTGTGGCAAGTTATCAAAACAAATGGTCTGTGAAATTGTCTTTGGTAGACTTTTGAATACACGCTGGGTATTATGCATCTGTGGGGGAGGGACTTTGAGTCCAATATGAGAGTAAAACGTTTATTTTAATAAATGCTTGAAGTGTTTAGATGGATAGATGGTTTATCATAAATTATTGTTCTGATGAAAGGGTGCTTATTATTTTGGGTGTTAATTTCAGAACTGGTAAGAATATGATCCAATACTGTGACTGGTGATTTTATTGACCAAGGACAGTTTTAACCCTTTAACTCCCAAGAGTAGAAAAATCCCAAATTTCATTTTGTAAAATATTGAAAAACAAATAGTACCAATATGCATAAGTACTGCAGAAGAGGTTTTATTTGAATGGTCACACCATAGGTTTCATCCACAAACTCAAAAGTAAAAACTACACTAAGTCATGTCTCCATAATAGACCTCTTTCATAATGGCGGCCGATTTATTTCTTTTATATGTATGTTAATTAGCCTCACTGGCCCCTTTTTGGAGTAAAAATTCAATTCAATTTTGCACATGTTACCAAGGCCAGTGAGGCTAATTAACATACATATAAAAGTATAAATAAATCAGCCGCCATTATGAAAGAGGTTTATTGGCTCTGAGAGTGAAGGGGTTAACAAGTCTGAATTCAAACTTATTTATTGATACTAATGGTGTTCTTGGAGTTCTGTTCTGAACACTCCAAGTGATACCAATATCCATAACTTACTCATCTAAAGAGGCAGCAACTTTGGAAGGCAACATTGTTTTATTACCAGGATTGTCATCTATTTTATTAATATATTGCTGTCTTCAAAGTCTAACAAAACAGAAATTTTGTTGTATGCTATGTTTTTACATCAGGTTGATGTCTCAAGGTACCACTACAAATCTTACATACAGTACTTTGGATGTAGGAATGTAACGCTACCGTACCTCTACCAATCACAACCACAGCTAAGATCTGCATAGAAATGCAGCACCACTAAATCATTTTTGTGGCAGATTCTCAGATGGGATCCCATACGTACACTGTAACAGCACTATGAAACAGTGTCTTTGTTTACATTCTTTTGTGTTCGCAACAATGTTCAGTATGCTTCAGTTCAAGTTCAGGCCCTGGTTGTTCAAACAAACGACTTTCTAACATGTGAAAAAAGCGTTTTGTCCAATCACAAATGTATAAAATAAACAAATTACATCATGGGCAGTGCTTTGTATGGCATTTACGCACTTGTTGGTTTGTATCAGAAATCTCCCTCGTTCGCTGTGCTCACCCATTCGATTTCTGATACATAACCAACTCGTGTGTAAATACCGTACGTCCGCAGCTGCTCATGAAGTAATCTATATAAATTATCCACTTTTTGAACAACTGGGGCCAGGAATGGCACAGAGTGTGAGTGAATACGAGATTTTTCTCAGATTTCACATATTTTCTTTCTTGACAATAAATAATAGCAAATTAAAAGATATATTCTTGTTTCATATCTTCCTCGTCTTTTACCACAATCTAAAAAATGGTGTTATGAGGCTTTAATAACAGAAAAGCTTAAGGAAACATTCCCAAATAAAGAACAGTGTTTCAGACCATCAGTACATGAATTATCTATTAAATGGAATTTTTTTAGGTTTTTAAAAACTTTCAGGACTTTTTGGAAAAGTTTATGGCAGGAACAAAACCTTTTGTCTTTCTTCTGTTATCTGAGTGTTTTGTGGATGAAATGCGCTGAATTCTATCCCCATCATGAGAACGATGCGAAAGTACTCTCGAAATGTCGGCGATATTTTGTCGAATATTCACGAGAACAAAGAACGAAGAAGTCAAATCAAACTACAGAGAAGGTAAGCCTTAAAACTGCTGTTTAAATGTTTTGTTCAAACGACTTTTGTAAAGTATTAAACTCTGTGGACCGAACGAATAATTTGAACGACTTTCCTAACGCTTTCAACGCGTCAACGGCCTGGAAAAAAGTTTTGTACGCTTTTTTTTATAAACGCTTCAAACGGCATGGATGAAAATTCGAACGGTTTTTCCAACGCTTCTAATGCTTTCCTAAACCATTTTAACGCAGTTTCCGAACTGCGATCAAACGCTTTTAGGCCGTTTAACAGATAACTGTTTAGTGTTCGTTTTCCCGTGGAAGGTCACATTTATCATGTTTTATTAATATATGACTTGCTGTTCTCGCTCAATTCTCGTTTGTTTGTCTTGCTCGTGTCAGCCGAATTATTACTATGACGTGCCACTTTCGATTCTCTCTGATAACCATATTTTTTACGGACTGAATCTGGTTGGTCACTCGCCGAGAATTTTCGTACGGCTTGCCTTCGGACGAGTTAAATATAACGTTTCCGAAACACGTGCCTTTTAATGTTTTTTTTTTCTTGTGTGCTTTTGCGTGAAATCCGTGCCTTTCACAGAACGTGAATTGGTGCATAAGCACGGTGTTCCGCTCATGCACACAAGTAGCGTGCGCCAGGCCCAATGCTGTAGGGTTCTGGCTGCATTAATATTGGGCCAATGATGTAAGGCTCTGGCTACATTAATATTGGGCCAATGATGTAGGGCTCTGGCTACCTGAATATTGGGCCAATGAAGCTGGACTCTGGCTACATTAATATTGGACCAATGAAGTTGCGCTCTGGCTATATTAATATTGGGCCAATGATGTAGAGCTCTGGCTACATTAATATTGAGCCAATGAAGTTGGGCTCTGGCTATACTAATATTGGGCCAATGATGTAGGGTTCTGGCTACATTAATATTGGGCCAATGAAGTTGCGCTCTGGCTATATTGATATTGGGCCAATGATGTAGGGCTCTGGCTGCATTAATATTGGGCCAATGATGTAGGCCTCTCGCTGCATTAATATTGGGCCAATGAAGTTGGGCTCTGGCTATATTAATATTGGGCCAATAATGTAGGGCTCTGGCTACATTAATATTGGGGCAATGAAGCTGGGCTCTGCTAAATTAATATTGGGCCAATGAAGTTGGGCTCTAGATACATTAACATTAGGCCAATGATGTAGGGCTTTGCCTACCCGAATATTGGGCCAATAAAGTTGGGCTCTACTAAATTAATATTGGGCCAATGATGTAGGCCTCTTGCTATAATATTGGGCCAGTGAAGTTGGGCTCTAGCTACATTAACATTGGGCCAATGAAGTAGGGCTTTCGCTAAATTAATATTTGGGCAATGAAGCTGGGCTCTGCTACATTAATATTGGGCCAATGAAGTTGGGCTCTGGCTACATTAATATTGGGCCACTTAACCCAATTAACCCGATTTCCCTTTTGAATTGGTTCATCTTCATCTAATAACATGTCAGCAAGTAGAAGAACCTCAATGATCCGTTTTCAGGCCGCCATTTTTGTTTGAAATATTCAAAAGTGGCGCCAAAACAACGGCGCGAAAGAGACAAACACATCAAGTTGCAAAAAACAATTGCAGCGTGTAACATCCCTCTCACGCAACTGCAATTGTCCGTGCAACTTGTTTCGCAACGCCGTTGCGAGACAAGTTGCAGAAAAAATTGCATCGTGTAACAGTGCCTTAAAAGTAACCAAAGCCGAGGCTTTGAGTTCTTGCTTGAGGTAAGCTGTTTACTTATTACGCAGAGTTATCATGTCAAACACAATTTTATCAATCGCTGGAAGTAATCATGGAAACTACCGGGAAATATGGATTACGAAATCCTTTAGCTTGCGACCGCTGACCAATGTTTTTGTTGAAGTCAATCGCGTCAATGTACTATTTAGTACTATATTTATATTTAACACAAATTCATGCTTATTTTCAAACAATTCACTTTCATTTTTGGGAAAAATATACAAAAAAAATAGTAATCATCACAGAGCCTAGTGACAATCCTTATAAGTATTGACACTATTTGATGAATAACATCGCAGCACTTCACTGGCTCTCAGCTATTTCTAGTCTAGTCTCTATTCTCTTGGCAGATTCAACTGCTGTCAATTACACGGTTTGATGCGTGATGTAAATCCCAAGGTGTGATAAAGTTAACAACCGTGTAATTAACGGTGGGCCGCGAGCTTTTCAAAACATTTTGCCAACAAATTCGTGTGCGGCAAGATTTTTTTTTGGAATCTTTAGATTCCTAATGGTTAGGGCGCGATGGCAAAAACATTTTCCGCAGAACATGGTTTTCAGTTAAAGGCTGGTTTTCACTAGCGCATAAGCACAAGCATAAGCCAACATAAGCAGACTCAGTAACGTGTTATTCATTAGTTCAAATTGTTCGAACAAAACAGAACAATAGGCACTAATGATCAACGTGTTACTGAGTCTGCGTATGTTGGCTTGTGCTTATGCTTATGCGCTAGTGAAAATCAGCCCTTAAAGCTTTGCCAAATAGCTAGCACGATGCGCGTGTCATTCGCTTGTTCGTTACGGTTTATTACTCGCGCTCTTTACAGAACTTTAATATGGCGGACGAAATAACTAGAGGAACTTGTGCCTGTAGTCATTTTTTTAGCTTCTGTCAATTCTTCCCAGCAGCATGCAACTTGTATTCATGACAGCCCCATTTCCTCCAGTGTTCGCTGTAGTTCACCCTCCTGTCAAACAAACAAAACCACATCTATTACAGTAAAGTTCTCAGTCACTATTTTTGGTCTAACATTCTGGGGCAGGGGGGAGAGAAGGGCAAACCACAGATTTTGCGCGGGAGCCACACAAGCCAGCCTCTCCCCAGTCTCACTCTGGTTACTCACACTCAGTCAGGCTCCAACTCATGCAAAATTAACACTGTCTTAACCTTCAAGTTCAAAGCACTTAAGAAGTCATTCTTGAACATATAGATTTTCGCAAAGTTAACTTTTAGTTTCTTGTAATACCATATACTGTATATTTTTTTAGTATAAGCTACAAAGAGCTTGAAGACAATCCTTATTCAAATATACAAATGAGTAAATAGCTTTACAACTACAGATTGCTTTTTAAGTACATTTAGATTATAATTAAGAAGTTTTCTTCGAGAAATATTATATATATTATTATATTAGAATTACAATAGAATACTTTCATCTCTGTCAGCAGCTGATATTTTATTCTCACCTACCATTACAGCTTCTAAGTACCGAGCAGCATGAAATTTTTGCATGAGTTTAATTTCACAGATTGCCGATTTTTTACATTTCACGGGGACATATTTTTTTGCATCTCAGGCAAGTTCCTTTTCGATAATTCCCGTATGTACCCCAAGATGCCTGCTCGATTAATTCTACAACTACATGAACAGCAACCCTTCTAGTACAGCTGTATGGTGTCCCTTTGGACGACCCATTTCTACAAACTGAACAGTTTCCATGTACTGGAGCCATTGATTGTTTGTTTTTAAGCAGGAGATGGTCTCCTTGTCTACAACAACAACAACAACAAAAATCTTTATTAGTTAGTTACCAAGTTTACCACTTCACTATAAGTTGCAGTTGTAAAGAAGAGTTTGCAATCAATTAAATTGAATTTCATTGATCTGAATATATGGACAATAAGTTTTGTGGATTTTGTTTTCACTAGTGGGAAATTCATGAAGGTTAGATCGCACAAAAATTTCATGCTACACAGTAGGTTTAATTTATAACTTATTTTTGCCATCAGATGAAAACACTCAATTTGAGGTTCGTATTATAGTTAAAATAAAACAATATTAATAAAGACAAGATATAATACAGAAAATCTCCAAAGTAAAAGGCTGGTCTTCTTGGTCTGTAGAAGTGAAGATATTATGACAAGATGTCGAAGAAGAATTTCTAAGAGGAGACAGTTCAGGCCAAGCCCATTTCTTCCAGCGTGCGCTGGAGTTCTCCTTCCTGTAGAACAAAAGGAGATGAAGAGGTACAAACAATGATTTACAGATGAAAGAATTCAGGCAAGACCCATCTCCTCCAACGCGCTGCGTAGTTCAGCTTCCTGTAAAAAGTATGAAAGGAAGGCAGAGAGGAGGCTAAGAGAGGAATGGTTAGCAAGCATGCTCATCAGCAGTGGAGTTATGTTCAGTGATGTCAAGATGTAATTAACTTTTCCCTACTGTGAATAACAGAAATATATGATGACAATTAAGGAAAGTTTGTATTTTGACGTAGCCCTGGATGTAAGTGCAAATTGCAGGCAGAGATGTCAAGATGTAAATAAACTCTCCCTAGTGCAAATATAAGAAATGTATAATGACCATTAGGGAGAATTTGTAATTCAACATAACCCAGTACAATGTATGTCAGTGCAAAGTGCATAAAATGACTGCTTCTGCCCATTTGTTTTGTAGAAATGTATGAAAAGTTACCAGAACAAATAATTTGTTTTTTGACATCAGGATATACAAGAGAATGTAGAGAGAATGTCACTGGTGAATGGTCTACATCTAACGTGTATGAGCTGCATCACTAACTTTGAAGCCTGATTAAATCAAGCCTCAAATTTTAAGGAAAAAAATTAAAAAGACAATGAAGTTTCTTGCTTCATACTTCATGAAAAGTCGACAAACAAATTTGCAGTGAGCTTATTTTCAATGTATATGTTAAACAAGAGAATTTGGTAAATGGTTTACATGTGATTTACATCTTTGACCATGTCCATCAAGGTAAATAATGCTCAATGCAGTTTTCAATGTAGTTTCCCACCTGGGGTAAAGGAACTAAGCAAGCCCAGTGAATATGTATGTATGTGAGAGTGAAAAACATAGATACAGAGAATAGGGGCAAAGATGCATAATACAGCAGCTGAACTTTGAAATAATGCATTTAGTGAATGATTATCAAGAAAGAAGTTAAGCAGTTTGTTATCAATGATATTTTATAAGTCGAAATTAATGAAGTTAATAAAATTATTATTAAAATAATTTAAAATTATTTAATAAAATTTAAAAATTTATTATATAAAAAAATTGCCATATTCAATGGAGTTTACAGTTTCAGTGACTGATTCTGCAACATTTATTTAGTGAACATTTATTAAAATAAATTAATTAGTATTAGCAGTTATTAATAAAATGTCTGTTAATGGCCTTTAAGGTGGCTCCCAACAGTTTCCAGCACTTTCCACGACGTAGATTTTGATGGGTCATTAAAACCACTCTTTATCAGTTGATGCTACAATCATGATACCAAACGAATGTCCAATGATTGGTGAACACATTGTTGTCATTTTTGTGGCACAATATGTTACTATAGCAACAGTATAAGGTGGCTCTGAACCCCACCAACAGAATTTTTTTACTGCCAAAAGTTGCATCTTATCCTACTGATCAAAATTCGACAATAAAAAATGGGGTTCACCGAGTCATTTTTTAGTTATTAACACTTAAAGCTGAAATTAAGGGTGTTTTCAGCACGTTATACCGTTGCTATAGTAAAATATTGTGTCACAAAAATGATAACAACGTGTTCACCAATCATTGGGCATTCGTTTGATATTATGATTGTAGCATCAACTGATAAAGAGTGGTTATAATGTCCCATCAAATTCTAAGTCTTGAAAAGTGCTGGAAACTGTTGGGAGCCACCTTAAATTAAATTAAAAATGGACCAAAAATACAGTCTGCTAATGTTTATTGTTTTGGTTATGAAGGAAAGAGAGGGGAGGGGAGAACGGCTTAATAAATTTCATGCTCCAAATGGGAGGGGGGCTTAATCACGGGGGGGGGGGGGGGGGGAACCCCCAATAATGGGCTATACGGTGATGCTCCGCCCGAAAAGGGTACCTTTTTGAGGCTATAGGTATATGAAAGGGCCGGGATTTCACGAGTTGAAGTATATGAAAGGGTAGGGATCTCATGAAGAATAGGAAAAGGAAGCGAAGCCATGCCGTTGAAGCATAAAAAAGGTAGGGAAAACTGTCATTTAAGTATTATAAAAATGGCCTTTCAAAATATTTCAAACAGACGCATGTAAAGGCTCTGAAAGGGGTACCATTTTCAATGAAAGGTATATGAAAGGGGTACCATTTTCAATGAAAGGTATATGAAAGGGGTACCTTTTCTGTCAAAATCGGTATATGAAAAGGTAATGGTTTGGACCTCGGGGCGGAGCATCCTCGTACAAAACTTTGTTGAGTACCCCCCCCCTCATGGGGGGGGGGGGGCTTAATAGAAGATTTACTGTACTTGAGAAAACAGACAACTTTTCATAACAGAGAAAAGGGGAAAAGAACAAGGAGATAGGCTTAGCAGTGACGGATCCAGACTCATTTTAAGGGGGTCCCGGGGAGGAAGAGATGGGAAGGGGTGGGGGGTGGGGCATAGTGAAAATATTACTGACTGAAAAAAATTTCGCCCCAGGGTGTGAGGTATTTTTCAGTATTAGCCACAATGATGAAAATGGAAAATTCTTGAACCATTCTGGGTAGCAACATCACTAAATGGTTACAGAGAAAGGCCAGATAAAGTTGTCTCTTTTCTCAGCTGGGATGGATTTTATATCACGCACAGTCCACAATAAATAAGCAAATTTATTTTTCCCGACATCAAATTTTTGCAGTTAAAGAAATTACAAAAAAAAACATTCAAATTTCCCACAACCTCCCTTCCAGAAATCGAGTCCCACAGTAGTGATAGACACATCCGTTGTTGTACTTTTGATTTGAACCATTTTAGAGACTTCCCTGTTTTTTATTGAGGTATCACTCTATCACTACTATGGGAAACAGTAAACAATACTTTCATAATGATTATAACAGGGGATCAATGAATGATTCTACATACCTCCTGTAGAAGATCTTGTGCCGAGATTGCCTTCAGAACATTTTTCTTGCTTGTTTCTTGAATCTCTCCTCCAAGTATTAGCTCGTCAAGCATAAAATAAGCTTTTTCAAAATTGAAAATGATGTCTAGCTCACAAACCTGTTAAGAAAAGAAACAATGCTATATATTCAAAATTATGTTAATGTCAAAGTAAAAGTGTGTTTCATAAGTAGTTTTAACTGACAAAATGTTATGCAGGCAGAGTTGGTTGCCTTTATTCTTGTCTCACCTGACAGCTTTTAAGACAACATTTGACATCATATAGCAATAAGTTGACAATTTATTAAACACCTATGTTGAAACTGGAGGTTGGGAGCCCAGGAACCTGGGGGCTGGTACCGCAGATCAAAACCCAGGTCGAAAGAACACCCCATAAGCCTGTCCTACCCACAACCTAACCACAAGCCCTGCCTGCCAAACCCAGCCCCAGCCATAGCACCCATCATACTGAAACTAAACATTTGATTAAGTGGAAAACTACTAAGTTAATGTGTTCACTTAAAACTTTCGAAGATAAAAACTAAAGCTAAAGAGAGAGGAGGGAAGGAAAAACACTAAACAACATAAGCTGCAAAAAATACCCTGTACACTGAGCAGAGTAAAATAAATTTTTGTATTACCGCCACATGCGAAAGGGCACACATAAACCACACCAGAATACCACTGACCACGCAACCGCCTGAAGGCCCTGAAAACTGGCCCACACAGTAACACAACACACGCAAACGCCAGAATGCTAAAGTACTGCCAGCACACCAAAAAATATGAATGCAAACACAATGCCAACCACTGTGCAAACTTGCACCTAGTCGTTAACTAAGTTAAATTACATTTACCCCGATTAAAATTTAAGTATAGAAGGAGACTTCAAGACTAATGATTTACAACTAACAAATAGTTCCACCAAGTTTCTGTTGTTTGAAGTAACCAGGAGTACTACCAATCTTCCCAGGCATCAGTCCTTGCTCTACGTGGATAGGATGCTAGTCCATTACAAGGTCATCCCCAGCATTATGTGCAAATGGTAAACATACATTGTAAATACTTTGAGATAGAGAGAGACAATGTGAAGCAAAGGTTCTTTTCTTTATAAGCCCCAGGGTGAGGAATTTGACCAAAAATTCTTCTGAAAGTCAAATACCCCACATATCCCCCCCTCCCCCCCAAGATTAACATTGATAGGTGCATTTAAATAAAAGTTTTGAAAGAGAGATTTTACTTACACTCCCAAAATACTTGTCAAGAAGCTCAACATATCTGTGAATTATTTCCAGTGTGAGGAGTTCATTGTCATCTTTTTCTATTGCCACACAGAAATACAAACTTGCATATCTGAGAAATAAAAAATTAATATCAAAATTAATGCCATAAAATGTTTCATTTCATGGGTAGTTAACCCAATGATAAAAGTTGAAATTTATTGCCTCCCACATCTGTATAATTTCTAAATAAATTTGCAGAACTCTTTTCATACTATTTTATTTATTTTCTCTTTCCAGCAGTGTTCATGGACTTTTGCTTACAATCTTGTTTGATAGGCATGGCTCCAATGAATTTAACCCCTAAGATGTACCAATTCTAAAACAACACATATATTTTGTCATATTTTTTTTGCTCAATTCTAACAGTGGTCAGTTTAGATTTAAGTACCCTAAGTGATGCATGTACTAATCTACAAATTTTGACCTCTAAAAGGTACAGCGAGCATGACCCCCAACAATGTTATATGGGAGTCCCCCTCAGGAGGCAGTTTCCCCTTCACGTTTTTCTCTCAGTTATTTGCAGAATATCCCGCAACTGATTTGCAACTCGTTGAATAACAAAAGTGCCTATTGTGTTATGCCTCATTCTACAAAGCATTTTGACATGTGTACATGTAACTGAAGTTGTCGGGAGTTGGGAGTATTCTGCAATCACTCCTATGTTAAATGTTACGGCAATCCCTTGAAATCTTGGTTGACTTTTAATCAAAATAAATAATTGGTTTATTGGACTTTAAACAAGCTGCATCCATTATACCGAGTATTATACATGGGAAATTCCACTTTTTAGCCGCACCCCCCCCCCCCCCACCCACCTATGGAAGGACATGTTTTGCAAAGGAGGGTTCGGATTTTTTCTTCAAAGAAGCCGACATAATTTGGAGCCTTCGGATTTTTTTCAAAGGTGCCGACATAAAAACAACCCTTCGGATTTCATTTTTCAAAGGGCCGACGATAAATTGGGGGTTCGGATTCCTGCCATCTTTAGGGAGGTTGCGGATAGAAAATGGAATGTCCCCATGCCTGCTGTTTTTTGCCCCCGAGGAGGCACCCTAGGATTCCCCAGGTGTATACATACAAGGACAAAGAATATTTGTTGAAAAAGTAAGAAATGTGTTTGTAGTGGGCAAAGCATTCTCGATTTGACGAAACTAGGCGCGCACGGTGGTGTCGGGTACTTGCCACCATGAGGTCGTGTTTCGTCACCTTCGAGCTTCGCCATCCTCTAGCACCATCTTGCGGGTGTAAGGAAAACTCAGACCTCAGACCCGGCGGAAAACTCAGACCCAGCGGAAAACTCAGACCCCACGAGATTACAAGAAGTTTTCTTCCCAGAAACCTTGAAATAATATTAAAAAACTGATTGTTGGACACATCGCATGATTTGAAGGGCTAAAATAATATCAGCCTCGGAATTCATCTAAATTAACGTGTTTTGTTGCGATTCCTGAATGGCGCTCTCTTCAGGTGTTTGCTCAAGCGTAAAATATGCAACTTCGTCTAGACAAATCTGAGCGCTTCTACGCAAACACGGGAAATCCGTTCTATCTAGCACTATGAATAACTATGAATGAATACAACTGACTAAATTTGACTAAAATTTTCGCGACTCTTTTAAAATTTTTTTCAGTGAAAAGTAACCGAAGTGCCGGCTGCTATTTTAAACCATGTTTATAGTTTTTCCCTGCTTGATCGACAATGATGAACCGGGCAAGATAAATATCTCGCTGTTATCTTGTTATTTCAGTTGCCAATCATGAACAGGAAGTGCATTCTGTCGACGACTAAATTACAGTTCAATTTTTCTGGCAGCATATTGATGCGTGACAATAAAACATTTTACGCGAGGTGAAAAGAATTGATACGTAATTGATCATGAGTGAAGTATATTTCTTTTGTAATTTCGTGGGGTTTGAGTTTTCCGCCGGGTCTGAGTTTTCCGCACACCCGCATCTTGCAGCATTTGAAGGTCTTGCATTTACGAGTTCGCGTTTCATCCAACAGCACTGAATAAATTTGGTTTGGCAGACACAAATCCGCAACGGGGTCGACAGACTCAATCCAACAGATCGCAAATATCTCAGAACAGAATGATGAATCTCAACTCAAACGTTTGTAACACTGAAAACTCAGAGTTGCATCGATATTGTCAGATCATTTATATATTGTCTACAAATACATTGTTGCAAGTTTGGTTATTGTTGTAATGGTTTCTGGTGACCTGTTTTCATTTCTTTTCTATTTTTTTTTTTTTCAAAAATTACACGAATTTAATATGCTGTGGCTATATGGCCGGTAACCGGTCAAGGTGTTGAAAACACTAAATGGCCGGCAGTTCTATATTCTCAGTAAATTTCACAAAATCGAAAAATTCCAGCTAATCTAAACTATCATATGTCGATTTAGAAAAGTCAAGCGATCCTGGAATGCTTTATAGATCTCCAGTCTAGGGTTTAGTTTACGCTGGGCTCAGAAGACAAAACCATGTTTTGTGACACTTGGAACTTTTTTCAGCTCGACTGCAAAAACATGGGTGATATAGAAATCCCACAAAACCGGCTCGTTTGATCAGGACCACGACATATGATAGTTCAGAATGGCTGGATTTTTTCGATTTTGAAAAATTTACTGAAAATATAGAACTGCCGGCCATTTAGTGTTTTGAAAACCTTGACCGGCAGTCGAGCTGAAAAAAGTTCTAAGTGTCACAAAACATGGTTTCGTCTTCTAAGCCCAGCGTATAAAACCAAACACTAGACTTGAGATCTATAAAGCATTTCAGGATCGCTTGACTTTTCTAAATCGACATATGATAGTTTAGATTAGCCGGAATTTTCCGATTTTGTGAAATTTACTGAGAATATAGAACTGCCGGCCATTTAGTGTTTTGAAAACCTTGACCGGCAGTCGAGCTGAAAAAAGATCTGAGTGTCGCAAAACATGGTTTCGTCTTCTGAGCCCAGCGAGATCTATAAAGCATTTCAGGATCGCTTGATATTTCTAAATCGACATATGACAGTTTAGATTAGCTGGAATTTTTCGATTTTGTGAAATTTACTGAGAATATAGAACTGCCGGCCATTTAGTGTTTTCAACACCTTGACCGGTTACCGGCCATATAGCCACAGCGAATTTAATAACATACAATATGTTGCTGTTACACAGAATATAAATACAATACTATATGATTGTAATAGATTTCATTGTCAAATTTACAGATAAATATGTCGACTACTTACATGGATGTTAACCTCAATAAAATGCTTGAAACGTTAATTTTTCAACAGTCGTATGCACAGTATTTATATTTAATACACATCCCATAAACAGGTTATCAAAAGCGGGGGCAGCTATAGTGAACACTATTTCTAGTATAATAAAAAGCTGAATATAAGCTTAAGCTTAAACGGTAACCGCTTAAACACCTCATGATCACTTCCTTTTTTTATATTTTTATTCAGCTAGACAAAAGCAAAGATTGGGATGATTTTATATTTACTTACCTTTTATACACAACTTTTAAGTCCTTGTACTCCAGAAAGCTACACATCTTTGGTTTTCGAGCAAGAACCGTGGTAATAAGATCGCGAGTTATTTTCTTCTTTTCTTTCTGGCTCGAAGCAGTGTACCATTTTTGCAATCTAAGTTTGCCTTGACGGCTAAACAGCAGCATAAACTGAAACTAAAATAAAACAAAAACATTATTTCGTCGTGTTAAGCGTTGTATCGAAACCAAATGAGACAAGATTTCGCGAATTCTTCGAAGGGAAATATAGTCAAAGCTCACCATTTTGATTTTCAAGGGCTAATGCGGGCTCGCTAAAAACCAGCAGTTGTTACCAAACACGCAGGAGTAACTCATGCCCAGAGCTTCTGGGTTTTCTGTCACGCACGACACGTCACGCAACTGCAATGAAGAATTCATTGTTTTTATCGCGGTTACTCCATGCCCATGGTTGAATCTTTACTACATTCCTACAATTTTTAATATTTAAACACAAACAAAATGCTTTTTTTTGTCTATGTCCTCTCGATGGTGGTGATGGACGGAAGAGATGCATCACCCCATCTAGATGAGGCCTTCCAAGGGGTTTCACTGACAGGCGACATGACCTCAAAATGTGGCGACAATCTTTTTCCAAAACACCGACAGCCGACAGGAACTGACAGAAAAAGAGCAACATTTTATGAATTTTTTAGCTAGAAAAGGTGACAAAATATGACAGCGACATTTTCCCTAACGAAACAGGCAACAGACTCCTAGATTAGGGGAGAAGGGAACTGGGGAGAGAGGGAAAGGACACCTGTAATAAAGACCCCCATTTGTTCATTTCTGCAGACACTAGTGGCCGCAAAATTCTGATTGGCTAATTTGCGCTGCGTAGTAAACATAGTACCGGTATTAATTCCCACGTGTAGTCATCCATGCATAAAAGAGTGTGCCAGTTTCTGATTGGTTAACGTATTGACAGTTGACGTAATTCGATTACAAGGAAATCGGTGGACGTAATGCAAGTAGCCCGGTTCTTATAGCAGGCATTCCTCTCCTTTTTCGCACCCCCTCCCCCTCCCTGTTTACGCCTGCAACACAGACTACATCTAGATGGAAGCTACATGGACAAGGCAGGTATTCCACAGGGTTGTGTGGCAAGTTATCGAAACAAATGGTCTGTGAAATTGTCTTTGGTTGACTTTTCAATACACGGCTGGGTATTATGCATCTGTTGGGGAGGGACTTTGAGTCCAATATGAGAGTAAAACGTTTATTTTAATAAATGCTTGAAGTGTTTAGATGGATAGATGGTTTATCATAAATTATTGATCTGATAAAAGGGTGCTTATTATTTTGCATGTTAATTTCAGAACTGGTAAGAATATGATCCAATACTGTGACTGGTGATTTTATTGACCAAGGACAGTTTAAACCCTTTAACTCCCAAGAGTAGAAAAATCCCAAATTTCATTTTGTAAAATATTGAAAAACAAATAGTACCAATATGCATAAGTACTGCAGAAGAGGTTTTATTTGAATGGTCACACCATAGGTTTCATCCACAAACTCAAAAGTAAAAACTACACTACATCATGTCTCCATAATTGGCTCTGGGAGTGAAAGGTTAACAAGTCTGAATTCAAACTTATTTATAATTGATACTAATGGTGTTCTTGGAGTTCTGTCCTGAACACTCCAAGTGATACCAATATCCATAACTTACACATCTAAAGAGGCAGCAACTTTGGATTTATTACTAGGATTGTCATCTATTTTATTAATATATTGCTGTCTTCAAAGTCTAACAAAACAGAAATTTTGTTGTATGCTATGTTTTTACATCCGGTTGATGTCTGAAGGTACCACTACAAATCTTACATACAGTACTTTGGATGCAGGAATGTAACGCTACCGTACCTCTACCAATCACAACCACAGCTAAGATCTGCATAGAAATGCACCACCACTACATCATTTTTGTGGCAGATTCTCAGATGGGATCCCATACGTACACTGTAACAGCACTATGAAACAGTGTCTTTGTTTACATTCTTTTGTGTTCGCAACAATGTTCAGTATGCTTCAGTTCAAGTTCAGGCCCTGGTTGTTCAAACAAACGACTTTCTCACATGTGAAAAAAGCGTTTTGTCCAATCACAAATGTATAAAATAAACAAATTACATCATGGGCAGTGCTTTGTATGGCATTTACGCACTTGTTGGTTTGTATCAGAAATCTCCCTCGTTCGCTGTGCTCACCCATTCGATTTCTGATACATAACCAACTCGTGTGTAAATACCGTACGTCCGCAGCTGCCCATGAAGTAATCTATATAAATTATCCACTTTTTGAACAACCGGGGCCAGGAATGGCACAGAGTGTGAGTGAATACGAGATTTCTCAGATTTCACATATTTTCTTTCTTGACAATAAATAATAGCAAATTAAAAGATATATTCTTGTTTCATATCTTCCTCGTCTTTTACCACAATCTAAAAAATGGTGTTATGAGGCTTTAATAACAGAAAAGCTTAAGGAAACATTCCCAAATAAAGGAACAGTGTTTCAGACCATCAGTACATGAATTATCTATTAAATGGAATTTTTTTAGGTTTTTAAAAACTTTCAGGACTTTTTGGAAAAGTTTATGGCAGGAGCAAAACCTTTTGTCTTTCTTCTGTTATCTGAGTGTTTTGTGGATGAAATGCGCTGAATTCTATCCCCATCATGAGAACGATGCTAAAGTACTCTCGAAATGTCGGCGATATTTTGTCGAATATTCACGAGAACAAAAAACGAAGAAGTCAAATCAAACTACTGAGAAGGTAAGCCTTAAAACTGCTGTTTAAATGTTTTGTTCAAACGACTTTTGTAAAGTATTAAACTCTGTGGACCGAACGAATAATTTGAACGACTTTCCTAACGCTTTCAACGCGTCAACGGCCTGGAAAAAAGTTTTGTACGCTTTTTTTATAAACGCTTCAAACGGCATGGATGAAAATTCGAACGGTTTTTCCAACGCTTCTAATGCTTTCCTAAACCATTTTAACGCAGTTTCCGAACTGCGATCAAACGCTTTTAGGCCGTTTAACAGATAACTGTTTAGTGTTCGTTTTCCCGTGGAAGGTCACATTTATCATGTTTTATTAATATGACTTGCTGTTCTCGCTCAATTCTCGTTTGTCTGTCTTGCTCGTGTCAGCCGAAG
The DNA here is from genome assembly GCA_022457155.1 of Cladopsammia gracilis. NCBI lineage: Eukaryota > Metazoa > Cnidaria > Anthozoa > Scleractinia > Dendrophylliidae > Cladopsammia > Cladopsammia gracilis. The sequence goes on from JAJGOT010000227.1 coordinate 1,092,187, forward strand.
TATTACTATGACATGTCACTTTCGATTCTCGCTGATAACCATATTTTTTACGGACTGAATCTGGATGGTCACTCGCCGAGAATTTTCGTACGGCTTGCCTTCGGACGAGTTAAATATAACGTTTCCGAAACACGTGCCTAAATGGGGGTAAACTGTGCCTAAGCATTCCGTAAAACGTGCCGAACCTGTGCCTTTTAATGTTTTTTTTTCTTGTGTGCTTTTGCGTGAAATCCGTGCCTTTCACAGAACGTGAATTGGTGCATAAGCACGGTGTTACGCTCGTGCACACAAGTAGCGTGCGCCACGCCCAATGCTGTAGGGTTCTGGCTGCATTAATATTTGGCCAATGATGTAAGGCTCTGGCTACATTAATATTGGGCCAATGATGTGGGGTTCTGGCTACCTGAATATTGGACCAATGAAGCTGGACTCTGGCTACATTAATATTGGACCAATGAAGTTGGGCTCTGGCTATATTAATATTGGGCCAATGAAGTTGGGCTCTGGCTACATTAATATTTGGCCAATGAAGTTGGGCTCTGGCTATATTAATATTGGGCCAATGATGTAGGGCTCTGGCTACATTAACATTGGGCCAATGAAGTTGCGCTCTGGCTATATTGATATTGGGCCAATGACGTGGGGCTCTGGCTACATTAATATTGGGCCAATGAAGTTGCGCTCTGGCTATATTAATATTGGGCCAATGATGTAGGGCTCTGGCTGCATTAATATTGGGCCAATGAAGCTGCGCTCTGGCTATATTAATATTGGGCCAATGATGTAGGGCTCTGGCTACATTAATATTGGGCCAATGATGTAGGCCTCTCGCTGCATTAATATTGGGCCAATGATGTAGGGCTCTCGCTACAGTAATATTGGGGCAATGAAGCTGGGCTCTGCTACATTAATATTGGGGCAATGAAGCTGGGCTCTGCTACATTAATATTGGGCCAATGATGTAGGGCTTTGCCTACCAGAATATTGGGCCAATGAAGTTGGGCTTCGTCCACATTAATATTGGGCCAATGATGTAGGCCTCTCGCTGCATTAATATTGGGCCAATGAAGTTGGGCTCTACTACATTAATATTGGGCCAATGAAGTTGGGCTCTGTCTTCAGTAATATTGGGCCACTTAACCCAATTAACCCGATTTCCCTTTTGAATTGGTTCATCTTCATCTAATAACATGTCAGCAAGTAGAACCACCTCAATGATAAGTTTTCAGAACGCCATTAATAATAATAATATAATAATAATAATAATAATAATAATAATAATAATAATAATAATAATAATAATAACTTTATTTATTCACGGAGTCCTTATCACTAAAAAGTGGTCTTCTAAAGAGCCGTGCACATTAAACCTAGTAGAAAAAGTTAAGACTTAAAAATTACAAAACTCCTATAATAAATGCTAAACTAAGTTAAGAAAATACTAATATACAATAGCGGAATAAAAACTATTTAAAGTAGTGGCCTGCTTAGCCTCCGCTGACAGACTGTTCCATGTTACTGCGCCCCTATAACGAAAACTTTTCTTAAGGGCCTCAGTGTTCGGTCGCGGAATAAACAGGTTATGTTGCGCACCTCGAAGATTATGTCTGTGAATGGTATTAACGCTGGTGAATTTATCAGACAGATATTCAGGTACAAGGTGATTTACAGTTTTAAACATTAAAGATTTCAGTTGTTTTACACGTCTGTCAGCGAGGCTATCCCATTTAAGGGCATGGAGAATCGGGGCAGATCTGGCATCCCAACTAGACCCTGTTATTATGCGTGCAGCCCTGTTTTTGTTTGAAATATTCAAAAGTGGCGCCAAAACAACGGCGCGAAAGAGACAAATACATCAAGTTGCAAAAAAATAATTGCAGCGTGTAACATCCCTCTCACGCAACTGCAATTGTCCGTGCAACTTGTTTCGCAACGCCGTTGCGAGACAAGTTGCAGAAAAAATTGCATCGTGTAACAGTGCCTTAAAAGTAACCAAAGCCGAGGCTTTGTGTTCTTGCTTGAGGTAAGCTGTTTACTTATTACGCAGAGTTATCATGTCAAACACAATTTTATCAATCGCTGGAAGTAGTCATGGAAACTACCGGAAAATATGGATTACGAAATCCTTTAGCTTGCGACCGCTGACCAATGTTTTTGTTGAAGTCAATAACGTCAATGTACTATTTAGTACTATATTTATATTTAACACAAATTCATGCTTATTTTCAAACAATTCACTCTCATTTTTGGGAAAAATATACAAAAAAAAATAGTAATCATCACAGAGCCTATTGACAATCCTTATAAGTATTGACACTATTTGATGAATAACATCGCAGCACTTCATTGGCTCTCAGCTATTTCTAGTCTCGTCTCTATTCTCTTGGCAGATTCAACTGCTGTCAATTACACGGTTTGATGCGTGATGTAAATCCCAAGGTGTGATAAAGTTAACAACCGTGTAATTAAAGGTGGGCCGCGAGCTTTTCAAAACATTTTGCCAACAAATTCGTGTGCGGCAAGATTTTTTTTTGGAATCTTTAGATTCCTAATGGTTAGGGCGCGATGGCAAAAACATTTTCCGCAGAACATGGTTTTCAGTTAAAGGCTGGTTTTCACTAGCGCATAAGCACAAGCATAAGCCAACATAAGCAGACTCAGTAACGTGTTATTCATTAGTTCAAATTGTTCGAACAAAACAGAACAATAGGCACTAATGATCAACGTGTTACTGAGTCTGCGTATGTTGGCTTGTGCTTATGCTCATGCGCTAGTGAAAATCAGCCCTTAAAGCTTTGCCAAATAGCTAGCACGATGCGCGTGTCATTCGCTTGTTCGTTACGGTTTATTACTCGCGCTCTTTACAGAACTTTAATATGGCGGACGACTGAAGAGGCTCGAAGACCGTTTTAACAGTGTTTAGATCGCTTTAAAGTTATTTTAAATGCGTCGAATGTCTATAAAAGAAGTGATGTCCTATTCTTCTCGCTCTTTACAGAGTGTTTTGTCAACAAATTCGTGTGCGGCAAGATTTTCATTTTGACTCGTTAGATTCGCAATGGTCAGAGTACGATGGCAAAAACATTTTCCACAGAACATGGTTTTCAGTTAAAAGCTTTGCCAAATAGCGAGCGCGATGCGCGGGTCACTCGCTTGTTCGTTGTCTTTGCAATGGGGATTTTAGATTTTTCAGATGTGTACTTGTTGGAGGTTAAGAATTGACAGATGAAAGTTAAACCCTTTCACTGCCAGAGTCAATTATGGAGAAGTGTACTGTGGTCTGTCAATAAAATCCTATGGTGTGGCCATTCAAATGAAACCTCTTTGGCAGTACTTTTGCATGGTACCATTCGCTTTTCAATATTATACAAAATGAAATCTGGCATTTTTCTTGAATTATGATTTTGGCACTCTTGGGAGTTAAGGGGTTAAAAAATAACTAGAGGAACTTGTGCCTGTAGTCATTTTTTAAGCTTCTGTTAATTCTTCCCAGCAGCATGCAACTTGTATTCATGACAGCCCCATTTCCTCCAGTGTTCGCTGTAGTTCACCCTCCTGTCAAACAAACAAAACCACATCTATTTCAGTAAAGTTCTCAGTCACTATTTTTGGTCTAACATTCTGGGGCAGGGGGGAGAGAAGGGCAAACCACAGATTTTGCGCGGGAGCCACACAAGCCAGCCTCTCCCCAGTCTCACTCTGGTTACTGACACTCAGTCAGGCCCTAACTCATGCAAAATTAATACTGTCTTAACCTTCAAGTTCAAAGCACTTAAGAAGTTATTCTTGAACATATAGATTTTTGCAAAGTTAACTTTTAGTTTCTTGTAATACCATATACTGTATATTTTTTTAGTATAAGCTACAAAGAGCTTGAAGACAATCCTTACTCAAATATACAAATGAGTAAATAGCTTTACAACTACAGATTGCTTTCTAAGTACATTTAGATTATAATTATGAAGTTTTCTTCAAGAAATATTATATATATTATTATATTAGAATTACATTAGAATACTTTCATCTCTGTCGGCAGCTGAGTTTTTTTTATCTACCATTACAGCTTCTAAGTACCGAACGGCATGAAATTTTTGCATGAGTTTAATTTCATGGATTGCCAATTTTTTACATTTCACGGGGACATATTTTTTTGCATCTCAGGCAAGTTCCTTTTCGATAATTCCCGTATGTACCCCAAGATGCCTGCTCGATTAATTCTATAACTACATGAACAGCAACCCTTCTAGTACAGCTGTATGGTGTCCCTTTGGACAACCCATGTCTATAAACTGAACAGTTCCCATGTACTGGAGCCATTGATTGTTTGTTTTTAAGCAGGAGATGGTCTCCTAGTCTACAACAACAACAACAACAAAAATCTTTATTAGTTAGTTACCAAGTTTACCACTTCGCTATAAGTTGCAGTTGTAAAGAAGAGTTTGCAATCAATTAAAGTGCACCTAAACCCAAAATTGTTTTTTCACTTAATCAACTCTATGTACGTTGAAAAGTTGAATAGTTAAATATTTATTGTTTTTAATGTTGCGTTAGTGAATTATAGAGGTTTGAATTTACAAAATGTTTGTAAGATGACATCAAATCAAGAATCATATTTATACAACTACTTGTTTCCACCTCCAAGTAATATTTTTTTACAAATCAATTGACTATTAACAGTTTTTATTTAGTATTTCTTCAATTGATTATCCGTAAGCTGTGAACTGCGTATTGTAAATTGAAGTAGAAATAATGGTAAAGTCTTGATTTGACATCATCTAAATAGCATTTTGTAACTTCAAATCTCTATAACTCACTTATGTGACGTTAAAAACAAGAAATATTTCACTATTCGACTTTTCAACGTACATTGATTTGATTAAAAGAAAAAACAATTGGGGGTTAGGTGCACTTTAAATTGAATTTCATTGATCTGAATATATGGAGTAAAGTTTTGTGGATTTTTTTTTTCACTAGTGGGAAATTCACAAAGATTAGATCCCACAAAAATTTCATGCCACACAGTAGGTTTAATTTATAACATTTTTTTGCCATCAGATGAAAACACTGTTGTTTTAGTTAAAATAAAACAATATTAATAAAGACAAGATATAATACAGAAAAACTCCAAAGTAAAAGGCTGGTCTTCTTGGTCTGTAGAAGTGAAGATATTATGACAAGATGTTGAAGAAGACTTTCTAAGAGGAGACAGCTCAGGCCAAGCCCATTTCTTCCAGCATTCGCTGGAGTTCCCCTTCCTATAGAACAAAAGGAGATGAAGAGGTACAAACAATGATTTACAGATGAAAGAATTCAGGCAAGACCCATCTCCTCCAACCCACTGCGTAGTTCAGCTTCCTGTGAAAAGTATGAAAGGAAGGCAGAGAGGAGGCTAAGAGAGGAACGGTTAGCAAGCATGCTCATCAGCAGCGGAGTTATGTTCAGTGATGTCAAGATGTAATTAACTTTTCCCTTCTGTGAATAACAGAAATATATGATGACGATTAAGGAAAATTTGTATTTTGACGTAGCCCTGGATGTAAGTGCAAACTGCAGGCAGAGATGTCAAGATGTTAATAAACTCTCCCTAGTGCAAATATAAGAAATGTATAGTGACCATTAGGGAGAATTTGTAATTCAACATAACCATGTATGTCAGTGCAAAGTGCATAAAATGACTGCTTCTGCCCATTTGTTTTGTAGAAATGTATGAAAAGTTACCAGAACAAATAATTTCTTTTTTTGACATCAGGATATACAAGAGAATGTAGAGAGAATGCCACTAGTGAAGTGTCTACATCTAACGTGTATGAGCTGCATCACTAACTTTGAAGCCTGATTAAATCAAGCCTCAAATTTAAAAGAAAAAAATTAAAAAGACAATTAAGTTTCTTGCTTCATACTTCATGGAAAGTTGACAAACAAATTTGCAGTGAGCTTATTTTCAATGTATATGTTAAACCAGAGAATTTGGTAAATGGTTTACATGTGATTTACATCTTTGACCATGTCCATCCAGGTAAATAAAAATGTTCAATGCAGTTTTCAATGCAGTTTCCCACCTGGGGTAAAGGAACTAAGCAAGCCCAGTGAATATGTATGTACAGGTGTATGTGAGAGCGAAAAACATAGATACAGAGAATAGGGGCAAAGATGCATAATACAGCAGCTGAACTATGAAATATGCATTTAGTGAATGATTATCAAGAAAGAAGTTAAGTAGTTTGTTATCAATGATATTTTATAAGTCAAAATTAATGAAGTTAATAAAATTATTAAAATAATTTTAATTTTTCAATAAAATTTAAAAATATATTATATAAAAAAATTGCCATATTCAATGGAGTTTACAGTTTCAGTGACTGATTCTGCAACATTTATGTAGTGAATATTTATTAAAATAAATTAATTAGTATTAGCAGTTATTAATAAAATGTCTGTTAATGGCCGTTAAGGTGGCTCCCAACAGTTTCCAGCACTTTCCACAACATAAATTTTGATGGGTCAATAAAACCACTCTTTATCAGTTGATGCTACAATCATGATATCAAACGAATGCCCAATGATTGGTGAACACGTTGTTGTCATTTTTGTGACACAATATGTTACTATAGCAACAGTATAAGGTGGCTCTGAACCCCACCAACAGAATTTTTTTAATGCCAAAAGTTGCTACTGATCAAAATTCGACAATAAAAAATGGGGTTCACCAAGTCATTTTTGAGTTATTAACACTTAAAGCTAAAATTAAGGGTGTTTTCAGCACGTTATACTGTTGCTATAGTAAAATATTGTGTTACAAAAATGATAACAACGTGTTCACCAATCATTGGGCATTCGTTTGATGATATCATGATTGTAGCATCAACTGATATAAAGAGTGGTTATAATGACCCATCAAATTCTAAGTCTTGAAAAGTGCTGGAAACTGTTGGGAGCCACCTTAAATTAAATTAAAAATGGACCGGTAATAGAGTCTGTTAATGTTTATTGTTTTGGTTATGAAGGAAAGAGGGGGAGGGGAGGAGGACTTAATAAATTTCTTGCTCCAAATTGGGGGGAGGGGTATTTGAGAGCGGGGGATTTGGGGGAGAGGAGTATTTGAGAGGATTTGAGAGGATTTACAGTACATGAGAAAACAGACAACTTTTAATAACAGAGAAAAGGGGAAAAGAACAAGGAGATAGGCACAGCAGTGACAGATCCAGACTCATTTTAAGGGGATCCCAGGGAGGAAGAGGGGAAAGGGTGGGGGGTGGGGCATGGTGAAAATATTACAGACTGAAAAAAATTTCGCCCCAGGGTGTGAAGTATTTTTCAGTATTAGCCACAATGATAAAATTGGAAAATTCTTGAACCATTCTGGGTAGCAACATAACTAAATGGTTTAAAAGAGAAAGTCAGTTAGGCCAGATAAAGTTGTCTCTTTTCTCAGCTGAGATGGATTTTATATCACGCACAGTCTACAATAAATAAGCAAATTTATTTTTCCCGACATCAAATTTTTGCAGTTAAAGAAATTACAAAAAAAAAACTGTCATTCAAATTTCCCACAACCTCCCTTCCAGAAATCGAGTCCCATAGTAGTGATAGACACATCAATTGTTGAACTTTTGATTTCAACCATTTTAGAGACTTCCCCTGTTTTTTATTGAGGTATCACTCTATCACTACTATGGGAAACAGTAAACAATACTTTCATAATGATTATAACAGGGGATCAATGATTGATTCTACATACCTCCTGTAGAAGATCTTGTGCTGAGATCGCCTTCAGAACATTTTTCTTGCTTGTTTCTTGAATCTCTCCTCCAAGTATTAGCTCATCAAGCATAAAATAAGCTTTTTCAAAATTGAAAATGATGTCAAGCTCACAAACCTGTTAAGAAAAGAAGCAATGCTATATATTCAAAATTATGTTAATGTCAAAGTAAAAGTGTGTTTCATAAGTAGTTTTAACTGACAAAATGTTATGCATGCAGAGTTGGTTGCCTTTATTATATTCTTGTCTCACCTGACAGCTTTTAAGACAACGTTTGACATCACATAGCAATAAGTTGATAATTTATTGACGCTTATGTTGAAAATGGAGGTTGATGTTCCCCAAATACTTTGTGATATTAAACAAATTAAATTGTTATAATTTGCATATTTCATTTATTTCCCGTGTCTGCCACCAATATCATGATTTTATCAAAAGCTTTAAAATAATCTGTAACTCTACAGATCAGCTTCTGTATTGTTATATTGTCTTACCTTAAGTTTATTATTTTCAATTACATTACTTTTCCCTGCCTCGAATAGCGTTTTTGCTAATTTGCAGGGCAACTGTATTTAAGTTTATATGTCCAATAAAGTTTTGTTTGTTCTTGTTGAACTTGGGGGCTGGTACCGCAGATCAAAACCAAGGCTGAAAGAACACCCCATAAGCCTGTCCTACCCACAACCTAGCCACAAGCCCTGCCTGTCAAACCCAGCAGCAGCCCTAGCACCCATCACACTGAAACTACACGTTCAGTGGAACACTACTAAGTTAATAACACTTAAAACTTTCGAAGATAAAACCTAAAGCTAAAGGGAGAGGAGGGAAGGAAAAGCACTAAACAACATGAGCTACAAAAAATGCCCTGTACACTGAGCAGAGTAAAATAAATTTTTGTATTACCACCACATGCGAAGGGGCACACATAAACCACACCAGAATACCACTGACCACGCAACTGCCTGAAGGCCCTGAAAACCGACCCACACAGTAACACAACACACGCAAACGCCAGAATGCTAAAGGACTGCCAGCACACCAAAAAATATGAATGCAAACACAATGCCAACCACTGAGCAAACTTGCACCTGGTCGTTAACTAAGTTAAATTACATTTACCCTGATTAAAATTTAAGTATAGAAGGAGACTTCAAGACTAATGATTTACAACTAACAAATAGTTCCACCAAGTTTCTGTTGTATGAAGTAACTAGGCGTACTACCAATCTTCCCAGGCATCAGTCCTTGCTCTACCACGGCATGCATGGATAGGATGCTAGTCCATTACAAGCATTATCCCAGCATTATTATCCCAGCATTATGTACAAATGGTAAACATACATTGTAAATACTTTGAGATAGAGAGAGACAATGTGAAGCAAAGGTTCTTTTCTTGATAAGCCCCAGGGTGTGGAATTTGACCAAAAATTCTTCTGAAAGTCAAATACCCCACATATCCCCCCCCCTCCCCCTCACGATTAACATTGATAGGTGCATAAATAAAAGTTTTGAAAGAGAGATTTTACTTACACTCCCAAAATACTTGTCAAGAAGCTCAACATATCTGTGAATTATTTCCAGTGTGAGGAGTTCATTGTCATCTTTTTCTATTGCCACACAGAAATACAAACTTGCATATGTGAGGAATAAAAAATTAATATCAAAATCAATGCCATAAAATGTTTCATTTCATGGGTAGTTAAACCAATGATAAAAGTTTAAATTTATTGCCTCCCACATCTGTATAATTTCTGAATAAAATGGCAGAACTCTTTCCATACTATTTTATTTATTTTCTCTTTCCAGCAGTGTTCATGGACTTTTGCTTACAATCTTGTTTGATTGGCATGGCTCCAATGGATTTAACCCCTAAGATGTACCAATTCTAAAACAACACATATATTTTGTCATATTTTTTTGGCTCAATTCTAACAGTGGTCAGTTTAGATTTTAGTACCCTAAGTGATGCATGTACTAATCTACAAATTTTGACCTCTAAAAGGTACAGCGAGCATGATCCCCATCATTTTTATATGGGAGTCCCTCTCAGGAGGCAGTTTCCCCTTCAAGTTTTACTCTGAGTTATTTGCAGAATATCCCGCAACTGATTTGCATCTCGTTGAATAACAAAAGTGCATATTGTGTTATGCCTCATTCTACAAAGCATTTTGACACATTTTTTTTTATTTTTATTTTTTTTACATTAAGTCAGCAAAATCCATAGGATATCACGCCAACTATAAATAAAATCAAATATAAGAAAAATCAAATTAAATAAAAATAACTAAAAATCTGATATATCTAAAAATCTAAATAGTCAAATTAAGGTAGGCGAGTTTTAAAAGCATCAATAGATTTACTTAAAACGGTTTCGGCAGAGAGATTGTTCCAATCGATGATTGTTCTTGGGAAAAAAGAAAAGTTTAAAATGTTCTTATTTACCCTGGGAACACAAAATTTGAGATCATGACTACCCCTCGTTCTTCTCTCACTGTTAGGAATTAAGTATTGATCCCAATTACCGTCTAAGTGACCATGGCACATTTTGTACATAGTAGTAAGCCTTGATCTCCTTCTTATTGTTTCAAGTGTGTCCCATTTTTTACGTGTACATGTAAATGAAGTTGTCGGGAGTTGGAGGTATTCTGAAATCACTCCTATGTTAAATGTTATGGCAATCCCTTGAAATCTTGGTTGACTTTTAATCAAAATAAATAATTGGTTTATTGGACTTTAAACAAGCTGCATCCATTATACCGAGTATTATACATGGGACATTCCACTTTTTAGCCGCACCCCCCCCTGTGGAAGGACATGTTTTGCAAAGGAGGGTTCGGATTTTTTCTTCAAAGAAGCCGACAAAATTTGGAGCCTTCGGATTTTTTTTCAAAGGTGCCGACAAAAAATCAACCCTTCGGATTTTATTTTTTAAAGGGCGCCAACAATAAATTGGGGGGTTCGGATTCCTGCTTTCTTTAGGAAGGTTGCGGATAGAAAATGGAATGTCCCCATGCCGGCTGTTTTTATAATAAAAAGCTGAATATAAGCTTAAACGGTAACCGCTTAAACACCTCATGATCACTTCCTTTTTATCTCGTTAATGCGCATGCGCATTAAGCGAGATTTCGGAGTTGAGTACGAAAAAAGGGGCAAAAGCTGTTAACAAATTTTTGTGGACTTTTGTCCGGGGGGGGGGGGGGGGGGGGTTCCTTCTTTCTTCTTCATAGAAGCTATATTAGGGCATTGAGGATATGGTTGGTTAAAGCGGTTAGGATTTCAAGAAGGGCGTCACATACCGTCACTAAAATATTTGAGGAACACCCCTGGTCCTATTGTTAATTTCCCTAGGGTATTGGGATGTCAGAACTTGTCATATTTCACATTAAGTCACCGCAAAGATATTAAAGTTCTTAGTTTCGATATCTCACGTTACGTATCAATATTTAAAATTTTCAATCATTTGTCGTAAAGCTATTCAAGCTGCTTTCGAGAATGGTAAAAATAGGTCAAATGCGTTTTCTTGGGAAACGTAGTTTGAGAATTTCACGGTCTATTTTTACGAATGGAGACGTTTTAAGAAAGTTAAATTGGAAGGGAAAGTTTGTGTTTTAATATGAGCAATATGGCAGAGCAAAATAGCATGAACTTTGCGTTTGTATGCAATAGTATGGGAAAGATGTCATAGATTTATTGGTTTAGCTACCGTGCACAAGGAAAGTTTGCGGGTTGTCCGACTGAATTTGTTTTGCGGGAGGAAATTTTTGCGCGTCGGGACAGCTAAAATTTCTGCTGGGAGGAAATGTTTGAGGATTTCTGGTCAAGTATAAATAAAATCCAAGGCATCGGTATTAAACAATTTTACTTCCTGACCGGAGGTTTGTATAGTTCTCCTAGTTATATGGTTGCTGTTCTGGCGCCAATATGAACATAAACAACGAGAAAACTAGTGAGTGAATTATTGTACGTTGTTGTAAAAATGTACAGTCGGACCTCTATTAAGTGGCCACCTATTAAGCGGCCACCCGCCATTAAGTGGCCACTTTCCAAAGTCCCGAATTATTTGTCAGTAAATTGCTGTATTTGATACCTCTATTCAACGGCCACCTCTATTAGGCGGCCGCGGCCACCTTTTTGTGGTTGCAAGTTTAGTATTTCTTGTATTTTTACCTCTATTAAGCGGCCAGCAAATCATCTTTTCAAGCGAAATGGTGACAGATAATATGAAGGTGATAACTGATAAAAATAAAAACTGCAATTTAATCTCCACTTGCCCAGTTTCACGGTTACCAGAACCTTGCCCTATCTATCGGAAAGGCAAATGACTTGATCTTCTCGTTACAACTCCGAGCTCCACAACGGCAAACAGTAGTGACGGATTAGTTTAAATAAATCGTCCGTGAAATATTTTGAGCTAAAATTTTTACAGACTGTTGGTGCAAAAAAGGCCTAAGAAACTTGATGTTTTGTTACATAGATTTGCATATTTTTCTGTACCTACTCAACACCAAAAAATACTGTACTTATCGACTACATGCTCTCTGTGTTAGAGCTAGAACTTTGCACGGACTTGAAATGTGCAAATACAGGGCACTTAATTTTTAGTTTCAATGATTTTTGCATTTATCTTCACATATGTTCACTTTTCAACAAGCCTTTTGCTATATAGAGGCAATAAAATTACGTTGACTGCCATTTCTATCCAATTTATATTGTACCTCTATTAAACGGCCAACCTCTATTAAGAGGCCAGTTTCAAAGTCCCGAGGGTGGCCGCTTAATAGAGGTCTGACTGTATCAGTATTATGATAACAGTCTCTGGTTCTTTTGAGGACGTGTGTGGAGTTGAATCGGGAATACAGATGACTGTTGTGTCGGTCGCCTCGGAGTTATGATAGCAATATATTCACTGTTGAAAAGTTCTTGTTAAGCCGATATACATCATTAAAACAAGTAATTTTTTCTCTGCGCAAGTATATTTCTGCGGTGCAAAATTTAATACAAAATAAAGTAATACTGCATAATAATGCAACAACGGACAACCTTGCCTGTATCTCGGATCAGAAAAAGGTTTTGAAAAATACTGCGGTCAGGAATCCCGCTTGTTGATTACTTTAGTACAAATTTTATAATTTGAGAAATTGGGGTGCTAAGTTTCATGATGTCACTTTCCGGGAAACTTGATAAAGAGTGTACAGCTATCATGCTGGAGATTCAAATATTTCAAACCGGATGTAATGATGCTATACTTCTGACAATGGAGATACTGCCTAGCTCCGAGAAACACATTACACTTACACGCGGAATAAACTCTGAGGAGCTATTAAAAAACAATTGCAAGATCCCACTATTCCAATATATGACTATCGCATAAGACTTGGATCTTAATAGAATATTTTACGAAATTTTACTGCAGTCGTGACCCCGGGGGTCGTTAAGAAGACACACACTGTCAACACTATATTTTGAGGTTTAAAGCAGACCCATTTAATAATAATAATCTAATAGAAACAATACTTAGACAACCTTGTAAAACTAATAATACTAGCAATACGACACTAACAGTTCGAAATATTTGTCCTGCTTTACAACATATAGAAAGAATCAAAGGCTCATTAGAGCCAACCCGTGAATTTGAAATGCTAGCGTATCGCAATATTGCGATGAGCTTATGTTTTCACTCTGTCACGGTCCAATATTTTGTTTAAAATTAAACGTAAGGATTTTTGACAAACGCAAAAAATAAAAATTCAGTACATCACTTTCAGTCCGAAGAAGAAAGAAAAGAAAAAAGAACGGCCCGAGCGAGATTCGAATCTGGGCCTTTCGGCTGTAAGTCCGCGCTTTACACCACTCGACCACCGTAACCACTGACTTGAGACGTGATATATTTTATTACTTGAAGGTAGATAACCATCAAAACGCATGTCTCAGTTGAAAATTCCTTTTAGATCGATTTTAACGTTGCATTAAAGACTCCAAATGCGAAACATCTTTAAGCTTATTGTTGTTTATATTCGTTTACACCAATTTAGTTATTGTTATCGCTGGATTCACGCTGTTCTTGTTACAAAACGCATTCGTAACAAAGCATTACGTCACTAAGTTTACAGCTGATGGAAGGAGTGAGCGAGTGAGTGACTCATTTGCATATCTGTCGCCGTTACCGATAACCCGTTCATTACGCATGCGCGTATTTTCACGGGTTAAAAATGAATGATAAAGCAATAGTTACTAAACACATGATACCGGAAATAGAAAACTCTCGACTTTCGAATAAAAAAAGACAGAACTACTATATATTCGCAAATAACCCATTCATGTATAACATTAACTTATGCAGCCATTTCTTTTTCAACTCTCCACAAAAGAAAAATCAATGTCCGCTTCACTTTCCAAAACATTTCACATCGATATCGATAACAACATACAACTGCGTGAAATATTTCCTTTAACAAGCATTGACAACTAAGCGTAAAACAGATATTCCAGCCCAACCACAACTGACGTCTAAGTTATCAAAAGTTTCTTTGCTTTTGCAGGGCTCGAAATTGCGACCAATACGGTCGCATTTGATTTTTTTTTGTGTTTGCGACTAAAACTTCCAGGAGTCGCAAATTTGCAAGTAGTTTTCGCCTTGGCCAATAATGAAATAAAAAGCCTAGCAGTCGCTACTTTGCCACTCTTTTTGACGAAATAAATAAAGAAGTGAAAAAATATATTGTTGTGCGCCTCGATTATCGTAGAAATTTGAAGATATGGGGTAAAATTGTTCGTAATTTACCCGCAATGTTACGACGAAACGGCTGGATTAGAGCTGTCATCGCGGCTGATCGCGGCCAGGTAGAATTGGCCAAAGTATCATCAATTTCGCAACGGTGACGGACGTTTAAGTGGATATGTTCCAAGATTGTATCCTTTCTGGAAGCTAATTTCACCAAAAAATATAATTTTGAGTTGTACACTAGTTTTAAGATCGAGAAAAATGTCTTGATCGTTACGATTGTGGCGGCAAAGTTTATAGTATTGCATGTTTCGTTCTGTACATGTACAGTCATCATTATAGATAACGTGAAAGCTGTTGAAGTAATAAAATCAGAGTCTTGTTAATCATTTGTTAGTCAAAGTTATTTTTTAACTAATTGTTGCTACTTAGTTTTGCGACTAAAATTTGTGAACTTGCGACTTGATTTTCGTATCTAGTCGCAAAATGGCGACTGAAGTTTTTTTTTAATTTCGAGCCCTGTTTTGTTGATCCGATGGATTATGAATGTTCTGCGATACCTTGTTATCTTTGTGGAATGTCCGGTTTCCGGAAGATTATAAAGAACAGGAAAGAGCGAATCTCAAAACTGTCTTAAAAATGAAATTAACGTTGGAAAAATATATATTTGCTTAATTCTTTCTTTGAGGAATAGAGGAATTCTAAGGATATGCACTTTTTTGTCTTGACTTCCTGACTGAATTTAAGTCTTAAAATAGCAATGAATATGTGTGAACGGACTCTGATCGATCAATGACAGACATTGTAGCGACCATAGGTCATGGATCAGTTCTTTTCTTCTTTAAAATCTCCGTAAAATTCTTAGATGTTTATATCTTATATATAAAGATCTACAAACGCGGATAAGCGTAAACATTTATCCGATGCGTTGTGGCACACATCAAAGATTTAAATTGGATGATCTCACAGGCAGACCAATCGTGATATCCAGTACACAGTAATGAAATATACTAGGTAATAATACGATTTGTCACGGAATTGATAAGCGATAGAAAAATCGAAAATATTACACACTAAAATCTTCTCACCTTTACTTTATTGTCTCTTGATGTATCCTGACCAGTTTAAATGCATTTTTACAACTTTTGTCACTCACCCCACTATCCACTATAAAAGAAGGGAAGGCTGGAGACCTCTGAGCGAACCCTCGCCACGCGAAAGCCAATAAATGCTAAACAATTCAACTCAAGCTCCCTGAATTGCCACCAGTGAGGCCGCAGGTTAAATGTCTACCCGTGCGATTCGTGCTAGCTTCCAAATTCCCTTTCACGGGCTCTAAAAGGGCTCCGTTTTGGAGCGATTCTCGCCATCTTCGCTTCGCCATTGTCCGCGATCCAAACGGCTGTACCACGAAATTCGAATACTAAAGCTTAGCGACCGCGTCACAGAGACAAAATGACATTCACCCGAAGGGAGGGTCGTTACTTTTGCCCTCGCGCAAATTGACACCGTCGGGGGAGCCGGTGCGTGTAATTCGAACGGAAACCACAAGCGTGACCTGTCACTTATTTGTCTTTATTTGATAAAGTGCAATTTTTCATCAAGATCAAAAGAAAAGTCTCTTTTTAAAATAAAAATGCTCGAAGGAAAATTATTAAGCTTGTTAAAACCAATTTGCGCCAAAAAATCAAAAATCAAAGGTCACGGATATGTATGTGTATACCGGGAGTCTAGGGTGTACTCTAACTGCACGTTCCGATCCATGAGAGAGGAAGATAGGGGCCTTGGGAACGAGGTTGGTAGACATTTCAATAACAAATTGATCATTAAAACAGACCGTTCGCCGTCGGGTGTTGATATGAACGATATGGTCAATAATGTTTAATTTTTATTGGTAAATTGCACAACCTTCTAAAGTCGCTGTCGTAATTTGTCGTATTTTTGAAGCGGAATCGAGCCGCTTCTCGCTGTTCAGAACGTCTCATGTCGGCAATTTTCGGGGCCAGGTCGCTTGTCGTTTTTACCAAGGCTTCTTTAAGCTGAGATGTTTTGAAAACAGCTTCAGCTATAAAAGAAAACTAAATCTAATCACCAGCTCTATTCCTACAAGAGACACCATTCTGCCCGAAGGTACACAATTTTTTAGTTGACGGAAAAAGCGACAAGTAAAATATTTCATTTGCCTTTTTTACAATAGTCTACCTTGGTGAAGTATTTAGATAAAACATTCCTTTTTCACTGAAGTCTTTTTACTGAACTTATTCACATGCACAAAGTTCTTGTTTTGTCTCATACATCCACATACACTGCACATATAAATTGGCTGTTTAAAAACATTGCTAGTAAATCAATTTTAATCCCAAATGAAAATCGTTGCAATATGTTTTAGTTTTGTTTAAATATCAATAAATAAAGATAGTAAATATTTTTTAACCTTCGTACATCTTTCCCAAATTTCGATTAATAAGAAAATCGCCATTGTAATGACATACAAGTCATTGCTACTAAAATACTGTGACTGATACAAAACATAGAAAATTAACTAAGTAAAAGGGCTCTCTAAAGATAGATTGAATCTAAGTAGTTTTGCCACCCCCATCCCTCCTCATAATTTTCCCCCGTAGCAACCAAATTGGCCTCGGCTCATTCGCTTAATATAATCGAGTTGAAGTTTCCCCTCAGCTGTAAAATGAAGACTATTTTGAACAAATACGCTAAATTAACATGAAAATTATTTACATTCATACTCGTGATTATTTTGTTGCTCATGACTTTTATTGATTTGGTGGCTCCTAAAAGAACCCTTAAGTCCTCTATGACTGCAATGTCTAACTCTACGATTAGACCTACAGGTATTTTCAATCTTTCAACTTCAATAAACCATTTAGCAGCTTTACACATATTACCTATCACGTCTTTACTACATTTACCTATCAAAGGCACCCAACTTTTCCAATTCTTGTTGTTGTTGTTGTTGTTGTTGTTTATTAACCTTACATTCTCTCGCATTAACGAGATGGCTATAAGAGCCCTTTGATTTTATATTTTTATCAGCTAGGCAAAAGCAAACATTGGGATGATTTTATATTTACTTACCTTTTATACACAACTTTAAAGTCCTTGTACTCCAGGAAGCTACACATCTTTGGTTTTCGAGCAAGAACAGTGGTAATAAGATCGCGTCGGAGTTATTTTCTTCTTTTCTTTCTGGCTCGAAGCAGTGTACCATTTTTGCAATCTAAGTTTGCCTTGACGGCTAAACAGCAGCATAAACTGAAACTAAAATAAAACAAAAACATTATTTCGTCGTGTTAAGCGTTGTATCGAAACCAGAAGAGACAAGATTTCGCGAATTCTTCGAAGGGAAATATAGCCAAAGCTCACCATTTTCAAGGGCTAATGCGGGCTTGCTAAAAACGGTAGAGTCTTGATTCCATAACTCAAAAGGAGGTCGCGGTGCCCAGCGGTTTTAGTGAAAACAAGGTTTGGGTGGGGTGCTCAGTCTCGCGGGCTCAAAAACCTCCTTTTGAGCTATAGAATCTAGACATTTCCGCTAAAAACCAGCAGTTGTTACCAAACACGCAGGAGTAACTCATGCCCAGAGCTTCTCGGTTTTCTGTCACGCACGACACGTCACGCAACTGCAATGAAGAATTTATTGTTTTTATCGCGGTTACCCCATGGCCATATCATCAAAATGATGGTTGAATCTTTACTACATTCCTACAATTTTTAATATTTAAGCACAAACAAAATGCCTTTTTTATCTATGTCCTCCCGATGGAAGAGGTGCATCACCCCATCTAGATTAGGGGAGAAGGGAACTGGGGAGAGAGGGAAAGGACGCCTGTAATAAAGACCCCCATTTGTTCATTTCTGCGGACGCTGGTGGCCGCAGAATTCTGATTGGCTAATTCGCGCTGTGTGGTTAACATAGTATTAATTCCCACGTGTAGTCATCCATGCTTAAAAGCATGTGCCAGTTTCTGATTGGTGAACGTATTGACAGTTGACGTAATTCGATTATAGGGAAATCAGTGGACATAATGCAAGTAGCCCGGTTCTTATAGCAGGCATTCCTTCCCTTCTCCCCTCTCTTTTTTCGCGCCCCCTCTCCCTCCCTGTTTACGCCTGCCACGCAGGCTACATCTAGATGGAAGCTACATGGACAAGGCAGGTATTCCACAGGGTTGTGTGGCAAGTTATCAAAACAAATGGTTTGTGAAATTGTCTTTGGTTGACTTTTCAATACACGGCTGGGTATTATGCATCTGTGGGGGAGGGACTTTGAGTCCAATATGAGAGTAAAACGTTTATTTTAATAAATGCTTGAAGTGTTTAGATGGATAGATGGTTTATCATAAATTATTGTTCTGATGAAAGGGTGCTTATTATTTTGGGTGTTAATTTCAGAACTGGTAAGAATATGATCCAATACTGTGACTGATGATTTTATTGACCAAGGACAGTTTTAACCCTTTAACTCCCAAGAGTAGAAAAATCCCAAATTTCATTTTGTAAAATATTGAAAAACAAATAGTACCAAATTTATATGCATAAGTACTGCAGAAGAGGTTTTCAAACTCGAAAGTAAAGACTACACCACGTCAAGTCCCCATAATTGGCTATGGGAGTGAAAAGGTTAACAAGTCTGAATTCAAACTTATTTATTGATACTAATGGTGTTCTTGGAGTTCTGTCCTGAACACTCCAAGTGATACCAATATCCATAACTTACCCTCTAAAGAGGAAGCAACTTTGGAAGGCAACATGGTTTTATTACCTGGATTGTCATCTATTTTATTAATATATTGCTGTCTTCAAAGTCTGACAAAACAGAAATTTTGTTGCATGATGCTATGTTTTTACATCAGATTGATGTCTGAAGTTACCACTGTAAAACTTACATACCGTACTTTGGATGCAGGAATGTAGTGCTACCGTACCTCTACCAATCACAACCACAGCTAAGATCTGCATAGAAATGCACCACCACTACTATGAAACAGTGTCTTTGTTTACATTTTATTGTGTTCGCAACAATGTTCAGCATGCTTCAGTTCAAGATCAGGCCCTGGTTGTTCAAACAAATGACTTTCTCACATGTGAAAAAAGCTTTTTGTCCAATCACAAATGTATAAAATAAACAAATTACAGCATGGGCAGTGCTTTGTATGGCATTTACGCACTTGTTGGTTTGTATCAGAAATCTCCCTCGTTCGCTGTGCTCACTCATTCAATTTCTGATACATCACCAACTTGTGCATAAATACCGTACACCCACACTGCCCATGAAGTAATCTATATAAATTTTCCACTTTTTGAACAACCGGGGCCAGGAATGGCACTGAGTGTGAGTGAATACGAGATTTCTCAGATTTCACATATTTTCTTTCTTGACAATAAATAATAGCAAATTAAAAGATATATTCTTGTTTCATATCTTCCTCGTCTTTTACCACAATTTAAAAAATGGTGTTATGAGGCTTTAATAACAGAAAAGCTAAAGGAAACATTCCCAAATAAAGGAACAGTGTTAGACCGTCAGTACATGAATTATCTATTAAACGGAATTTTTTTTTAGCTTTTTAAAAACTTTCAGGACTTTTTGGAAAAGTTCATGGCAGGAGCAAAACCTTTTGTCTTTCTTCTGTTATCTGAGTGTTTTGTAGATGAAATGCGCTGAATTCTATCCCCAAACAAATGCTCTTGTAAAAATAGACTTGCTGATTGCTGAATTTTTTTTGGTTTCTTTGTTTCTCTTGACAACACAACAACTTTAACTGCTGGTTCTTCTTCCTGTTCTTCAGTTTCCTGTTCTTCATCTTCACTTGAACTATCAAATGTCACATGATCTCCAGTAGCAACCGTTTGAGCTGCCACCTCCTCCCTTTTATGGGAATCCTGTTGCTTAGCAACATGTTGGAGTACCTCCATTGGTAGTCTGGAGAACTCTCTCGCTCTTTTTCTTTCCTTCTGCTCTCGTAGCCTTTCGTTTCTCTCCATTCTCATCTGTTTTTCCTTTCGTTTACTATCTAGAAGGCTCTCTTTCTCTCTGGTCAGTCCTCGAATGGCAGTTTCTTTGCTGGCCTTCCAAGAAATATCCTCTGGAATATCATCGTCGTTATCATCCTCTACATTGCTCCCTTCAGCCGGATTCTTATCTATTACGGCAATCACACGTTCTCTATCATCCTTTATATGTTTTTCTTCGACTGTTTCGTCCATCTTTATATCCTGAACATGAACTCTATCTGAGTTTTCATCCACCACCAATGATTCAGCGTTCTGATCCCCTAGTTCGTCTCCTTCTTGACTTCGTTTGGTTGTACGCTTTGTACTTCTAGTCTTCATTTTCCTAAAGTATTTTGGTTTATCTTCAGCCTTTAGATTTCACCGTAAACGAAGTATAAATTCACGTGTTTTTGTTATACGGGCTCTTCGGTCAGGGAAGCTCTGACTAAGAACATGCGTATTTTCCTAACATCCGGGATCTGCTGCGATAAAGTTTCCGCTGAATGCTCTTTTCTAGAGCGCTGGCGCGGGTTGTTTTGCCGTTTCCACAACAACTTTATCGAGCAGAATTCACAAATTTTATTCTAAAAAGATTTGTGGAAAGACTTTTCAGAACTGAAAAAAATACGTTTTAGTCCTCTATACACGAATTAGTGCGTGTGAAAAGCTATATAGCATTCTGATTAACAGTTTATCGTGTTCCCTGGAAACGCGTTCAAAATGGAGGATATTGTGAGTGAGTTGAACTTCGATGAAGGCATTGCCATGCCAGTAGCAAATCTGGCGAATAAACAGCTGGAGAGTGAGGTAAGACAAAGTAAGAAATAAACTTTTTAGAATAAAAAGTTTATAACAGCATCTTATAAGTAAGGTTATACATGTCATATATTTAGCTTAACCCTGATAAATAACTTTCACGTACATGTACATAGATAAGTATTTTTGTAAAAGGGTGGGGGGGGGGGGGGGGGTATGCTATTTCTTTCGCAACTTGTCATGAAACAGCATTGTGTTGCCTGTTGCAACAAGAATTGGCATGTGTAACAGCAATTGCCATACAGTACTAATGCACAATGCTAACACTGATAAATAATTTTCACACATAAATAAATACTTGTTAATATATGGTGTATCTTGTGGCTTACCTTGAAACATCCCACATGTGTTTGTCTAATGTTGTGTGAGTGAGATGTTCATGGTCTACCACAATAGAACATTTAATAATACAACATGTAAACTAAAGATGAAGTTCACTTCATGATTGGTTTATAATAAAAATATTATTGGTAACTCATTTGTACTGTCACTTGCACCCGTTAAGGTGTATTGAAAAAATGTCCACGTACATGTAGATTGTTAATCACTTGCATAAGGATTTCAATTTGCATGTCTTCTTAGGTCTACAGTAGTTGTCTCATTTTCCATTTTCATGACTAGTTACTATTTTTCATCCAAGGAAGTACGTAGTTTGTAATTCAAATCAATGCTTCTTCCTTTCCAAGGTGACTGACACTCAGAAGAATATAACATCATACAAAGAACAGCTTGATGAACACTCGGATAGAATCTATGCTATGAGTGAACATCTCAGAAATGTACAGCAGGAACTACAGCATACACAGGTGAAAAGAAATAATTATCACGATATTTGTTTTTATTAGTACTTGCATAGATGTTAGTTTGCATCTGCAATGTCACTCAAGTTTTGGTTTGGTTGTAATTAGCTATTCTGGTTGATGAGGCTAACTCTTGCATGTTATTCTTTTGGCACAATAATAATGGTGTGTATTATAATTATTATAGCAAGGCAGGTCAAAATAATGTTTCAATCGGAAGGAGTGGAGAAGAGTTGCTTAACCCTTATGTGCTAATAAGGCACTGCTAGGATGATGATGACAATGATAGGGGTGGCGAATGGTAAATCTGAGACTCGCCGAGACGCCGAGACCCTTGTTTCAAAATCCGAGACCGCGACCGCAGCTACGATATAAAATCCGAGCCCGAGACCCAATGTGGGAAAAAACCGAGCCCGAAACTCAGTGCTAAAAATATCCGAATCGCCTATCAAACAACAAACAAGGATGAAGAATGAGAATGCTTGACAAAAGTATCCGAGACTCCGAGACCTCGAGGAAAAAAAATCCGAGACTCCGAGACAGAAAAAGTACCAGCCAAACGAGACTTTGAGACTTAAAACAAAAACTGCCGAGATTTCGAGACCGGACCAAAATTTTACGAGACCCACGATTTTGAAGGTACCATTTGCCACCCCTAATGATGAAAATAGGAGTTCTTGTTTCGTTTCATTTATTGCAATTAGACTTATCCTTATATTTTAAATAATTATTATTCATTTTCTGAAGGCATTCTTTGTTAATGATACACAGGATTTGCTTAATGCAAGAAAGAGAGAAATAGAGACTGAAAATCACATGAAACAGATAGGTATTTAAATGCTTTTTTATCACGTCTTACTGTCTTTGTTAACTTAGGTGTGATTTTGGAAGCAAACTGTAATCGGGATTCATTTATCTTGTAATGAGTAAGTTATTAAAAATACTCCATTTTATTTGACATTCCTTTTTAGCTGAACGAGAAGAGGGAAGACTTAATAATGAAATTAGGAGAGTAAATAATGAAATAAAAGATTTGACTGAGAAACGGAATATCCTAGAGGTAAGAAAAAACATAAGTATAGAGAGTACTTACCGTCATTGTTATGGAACAAGCATCATGTCCAAACCTAGAAAATAATATTGGTTGAAAATCAGGTTTTTGTTCGCATGCAGGTGGACATGCATGAACAAAGAAAAGAACAATGGAATATTTCAAGATTCTATAAAGATCCTCTTAAGATCTTTAAAGATCTTAAAGGATCCTTACAAAAATCTTTGCAAGTATCTTTAGTAGGATCTTTAAAAGATTGTTGTCTTTTACTTAAGGATCTTTACAAGTAATTTTGTAATGAAGGATCCTTGAAGATTTTTCAAAGATCCTTTAAGGATCCTTGAAAGATCTTTATCTTTGAGAATCTTTTGCAGGTCTTTGAAGATCTTTAAAGATCCTTAAAGGCTGGTTTTCACTAACGATGGAGTCAGAGTCGCAATCAGAAGTGTAGAGCGTTACGATCTAGTGAAAATCAAACCGATGGAATCAGAAGAAGATTACGGAGTCATAAGCACAGGGATGTCGATAATAGCCGGGAACCAAGGAAATTACCCGACTGTGAACTTCATTTTTCCTGCTATAAAAGCCAAGTGCAGCTATATAAGAACTACATTTTTCTTGTTTTCAACCGGCTGTCAGTTCTGTATTTCCAGCTGTTAAAAACTGAATCTACATCCCTGAAGTGGAATCGGAAAAAAATGGAACCATTATGATTCTTCCGACTCCAATTCTGTCGAACTTATGACTCCGCTTACGACTCTGATTTTCGATTTTCACTAAGTCAGAAGCGCTCTTACGACTCCAACTACGACTCCGACTCTGAATCTGTTGCCAGTGAAAACCAGCCTTAAAGATACTGTGAGGTTTTTAACTAGGGAGGGACACATTACAACATTTGGACCAAACAAGCTTGTACAAAATGAAAATAAAATGTGTGTTAAATGTGCACCACATAGTGTGTAAATAAAAAGAGTTGGTCCAAATATTTTAGTTACTAATCTGAAACACTTGCAAATGGTTTTAGTCAACCAGTTTGCTTATAGTCCTTATTCACAATGTCAGATCATCTTCATTTTAAACATGATTAATCGCAATAATTTAACATTTGGTTCTTGTATAAATAAAGCTAAAATGACTAAGACCATTGGAATACTGATCTTTGCTTCTTGTTATACTAGAACAACATTTTCAGGAGCACACAACGTCTGGAAGACTTGAAGAACCAGATGAACTGGGATCAGAAGGCCTTGGAGGCATGGCTAGAGGAATCGGCCAGGAAAGATGAGGATGCGCTAACACTCCAAAAGTACACTCGTTCAGACGAAGGCAAAGTGAAGGTTAGCATTCCTGTAAATTGTATGCATTGGAATTATAAATACAGCTGATCAAGATCCAGTTTACTATATAATTATTATTTGATTGGAGGCACGGTGGTGAAGTGTGGTTGGCGTGTTGGACTTCAGATCCAAAGGCCAGTGTTCAAGGGCTGGTCTCGGCCATCGCCTTGTTTCCTTAGACAAGAAACTTAATCTACATTTATTTATCTCTTTCGACCAGGCCCCGGTTGTTTAAAAGGTGGATAGTGCTATCCACCAGATAAATCACTATCCGGCAGATATCACAAAGTATTTCATCAATGCTTATTTACTAACTGTATAGTGATTTATCCGATGGATATCCACCTTTTGAACAACCAGGGCCAGGTGTATAAATGGGTCCTGGAAACATCGTGTTTGGGGTTAACCCATCTAGAGGGAAGGGGGGCAACTTATATTTCTAGTTACTTCATGCTACAGAAAATGCATTAAGATCTGACCCTGTGGACCATCTGTGGCTTGTGTGCAACTTTTTACCTTTTTTACCAAGTCTAGTTTGTGATGCCATTTTTTTTGGCTGACTAGGAACTAACACTCAGAATGGAAAAAATGACAGATGATGCTGCAAAGAAGAAGAGAGAATTGGAGCATGAGCTTACTCTCACCATGACAGCTCAGGTATTAAAGTTCTATGAAGTAGGCAGGTGCTTTATGGTGAATTGCTCTTACTCATAATCAGATATGAAGTATAAGGTCTGGGTGTGAGTTTTGAGAATACAGAATAACGCTGTAATAACACTTAGTTTCTTACACTTGAAAGTTAAGTAACAATCCGCGTAAGAAGTAGGCAACCCAAATCCACGGAATGCAGAAAGGTGTGAATTGTGCTATTGTTGAAACCGTCCACCTCATTGGCTAAACATGAAAATCTACCATAACTTCATCAGGCAGCGCATTTATTTATCTCTAGTTTACTAATTGATTCCCTTTTAGTGAAAACTATTGTGATTTTTAATGTAACAAAAATTCTATGTGGGGATTATGGAAAATTAGAAGTCTTTCTCGGCCATTGTTTTGGAGTCTCACGATTGGATGAAATCTTGTAACACAAAAGAAACATCGCTTTAAAATAAAGTTTCAGTAAATTTTATTTCAAAACCACGTTGTCCATAGGTTGACGTATTCTCAGTACGAAAATCTAAACATTCTTATGCGGGGAAAGTGAAATGCATCGGAACAATAGAGAATTGCCTACTTCTTACATCGATTGTTACTTAATAAATAAATCATTATTGCCCTTGGCTACAGGGATGGGGGGGGGGGGGGGGGGTGGAGTACTCTCATATATAAGCTATATGAGTATGTGCCGATGTGAAGGGTATGGTTTTCAAGCAGTTTTGTCTGGGATAGGGTATAGAAATCAAAGAGTTTTGCTCTAGAATAGGGTATTATTTACCAGGCAACTGATCAGTGCTATGAAGAATTAAGTCTAGAATAAGAATTGAAACTCGGAAGAGAAAGAAAATGCAACGTTGTAAGATATTGTTTTAATTAGCGTATATTTGTCTGCTGTTAAGGTCGGCACACACGATGCGACTAGTCCCTGCGACTAGCCGCAGGGACCAGTCGCAGGGACTAGTCGCACCGTGTGAACTTGTAAGTAGTCCCTGCGACTAGTCGCAGGGACCAGTCGCATCGTGTGAACTGCTTCAAAATCTAGTCGCAGGGACTAACTTTAAAAAAGCAGCAAAAACTGGGGGCAAACGCTATCTTCGTTTCACTCTGCAGCTTTGTTAAGAAACCAAAATTATTAAAATAGCAAGGTAGCATTGAAATAAATCAGCTTATTATAACCGCAGGTAGTTCAGCGAAATTATTCAGTACTTGAATTGTTTATGATTCAGTTTGGATAGAAGCGAGAAATAACGCACTGTTACCAATTATTTTAGATGTTGCCAATACATAAATAAAACGGGACGAAAAATTCAAAAATTCAATCAGCATTCTGGTGGAAGTGACACTCCAAGCATCGTCTTCCTCCACGTGTTCCGCCATCTTGAAACAGAGTCCGTAAGGAATTGTGGGAGCATGTGATACCGATTTGTGATTGGTTTATTTTAATTTGGTCGCAGGGACTAGTCCCACGAACGGTTCACACGGAGTGTTACGTGGGACTAGTCGCAGGGACTTGTCCCAAAAATTCAAACCAGTTTGAATTCGTGGGACTAGTCGCAGCGACTAAATTTTGGTCCTTGCGACTAGATTTTGTGGCAAAAATGGCCAGTTCACACGATGCGACTAGTCGCAGGGACTAGTCGCAGGGACTAGTCGCAGGGACTAGTCGCATCGTGTGTGCCGACCTTTATGGTGATAGAGTTCTAAAAATAGCAAGGCTGGGATAGGGTAGGGATTTTCGGTGTCTAGTCTAGTATGTAGGGTTGCAAAATCAGCCGAACATGGTCTCCCCCACCTTCCCCCCAGAGTAACAACTCACATCATTCTGACCAAAATCAGGCAAGGACAGAGGGATGGAACCTTCCCTGCCGCCTCCCCGCTTTACCACAGAGGGCATTTGATTCACTTTGTTCATAGAGTAGTCTTTGAAATTATGTTGTTCATAGGTTTTATGTGTTTACTGCTTTAGATTGAATTAGACAAGACAGCTGAGGAGTTCCGCAAGGCGCACAGTGAGAGACAAGAATTGTTAAAGCAGTGGGAGAATACTATTGAACAGATGCAGAGGAGAGACAGAGAGATGGACCAACTGGCTGTGGTGTGTTCAAGATACATTCTTTTTTTTTTTTACCACCTTTACTGGACTCATACAGTCCAGAGGGAAAGGCACAAATGGGACTCAGGTCCCATGCGAGGTGCCATCCCTACCAATCCCACAACCCGCAAGGTTGACCACACCACCGGGGTCTATGTCCCCTCATGTCTGGGATTGAACTTGTGTCATAAATCACAAAAATTCATGAC
Source organism: Cladopsammia gracilis (assembly GCA_022457155.1). Lineage (NCBI taxonomy): Eukaryota > Metazoa > Cnidaria > Anthozoa > Scleractinia > Dendrophylliidae > Cladopsammia > Cladopsammia gracilis. The sequence goes on from JAJGOT010000227.1 coordinate 1,119,644, forward strand.
AAAAAATTGTATTATAGAGCTACCTCAGACAGTCTACAATTTCAGAGAAGTGTTCATGAAAATTGCCAATGTTGTGAAAATGATGAATATTATGAAAATTACAAAACCTCCCAGACTTTTACATGAGATCTCAGTGGACCCTTAACGAAAACTGTAAACAAAATAAAGGCTTCCTTGCAGTCAGTAAGAAACATGATTCACCTACAAAAGAAGTACATGTAGGTTGGAGCATTATTTTTTATGGGCAACCTTCTAAACTGTAAATTATGCTTGCATTGTCTATAGAAACTTGCTGAGGTAAAGCTTGAAGTAAGGGACAGAGAGGAACAAGTCCAAGAAAAACAGGTGATTTTGCATTTTGCTTTCTCACTTACATTTGTAATATTTACATCAGTCACTAGTATGTTATTGTCTTTTGTTGTTGCATTTCATTTTTTCCTGCAGACAAGTTACAATTTTTCTTTATTTGTTTCCTAAAACATTTATTTAGAAATTCTTAGAGAGTGAACTTGCCAACAATCAAGAAAAGGAAAAGAAGGTTGGTGTAGCTGAGAGACAGGCAGCTAAACTGCGACTTGAGTACCAGGACTCTGAACAGATTCGCATTCAGTTCCAAGATGAGGTAAATTCATATTAAGAAGATTTATGAGGCTTTTTACACTGTTTATACCTTTCCTGAGTAGTCCAAACAAAATAAATTTGGTGCTGCAGACATTTGAGAATAGAATCTTGGAGTTTTGAGATTAGAGTGCTAAAGTTGAAATGTCACTCGCCGAATCTTGCATTTCTTGGTTTTTGTTCCAACTTGTGCGCTCACAATGGGTGATTCCAGAAAATATCCATACCCTACCACGGGCGGCATCCTCATCAAGACCCCCCCCTTGCCTTAGGAAATTCCAAAATGTTCAATCCCCCCTTGCCCTCGGAATTCCAAAACGTTTTATCCCCCCATGCCTTCGGAATTCCGTAATCATTCAAACCCCCCTCAGGAATTTCTGCTTTTCCTTCCAACTGATTTGAGAAGCCCCTCTCTAACTTTCAAACACCTTTATTTATAATTTTCAGCCCAGCGAACGATCAATGGAAAGACCTGATCGAATTAAGCTCTTTGACTTCCTTGAAAAGGAAAACAAAATTAAAACTATTTTTACCTGCAAAACTCCATGAAGCATGAAAGTAGTAGCCAAATTTTTTTATACAAGAGAGAAAATTCTTGAAAAACACCAAAAAACCTGAAAAACAAGCTTCGATACACTTCGAACTTCTTCAACGTAAGCTTTGACCACCATTTTGTATCCCAGAAGTCTAAGCGAGCACGCCATTTAAGTGCGATCGTTCTTAGCGTTGCGTGATGACAAATAGCGGCCCTAAAGATCCGACTCATATTCTCTTGTCTGATAATTTATTTTACACGAATAAACTTGTGATCCGTTTGCTTTGTATAATTTCTTTTGATTTGACAGGGTATTATTCAACTGTGGTAAGTTTTTCATATATAAACCTTGCAATTTGAACCGAGGAATCTAAATTGAACAATCTTTCATTGTATAGTACTTTAAAACAGTTGTTTGAATACATGCACAAATGGCAAAAGGCGAAATAATTTGGCGTGTTAATTTATTATGACGAATTCTTACGCCAATTCAGTCGACTGGGGAATTTTTTTCCGTTTAAGTTCTTGTAGTGTTTTAATCTCTGTTCAGTCAACCAACTCGTGATTGGTGATTTGGGTTAGCAGTTTAAATTTGCCATTTGTGGGTGTATACTAAGACCGACGGATACCATATCTCGTATATTCAGACAGTTTTTGCCCTAAGCCCGCCGCAAAGTTCTGCGACAAAGCTTGACTTTTGTGCATGAGAAAAAATCGCGAATTTCTCGTATGGAAGCCACGCACACTTACGACAAAAATTTCATGTGAAAAATATTAAGCATGTTTGATATTTTTTTTTGCCCAATTTTTGTCGACAACAATGGATGAAAATCATGTCGTAAGGAACCGCAAACCTTCCCATTAAGTCTAAATTTAGTTCGATTTTTTGTTGCATACGACAAAAATCGGGCCGGGCTTTGTCGCAGAGGTGTGTGGCGGGCACTATCGTGCACTTACAGCAAGGAAAGCCCCACTGACTTTAGCTCTTCACTTTCAAGCATGAGCATAAGCGAAGAGTGCGTGCCCGCAATCGTTGGCCTAAACAAACTTAGGTACCATCGCTGTTTCTCCTGAAGGTGCCTGCCGGGATTCGGCAAGAGCGGCATGCTAGCGATAGCAAAATACTGCTCGTCCCTGATTACACTGGATTGCCAAGAGGGCTACTTTTTCAACGAGGAGGAATTGACACAGATCGTCTGCAGCAATTACCTGTTAACTGGTTTGATTATTCCATACGCCTTTGTGGATAACCGCACCTTCAAATTCATAACTGACAGCCTGGAAAATTTAACCTATATTTGCGTGTGTGAGACTAGTGTTACACAGGCTTGTGTGGACAGGATGAGAAGCAAAAGGCCCAGTTTAGAGATTGGTTGGAATGTAAACCATACACCGTAACAAACAAGTGAACAGTTATGACGCATCTTCACATTTACTTAGCATAATTTTCACTGTGGGCAAACGAGGTGAAAATGCAGTGCTTGTATAATCGTTTTTGCAAATCCATGCTTCCCACCAAAGGTATACAATTTTGGTAAAACCAGCAAATTTTTTAGCGCTTATTATCTTTAGCTATGGTTAATAATTAACCCATTTCTTCAGAAGTTAACTACAATCAACTCTCCGCTAACGGACACTCTCGTAAGCGGACAGCTCTACTTACGCACGCCTTTTCAAATCCCCGTTTTGCCCTCCCAGTCAAACTCTGTATTTACACATTCCCGTAAGCGGACACTCTCTCGTATTTTAGCGGACACAGACACTTTTGAACATGAAAATTGGATTTTTCTTTTGTTCACGCTCTCTCGTAAGCGGACACCCCATGTATAATAATTGACTCTTGGCAATGAAATTTGTCTTTAATTTGCAATAAATCAGCACAAATATGACCTTTACAGAGCAACAGAACAGTGGGGATCGGTTTTATCAAATCTCTATTTGTCCGCGGGAAAACAAGCTGTCCCTTCGTTTGACATTAACAAGACTCCGACGTAACATTTGTAGTATCAAGTTATGACCACGTTTGTCATGGTCTACTTTCCTTCTTGTTTCTGTTTTCAATCACTGACTGTACTAGAACACTGTATCCCAGATAATCAAGCTTGGACTTGAGTTGAGCCACGGTCATGAAAGTTGTTTTAACATCACCATAAAAAAAGTATTTACAAGGAATTTCCAGACCGTACCCAGCTCCTCTGTTGACACGTTCATTACCCGGGACGTTTACCCATTATGATGGCTTTCCCTTTGCTTCTTCCGCACTTTAAAAACTTGGTGGCAAATACAGCCATCCTCAAAGGAATGTGACCACTTATCTCATCTAATCCAGCAACTGTGTTGGCGTGTTCCTTGGCTGTGGTTTCAAAACTGCAATCTTCTAAATTAGGCAGAAACCCGCGCATAACTCCGCATAACTCTCCCGTAAGCGGACATCCACCCTATTTTTCTTTGGTGTCCGCTTATGGGAATAATTCTCGTAAGAGGACAGCTCTACTAACGGACACTTTTTTTCAATTCCCGAGGGTGTCCGCTTTTAATACGAGAGAGTTGAGTGTATCATCAAATCTGCTTGCAAATGCTGCATTTCACGCCCAATTTGCGTCGCAAGCAAAGGAAAAGCTTTTGCTTTTGTTGTTGTTTAAATTATCCAGTCTATTTGCACATTTTCCGATCAGTTGGATGTAAAACGTTCTTTCCCTCGAAATGGGAGATGGCATCCGACTGCCATCATTATATAATTTTTACTTTTACCGCGCAACTAAGTTAATACTTGGGCTATGCAACGTAGACTGTCACAGCAAGTATGGAAAACAGTATCTCACAAATATCACGGTAGTTATTTTGTCTTTGAAGATTGTTCATGTGTGATTTATACCATTTTATAGCGTGAACAGGTCGATTTTTCCCAACAACTGACGCGCGGCTAAAAACTACAAATCTGACAGGCGTTCCAAATGACAGTGAGAGACTGGCCCGAGTTTCCGCTCACGACGCTTTCAAAACATTTGCGAACGATTGTACTAGGTGGGAAAAATGTGTCTTTTATGTAATAATGTAGGCGGTAGGAAACGACAATTTTTCAAATTATTAATCTAACATACAGTATATTAACATTAGGCCCTCTGGTGCTTTGTTTGCCTTTCTTCTTCGTAATGAAATGTACGTTCACAGTTCGGGCTCGATTTGCGAACTTGTATTTCCCTTCTGGAAGTCCAGACCTGAAAATCCCCCCATGCCTTCGGAATTCCAGTCCAATGAACCCCCCCGTATCCTCGGAATTCCAGTCCAATGAACCCCCCCTCCCCTTCAGAATTCCAAGATGCCGCCCGTGGTATGGGTATGGATATTTTCTGGAACCACCCAATGGGCCTTATGCATGATGACGTCACCAGCTCTAAATTCACCACCAAGCCTCGTTTGTACAAAATTCCTTGCAAACCTTTGACAAGTTCACATTGTTTTTGAGTGGGTGTTCTTTTTAACTTTGCACCTTTGTGGGGTGAAATTAGCTATTCTGATGTGTAAACATGATGTGCATAAGGGCTATTTGGAACACAAGACAGTCTATTTTAATCAATCTGGTGATAAAATCCAAATTTCAACTCCCAAATGAGCATGGGATGATAGGTAATGTCGGTAGCCTTCCCTTGTGTATAATTTTAATACTTTGTCTTATTTTATTTTATTTTTTTGTCAGCTTGACACTTTGAAATATACTGTGGACAGGACGGCAAAGGATTTAGACAGTGCCAGGCAAAAGTACAACGCACTCAAGAAGGAGGTTTCCAACAGAATAGAAAAGTAGGAAGTTGTTGTCTTTTTTTATTAAGGACATTTTTTGGCACCAATTAAAAGAAAAAGAATACTGATAACATATACCATAATAATTTGATTTAGCACCCTTTCTAATAAGCGTCACCTTTGAGTGTTGTTTTGTTAAGTAACAATCCGTGTAAGAAGAAGGCAATTCTCTATTGTTCCGATGCATTTCGCTTTCCCCACATAAGAATGTTTAGATTTTCGTACTGAGAATACGTCAACCTATGGACAACATGGTTTTGAAATAAAATTTACTGAAACTTTATTTTAAAGCGATGTTTCTTTTGTGTTACAAGATTTCATCCAATCATGAGACTCCAATGGCCAAGAAAGACTTCTAATTTTCCATGTTCCCCACATTTGTTGCATTAAAAATCACAATAGTTTTCACTAAAAGGGAATCAATTAGTAAACTAGAGATAAATAAATGCGCTGCCTGATGAAGTTATGGTAGATTTTCATGTTTTAGCCAATGAGGTGGACGGTTTCAATAATAGTACAATTCACACCTTTCTGCATTCCGTAGATTTGGGTTGCCTACTTCTCACACGGATTGTTACTTAATGTGCCCCCTTTCTAATAAGTGCCCCCCACCCCCTGAGTGTTGTTTTTAGCACCCATTTTCGGATGTTGAAGATGCTATGCTAGAAGGCTATCATATCGAAGATAGTCACATGTTATGACTATGCAAAATGTTGTTAACATTGTTCTGACTATACAAATGGTATATTTTCTGTTATTGTTCATTGAAGTGCTTTTTCATGCTTGCATGTTTTTGTCAAAAAAGAAATGTGCCCCCTTCCTAATAAGCACTCCCTGACTCTAATAAGTACCATCCCTTGAGGTACAAAAAGTAAATTAAGGCATCCTGGGTGCTAAATCAAATCATTACAGTAACAATTCTTGGTCTAGTGGCGGTTCATATAATATGACATGTGTCCTGCATACTGCTAAGGTGACCATTATGTCGAAAGCATTGCGTGAGCTGATAAATAAACTTCTTGTAACTAAAATGCATTTATTTTAGCACACAATAAGCACCCTCGCCATTTTTACAAAATCATGTCTGTTTTAACTTTCAGTGGAATTGTAAATTAAATCCTGTTTATTGCTTTTGACATTTATTAGACTTGAGAGGGTCCAAAAGGAGCGAGATGATCTGCGACAACAGCTGAAAATTGTCACAGATGATACTCTCACTGCTGAGGAGAAGGCACAGATGATGGACATGTTATTAAAGGAAGAGGAAGCTAGGATTTATGATGTGGAAAAACAACTGGGTAGATTACGGGAAACACAGGTAACACTGATTTCATTTTTACTGGTAAAAGTAAGGTGTGGGGTCTTTCAATAATTGGCACCTGACCTCACCTACCCTCTAAGGGTTGAATTGCTATTCTTGGTTTTCACTTACATCATATCAAATTTCAGAAGCATTAAACAATAGATTTTGAATCCAAATTGTTTATGGAATTGTAGAGAGTTTAAAACTACACATCTTGGCCAAATTTTGAAGGGCAAAAGCATTTTCATTCAAGAGTTATAGGCAAACGAGTGTTAGACATTTTTAGTAAGAAATGTATGGAATGCCAAAATTCAAAGTCTTAATTGAACTAAAAATCAAATTAAAAAAATGTATTTGCTATAAGCTCCATTAACTCAGCTTATAAGCACTTCTAATGCAAACAACTTTGAGCTGATTCAATTTTGTTTATTTTTACGGCTTATCTGAAATAGCGTGGCGAATTGCGTGACACTTTTAAAACCTTTGTAAATTGGAAACAAAACAGTGTTAAAACCTGAAACTTTTTGTGAAAGATTATAACACTTGTATCCACATACCATGTTAGAAACAGCTTTGTATGAGATATACTTTAGATTTTTTAATTTTTATGACATCATGTGAAAACCAACAACAACAACAACAACAATTTATTTACAAATAATAATAAAACAAATTATATTAGCAACCCGCAAGAATATGTGCAGTAGAATCAAGGTACATGTAATTTATTTTTAATCATGCGAGGATTGTACATATATTTTTTCTTTTTTTTTAGTTCAGAAAAACAGAAGAGCTACACCAATGTAAAGTATTGGAAACCAATACTGCTGCTGAAATTCAGGTAACATACACTGTGAAGAGCTGTTAAATTTAGTGCCAAACTCAATGTTGATTTTATAGAGCAGTTTTCAAATGAATGTTGAAAATAATTCACACGATTGCTTTGGTTTTGCATTGCTACGCTTAATTGTGATTGGCTAAAAAATCTCGCGCCGCTTTCTAAACCAATCAGAAGTAAAACCAAAACCAATCGTGACTTGCTCGCATACGTTTTTCCACGCTTGGCACTGCCGACATGTAATTGCTTCAAGCTCTGATTGGTTCATTGAATTGTTTACGACTGCTGTGATTGGTCAGAGTAATTACTTTGGTTTTGGTTTTACAACACTCAATTGAAAACTGCTCTATTAACGTCTTGTTTTCTCTCTGTCCAGGGAGCTCGTGCTGCCAGTAGAAACTTAAGCAGCAAACTTCATAAACTTGACCAGGAATCGTTAAAACAACAGGAAATCATTTATATGCAGGTAACACACTTTTGATTGTGGTATTGGGGCGTGGCAGGAACCCTGGAGCAAAGAGGGAGGAACTATGAGCAAAAGGGTATAGAAACTGTGGGGGGGAATGCCATTTGAAAGTTGGTAGAGAAACAGGGAAAAAAAAATAAATGTGTATAATAGTTTGCATTGGCAAAAAGTGCAATGAATTGCTAGAGTCGCCAAGAATGGGATGGAGTGGTACGGTAAGAAGGAAACTAAGAAAAATTACTACAAAGTGTGAGTTTAAAAAATTGAAACGTTTGAATAATTTGAAAAAGTTACGATTTTTACCGAAACAGGCGATTTCTCTGGAATTCTGGAGGTGGGGAGAAGTATTCTGGGCGTGGATGTTAACCCTTTAAGCCCTAATATCAAAATTTAAATTCTCATTTCTTGTCCCTATACATTTCCTATAAAGAAGTGGGGAGAAATTGTTTATGTATCAAGAGAATTCATCTTGTGTGATCATGACCTTAATTCTCATGACCTTTTTGACTGATAAGGCATTGATATTACAAGGAGAAATTTGATGCTGATCACTCTCAGGGCTTAAAGGGTTAAGAGGTCAGTTTGGATTTCTCATATAGCTGCTTATATTGTGTATCACAGGATTTTCAGCTGCAACAGTTGGAGCGTAGAATAAGCCGTATGCAGGGAGAGAGGAGCAATGAAGAGAAACTGCAACTTGAGGCCAGGATAAAGGTAATGTTACAATATTGTACAGAGAAAGAAATTTTGTGTTATTTGAAGGCCTTCCTGCATAAAGGGCATAACTGACAATTTGGCAATAACCATTACTTTAATTTGTACTGGCCTTTTGCTGTGACTAAATACTAAGAAATTTAGCCCTCTGGAAGAAACGTCATTTAAGGCATACATTGCAGCAACCCTTTAAATGGCCCCAAAAGACAAGACTTTTTGACGAAGTTACAACATAATGCTATTTATATAAAATAACCAAAGCAGACTTTGAGAGAGTCTACCTTTGTGACTATATCTTTATCTAAACCCAGACAGTACTGAGGGTGTGGAATTGTATGATTTCCAAGAAGATTAAACCTAGTTCTGTTTAATCATTGCAGGAGTTGATTTCGCAAATGGAGGAACATAACTCGACGCACACACTACTCAGTGCACAAATGAAAAACTTAAATGTAAGTCTGTTATTGACAAGATGACAAGATGATTTATTCAACTCAGCTCAGTTTTACATGACATATAGGTAAAATTTACATAGGCAACTAAACACAAGTACAGCTAAGGAATAAAAGAAAAATGTAACAAAAAATAGAGAGTGAGTTGGGATCATCCAAATAGCAAAGGCTAATCTAGTGGATGACCCCTACAATAGAATACAGTTACAGACAATTAAGAATAGATTTTTTTTTTATAAAAAGTATTTCTTCATGCGCTAAGGTAGATAATTAAATAGAATAACAATTAAGCATGGAGTTCTTCAGGGTTTTACGAAATATTCTTAAAGAATTTGAATTGGTTATATTTGTAGGCAAGGAAATCCAAAGGCGAGGACCAGTGAATTTTTTGGGAACGTAAGCCATATTGGGTGGTATTCTTACTCCTACTGGCTCTAATCGGAGGTCTTTAACATCAGAATTCAAGAAAAATCCCAAATTTCATTTGTAAAATACTAAAAAACAAATGATACCATGCAAAAGCACTGCTGAAGAAGTTTCAATTGAATGGTCGACGGAATTAAAAGTTAGAACTACACTACATGTCTTGATAATTGACTCTCAGAGTGAAAGAGTAAATCAAAGGCTCCTGCGAGCCAACCCGTGAATACGAAATGCTAAATGCTTTTGACGAACGCGAAAAAAGAAAACAGTAATTTTCAGTTAGAAAAAAAAAAGAAATCCGTCATGAACGAGAGTTGAACTCGTCCTTCAGCTCCCTCCGCTCTATTGTCACATCATTTACTCACTACACAACCTAGGATTTGGCTAATCACCTCGGCCAAATTTTGTTATTTTAACGTAGATAGGTGGAAATAGTTCATATCTGAGTGATGGATCGAGCGAGCGAGTGAGTGAATTTGCCGTCGTCTCCGATAACCCGTTCATTACGCTACGCGTATTCACGGGTTAAAAACGGGTTGTTTCTGGATGGATTTAGCGTTGAACATGCTCCAACAACCAACTGAAGGAGGGGAGATGTTGACTCTTTGTTGCTGTGGTTTTACCACAGTTCAGATAAGAAAATATTGTTCTATCTCCGATTTTGTTTTTTAAATCACCATGCTTCTGTTTTTCCAGGATGATCTTCGACGTGCTAACCGAGATTTGAATAAAGGGAAAGACGAAATGAAAAATCTTACAAGCAAAATTGGTAAGTTAATCTCTGAAACATGAAGTCATAGCTTCTGGACACAAACTGCAAACTGTTCTGACAGTTGATGGTAAAAAATCCTTTCATTTACCGGTTGATCGCTAACCCCATTGTGTCGTTCCTGAAAATTTCCATACTCCCCCTCCCTAATGCTAACCTAAGTCCCACCTCCCCCCCCCCTCCGCTCCCCCCCCTCCGCTCCCCCCCCCCTCCGCTCCCCCCCCCCCCTCCTCCCTCCCTCAAACACACACACGCGCCTCTGAATCCTTTAAAAACGTTAGCTTTTGCACTGTCCCTTTTCCCCTTGGGAAAGAGTAGCAAATCATTAATTAAAGCCAGACCTCGTAATGTGCGTTTTGTTTAATTTTCCACAGAGGAGTTGAATCTTCACAATGACAGTTCAGAGAGAGAAAGAAAGAAAGTTGTAGCCTTAAAACAGGTTTGTTTTTCATTCCGCAAACCATCTCTGTTCATTGAATTTATCATTATTGATATCCTCTCTTCTCACATGAGACACTAGCAGTTCCTATTCTGGATAGTTGAGTGGGTGAGCTAATCACACACGCATGAACTTAGCTTGCTCACATAACTTTTCTAAAACGCATTTCGGACAGTCTTCTATCGTGAATGCAGCCTTTAAGCCATAGTGGAGAATATTAGTTATGAAACAATAGGGCCATTTATACGACAGAAAATAAGACGCGTCTTATCTAAGACGCGACTTAAATAAGACGCGAACCGATCGTATAAACAGCACAAAATAAGCATTCGTGTCTTATTTTAGACGCGACTTAAATAAGACGCGTCTTATCTTAGAACAGGGTTTTCAGCTGTTCTTATTTTGTCCGCGTCTTAAATAAGACGTGAACTTCCTCGTATAAATGCTTTCGCGTCCTAAATAAGACGTGAACAACAAGTGCGCCGTATCAAAAATAAGAAGCGAACCATTTATACGTGATCTTCGCGTCTTATGTTGGACGCAAACGTATAAATGGTACACTTCGCATCTTATTTAAGTCGCGTCTTAGATAAGACGCGTCTTATTGGCTCCCGTATAAATGGCCCTAATGTTGTTAATTGTAGGCTATGAAATCCATTCATTTGGAAGCAAGTCTTGCACTGACTTTTACACAGTCTGCTCTATTGTTTTGAATCGCGACATGCAAGGGGTTTATCCATTGCGCCCCTTGTCACCCACATTTCCTTAAAGAGAGGCAACTGGGGACATGTCGGAGTCATGCCTATTTTGAAAACATAGTCAATTTGTTTGTATTATTTGTTATAGGATCTGATGGTGGATGAGAACATTTTAAAGCTGGAGATCAAACGACTCCGAGAAACTCTCAGCAATAAAGCAGATAATGTGCTCAACCTCGAGAAGAGAAAGCTGCAGTTGGAAACGGTAAGTATTTCAACTTTTCAATTCCTTCCTTTTCTTTCTTTCAAAAGCGAAGTGTCCGCAGACGGGACTTGACTTTACTTTCTTGTGTTGTCGTTCGTTTCTCATGGCTTTATAGTTAAACTAACAGCCCTTTTCATTTTTTTCCGTTATAGGCAATGCAGCAGCGTCGTCATGAAATTGACATACACAAAGACATGTTAAGAGCACAGATCAAGTCATCTGAGGAAGAAAGGCAAACTGTCAGGTATGTACAGTGTGGAGCCAGGAGTAAAACAGCATTTTGTAAGACAACAGGTGCAATAGAGCTTTTTTCAATTGAGTGTCGAAAGTAATTTCGCAATTGCTTTGGTTTTACATTGCTACGGTTTCTGATTGCCTAAAAAATCTCGCGCCACTTTCTCGACCAATCAGAAGTAAAACCAAAACCAATCGTGACTTGCTCGCACGCGTTTTCCCGCGCTTGGCGCCGCCGACATGTAATTGCTTCGAGTTCTGATTGGTTCATTGGATTGTTTACGACTGTTGTGATTGGTCAGAGTAATTACTTTGGTTTTGGTTTTACGACACTCAAATGAAAACCGCTTTATTACATCGAAATCAAACGAGAAAGTGAAATCACCAAAATTCACAAAGCGACGATAAAGCCTTACATGAAATTTCATTTGGGGTCTCGATAAAAACTACGAATCACGAAGAATACTATACTTTTGTACCCATTTTAATTTTAGCTGTATTATTTTGTCTTGTTAACTGTTTAATCTGAAATTGCAACTCCCCACGTGAAACCAGCTTCAGCTGTCTGTGGCCAGCATTCTAAAATAAAGTTATATGTATCAAGAAAATTTCGTTTTATGGACTGAGTTGGTAAGGTAAATTTGCCACCATAAAGACATTTAAAAGCTGACGTTTCGAGCGGCTAGCTCTGACGGAAGGTTAGCGCTGGGACCGTCAGCGCTTGAATCGCTTTACGGTGGTTATAATTTTTCCTTAGAGCTGTTTTCATTTGAGTGTCGTAAAACCAAAACCAAAGTAATTACTCTGACCAATCACAGCAGTCGTAAACAATCCAATGAACCAATCAGAGCTCGAAGCAATTACATGTCGGCGGCGCCAAGCGCGGGAAAACGCGTGCGAGCAAGTCACGATTGGTTTTGGTTTTACTTCTGATTGGTCGAGAAAGTGGCGCGAGATTTTTTAGCCAATCAAAAAGCATAGCAATGCAAAACCAAAGCAATTGTGTAATTACTTTCGACAATCAATTGATGAAGAGCCACAGTTTCTTAAGAAACTAAGCTGTTCATTCATTGTTCATTCCTGGACACATCTCGGATCATCACGCAATGCTTGAGGAGATAACTTCTGTTGTGCCCCTCATTATTGATTATAGCTGGTAACCGGAGGTTTCACACCATTGAAAGTTCGCAACCAACGAGTTCTCTCCCACCTAATACGAGTTCGCTTCAAGATTACGGAGTTCGGTAGCTGGAGTAATAATATGCACTTATTGACTGAGTGGGAGGGCCGGGCGGGAAAATATTTGGCTCGAGGTCATGGCGTACGCCATGACCGAGAGCCAAATATTTTCCCGTCCGGCCCGACCTAACTCAGTCAATAAGAAAAGTACAAGAATAGTCGTGCAGTGCGAGGTCGCTTGAACTCGAGCGGGGCCGGACGGCTTTTTCCGGACCGGCTCACGTCAACCCGTCCGGCCCCGCTCACGTCACCTTGCGATTCTATTTTCTATAGGATTGCGTCAGCGGTGCCGTACGGTCATATTACAATGTATATTACTCGTTCTAAACGCGTGTTATACGAAGGGTTAATGGAGTACATAGATATTCCTCGTTCTAAGCGCGAGTTATACGAAAGGTTTATGGAGTACATGGGTATTTCTCTTTCTTAGCGAACTAATAAATCTTAGAGCGAACTCGTGTCAGGTGGGAGGGAACTTGTTGGTTGCGAATTCTTAATGGGGCGAAACCTTGTCCGTGAAATAAGTTGCAAAGGACGCCACCCTGGCAGTTTTGTTGTCATTTTGAGTTCCATGTTTGATTTCTCTGTTGTACTCCCTAGATTAAAAAATATGTTTTTGATTTTGCCTTACCTTGCAGCTCTGAGCTTCATGAACGAATATCCAAGATCGACAAATTAAGGAAAAGGTATATATTACCGGGTGATCTGTGTATTGTAGGTAGTTTATTCAGTCATACTGTTACAGCTGAAAGGCTTAATTGTGTAAAAACTTTACAATAAAATTTATGATATCATTTAAAAATTATATAAAATTGGTATCAAAATGTCAGCATTTAAAGGTGTTCTTTATATCGAGCGTTCAATAAACCGAGGACACCCACCGGGCGAAATCATACTTCCAGTGCATCGAGTCCCCGCGTTGATTGTCGCGTCCAATGATTTCCCTTTCGTAAACGGTCGATGCCATTTTCAACGGTCGATGCTATCATTAACATTCATTAGTAAACAAGCCTTTTGTAAAGGTCGATGCCATTTCTCTCTAGTTTATTCCTGGATTGGGACGAAAGTAGGCTATCATTATTAAATATAATTAGGCCTAGGTAAAGCGATTATTAGACCTAAGCAAGATTCACGCTTAGGTTAGATTTAGGGATAGGGTCACCCGTTAGTGGTCTATCTATAGTGGTGAAGGAGGGATGCTAGCATGCAACAGGTTCCGGGTTCGATTCTAGATTATTAATTGCATTTTCCTTTCTCTGATGGAAAAAATTGGATAATTGAAGAAAAATTTTCTAAGTGTCGCTAAAACTGATGGAAGCGACCGTATACGAAAGGAAAATTTGTGTCGCATCCTCTTGTGTCTTTCTTTTGTCGCTTTATTGTCCTAGAGAGAAAACAGGAACTGGAACGTATTCTACAGTTCCTCCCGCCAGGGCATTCCCTTTATTGCTCACAAGATACTTCATGTTTGCTTACACCAGGTATGAAATACTGATGATCTCCATGGCGCCCCCCGAGGGGGAGGAGGAGAGATCCCAAGCTTATTACGTCATCAAGGCAGCCCAAGAGAAGGAGGAGCTGCAGCGCGAAGGAGATGAACTGGACGCTAAGATAAGGAAAGCTGAAAAGGAGATCAGGTCAGACAGTGTTCTTATTCACAAATAACGCAGTAAAGTTACTTAATAATTTATACAGGATTACCACTTCAGTTTTTGAAAAAACTCTATCAATACAAGGCTGTTCCCTACTTAAACCTAAAAATAATAAAACAACAAATGCTCACTAATGGCCGCCTTTTTAGGTCAGCATTAGATTCCATCTGCCTAAACCACCTCGGACACTTACTGAGAATTATATAACGTAATGTCGACACTTAGAATTTTATTTTCAATAAATTTTTAAGAGTAAAAAAGAAAATCTAAAATCCCCATTCAGGATTAAACCTGTGACCTCAGCTAGAGTTAGGCCCCGTCCACACGTATCCGGATATTTTTAAATCCGCAACTTTTTTGTTGCGGATTGGCCTTCCGTCCACACGTATCCGGCGAATTCGGGCAAATACGATTCGAATACGCTGCGTGTGGACGTGAATATTTTCTAATCCGTAACAAAAAAGTTGCGGATTCAAAAATATCCGTATACGTGTGGACGGGGCCTTAGTCTTACATAGCCTACCGTACCTGAGAACCACCTAGCTTCTCGGGTTGTTTAGGCCTGTATTTAACTATATACGGTAAACTGCTAACCCCGACCTCAACTGAAAGCTAACCAGTTACTCCGTTATATAAGTCTTAATAAGGTGTCCGAGGTGGTTTAGGCGGATGGGATCTTATACTAACCATTTCTGACCCTCATTGGTTAGTCTGATCCCCCACAGGGGGTAGGGTGGGAAAGCGGCTGACACTTCAGACTACTCACTGGCCAGTAGATCTTTTAATATCCTTTATTCTCAAACTTCAATATTTCTAGTGTGGTACCGAGAAGGTTATTCTAATTATGTGTTTGTTCTTTTGTTTTCTAGGGCGCTGGAGAACACATTACGTTTGATGAACGGCCGTAACGAGACTTACAGGAAAAGCTTTAACAAAGTCGATGAGATGAGTGAGGAGTTTGACGAAAAGCAGCGCTTGGAAGAACAGATGCGAGCAGTGATGGACAAGTACAAGTACAAACGACGACAAATTCGTGAACTACAAGAGGATCTGGGCTCCATGCAGAGCACGCTGGACAGCTTGACCGCGGACGAAGGAGGCTTGGTTGAAGTGATCGCTGAGAAACAAACCAAGACAACAAACTTAGAGAGAGAACTGGACGAACAGAAAACAAAGAAGGACAGGGCTGCCCGTGAGGCCGCTAAAATAGCTCGCGCTGTGAGAAGCGCGAAGAAAAGTCCAGGGGAGCTTCACGAGGAGAAGGATATGGATTTAAGGGAGCTGAGAGAGTTTAACACTCGCACCATGAAACAGATGGGCGAGGTACTGCACAGTTACCCGGATCTTGCTCCCAGTGTCCAGATTTATTTCAGCCAGGCCGGGTTACCTATGCCTCCGTCGCCAGGTCCGGGGGCCTCTCGGCCTACATCATCGCGTAGTTCCAGGAGCTCGGGAACGCTTTCCTCGGCTAGGTAAGTTGAATAAAGATTAGATGGTGATAAAAATCCTATAAAGCAAACAAACATCTCAGAAGCTGTCATTTTCTAAACCCATTTGACACTATTCTTGCATTGCGCATGACGTCATAGAAATTCAAAAATCTAAACTATACATCCTACAAAGCTGTTTCTAACATGGTATGTAGATACCAGTGTTACAATCTTTCACAAAAAAGTTTCAGGTTTTAACGATGTTTTGCTTCCGATTTGTGAGAGTTTAAAATTGTCACGTAATTCGTCACGCTATTTCAAGTTATTTTTGCATTATAGATGCTTATAAGCCGATATAATGTAACTTATAGTGAATCCAATCCTTTGTGATAAGATTTTTTGAAGTTTTGGCCGCCATGTTGGTGTACCAAAATGGTACACCAAGATGGTTGCTTCATACATTTTTACTAAAAATTGTCTAATACTCGTTCGCATATAACTCTTAAACAAAATGCTCTGGCGCTTCAAAATTTGGCCCAGATATGCAGTTTTAAACTCTCTACAATTCCATAAACATTTTGGAATCGAAATCTGTTTTTGAATGCTTCCGAAGTTTGTTATGACATGATATGATATGATATGACCAAGAATAACGAGTACACCGATTTAGGTAAAGTTAATAAAATCTTGCTTCAGACACCGTTCACCTCCCTTATAACGCGAATTTAAAAATGCGCTTTGGTATCACTCTGTTATCTTAGAGCAGAAATAAATAAATTCAACCTTATTCCATGTTAGAGCGGTTGTCAATTGAGTGTCGTCAAACCAAAACTAAAGTAATCACTCTGGCCAATCACAGCAGATGCAGACAATCCAATGAACCAATCAGAACTCATAGAAAATACATGTAGCCGGTGCCAAGCGCGGGAAAATGCGTGCGAGCAAGTCACGGTCGGTTTTGGTTTTACTTCTGATTGGTTCATCAAGTGGCGCGAGATTTTTTAGCCAATCACAATGCATAGCAATGCAAAACCAAAGCAGTTGCGAAATTACTTTCGACACTGAATTGAAAATCACTCTAAAATAAAACATTTGGTTGAGATAGGTTGCCGTGTTGGAAAAGCGTAGCAGCTTTAGTAAACTAACGATGCTGATTGGATGCATGATCGCCTTACAGATCTGATGTATCTACCGGAAGTCGCCGCGGTGTTGGTACGGTAGACATTGGGGCTTTGGCTCTCACTGGAGCGGCGAGCCGTCCTACAGGAGCGGGAAGTCCCAAACCAGGTGTGTACAGTTTTCCCGCCTTTTTCCTCTTCAACCGCCGCAGGATTAGCTCAGCTGAGCGAGAGTTCGCGGGCTCGATCTTCAGTCGGACCGACACTCCGACTCGACGTCGTTATAACAAGCAGGTTGAACCTTCACGTGGCTCGAATGACCACGTAGAAATGGCGGTCCCGTCTCCAGTGTGGGACGTAAAAACAGTGTAATCAATTAGTACTTTCCTGCTAAATACATTGACGCCTAAATAAAGTGTTTTTTTTTCTTATTACACGCTTATACCTTGGGTACAAGATATATAAAGAGGTCTTGACTGGCAGATTTGCAAAATGTGTGTTACGTTTTTGAGGTGCATTGACTTGTGATTCATAGCCCTGCTACTAAGTACATTGTCTACGTCCTCATATAACTTTCTAACATTACTTTACTCGTTTCCAGGCGTCTCTCCTACTGGCAGTGCGCGGGGAAAGAAGACAAGTTCCAGGCCTGGCTCCACAGCTGGATCCCAAGCCTCTTCTCGAGCGAGCAGCGCGGCCAGTCGGCGAAGCACCGAGCGACGTTAAATCGCTTATTTGACTATAGTGTCGTTGGTGTTCGTTCAATTTTCTTTTCAGCCTAAGTTAATTTTGTAAATAGACTTGTAAATACTCAGTAATTTCTTAACTTTGCAAAAGTTGATGTAAAGTTTATTGTCATTTATTTACTGAAAAGATCACAATGAATTAAAAAGAGTGCAACTTTTAGTTGGATTTTATTGTACATTTTCACTCGCTCGGACAGGAATTATTTTCGGTCGGCAAACCGGCAAACAACTAAGCCAGTGGTTTTAGTCAAATAGATTGCTAAGCAAACAATAACGATAAGCCACGAGACAACCTTCGGCAAGCACACAAGGCTCTCGTGTAATTTACTGATTGGATTAACAGCATCGGATCTCTTCGGATATGCCGAAAACGACGACCGTCGACCTAAACGGAGTTCACAGCTCTCTCTTTTTTTCGCACACGCCCAGTCTAACTCGGTGTTACGTGGATTTGCTGAGTTTTTTTTTTTTTTGACAAATCCGCGTTAAAACTATATCTGATAACACGAAATGCTTTTAGAATACAAGGGAAAGCATTCAAATCATTTTTGAAAGTAGAGAAAACCATATTTACTTCCACGTGATTTTGGTTAGTGGTAGAAAATGAAAACGTTGGCCCAGGTTTTCAGGTTGTAAACCAATTCCATCCTGTCCATTTGTCGAGCCAAACGTGTACTTCCTCCGCCCGTATCTCCTTCAGCTACAACCGTAAATTTCCATTCTCAAGGCCATCTTTCCTACCCAGGCGCTTGGCACGATCCTGAGGTACATTGCTCTGATGGGGGGCTGAAGCTGGTTCGTAACCACACTATTGCTATCGATGTTAGCAATGAATTCCTAAAACATCATAAACGCAATACACCTGTAAGGCAGTGTTAAATTTGAGCTAAACTGTTCCAATATTCTTGAACAACATTTGCTGGTCCTGATCAATGTTGGACTGTTTAACCCTTTAACTCCCAAGAGTGCCAAATACAAAAATTCAAGAAAAATCCCAAATTTCATTTTGTAAAATATTGGAAAACAAATGGTACCATGCAAAAGTACTGCTGAAGAGGTTTCATTTGAATGGTCACACCATAGGATTTCGTCCACAGACTCAAAAGTTAGAACTACACTACATGTCTCCATGACTCTGGAAGTGAAAGGGTTAACACCCCATCAGTGTTAGGAGATGTTTGACCAATATTTTTAACTCGTGAATACGCGAAGCAAATTTTCACTCCTTCCTTCTATCCAACGGCTGTAAACGTTTCCGGTAGGTACTTCATATATGATTTACTATTATGTATCGTAGTATATTCTGTACTCTAAGTAAGAGAGGGCAGCATATATATCGGTACATAATAGTATATCAAGCCAAGTAAGAGAGTACGGAATATACTACGGTACAAAATAGTATATCATATATGAAGTACCTACCGCTTTTCGGGTTATGGTCACCTGCCTTACCCATGGGGATTGCGTTGGAGGGAGGGGAGGGAGATTGACGCAGGGGTCTAAGTGTGTGTGTGGGGGGGGGGGGGGGGGGGCGGAGATCGGTGAAGCAAGGCGCGCAGGAAAGGGGAGGGTCCGAAGGCTTTTTTGATTCACGAGTTAGCTCACATGATCTCACCTTTCGGGACCCGGGATATCTTGCATACTCGTAGTACGACCACGTCACACCATCCAAGCTGTACATAAGATAATAACGTGTAAGCCACCAATCATTATGAGGATTTCCCTGAGTAGCCACGCCTGTGATGAGCTTGGTAAAAGGCTGGAAAGTAATCTGTAGAAACTGGTCTGTTAACAGCCCCTCGTTAGCCCAGGAGTTATTTGCAAGTAATCGTGCATCACTGGGTAAAAATGTGCTGAAGCTGGACGAGGCGTTGAAGTTTTGATCAGGCAGCTGATGGTTACTGAGGCCCAGAGGGGAAGGACTGCAAACTTAAGACAATTGATTATTTAGCAGATATTGCGGTTTTCAATTGAATGTCGAAAGTAATATGCGTTTGCTCTGGTTTTGCTTTAGAGCGGTCTTAACTTAAATGTCGCAAAACCAAAACCAAAATAATTACTCTGGCCAATCACAACAGACGCAGACAATCCAATGAACCAATCAGAGCTCGATCGAAGCAAATACAGGTAGCCAGCGCCAAGCGCGGGAAAACGCATGCGAGTAAGTCACGCCGCTTGGTTTTGGTTTTACTTTTGATTGGTTACTTTCGGTGGTGCGAGATTTCTCAGCCATATAATTAACTTAGTGACCTTGTTTTTACATTCTTATTACTTTAGTTATTTTATCAGAACTATTATAGCGCTCAAGCTTGTGTGATATCGCCTAATTTTAGCCGACTCGGCCTACGGCCTCGTCGGCTATGAATTAGGCGATATCACGCGCGCTTTCGCGCTATAACAGTTTTATAATTCAATACATTGATAACAAAGCACAGTTTGAAGAAAAAATATCGAGGCCGGTCCGTCATTTTTGCATTCTCTTGTCAAAATGCGAAATTTACCTCCATCGTTGGATATACGTCATGTCGACATAGCGTATATCGATAACGTTTTGACCATATTTGGGCAGTGTATCAATGTGTTGAATTATAAGTATGTATGTATGTATGTATGTATGTATGTATGTATGTATGTATGTAAGTATGTATGTATGTATGTATGTATGTATGTACGAAGCGTAGCAATGCAAAACCAATGCAATTGCGAAATTACTTTCGATACTCAATTGAAAACCGTTCTAATACACTCGGATGCTTGCGATACTGTACGATACATTAACGGGGTTGAGGTAAGGCGGGGTTTCACCCTAGTAATATGCATGGAAAGAATTTGGTTTCTAGGTAGCGCAACTTTATGATAACCAAGAATTATGAACACTTTGATTTCAGATTCCTCTTCTCACAAGCCCACACGACCCGAAATTGAGTTCAGGACTCCATGAGTTTTATTCTTATCAGAACTGACTGGGGCATCCTCGAAGACCCAGGGGAAGATAAAACGGTCGAAATCGGTGGACGTAGAAGCTTACTGAAACGGGCAATAAACTTTAGCTTGCAGCGATTTCGCCTGTTTTATCTTCCTCCCTACCTGATTATCTGCCCCTGGATCTTCGAGGATGGAAAGTGGGGACAAGAGACATAAGGATTTTACAGTCAAAAAATAATATTTGGTTGATTTGAGTGGTTTACTATATACTAGTAGATATATAAAATTTTGTTTTCAACAGCGAAAATTGCCATCGTTTGTCGCTTGATAACTTTTAAGCGATCACTTTCTAATTAAATAAAGGGGTAACTTTCTAAAGAAATTGTAGTGCTGCGTCAGTGGGACTAAAACGAGTAATTAGCGAAAATTTGTTTTGATAAGGTAAATTCGATAAAGGATATATCGAGCGCAAGCCCTTCGTCACAGCGATTCGAGCGCTCGAAACGTCAGCATTTGAATCTTTTTTTCGGTGGCCAATTTACTTTATCAACTCAGTTGATAAATAAAACAATTTTTCACCTTTTAATTGATTGGGGCTGAAAATTTCCTTATTTTTAGTTGACTGTTAATTTATTGATCCCGCTGAAACGCACAACTTATTCACTTACTTTCACATGTTACTCCGCTATATTCGTTGCGACAAGAACATTCAAACCCAGGCGCACGGTTAAGAACCTTACACGTTCCGTTATTTTTACAAGGAGATGCTTCACAAAAGTCATGAGGTGCTTTGAGTCTATTAAAGTACACCGCACCTGGTCTGCGCATAAAGTCTTTCGAATCCGTCACTCGTGTGGCGTTGTTAAGCTCGCAAGCTTTATCGGGAACGATGTAGTTGAAGCTGTAGCAAAACGGGTCAGCGTCACATATAGCAGCGCAGGATTCAATTCGTATCCCGGATATTAGCTTGTGGATATGCCTGAAGAGGGCGTGATCGTAAATCGACTCGAATGAACGGCACTCACTCGAAGCTGTAATTTCCATAAAACACAGCAAGAGATGGGTCATGAGAACCTTTGTTGGCATATTGGTCTGCGTAACTAACAGAGAAAATTGTTCAGTCTTTGCATTCAGTTTTACCATAGTTAATAAAGCGCAATGGTTATGAAACCTGAGAAATTTATTTGTTCTTAGTTTGGGGTAGATGGAGGTGCGGTGGTCTAGTGGTTAGCGCGTCGGACTTTCAACCTGAAGGTCGGTAGTTTGAGCCTGGTCTCTGGCGTCATGTTTTTTCCTAAGACAAGAAACTTTGCTCCACGTTGTCTCTCTCCACCCAGGTGTATAAATGGGTACCGACGACATAATGCTGGGGGGTAACCTTGCGATGGACTAGCATCCCATCCAGGGGGGAGTAGTAATACTCTCAATCTCTTCATGCTACCGAATTGGCTTGTGAAGACTTAACCTACCATCTTTAGGTAGAGTTTTTCGGCCTTGACCGTGCCTAATCACAATAGATTTTGAACTTTGTTCGAGCAACTAGCCAATGGAAATGTTTCATTTAAGTTACTTACATACATCAGTCACAGGGTGTGATCGTACTAGGGATGTAGCTCCATTGTTATCGGAATTGAAGTCTGTAAGGTTTCATAACCAGTCCCTCGACTAACTATGATTTTACTATAATCAGTACATATTATGACACTGATAGTTGCTTTTTAAAACTTTCATTTGAATTTGAGTGAGAAATAAATATTTATTTTTTCAAGACATTTTTGCATCTTATGATGGCCAAGATGGCTCAACCTTTACATTTCTAGACCCAAGAACGAATCAGAAACTACAGAAAATTTATTAAAAAACAAAACTCTTCCCCACTTGAACCGTCCAAATGATCTACGTAATTCTAAATCCAAAACAATCAGAGAGTAAAATTTTCTCTGAGATATTTCACTGAAACTGAAATGAAATGTTGTTTCATGGTTTTCGCAATCTTACAGACACAATTTCTCTTCCTTCATAAGACAACAATTACACGAACTCCAGGCTATACGGGAAAAGTCAAATTCAGCCATGTCGTACCAAAATAAATAGAGCATTCTGCCTTCAAACCTTTTTGGTGGGAGTTTAAGTTCGATCCGATATCAGTTCCGTCCGTAGTTCTAAATCTGCATAAGGGCCATTTTTTCGCTCAAGTCTTAAGACTTACCTTAAGGTTAGATTTGACTTTCGTCCAAAGCAAGGCTGTAGGATATACAACAAACGATTTGAAATCTTTTCAGCGAGTCTGTGTATACTAAAACTTCGAGTTTGCCCAGGTGTGTTGTTCTCTTGAAATTCACACGAAGCAGTAATTTTGAACATCGTGAAGTGCGAACTTTATAGCACTTGTGCGATATCTATACAATTGTGAATGCTGGAGGAAAGTTGATATCCGAAAAGGAGACAATTTGTTTATTCTACATTTCTTGTTGAAAGATAGCCATCTGCGCTATTTCAGATTGCTTGGAGTCCTTCAAAACGATATTATCTGCCTGAATCTTTGTTTCGTTTCCATTATGGAACTGGATGATGTTTATAAGTCCACTTTGCACCCCTCGAATTTCAAATAAAAGAAAAGACATAAAAGGTAATTCAAACAAACACACTAACACGTTCGAATCTTAAGCTTATTAAATTTTTTTTTTAAAAAAATATTTAGCTCTTATCTGAAATGATCTAAAACGCTTTTGCGTAATCTGTATCCTTTTTAGCGGGAGCTCATTTTAGTTCTGTCATATCTGATCAACCATAAAGTCGACTTAATCTCTATATTCTTTCTGATACCCATTAAGAGTGCCAAACATCAAAATTCAAGAAAAATCACAAATTTCGTTTTGTAAAATATTGAAAAACAAATGGTACCACGCAAAAGTACTGCTAAAGAGGTTTCATTTAAATGGTCACACCATATGATTTCGTTGACAGACTCAAAAGTTAGAACTATATAACATGCTCTCCATTGTTGACTCTGGCAGTGAAAATGGTTAAAGCTCTCTCAGTGTTATGTTTGCCGGAAAATTTACATGATATATCAACCCGCCCAACATTGTTTTTCTCCACTGTGGAACAGTTATTTGGCGATACCGGAACCCGAAATTGGCCCAAAAAATCAATGATTCATGCAACTTGACGTGTCTTTTCAGTAAAGGGGTTAGTTTCTAAAGAAATTGTAGTGCTACGTCGGTGGGGGAGTGGAACATGAAAAGCTGACATTTCGAACGCTAGCCCTTAAAAATCAGACGTCAGAACAAATCAGTTGATTTTTCACTGTTTCATTTTTGTTTCGCTATTTTCCTTTCCTCTCTCCTAAATTGCACATCGTAATTTTCTTTTCAAATTTTATTAGGATTTGCTAGTAACAAAGACGATAATTATCTTCCCCCCTGAAAGTGTAACTCGGATTTAAAAATACAAGAACAATGAATTTTAACAGTAGTCTCGCACCAGCTGTCCTGTACGCATTTCGTGCCTACTTTATTACTTTCCCAGAAACCTTTGCTAGTTGGCGTGGCTACCAATTACCGGAAGGCTTGGCCGCTAAGCAAGTTACACGAGATAAGTTGTGGCGGCGGTTCGTGACCGAAGATGGGTTTGGATGAAGAAAAAGCGCTTTTAGGCGAGGAAATTGTCGTCGAGCAGGTTAAAGTTGTCTTTATTTATGTATTTTGTTATATTAGATTTCAAATATGTGTTAAACTATGGTACACGAAGACATTCATAACCCCGTTGATTGTCTGAAATTTTCGGACAAGTGACCAGCAATTCGCAATATTTATGAGCTTTTATGCAAGACTTAGTCTTTACGCTTTAGGTTTTTAATTCAAACAGGACAGAGCAACAACCGCTTTACATTTCTTTGTATTATTATTAAACCACTGGTGAGCTGCTAACTATAAAAATAATTAAACAGAATTCGTGCCTTTATATTGAGGCGATTAGGGATCAATATTACTCGCCTTCAAATATGATTATTACTAACCATTACTTTGCCATTATACAGCAAATAAACAAGATTTATAACATAATTGATGGTTACGATTTGGCATATGTTGTTGGCTAATATTTCGGAATTAAGACAGAAAACAAGATCATACATGTACATATGATATGCAGGTGTTCCAATGGTAACCAGTCACTTAACCCCCAATGTTGTGTTGTGGGAAAAGAAGCTGGTGTATATGTGTATTCCTCATTCTAAAAGCGTGTTGTGCAAAAGCAAACTGGAATATATCATGTATATTCCTCATTCTAAAAGCATGTTTAATTTGGGGCTAAATGACTGTAAACAACCCCAACATGTTTGTCAACCTTTGAACTTGTACAAGCTTTTGCAGTTTTGTAGCCAAAGACCCAACATCTACTCCTGAGATCTAACATTACTATTAAAAAAAACTTGGCAAGTCTGTTATGAAGTTAATAGAGGCCTTGACTGTATTCCCTTTACTTCCATTAGAATAATGATTCCGTTGACCCTGAAGATGAAGGTGAGGAGGAGTCCCCCGGGGGTGGAGGTGATGACGACGACGATGAAGATGAAGAGGAGTTGGAAGATCCTGGGGATAAAGTACGAGAAGCGTGCGCTGAGCTTGCAGAATGTGCCAAACTTAAACAAGAATTTGAGAAATGCAATGATCGAGTAAACAGCAGGTCAAATACAGAAGAAACATGCGTCCAGGAGTTGTTTGATTTCCTAGAGTGTCACGATAAATGTGTAAGTAGTGTTCGTCTATAGATTTTATCCTTTATTCAAACAAAAACTTACACTTTCCACATGTAAACATTGCTCAACTCCATTTCTGACCAATTAAAATAACTGAGAAAAAGTGGTATCCTCTTCCCAAAATCTAAGTTTTTGATGAAGAAACAACTTTACACCATACATTTCCTTCTCACGACTTGCAATGTTTGCCCCCTGGTGATCCCAGACTCCTTTGCGCATACCACAGTTGTGCATATGATAGTTTATCACAAGAGTGTAAAGTTAATTAGAAAACTTGTAAACAAAACTTTGGGGCTCACAGTAAAGCGCATTGTACTGTAGAATGAAGTCCTCCAAACTTTGTTTTTGCTCTGCATTAATTTCTTTGTTAATCTTATGTCTCTTTCTATTTTCAGCTTGCTCATAATTTGTTTTCAAAACTAAAGTGATGAACATTCATGCAAGTGTCTTGAAAGTTTGGAAGGATGCCATAATGTCGTATACTTCATATTCCAGTCTGATTGTAAAGATTTTGAAAAAGTACATTGGGAACAATCATTAATGTTCCTCTTTTCATCTTTTTGTGAAACACCATTTATTTTAATGCCAGGAATAACTTACAACTGTCTGGACAGTAATGTGCTTGTTAAATAAAGCATGTTTCATTTTAAATCATTGTCTTTACTCTGCGTGTGTAAATAATTAATGTAAAATCCTGATTCTCATCAGGGACTCAGAGTTTTTCTTTGTTCCATGCTTGTGACAGGCTGAATATTACATCTTTCTTAAAAATGTAAAATCCTTTTTGTTAATTAGGAACCGGCAAGCAGCTATTATGGCTCAATGTTCGAAAATGACTAAAAGACAACAAGCATGGGAGAGGTGATATGTGCGCTATGTAGGGGAATCTTTGTTTACCATTTTTGCCTCATTAGCATATGCGACTCGTTCTCTAACCTACCTACAAAAAATTCAACTCTGAGTATTGAAAGAGCATAGCACAATTAGCTTTCTCTGAAAATTTGAGCCCGATATACTAGATACACTTCATGCAATGCTGTATTAAAAACTTAAAATTTTACAAATAACGTATGGCTCATTAGCGCTTTTGCCACCCAACAATTTTGCAGTTTTTGATAGCAGATATTGCCTTAAATATTGCATGAAAAAAGCTGAAAATTGCATAGATTACTAAGTTTAACAAGCTCTTTCAACTTTTGACGTCAATTCTTATCTAGCATGATGCCTTCTCTATGCAGATTTGTATGCTAATGAAGCAAAATGTAAACAATGACGCCAGCAAAGATTCGCTTATAAGTCTATATATTATTATGGGAGATATTCTTTGTTTTATGACTGGCTATTTTTTCCTTGGAAGAGTCTAGATTCCATAGCTCAAAAGGTGGTTGGACACCTCATTGAGACTTATATAACGGAGTAACTGGTTAGCCTTCAGTTGAGGTTGGGATTAGCAGTTTATATATTTAAATTTAAGACTAAGCAACCAGAGAAGCTAGGTGGCACTGTGGTACGGTAGTCTATGTAAGTCTAAGCCTAGCTGAGGTCACAGGTTCAATCCTGAGTGGGGATTTTAGACATTACGTTATATAATTCTCAATAAGTGTCCGACCTCCTTCTGAGATATAGAAGGTAGACTCCACTGACCATTTTCCTTGTGGAGCCAGCTTCTTCAAAGCATCAAGGACAGTGTCTGGCTGAAATATCGTGTTTTCATGATTATGGCCAGGAGCTTGCGTTAAGCTTGGTTCATTACATGTATCTTAAACTGAATGAGAAGAAAATATCGCCAAAAGTGAAGAACGCAAGGAAATATGAACTAAAACGACAAAATAAGCGGGTAAAAAACTTGAAATGCCATCAAAATGGAAACTTTGATTTCTTGATCGCCTGTCACAAAATCAAAATTGATGAACTGTAATCCACTTCCATCCTTGTATTCTTGCACTTTTATTTACCAAACTACTGCTGTTTTGCACTATAGAATCTATTTATTCGATTTAGTTATAGGGCAGTTTTCATTTGAGTGTGCAAAACCAAAACCAAAGTAATTACTCTGACCAATCACAGCAGTCGTAAACAATCCAATGAACCAATCAGAGCTCGAAGCAATGAAATGTCGGCGGCGCCAAGCGCGGGAAAACGCGTGCGAGCAAGTCACGATTGGTTTTGATTTTACTTCTGATTGGTCGAGAAAGTGGCGCAAGATTTTTTAGCCAATCACAAAGCGTAGCAAGGAAAAACCAAAGCAACTGTGTAATTACTTTTCACACTCAATTGAAAACTGCTCTATTTGGTGGCATTTGGAGATAAAACATGGAAATTAAGGTTCACAAATTTGATATTTTGGTAGGATAGTGTCCCTTCAATGACAGCCTCTGTAAAAAAAATATTACTAGCAGTAATCGGAGATCATGGAGACGCGTTCGAAGGAATTTCCGGCGGAAATGAGCCCCTGGAAAAACCAATAGGGGCGGCCATTTGGAAGACCGTCTACCAAAAAATCTCAAATTTTACTGCATGTTAACCACAGGAAAACCAACACGAACGAAATTAGAATTGCGTTCTTCGAACGCGATTACAGTGAACTCACACCATTATTTCAGACAGGAAGTATTGAAGTCTTGGGGAATAAGGTACATGTTATGTATTACTGACTCTCTATAAGAGGGGGACATTGGGGGGTAGCCCATACCGCAATACCGCAGCATAAAATAAAAAATACCGCAATACCGCAAGGAAAATCAACAAAATACCGATACCGCAGGTATGGATATCAGGCAGGTACCGCGTGACACTCTCGTAACAGTTCCAGGTTGCATACCGAAAATGTTAATTGCTCTCTCCAATTATATCCCTTTGTCCTCCTTGTTCCAGAAAATATCCATACCCCCTACGCGGATGGTCTTTCAATTTAGACCCCCCCACCCCCAACCCACTCGACTTTTCTTTTTACCCTTTTCAAATTCATGCTTTAAAAAAACGTTCACTTGGTTTACACACAACATTTGTGACCTCTCACGCGAAAACGATACTGACGGCTATCCGTTCGAGCCGTTCAAGCCGTTCACTTGCCGTTCATCAGCCGTTCACGAACGGCTGTGATTTCGTGATTAGCCGTTCAAAAAATTTATTCAGCCGTTTCGAACGGTTGCTGCTAGCGTTCAAAAAAAACTTCAGCCGTTCGAACGGCTAGGGCTATCCGTTCGGAAAATGCATTCAGCCATTCGAACGGCTAATGATTTACCTATTCCCCGGAATCCGGAATCCGGAATCCGGAATCCGGAATCTTGAGCGTGAAATCCTAAAAGCCGGAATGAATCAAAACATGAAAAATAAATAAATATCCGTTTAATACCCGTTTAATTTTTCGTACATGACAACGCGTGGCGCAGTTTTCCGATTCCTTACTTTACCTTTTTACACCAAAATTTTGACTATAGCGTGACCTGATTGTATAACGCACGCTGTGGTCCAAATTGAGTATAGTGCGACACATCGCGCTTCGTTGTCAAGCACATTCACAGGCTTAGCCAATCTATAAACAGGATAGATGAGAGTGAAATTGTGGCGGCACAAGCGACCCGTTGAAACGAAGTTGTCGCGATTTTAAATTTGTCACATTCCATCATGAGTTTATGCATGACGCTATTGTTATACGGTAGAGATTACACATGGCATCTAGGGATCTCTTAGGGTCGATTTTCAGCCGTTTGAGGGAGTCCGGTTTTCAGATCCTCCTCCGAACGGTATGTACTTGGTGTATCTCTTATTATTTTGTATTTAAACACTTAGTTTTTATTTCAGTAGAAATAAAAGGTAAAAAAAAAAACCAGTAGAATAGGGAAACGAACCCGGGCCGTATGATCTGCTCCATGCACACTATCCACTACACCCGGCGGTACCAATCAATGAAAATCAATCATTGATTGCCAATCAATACAATCAATAATAATCAATAATAATCCATTGATTGATATTGATTGGTTCAACTAATCAATAAAAATCGATACTCACTCACCCAGACTCCTTATTAAATTGCTATTGATTATTATTGATTTTTATAGATAATCAATAACTGATCGTGCAATGTAAAAACCCGCGTTTCAAGGCATTTGAGGTCAGATTTGGCGACTGTTACCTTGATTCCCCCGCGGCCTCAACGGAAGATGTCAAAGCAATTAGAGGTCGCAATAGCCATATTCTGTGTTGTAACAGGATACCCTGACCAGCGTCCTTTTCACGTGAACGAAGGAAAAATGTTTTCCGTTAGTAAGAAGAGGGGAGAATGCGGAAACGCGTTCAAAGTTCTGAATGATCGGGGGCAGCTTGGCCACCTCTCTCTTATTTTATCTTCTCTTTCAGTTGCACGGGTAAGTGTTGGTCAATTTTCGCACGTTCAGGTTGCATAGAACTGAATTCATTAAGTGATAAAATCAAAGCCTTTCTATGTGAAGGACTTAGCATTTTTTCCAGATTGAAAAAGTAAAATAATGCTTATTTTACTACTTGTTAAGTTTTAATGTTGTGCTGTCAAACGATGCATGTAAGGTATGTTTGAGAAACGTTTATCTTTTATTAGACTGCATTGCCTAGCTAGAGTGCTTAAGAATTTAAATAAACTTACGACAAATAGCAAACGTCAGAGCTTCGCGTATAACGCAAACAGTGTATAAAAGCAGGACTCGTCGCGTACAAATAAGGCGGCTGCCGTGACTATCCCTGCCGTTCGCGGGTAAAAATTACGCAATGCTTAATCTCTCTAATGAGGTAGTTATAAACCCATTTTAATAACCATCGCGTGTACCGCAAACGGGAAATGTATTAACTTGCCGACTCTGCCACTTGCCGTTACAAAATATGTGAAAGCAGGTCTTCTCGCGTTGAAAACGGCAGCTACCTTGACCATCTCTGCCGTTCTCGTGACGTTCTTGTTCTCGTTCCGTTCTTTCTCTGTCCGCCTTGCGGACACTTCCCTATGACAGACATTCTGTTATCCCGGCAAATGTAACTTCACGGTGCTAAAAATGTAACTCCCTCTATAATACGAACACTAAATCGTGTCTGTCTGCGTGTCGGATCGATATACAATTAAATAGGTAAAAAATGTTGTTGTTCAGTTAATTTTGTTGTTGTATTAAAAATTTATTTATTCTTTTTACAAAAGCAAACTTTTGTCACAAATCAGAACAATTACGCTTTATTAGGGCGTTTATTGGAATCGAAAACAGAGATTTTAGTTTCCAATGAAAATCAATATTAATCAATAGAATCAATGATAATCAATGAAAATCGATACTCACTCAACTCCAAGGCATTGATTTTTATTGATTTCCAATACCAATCAACTAATTGGTATTGATTATTATTGACTGTTATTGATTATATTGATTATTGCTTTTCATTGATTGGTACCGCCGGGACTACACCACCGAGGACTAGCTGCCGGAAACTGTAATTTTTAAGGGATATGAGATAATATGCTGCTAGCCCAGACTAACCCAGAAGTAACCCTTTCGATACACTGAAAATACTGGAATCAGTGCTTAACCCTAAATACTAAAATCAGTGCTTCAACCCTAGATACTGTAATCCGACCCTAAATTACACTGTAATATATCTAAATGCATTACAATGAGGGATACACCAAGTACCTAGGCTCCCAACAAGTGGTGTGCGCGAAGGAACGCGAGCGCACAAAACGGCGGGTAATCGGGTAGTTTCTTGGAGTTGCGGATGGTGTGATCACCAAATGACGTAAAACAAAAGATTCAAAAGACACTGTACAATACCCACAACACAAAAGCTAACCAACAATAGCTTCCGCAACACCAAGAAACACCCGGTAATCGAGCCTAGGGATCTCTAAGAGTGTTATTTCATAATACTATTTGGGGAATGACAGGAAAGGTCAGCAAATCATCAGCCTGTCAAATACCGAAATACCGCGCAAAAAAACGTGTTTCACCGAATACCGCAGTCCGAAATAATCAAATACCGCATACCGCAGTCTCAGATAATACCGAAATACCGCGTTCAAAAATAAAATTTACCGAAATACCGCACGAAAAATGGACCAATACCGCGATACCGCGAACCCCAATGTCCCCCTCCTATAACAATAAGTAATAGTAATTGGACTGAGTGGAGTACAATTCAGGGAGTAATCGGGCGAGATTTGAAATTACGAGCACGATTATCCCCGAATTGTACGACACGAAGTTCAATTACTAATTTACATTTACATTTACCAAAATGAGAGCAGTCCCTCTCTTCGAGGCTTATGTGCTCTGGTCGCGGTCAAGTTCTTAAAGTTCTTAATGCGTCAGCTGACAAACCCCTGACAAACAAAATTCGAAATTAAAAAGTTTAATATGTGGGTTTTTTTGTACTCAAAACGTCAAGGTTATTTTCTATCAGTTCGAAAGCAGGAAGAAACAGCGAGAAAAAAACACCATTTAAGTGCACCTGATTGACGCGTGCGCAACGTAGGTGTCCAATTACAGCTATGCAATTACAAAAAGTTGTAATTGGACACCCACGTGACCGCGCGCCAATTACGTAAGAAATAGGCGCGTGG
This sequence comes from Cladopsammia gracilis, assembly GCA_022457155.1. Classification (NCBI taxonomy): domain Eukaryota; kingdom Metazoa; phylum Cnidaria; class Anthozoa; order Scleractinia; family Dendrophylliidae; genus Cladopsammia; species Cladopsammia gracilis. Next base: position 1,151,648 of record JAJGOT010000227.1, read on the forward strand.
ATAACCAATCGCAATCCAGAATTTTGTTATTGATACGATTACAGACAGAATTGGACGACGCGAAGTGCTGTTACCAATTTATCGTAACGTTAACCATAACAAAATTCGAGGAAAAAACGTTAAATGGTTACATGTTTTGGCAGGAGCCCATTGATGGTCTCCTGGTTTTGCTGATTAATAACATAACAATTGCATGCATTTTTGAGATGTATGCACGGAAAAAGGATAGCGCGTGCAAATGACGCGTATTGTCCAATAGCCCTTTTCGCGGTTAACCTTTCTCATTTGCATTACAATAAAAATCAACGTGGTTGCGAGGCAATTTCGGGCAATTTTGTAGTTTCTGCCCGAAATTGCCTCGCAATCATGTTGAATTTTATTGTAATGCAAATGAGAAAGATTAACCACGAAAAGGGCTATTACATCGTCCAATTGTAAGCATGACGCGTTAACTGTCCTATTAATGCTCTAATCGTGCCTACTGATGACCAATCAGATTCGAGAATTTTGTTATAGTTTTGATTATAATGGAAAGCGCCCATTGATTGATAGGACTTGTGTCCGATGAGAAACCATTGGTTAAAACTGACATAAGTCTGATGCTGCTGGAATCGAACTGACATTAACAAGTTAGACGTTGCTGGTAGCTTTACTTCGTGTAGTTTTGAGCGATATCCGAAACAGTCTTCAGAGAAGGTTAGTTCCCTATACAGACACATCATGTGAGGTTACTTTTCAGTGGAACCCTGATATTAAGGAAGTGCCTAGGGACTGGGAAATTGAATTGTGTTCATTATAACGAGGTTTGTTATATTGGGGTTCTGTTCCGTATATTTTACTATAACTGCGCTGAAGAATATCGCTTGTTATCCCGGGGTCTTTGTTAAACCGGGATTCGTTTTAATAGTGGTTCCACTGTAAATCGAAGTCGTTTCTTAACTTTTGTTTCAAACACTGAAAGCAACTACCGTAAAACTACAGTAAAATTTACGCAACCGCATTGTAATTTTACCAAACTAAAACACGTTAAAACCATTGCTCAATAGAAACGCAAAAAGTACTAAGGTAACTTACTAGCGTATCTTAACTAAGGTTAATTTTTCATTTTATATACAAATGAATATTAAAGGACCAAAAAGTTACTTTCCTGATACGCTTCATATTTTGACTATCTCCATGAGAGTCGCAGCCCGTTTGCTAATGAGATTGTCTTAGTTTAGTTTTAGCAGGTGACCACGGTTTTGATAATAAGTATTCTGTTTGTCTAAAAACAGGCCATGGCAATTTAAAAATTCAAGTTTTGTTCCATTCCAGTCTATCTATACTTTCCAGGGTCTCAAAATAGAATGTTCGAACTGTAAGCGATAGTTTAAGAAATATGAAGTCATTATATACTGGAAAACCAGAAGGGGTCGAGATACCGCTTTTGTTAAAGGGAAGTACTCACTCGAGAAGTACTTGCTTCAAAATTAAAACCAATTTTGCGTTTGATAGATAGTACACACTGTGGATCACTAAAGAGTCTAAAAAAAAAACTGACGAATCCGTATAAAAAACAGCATTGCTAGCGCTTTAGTTTTTATTCTATTCGCCGCTGAAAATTGTTGAAATTCAAACCGCAATTTTAAGTTAGATGGAATTAGCACCCATTGATTGACGGCACTGGTGTCCGATAACTAACTGTTGATCAGAATTGACACTAATAAGTTTGAAGCAACTCAAATCGATCTGACGTCGGCAAGTTTTATGTTATTGATAGCTTTTCCTTGCATTTTCTTAATACCTGACACAACCTTCTCACAATGTCAATTTCCCTTTAGTTGCTTAAGAATATTATATACGGTGCAGCATAAAACTTTTGCGGGAACTAATTTTTGCGATTTTACCCTCGATCCGCCAAAAAAAGAACCCAACAAAACTCTTGCAAAATTATTCTTCACAAAAATGTACACTCTTAAGTCAGATAACCACCAGAGTGCTTTTGCAATGCAAAGTTGCGTTATTGGAACGATAATAGATTTATTAAAAAGGGCTATGCCTGTTGAGGGGTTTAAAATTTTTTATGTCAGCCACTGACATAGGTGCCCTCTTAGAAGGTTGCAGAAGTCAGTGAAAAGTCTTTTTTGCATAACCGCAACTCGACCAGCAATAAAAGTTGAGAATATTTTGCTTTCCTTTCCTTTGTAATGATCCGATGCTATTTAAAATCGACATCATTCATACCGAATCGCCAAAATATGTTCCCGCAAAATACAAAAACTTGGCAATCCGCAAAATAAACTCTCGCAAAAGTTTTGTGTTTTGGTTTTTGTTGATGCCCTTTTATGTCATCTGTCTTCATATATTTTTACCATTTTCATGATAGTTGCAACCTTTTTCAATACTAATATTGTAGGCTTCAAAGTTTAAGCAGGTGAGGTTTTGATAATAAATTAATCATGTGTTTGCCAGCAATGCCTTGGTAATTAAAAAGAAATTTAGAATTAAATTTCATGTTGTTTTATTTGATAGGGATGCAGTCTTTTAGTTATAATGATTATCAGCTTCTGTTTATTAATCAAGAGGAAGACGAATTCTCAATTCTAAATTTTGCCCAGTTGCGTTTATAGCTCGGTGTTTGTAGCTCGTGCAGGACGGCTGTATATCAGCAAAAGTTTATAAGGCGAGTATGGCAATAAAGGCTGTATAGGTTTGATTCGCCATAGAAATTGTAGAAAAATCAATGGCTCCTAAGAGCCAACCCGTAAATAAGAAATGCTAACACGCAACGCAATATTTCAGTAAGCTTATGTTTTCACACTGACACGGTTCGATATATTTTTTTAAAATTAACCGTAAGGATTTTTGACGAACGCAAAAAAGAAGTAAATCACTTTCATAATGTCCAGTTCGAGGAAAAAAAGAGAAGAGTCACGGGCGAACGCAATAAAAAGGAAATCACTTTCATAATGTCCAGTTCGAGGAAAAAAAGAGAAGAGTCACGGGCGAACGCGATAAAAAGGAAATCACTTTCATAATGTCCATTTCGAGGAAAAAAAGAAGAGTCTCAGGCGTGAATTGAACGCGGACCTCCCCTGTGCAAATCCGGCGCCTTGGCCCACGAGGCCATCAAGGAACACATCTTCAATTACGACTAAATTTTGTTATTTAAAGGTAGATACTCATCAAAACGCGTGTCTCGATTAGAAAATCTTTTGGATCGATTTTATGTCGCATTGAAGACTCCAAATGCGAAACATCTTTAAGCTTATTGTTGTTTACATTCGTTTACAACCATAGGCGTACGGGCCCGGGGGGCGAGGGGGGCGGCAGCCCCCCCAGTTGCGGAAATTTCGGGCAAAATGCTCATGATTCGGGCAACAGCACTCTTGGGAGAAAACGAAAAAAAATACCACATACACAACATCAAAGTGGACGCACTCTCTGGCGATGACAAAGTGGCTGGAATACCGCCAGATGCAGAAGAAACCCTCTTCTATAATCAGCATCATGGATGATGGGCATCGCAAGTAACGCAACGCAATCGCGAGTTTTTACGTGTGATCATCGAATGTCTTTTTTAAACCGCCCAACAAAATATCGCTCAAAGGATTGATCGAACCTCGAACAAAGGTCCGCAGATGTCAACAGGGGTAATTTTCTAGAGCTTTTGCACCTTCGATGTAAAGACATTCCTTGACTGGAAGAGAAGTGAACACTCAGTTACAAAACCACGCTCAATGGACCTCGCCAACCGATCCAGAATAAGCTACTGGAAATTTTTGCTGACCTCATAACTGAACTTATCTGTAATGATGTAAGAGATAACGGCTGGTACGGGATTATAACAGATGAAACGTCCGATATATAAGCCGAGACGAGCAGGTGTCGATCTGTCTTAGTTATATAGCGAATGGCAGTAACAAAGAAGCATTTGTTGGATTTCATGGAACGAAAGCAACAGACGGTGAAACTCTTTACCAACTAGTCAAGGACATCATCAACAAGCTACAGTTAGAGCTAACCCTACGACAACCATCAACGCTCTTCCAAGCGTTAGTCGGAGAAAACCGAAACGTCAGTACTGCTTCTCCGCCATCGAAACCAGAGGATTACCATCGTGTCAACACATTTTTCACCTTTCTGGATAATCACCCTTAGTAAATCGCCCACCAGTGATGGTTTTGACCTGGTTGCCAGGTACTATAACCTCGACAAGGAGCTACTCCAGGCAGACCAACGCCAGTTCTTCATGCAGTCAATTCAAGACAGCACAAGCGGAGAGATCAATAAAAACAGCTGCAGAAGTCATTGACAGAAGCATTGCACGAAAACAGTCGCGTCCATTCTGGCCGTCATCCCCGCAACATCATGCTCAGCGAAGCGCTCATTCAGGGGACAGAAAAGACTAAATAACCTTGCTATCGTCTGTATTGAGGTCATTGAGTGTGCGAGGTTTTCAAAAAAAAATATTTTTTTGAATTATAACAGTTACATTACTTAAAGAAAACATTAGACGTAAGAATTGTAAACGTTTTTTTTTTTTTTTCATGCAATTTGAGTGCGTTTGTATCCCGATTTCAACACCCACGCATTCGGGCATTCTGTCCATTTTTCGGGCAAGAAGGTTACCGCCCCCCCAAGGCCAAAGGTGCCCGTACGCCTATGTTTACAACAAATTAGTTATTGTTATCGCTGGATTCACGCTGTTCTTGTTACGAAACGCATTCGTAACAAAGCATTACGTCACTAAGTTTACAGCTGATGGAAGGAGTGAGCGAGTGGGTGACTCATTTGCATATCTGTCTCGCCGACCGGTAGCTCAGTTGCTCAGTTGGTAGAGCGCCGGACTGCTGTGCGGGAGGTCTCGGGTTCGAGCCCCAGACCGGACCAACACTCGGGGTCTTAAAATAACTGAGGAGAACATGCTGCCTTTGCAATAGTATCCGCAAATGGTTAGATGTTCTAGTCTTCTCGGATAAGGACGAAAAATCGTAGGCCCCGTCTCCTGCATCTTCAGCGTTACATGGTTAGCAGGGGACGTTAAAGAAGCCACACTTGTCGTAAAGAGCAGGGCACGGAGTTCCCGGTGTAGTGGTCTGGCCCTGTTTCACGGGTTGGTGCTTCACATAGGGTTAACCTCATTGCACCTTTCCCCGCTTGGACAGATTTGTCCAAAGAAAAAATGGGTATGAGTATGAGTATGAGTATGAGTACGAGTCTCCGTTACCGATTCATTACGCATGCGCGTATTCACGGGTTAAAAACTAGTATACATGGCTGGCTTAACTGAGAAATATAAAGCCTAATTATAATCATGGAAGATGCGTTAACATTCTCGAAACCAAACAGGAATTGATATGTTGTTTTCGCGATTTCCTGAACCTCGGCTGAAAAACAGTTTTAGAGCCAAAGTATTCGTAATGGTTATATTTAACTCATGCCGGGGTTTTTAGTCGATATCTCCGTAACTGGTTAGTGAATGCGAAGTATTCTTTATTCAGTTTAAATTTCCCGCGCGCCGCCATATATATATATATATATATATATACTCTAACACAAGAGAAAACACTTTTTTCTTAAAACACCTATATTTCGGCAGCGTACAGCTGCCTTCATCAGGGTGAATGGCTGACAAGGCGTTACACGCGATAAAAACCGTTACAACCGTTATATGTGCGCGCTAATCAAAAAAATTTTTAAACTGCGCGCGCTACAACAGCTAAATACAAATGCTGGTAAAACTGCTATTTTGCGCACGAAGTCCCCGATTTTGGCTATAAAAAAAATCGCTCTCATTCAGACCGTGGGGTCTGAGTGTCTTCAGTTTGTAAGCCCATTGACCCTCCTTATCCGTCAGATTTTCCGTTCTGTCCACTCTGTCTATTAACTGAACTGACATATCCTCCAGACCCCCATGACCCGCACTAAAAAAATGCCTGTATAAGATCTCATCGTCTAGCCTCTCTTTTCGACTCAGATTTAACAACCACCGTAGTCGACTGAATTTGCATGGTAGAATGACGCCCGAAATATAGGTGTTTTAAAATTTAGTGTTTTCTCTTGTGTTAGAGTATAATTTACCGAGAAATTTCCAATCATGGAACTTTTTTACATGCTTGTGCTAAGTTATATATATATATATATATATATATATATATATATACAGTTAAAGTGAGAACAGAAATTTTCACAACAAAGATTATGAGTGAAAAAGTGCCTCAGCCGGGAGTTGAACCCGGGTCTCCTGATGACCGGACAGATGCCTTACCACTAGGCCACTGAGACAACCAAACTTACACAAACACAAACAACACATTTGTGGCTTCATAGAATAGGTTGGTGATCCAAAGATTATGAGGCAATTAGTTGTCCATATCTCCCTTCCCACACTAATTTGTAAATTAAAAAAATTAGGCCACTGAGACAACCACACTGACACAAACACAAACAACACATTTGTGGCTTCATAGTGGAAAGCTCTTGGGAGACATTTTTACACAAATTCTGCAATTAGGATCGCGTCACTTTACCCAGTCGTTCAGCGATTCACAGTCCACTCCCCTTGGAAATTAATTTACAAATTAGTGTGGGAAGGGAGATATGGACAACTAATTGCCTCATAATCTTTGGATCACCAACCTATTCTATGAAGCCACAAATGTGTTGTTTGTGTTTGTGTAAGTGTGGTTGTCTCAGTGGCCTAGTGGTAAGGCATCTGTCCGGTCATCAGGAGACCCGGGTTCAACTCCCGGCTGAGGCACTTTTTCACTCATAATCTTTGTTGTGAAAATTTCTGTTCTCACTTTAACTGTCTATGTATTTATTTCATTTGATGAATTTTACTACCAGAGAGCATGTCATACTCTCATATGTTCCAGTTTAAAATAAATAAATAAATATACGTATATATAGCCAGTTAGCTTGCAGGATTTTAATTTTTTATGGTCAACTGCTTGCAGGAATTTTTTTTTGAGACAATTTTCCTTTGCAGGATTTTTTTTTTGGTAATTGTCACCTCGCCTCCCAAGATTTCTAATGGTCCGCCCCTAACGACTTTAATTTTAACGGTTTTCTCCGCTTAGTAAACACAGCAAAACAAAGTGTTTTCTCAGCTGACGTGACATTCGGCCGTGCAACCGCGAGAAAAACAAAGCCTCTCTTTGGTTTCAAAATTGCTAAGATCCCGGATGTTGCGTGACGTCGTACGCGCATGTTTTGCGACGTCATACGCGCCCGCGAGCTAGCCCTGCCCAACAAGGGCTGGCGGCACACGGCGCGCCCGCGAAACAGTCCGCTAGCCATGATCATGAGAAATGACGGGCATAGGTTCTATGAGTATGGGGCTCCGCAGCGGGCCGGAGCTCCGCGAAAGCTCCGCTATTAAGTTTCTGCTAAAAGGTGTTTTCATTATAATTTTAGTCATAGATTTCAAAGTGAGCATTTGGAATTGTCATGGGAGATGACATCGCAGCAAACGTCACTCTGCTCCTAATAGTTCTGTTTTTAAGCAGAATTTTAACTGCTGAGCAACAGTGTCAAACTGTAAGATCAATTTCGAATCGGGCACTACAAGGTCACGTGATCAGTGTGTCGACTACCACGTCCATGGAAAGGTGCAATATTAAATGTGAACGCGAGCCAGACTGTTACAGCATCAACTACATATTTTCCTCAAAATCGTGTGAATTAAACAAGGGAACTCGTTTGTCGCACCCGAAGGACTTCCTCCCGCGAGAGAACACAGTTTATATTGGCAGTCTTCATCGACGCTATCACGCATGCGTGTATCCTCCTTGCCAAAATGGTGGCACTTGTATAATATTGCCGCAAAGTCCCGGATATAAGTGTCTTTGTCAACCAAACTATAGCGGCAACGACTGCCAAGGTATGAAAATAATAAACTTATATGTATTTAAACCTTCTTAGCATCATGACTGCTCAAGTGCAAAAAAACAAAATCTAAATTTAATTTTGCTAGTTATTTAAAACAAACAGGAACATAAGAAAGAAATAACCTTTATTTTAACACGATAAAAATTTAAGCTACTGAGCTTGTGGGGTCGTGTGTAAAATAAACAGTAAAATAATACAATATAATAATAAGTACTGTAATAGTCAATAAACAAAAACATTTAGGCGTAGGATAAACATCAGAAGACACGTAGCTACACGTCCAAGAGGCGTCAACATTCTCATTCCTTTTTAAACCATAATTCGCCTTTTAAAAATTCATTGCGTTTGAATCAGACGACATTAAATTAACAATTGTTTGTGTCTCCCACTGACATCTGTCCCAATATTTTACTGAGTTTTGCAGACTGTTCAATCTTTACCCGTATTTAAAATAAATTTTACATAATTCATTTGCTCTCCGTTGGGATGAAACAAAAGGAGGGCTCATACACAGAAGGAAATTGCAGTTCAGAACGCTTCATCAATGAACTGCAGAAAATACAAAGGCCAATATTAGTTCTTACCTGGATATGTTTGTTTTGGTCTAATTATTTCGTTTGCATTATTCTCTGTTTTTGGACATACTGGTATACGCCAACCGTAGCCGCACTTATTATAAAAATTATATGCAAATTCTGGCGCACGGGAATAGCAAGCTAGCATTACATCAAAGGTGGCATGACTACAATTCAGTCAATCCAGAGATGTCTATAAAGGATCCATTCAGGCCAGCGAAAAAATCTAGGCACCGTTCCCGGACACAGGCAGTTCCCGCCCTTATAACCCCATGTTTCCCTGCGATTTCGTCGATAAATTGGCAGGCCCAAACTAGAGGATCTAAAAAACAAAAAATCGTTCAGGTAAAATTTGTGATAGCCGTTCTCAGCTAATTAAATGCTGTTCTCGTTGAGCTATCGGAAATTCGCTCTTTAAGTAAGGGATAATGCCCGAGCTCCGAGGCCTTGTTAAAAATAATGAACTGCGGAAAACATCAAGGCTAACTTTTGCTTACACTCATTTCTCTACTGTTTTTGGTCTTATTATTTATGTTTGCATTATTCTCTGTCTTATCCAGATATCGATGCATGCAGCAACGGCAGCCACGATTGCCACGAGAATGCAACCTGTATCAATACCGCTGGATACTTCAATTGCACTTGTCAGCCAGGATTTACAGGAGACGGGCGCAATTGTTCAGGTAAAATTTGTTAAAGCTGTTCTAAGCTAATTAAATGCTGTTGTCGTTTGACCTATCGGAAATTCGCTCTTTAATACCAGAGATCTAACATATGCTCTACGTTCGGTTGAAACACAAGGGGGCTCATAAGCAGAAGGAATTTACAGTCCAAAACGCTTCATCAATGAACTGCGGAAAACATTAAGGCTAATTTTTTTCTTACATTAACTTCTCGTCTATATTTGGTCTTATTATTTATGTTTGCATTATTTGCTGTCATATCCAGATATCGATGCATGCAGCAACGGCAGCCACGATTGCCACGAGAATGCAACCTGTATCAATACCGCTGGACACTTCAATTGCAGTTGTCAGCCAGGATTTACAGGAGACGGACGCAACTGTTCAGGTAAATTTTGCGATAGATGTTCTGAACTATTTAAATGCCGTTGTCGTTGGGAAATCATAAAATCACTCGTGCATGCTAGACGTACTGTGACATTTGTTCTTCGTTGGGTTGAAATACAAGAAGGGCTAATACGTGAATAAGCATGAGAAAATTGGGAATTACAGTTAACACTTCATCAATGAACTGCGGAAAACGCCAGGGCTAATTTCATCTCAGTCTTTTAGAGCTGGTTATTTAAACGAAATTTAGACGGTGTTTAACAAAACCGTGATTAAAACCAATTTCAACTTCGCCAGTCTTAATATTTAAATGTTGCTGTCTTAAACCGCGGTCTAAGTTACACTTCGTTTAAATAACCATCCCTGAAAGTTTTAGTGAAATAGAGAAATAGGCTTTTCATGAAAAGTAGTTTAATTCATGAACTCCAAAATAACAAAAGAAAACAGAAAGAGAATAAACGCAGGGATTGAAGAGTGGTGAATCAGCATATTAAGCCGTTATTTGAGCCATGATAGAGGATCGAGGTTTCTAACATGTATGAACAGGGACGATAGCGGTCGCAACCAGAATGGGAATAGATAGACGCAAAATTGTCTTGTCTCCTAAACGTAATTGTTCTTATCCAGTTCCAAACAGATTGAGCTGCAAACTAAAGTCATGTTATATAATAAAAATACGACAAAGATGTTTTACAATGTTTTACATTTGTCCGTTGTGCACTGGCTACAACAGAGGCATTTGCTTTTAATTGAGGTGAAACATTTCGACTTTATCTCGGCCCTGAAGTCACGAATAAGCATAGGTCTACCCTAGCCATTTTACGGACTTTTGCGCTGACTTAAAACTGTGATTTTCACCTTGCACAATCGTGGCTTCCTATCGGTAATGAATTTATCGGTCATGACAAGGAGTTGTAGCCATGCGGCTACCACCGCTGATCCATAGAACGAACCGTCGCTGAAACAAATCTGAGACAAATCACTTCTCTGTGCCTAAGTTTGTACTGAATTTGGTTTCGGTAGCAATTTGAACACAGAGGCAGGGACTTTGACTTTTTTTCACTGTACCATATAAAATAGCTCGTTTCTCTCCACCGTAATGCCCGAAAGTTACCCATCTCCACCCCCCCCCCCCTCAGTAGCAAAGGGGGTGGGGTCCAGCAAGTTGTAGGTTTTTTTGTAACGGACAGGATTAGTTATAGTGTTAACTTTGTTAATACATTGTTTCTGTGATGTATTGAATTTTAGCATTATAATGATTTATTTTTAAGACTGTTTCAGTAATTTTCACCGCTTTGAAAAATACCAAGATTTTCCAACCAAAGGGACTCGTGCTGTTGAACAGTTCAGCATCAATGGAAGTCTGTTTCTCGCCTTCGCCAACGGGAAAAGTGATACTGAAGGATTCAACACAGACTCTTTCATCTACAAGCTAAACGATTCAACTGGAAAATTCTCCCTCTACCAAACCATAGGCACATCTGCAGGACGCAACATGGGATACTTTACAATTAGCGATAGACATTACTTGGCTGTTGCTAATTATTACAAGGGAGCTACGCACCGAGTGAACTCAGTTATTTATCAGTGGGATGGACACCAGTTCGTCTCCTTTCAAAACATTGCAACAAAAGGAGCAACCAGCTTTAATTTCTTTAAAATATTAAAAGACATGTTTCTCGCCGTTACAAATGCTTTTGACGACTCTACGGCGAGTATAAACTCAGTCATCTACAAGTGGAACAACAGCCAGTTTGAAACGTTTCAGGAGATAGGAACCGAGCGAGCTCAGGCAAGTGCGGCGTTTGTGATAAACAATAAAACTTTCATTGCTTTTGCAAACAAACTAACTTCACAGCAGTCGACTGTGTTCATGTGGTCAGGGCAGCATTTTGTCAAGCTGCAGTCTCTTCAGACGTATGCTGCACGAGATGTGAAGTCCTTTAACATCAATGGTCACACGTTCCTCGCCTTTGCCAATGCAAATAATAATGGAAAACACAACATTGATTCGCCCATTTTCAAATGGAATGGCAGTCAGTTCGTCCACTTCCAGTCCATTCCTACTCATGGAGCTTTCGCCTGGCATCCATTTGTGATGTGCGGTCAAACGTATCTGGGTGTGGCCAACTCCGAAGATGACACTGACGGGTTCAACACAAAGTCAGTGGTGTATCAGGCCTCTGGATCACAGTTCTCTGAATACCAACAGATTTTAACTCAGCGAGCTCTCGATATGACGTCATTTGAGTATAAAGGTCATACTTACCTGGCGATTGCAAATGAAAAGAACAATGATAAGAAATACAACATCAACAGCACGCTGTACAAGTGGACCTAAAAAGGACCTGGTAGTCAACCCCCACCATCACTTATGTCCAGTGTTGCATGGATATCGCAAGAATAACGAACATAACATGAGTTAAGCTATACTTTCGCTATTACTGTTATTTTTGTTAAATTTGTGCCCTCTCACTCCTTCTCGTACATTTCCTATTTTTGTGAAAAGCCTAAATTATATTTGTAATTCCGATTATTTTCGTTACTTTTGTTAATGATTTAGGACCCTGTTATTTTTTATATTTAAAGGGGCACTGTCCTGGCTGGTCAATATATCGTGTTTTCGTGATTATGGTCAGGAGCTTGTTTTAAGCTTGTTTATTATCTTGAAATTGGAAGAAACCATCGCCAAAAGTGATGAAGGCAAAGAAATATGAACTAAAGAAATAAAATAAAAAAAACAACGGCTAAAAGGGTCAAAATATCACAAGAATGGCAATTTTGATATCTTAACCGCCTGTCACAAAATCAAATTTGATGAACTGTAATCTCCAAACTACGGCTTCTGTTTTGCTCTACAGGATCTTTTTATCCGTTTAAGTTGTATATTTGGTGGTAGTTGGCGATATAACATGGAAACCAAGAAAGCAAAATTTCGTTTAGTCTATTTCGGCTGACACTGTCACTTCAATATTATTATTATTATCCAAAAAGGCTTGTCATTTTTGTAACGTTAATTTGTTATTTTCATTCTTCTTGCGATTGCGTGCACTCCTGGACATCTCTCTCTCTCTGTCTCTCTCCTCACCAATACCGGTCATCTTGAGGTTCACGATCTGGTGTCCGTAATAGAGTTTATAATAGGGTAGTCATTTCAGTACATTTTCTTTCCCGGAACTAATTTTCCTATCTCTAAGAGAAATGATGGACTACTCGTAGTCTACCCAGGTTTTCGAAAGCTTAGGGCGAGAGTTGATTGTACAACTGAACTAGTGAACCTTGTCAAAGAAATTATAACACTGTGACAACTGAGGCTAAACCCCCGGGGGGAGGGGGACTCCCACATAAAAATGACAGGGGTGCTCGTCGGAAATTTTCGAAATATACCCTAAAAGGTACTAGAATCTCGTTTGGTGGGCGTGGCTCATAAAAGTATTTACCCCCAAGAGGTACCAATTCTAAAACAACACATGTCATATTCTGTCATATTTTTTCGGCTCATACCATAAAAGGTACCGCGATAATTCTAACGGTGGTCATTTTAGATTTTAGTACCCTAAGCGGTACCAATATACAAATTTTGACCCCTAAAAGGTACGACGTGCACCCCCGTCATTTTTATATGGGAGTCCCCCCGGGGGGGCTAAACCCTGTGATACACCGTGTTACAACAGCTGCTCAACAAATGTTCAACATTTGTGTATCATGTCATGTTGAATGGTGAAATAGGCCATTCAACATGTTGAACGTTGTTAAACTAAAGAATAGAGACAGGCTCTATTCCGCTCAGTGTTGAACGACGTCAGTCAATCGTTTTCTAGTCATTCAACAAGTTGCAACATCGTTTATGTATCATTCGCTTATTTAAAGGTCAAAGTAAACTTTTTTGTTAGACTGACATAGAAATAGAACGGTAATCGGCTTGAAGGCATTACATGGCCTTAAACATTGCAAATAGAAGGAGGTGACAGTCGTCACATTATTGTAGGTGAGACTATGCTCAGTACAGTTGTAGGTCTCACTGTTTAGGGCAATGCTTCCACGTTAGGACAAGCTAATTGAGGTGATTCTATAACACTAGCTTGTAATGTAATGTAATGTAAAACCTTTATTTAGACACGATTAGTGATTAAAGCTATACAGCTTGTGGGGTCGTGTATAACTGAACTATGAAAGTATAACAAAAAATAAAATATGTTAATATGTGTTAAAATTTATACTCAGCTAGACTAAGCTTGCACGTTTTTTTTTTTTTTTTTTGCGATTCTTTTACGATAGGTCACTAGGCACATCTGTGACGGTAGGAAACTAAAAGAGATCCTTTTCAAGCGTTGACAAGACACCCTGACAAGATCGAGACAGATTTCCGAAGAAGTACAAATTCTTATTTTGGCTGTCAATCACTAGCAGTATAGATTTGGTTGACGATTTATCAGGATGTAAATAATACTGCTAAACGCAAACATTACACAATATTCGTCGGTATGTAGCTGTTTCTTAGAGTTATTTGTCAGTAAGAACTGTCTTTGCATGCTAATCAAAAGTCCACGTAAGAAACTGGAGTGCTGTCATGATCAGCTGTCAGGTATTAAACAACTTTAATTTCATCTCTCTGAAGAAAATCTTCGAAAAACGACCATAACGTTCGGACGGTCTACGGAAAAAAATCGTCGGACAACTTCAGGGTCATTCGTATTGGCTTGGAAATCTCCATGCAATCTACTGTCAAAGATTTTCGACAAAGTGGTGAGAAACGTTTATGACTTTTGTAAAGATTGTATATTTGATAAATGAAAACAGCCTAGCCACGTATTTAAGTAGGATGGTTAGAGCAAATGCCAAGATATATAACAAGTGGCATACATCGCAATTAATAGGCCATTTGCACGATGACGTCATATGACTACAACTACCACAATCCTTTAGTTTTTTTGTTTTGTAGTGCAAATTAGGGCCATTGTTATTTAAACCTCACTGGGATTACAAAATTTAAATAAGAAAGGAAAAACGAAATTAATTCTGGTAGTTGTAGTCAAATGACGCCATCGTGCAAATGGCCTATTGCCAAGATACAATAAAATTAACCGAAATTGGTTTTCCACATGCTGGGGAATATTCGGGCCCTCGGGATTCAGTCGATACTGGTTCGGGTCAGTAGAGAGCTTTTAAGCACTGAACGTTTACATGTACATGACGCATAAAGACCCAATAAAAGGCAGAAAGGTGATTTGGCCTTTTTCTTCAAAACAACGGCGTGAGAATAACAATAATCTGGGCCAGTAATTTCAAACAAGATGGCAAATTTGCTTTGTTGCTTGACTTTGTAAAATTTAACCAACTCCGGTTTTACATGGTCATCTATAAAGTGACAATTGAATGGATCAAACTGATGTGAACATATCAATTCTCCACACTCGTTAGCATTAGTTGGGAGACGTTGTTTAAGCATCAAGTTAATTCATCCTTGGTGATCATCCACTTTGTTCTCATGACCTGTATGTTTGATAATGTAGGATATTACCAAAATTGCGAAGGAGCAACAGGCAAGTTAAAATTTTCAGAAAGACGACACTTTTCACATTTGAAAAACATTTGATAAAACATTAATATTCCAAGGAGAATGTAGACGTTGATCACTTTTGGAGCTTAAAAGAAAGCACAAAATCGAATTCTAAGATAGTTCGGGGTCCTTATATTCTCAAGTATGGCATTCATGATTGGTCAAGATACATTTTCTTATTCCATGTAATCGTACTTATGTATATATAAACTAGAAGTAGAAGCATCGATGCGTTAGGAAGTGCGGGCGATGTATCCTTCATTTTTTTTTCTTTTCTCTTTGAGTGTTTTTTTTTTTTCGTCTTTGTTATGAAAGGTTTAGATACCATACCTGCTAGCAAGACTTTGCAGGAATGAGATCTGGGTATGACGATGAGAGGGTTGGGTTTTCTAATTTCCACTAGAACGTAAAGCGCCTGACGCTTCCCACATCGACTCCGCATCCGATTACGTCGCTAGTGGGAACCAGCCCTTAAAATCCAGAAGAAGTTTTAGAGCCAGACGCCAAAGGGAGGAGAAACTGATATTTCGCCACAGGACACTACGCCCCACTGGGCTCAATGTCGATTTTAAATTTCAATAGAACTGTGTGCGCGCGCGCCTGACGCAACTTTGTTTTTGCGTTGTTAGGCATTTGAAATAGCACACGCACATTTTTCGGAAAGTTGCAGTCATTTTCACTGATGAAAAGACAGCAGTCTTGAAACGTCCGAAATACAAACTTTTCGCGCTACACATTTTTAAATATTTTTGAAGTCTACATTTACGTTTCCGACGGTAACTTTTCTGTAACTGATGACGTCAACAACATAGTTGCCCTTGACAACAACGTAATTTTAACGGCAAAACTTTGTCACCAAATTTGCCCTGCTCAACTGATAATCGCAGTAAAGATGATTTACAAATGGACCACGTAGCGTCATCGTAATATGTCAGCGGTGTTGCGCTATGAAAGGGCGGTATGGTTTAACAGCGGTTGTCCTAAAAAGTGCAGGGCGAGTAGGATAAAAAATCACGATTGCGACGAGGTTAGGACTCGGGCTCCTTCGTCGCCCGCAATAACATAACGTAAATCATTTCAATCCAGGGCTCAATTCCGTTCAAAAGCTGATTAATGCTAATTCAATCCGGGAGTTTACCAAGACATCTTATAGGCCGAAAAGAACTTACATGCACCCGCATTGTAAAGGTGACTAAAGGTGAATTAAAATTGGCGTTAATCCTGGCTTAACTAAAGGCACCTTCACAGTAACACAACAAACTATAGTTGATAAACTCGTGTTGGCAAACTCCAAACATTCAGACTCCTCAACCTCGTTCAAAGGAGTCTTTCTTCTCGAGGGGAAAAGAGCGAGGACTGAACCTGTGAAACAAAGTTGTAAAAACTGAAGTTGCAGCAAACGGTCGAACCTCAAACGCTGTCAAATTCCAAAAAGGGTTTGCGGAAAGATGGCAAGAATAGAAACAAGTTCCATTTGTCGCCAACTGATTATCTAATTGTTGATGTCACTTTCACACGCCAACTTAAGTTTACCAACACAAGTTTGTCAGCTTTAGTAATTTGTCGTGTGAAGGTGTCTTAAGAATAGAAACAAGTTCTATTTGTCCACACATGCCAACTTGAGTTTACCAACACAAGTGTGTCAGCTTTAGTTTGTCGTGTGAAGGTGTCTTAACGGCTTCTTTGGACAACCCAGCCTGCTAGGAGTCTAGTGTATCATCTCGGTGAATGTAGTCCTGAAAAGGACTGTTATTGCTGATGACGTCATTATTAACAGTCCCTTCCAAGACTATTCTCGCTGAGACGATCACACGAAACAGACATTTGTATATATAAGTTGTTTAGCTTTTTGAAACATGTTGTCTTGTTGCAAGGAAAATGATTCGGGGTTATAATATATAGTCACGCGATAGAAATCAATATTGAAATCAATAGAATTCAACATGAGCAATGCTAATCATTATCGGTAATCAATAACAATCAAACTGAAATTAAAAAAAAAACATCCATTGTCGAACACTGATAACAACCGAAAAAACAGCCGTGTATGACTTTCATTGGTAGCTGGACTTCTGTTTGTTCCAAGCACAACAGTCGTCCAACAGCAGCTAGTGTAAAACAAAAAGTTGTGTCCATTGGCAATTTTTTAAAATGACAATAAATTATTACTGGTAAACAAAAGAAGTCAACGAGTACTGATATCATTATCAATGTCAATCGACGATCAATATCAATCAAACTCGCAACTTTTATTATCATGGTTTGTTATTTGATCATTGTGGGTTGGTATTGCTTCATATCGATTACTATTGATTAATTGAGTGGAATAATGCCGCATAAGACACGCTTGGTCAGAATACCGCTGACTTATATAATCATGATCAATGTATATATGATCTTATTTATTAACCATTTGAAAACCATGATGTAACATTATCTGTAATAAGTAAATTTGCTGTAGCTGTATTAAAATGCTACTTTGAAATGATGTAAGAGTGATACTGAGAGTACCACAAAAACTTAAATTTGTGAAATTAATATAGATAGGCTGAGCCTAACAGCGTCGCTCCCTGAACAAGCTTAACTAAGGTGAAACTGTCCAAACGGCCCGCTTGCGAAGCCGTAACCGGCTATTTGTTGTAAATGTTTCTCTTTTTACTTCTTGTGAAACACAATTTACTGTTTTAATGCCAGGAATTACTTACAACTGTCTGGACAGTAATGGGCTTGTTAAATAAAAACGTAACTGTGTTTGCAAGGACAAATCCTGTAGTAAAGGATCTAATCAGCGTAAAAATAAAACAGTATGATACAAAAGCAAGGCTGATTAAACGGTACGGAAATTGTATTTGAATCCAATATTTCGAAAGGCACAGCCTTAATAAAGCAGGGGTCAATTCAATAAAACTTTTACAAGCGGTAATTTACAAGTGTAGCCATTGTTTCAGAGGTTGAAAACAATAGCTACAATTGTGAAATTACACTTGTAAAAGTTTTATTGAATTGATTCCATGCATACAGGTTTCATTTTAAATCATTGTCTTTACTTTGTGTACAAATAATGTAGAAAAATCAGGGGACTCTGATCTGTTTTCTTTGTCCAACGCTCTAGACATGCTGAACGTTACAACTTTCTTTTTGCCCTTAGATACTGGAAAACTGATCATAATTATTATTATAAACCCGGAGACTTGTTGGCATATTTTTGTCAAAGCGTTGTGTTTTTGGCCTGAAAAAGATTTCTTTTGTCAAAATGAAAACGAGGGGAAACTGGGCAGATGGGCCTCGCTCTGTTTCGCACGGTCGCGCGCGCCGCCAATCGTTTGCCACTATCTGAACGCCTGGAATAAGCTAAAAATAACAAGTCTTGTCGTCTTCCGTGCACCAGAAGTATTCAAGTTATTCTGAGATTTCCCTTTTTAAACTTCCTGTCTTTTCCCTATTTAATTTCGATTTTCATTTCATTTCTGTCACATACCAGGACCCTATTACCGATGTGCGATTTGCTGTGATAGGGAATATACGAATTTTAGGGAAAAGAATTTCGAAAAAGTTTATACTCTAATAATTGAATAAAAGCAGGATGTCTCCTGTCATCGTGTCTAAAACTTTGCTGGCCCCCACCCCCAGAAAAACGGTATTCGCAGTTACGTGTTAATCCCAGAATGCAACAGCTGCCCCTGAAAAATCTTGGGCCTCCCCGCATGGTCGGTTTCACTATAAATAAGAGGCGAGAAACTGCGTGCGGGAAGAGGCGCTTTTCGGGGCGCAACGCTCGGCGAGGAACAAAGAAAGTGAGTTCTTTCGTCGCTCTCCTTCAGAAAGAGAAGGAAGAAAGCGTGTAATCTGATCACAACAAACGAAGTTACGCAACTGGACAAACTTTAAAGTTATTTATATGGTTTGAGTTGTGCGAGAATAGCGGATTATTCGTCGAAGGGACAAAAGGTTTTCGCTATTACCTCATCGGCCATCTTGTCGAAGCAAAATTATGGCATTCTTGTCTGGCTCACCGGCCCCATTACGGGACGTAAAACTGGTCCAGTTTGGAGTATTAGGCCCAGATGAACTTGTGAGTATACTTTAAGATGGGTTTCAGAAGGTTTTAAATCGTATTTTACTCAGTTTCTTGTTCTAACACGTTGTGTGTCGAATACGTAGCTAAATCGATCTAACGCATGTGTGAAGTTAAGTTGGCGTTAAGTGACCAGTTTCATGTTGTCGTTTGATTGTCGTAACTAAGTTTTCTATTTTCAACAGAAACAAATGTCTGTTACGACTGAAGGAGGCATCAAGTACTCCGAAACAATGGAAGCTGGACGGCCAAAGTTGGGTGGCCTCATGGACC
The DNA here is from genome assembly GCA_022457155.1 of Cladopsammia gracilis. Classification (NCBI taxonomy): domain Eukaryota; kingdom Metazoa; phylum Cnidaria; class Anthozoa; order Scleractinia; family Dendrophylliidae; genus Cladopsammia; species Cladopsammia gracilis. Next base: position 1,171,076 of record JAJGOT010000227.1, read on the forward strand.
CAAGACAAGGATCCATCGACCGCTTCTCTCGCTGCCAAACTTGTGCTGGAAATATGAATGAATGCCCAGGTCACTTCGGCCATATAGAGCTGGCAAAGCCAGTGTTCCATGTCGGCTTCTACAAGATGATTATCAAGTGTTTAAGATGCGTGTGCTTCTACTGTTCAAAGCTTCTTGTTGATGCGGTAAGGAACTCGATCTTGCTTCGTTTGCAAAATGCCTTGTTCCCCCAGAAGGCATGGGCCGAGCCTTGAGCCGTAGTGGGGTAGGGTAGGGGGATTGCTAACAGTTTTCTTCTGTGAACCAACGTTGATAATTTGATTTAATTCAGTTATTTTGATGTTGACGGTGATGTTTTTACTTGAATTATTTTCCATCTCTTAAGTCATAAACGATAATATATTTATATATTGGTTAGGTTTTTAGTTTTGCATAATATTATTTACTTATTTTATTGTACCATATTAGTAATTTAATATTTTATTTTTGTGTATTCTAATTTGCAGGTCCACATTAGCTTTTAGCTGCTATATTTTAACCTGAGTTACAAAATAAAGTTGTATGTTTGTGTACGCTGCAAATGGCAGGTTTTCCTTGTCAGCTTGAATCAAATTCAACTTAAACTTGTTTTCTTTCCTTCCAGAACAATCCCAAAGTAAAAGAAATAGTGGCAAAATCAAATAACCAACCACTCAAACGTCTTCAACATATTTACGACTTGTGCAAAGGGAAAAAAATTTGTGAAGGTGGTGATATTGTTGATGAGAAACAACCAGGCCAGGACATTGATGAAGCCGAGAAGAAGATGGTTAGTGTCATGTTCAATAACAGTTGTTTATCCTTTTCTCTCCCACTGAGTGGCAAAATCGCCAGCTGCTATTGTATCTTAAATGTGTCTGCCTTTGTTATATAATAAATTATTATGTTTGATAAGTTTAGTGTCGGTAATCGATACAACAGAACTGTGACGTTAAGCAATAATTTTTCTGTAACAGAGTCATGGTGGTTGTGGTCGAAATCAGCCACAGATCAGGCGTGTTGGTCTGGAACTCACAGCAGAATGGAAGGAAGTAAATGAGGATTCACAAGAGAAGAAGATTCCATTGACAGCAGAGCGTGTTCACGAGATATTTAAAAGAATTTCAGATGAAGAATGTGAGATTCTAGGGATGAATCCGAAGCATGCCCGACCTGATTGGATGATTGTGACTGTATTGCCAGTCCCTCCTCTGGCTGTAAGGCCTTCAATTGTTATGAGTGGTACGGCTCGTTGTCAGGTAAATATTAGTGATTTAACCCTTTCGCGACCACAGGCGACTATGGTCACCTTGTCCAGAAGTGGGCAAAGGCGACAATATTTGGCCATGGAGAGAATGAGATTTGAGGAGACTTGGCCTTGAAAGGGTTAACAATTGAAATGTCCTGAAAGAAGTTTTGTTCCTTTGTTTATTTTTAAAAGCGGTGAGAAGTTAAGGTCTTTGAAAGTGTCAATGGCTTTGTTGCTCTGATGTTTGGCTTCCTAGAAAGAACTAAACTTGCTCCATTTTGATCTATATCTTTAACTTGCAAGTTATAGATCTACATCTATAACTTGCAAAATCCTTGCCACATCTAAACTCTTTGCCTACGTCATAACTTGCAAAATCCTTGATGGTTTGTGAAATGTTCTGGATTTAGAATTTTTAGAGAATTCATGAACATTCATTTCATTCCAGAGCATTCCAAAATAGAAACAAGTTAAAAATGCTTTTAGAATTTTAGTACATGTACTTTCATTTCAAATCTTCAGTTTTTAGCTCTCACCAAAGTTAGTGGACTACAGTTGAATTTCTCTGACCCCTGTTGTAAGTGACCATCTTAAATCTGCTTGAATCATTTTTCAGTGAATGGCTGTACAAGAACATCTTGTCTATAGCCAGGGGTTTCATTAAGGGCCGGGCACCGACCAGATTGAATGGCTGTGAACACGATTTTCCCCGGCTGCTTTGGACATCTAAACCTTATTTTTTTCGCCAACAAGTTAAATGATTTACTAACTTGACCTTTTTTATGTGTGTTCTAAAAAAATAAAGCATATTTTAACTTAAAAACAACAAAGTTCTTGCTTATTTACCTCCCGTTGCTGCCTGTACAAACATGACAAACAACTGAAATCGCACCACAATGCATTGCCAGTTTAGTGCTCTGCATTATGTTCTGCATGATGTCACTGAGTTGCAAACAAGTTCCATATGTAAGATGCTTAAGTTCGTGCTTCAAAATGCAGGGAAATGCATCTCTGGGAGACTAAAATTAAAAAAAAAAACCCTGGAGGGAAAGGCTCAAACTCATTGCCGTCCTGTTCAAAATCTTAATGAAACCCCTGTATAGCATCTCCCAAAAGTGACCACCTTAATTATCCTGAGGGTGGTCATATACAACTGCTTTAATTTAGCTGCACATTGTTGTGCGATTGTCACTTATAGTGAGCTAAAATTTATATTTGATTGTTCAAAGTACATGTAGACACTGTACATACAGTATATAGTAAACTCTCTTAACATGGACACCGCTGTAAGGTGAACACCTCTCTATGATGGATGTTAATTATTATTAGGCTGGTTCTGGCAAAATTTCCAACTAACACAGAGTCCACTGTACATGCAAATATGTTGTTGTAAGTGCTTTCCTTTTTTCCTCTTCAGGATGACTTGACACACAAGCTATCAGATATAGTGAAGGCAAACAACAATCTTCGCAGAAATGAGCTTAATGGAGCAGCAGCTCACATCATTGCAGAAGACACAAAAATGTTGCAGTACCATGTTTCAACATTTGTAGACAATGAAATCCCTGGTTTGCCAAGGGTCAGTGGTCTGTTTTGCATTCTGAATTGCATTCTGTTTTTGTTTCTGATGTATGTAGGACTAGTCTTCTGGAAAATCATTTTCTTTTTACAACAAATCATCCTGTTCTTTAATTTAGTATAAACACCACTCTAATTACTAGTGCTGTTTGTGACTTACAGGGATACCATAGTTTAACGGTTCGGTGCATGTGCACAGATTAAAATTGTTTAATCGCTTTCTTTCCAATTTTATCGGTTAAAAACCACTCACATTTATTTCAATAATCACATACAAAAATTAGTCCAAACAAAGTGAAGGATAACCAAAATTCACAGAAAATTTCAATGGATTACACTGAGAAAGTCAACAGTGAATAAAACCTTTAACCCAAAGGATTTATTCTACACTCTGGTGGCTTTCATGGTGCACATGGGTACACTGTATGTATAATCATCCATTCAATCAGCTGACTGACTGCGACATTTTCACGGGCAAATTTCCTGCCAGAGTCATCCACCCGCTTCCGATTGGTCTGAACAATGAATTTGAATGGGTTACGTCATAGGTTGCACATGCGCTGAACCGTAAAAACCCTCCCTTTAAGGTGTAGGAATAAATATAACTTGTAGTAATACAGAAGGCAAACTCATCAAATAGTGTTTCTTGTATTTCCACAGGCCATGCAAAAGTCTGGTCGTCCACTGAAATCAGTGAAGCAGAGACTGAAGAGTAAAGAAGGACGAATCAGAGGAAATTTGATGGGAAAGCGAGTGGATTTTTCTGCTCGTGCTGTTATTACGCCAGATCCAAATTTGTCTATTGATCAAGTTGGAGTTCCACGAACCATTGCTCAGAATCTGACCTTTCCTGAGATTGTCACTCCATTCAACATTGATAGGTTTGTTTCTGCGTAATTATGGCACAAAAATCGGTAATATTGGTTGTTGGATTTTTTCATTGGCATTGCCTTCAGTAAAAACACACTTCAAGGTTTGTGGCAAACTTGAAAATAAAACTCTTTTACTGTTCACTGACTTTGACTAGGAATTTAACTCTCTGACTTTTCCCTAATTTTTCCATGGCCCAGTTGTTCAAAAGCTGATTAAAGCTAATCAAGGATTAAAAGTTAATCGAAGATATTATTTCTCTACTTTAAAAAAAATGTTCTTAAAAGCTAATTTTTAGCTAAAGATAAAGCAAAGTTAAAGTCAAAACTGAAGGGCAAAAAACTTTGGAACAACTTTCACTGGATTCAAAATTGACGCTAATCCTGGGTTAGCTTAATCTGCTTCCTGGTCTTTGTAATGCTGACAATACAGTACAAGTTATATCAAATTTTAACTTGAGAAAATAATTAAAAAAAAAGCAATTGGTACTTCAGGAAAGTACTATTCAATAGGATTCATTTTGTCATGCTGCAAGATTTTATCCATGCACAGAACATTTTATGACTTATGGTGCATCTTTACTTGTGTTGACCACATGTATGATCTTTCTTCTGTTGTGTTCTTTAGCATGCAAGAGCTTGTACGTAGAGGCAACAATCAATACCCTGGTGCTAAATACATTATCAGAGACAATGGAGAGCGAATTGACCTAAGGTTTCACCCTAAACCAAGCGACCTTCATCTGCAGTTTGGATACAAGGTGGAACGACACATCCGAGATGATGATGTCATCATCTTCAATCGACAGCCAACTCTTCACAAAATGTCCATGATGGGGCACAGAGTGAAAATCTTGCCATGGTCAACTTTCAGACTTAATCTCAGGTTTGTAGCCAGTTTGTATGCAAACATGTGTGTGTATGCTCAATTCAGGTCTGTGCACTTTAAAACTTTAAATCTCCATCGTTTAACAAATTAAGAAATGTTTTATGGCTGAATATCCTTGATAGGACCTTGATGTTATGGGTGCTCTTGACTGTTTTAGTCTCAATTAATGTATGTATAAATCAACAAGTTTGTTACTTGTGTACGGTGTAAACATGAGAGCAACGTACCGTAAAATTCCGAAAATAGGCCCCGGGGCTTATATTTTTCAACACACCTTTTTGAGGGGCTTATTATAGGAGGGAAATTTGCGTTTGGAAATCAGCTGGGCTTATAATTGGAGGGAAATTTGTGTCTGCAATTTTTCAATGTGCAAAATGATATTGGGGCGTTAACTAGAAATTCGCGACAACTTACGGTATGGTAATCCATATGGTAAATATGGTGAAAAGCGAGGAGCACCAGAGGGAGTTTGGGATCAGGGCGGTGGGATCGAACTTTCTTGTAAATACTTTGTCTATGGACTGAAGGAATTCAAGGCAAGAGTAAGGAGTGAACTACGTGAGGGGCTTATTATAGGAGGCCTTTTTGCGTTAAGAATCTGAGGGGCTTATATTTGGAGGGGCTTATACACGGAGGGGATTATTTTCGGAATTTTACAGTATGTCTCAAAACTAAATGACAGCCCTGGACAAAAGGTACGCAGCAAGACAGTAATTTCACCATTGAGTTTAAAAAATATTAATAAGAGTTCCGTATGATAACACTGTATCTACAGTACCGCTCAAATGTAAGTTACCACCTCTCGTCTCGTTTCTCGCGAGACGAGATTCTCGTCTCGCGATACGAGAATCTCGTCTCGCGATACGAGAATCGCGTCTCGAGAGAATCAGTGAAGCGGATATTTTGGAATACATTACGATCAATTATCTCACGAGAAAACGACAAAGTTAGTGCAAGCACTTGCTTAAAATTGCACACTTTAATCCCAGATTATTTTTAGTTCAAAGCGCATTGAATTTGCATGTTTTGTGCGTGTGAGTGAATTGAACTTGATAGGCTTTTGAATCCAAAAACTGCCATCACAAATGGAAAACTTGAATGGAAGTTATGTTAAAAATCGGAAAACACGACGTTAGTGAAAGCGCTTGATTTGCACGGCTTTATAAATATAGCAACAAGATCGAACTTTGTAAATGTGCGTTGTTTACAAACACCGTAATGAATTAGTCACGGTTCTTTTTTGCTCCTTGGCCATCTTCACTTTCATAACATTCGATTATCGATTATCAACACACGTTTTATTCAAAACTACAGTTTTATTCAACAATGAAACTAAAAGTTAAACTAAACTAAGTTTTATTCAACAAGTTTCCCGAAAATGTTTCGACCTTTGACAGTATGCAAATATGAGCGCTTTTGGAAGTCCAAAGATGTCCCGTGGGAATGCACTGTCGGCTCATTCCAAGTCTGAGATTATTCTCGCTTTTAAAAAGCGGGATAATTTTTCTCTTTCACCGCCCTCATCTTCATTCACCATGTTCCTTTTTTCCGGGAAAAAAACTCTTGATAAGAAACACGTTATTCACGTGATGAATTTAGTCGGTGAAAGTCGAAACGCAAACAAACGAAATTTGATACTCGTGCCTTTGACAACGTGACACAACTTGTGACTTGCGACTAAGCAGCTAAGCGTGTTGCAAAGAATTTGAAAGAAAGCAAGGTCTAGAATCATGCCGAAAAAACTCACAACTTCAAAGTCTACTGATATCATAATTAATGACAACTGTCGAAGGCAGAGTATTTTACTGTTTCAATTGTAACTTTATAAGTGTTGTGGAATCCACGATATTCAATGCAAATCAATGCGGCCACGCCGACAAATTGGCGCCCGCTTCTACATGTATGTTTACTAAAATGAAAATTTGCTCGCACTAAGTAAACGAGAAATACTCGGCACATCATGGAAATTTTTATCATTAAAGATTGTGCCTTTTACTTCCAAAGATACATAATAGCGGGAAAAGCGTCACCTACTCCGAACGGCAGTGTTACAATCAATGACAAGCGCAGAGTTCGGGAAGCGAACTGATCGGCCCGTACAGCTGGCGACGCCGGGTAGCGATCGGCAAATTTAAATATACATGTAACTGGCATGTTTGAAGACGCTGAAAGCCATGAACGTTATGTTTTCGATTTAAAACATAAAACTTAACACCATTCGTATGAATACGATTTTTGAGGCCTCGTAGATTTGAAAATTTGAAGACTATAATCTTAATGCACGCACTACGCAACAGAGTTCGGCAAGTGAAGCATAGTCAAAGCGGAGTTTCATCGCGTTCATGTTGCTACAGGGTGTTTTACAATAGGCTATTAAAATCTTGCGAGAAGTTAAGACAGTGAAACTTACAGTTTTTAAAGCTTCTCGCGATACGAGTGTCTCGTCTCTCGATACGAGAATCGCGTCTCGCGATACGAGAATCTCGTCTCGCGAGATGGTGGTAACTTACTTTTGAGCGGTACTGTATCCTTGCATTTTAGTGTTACCACCCCATACAACGCAGACTTTGATGGTGATGAGATGAACCTTCATGTGCCACAGTCCCTGGAGGCTCGTGCTGAGATCACCGAAATCATGATGGTGCCAAGGAACATTGTCACACCACAGTCAAACAAACCTGTCATGGGAATTGTACAGGACTCTTTGATGGCTGTCAGAAGATTCACAAAAAGAGATGTGTTCCTTGAAAAGGTGATTCCCTGGTAGAAAACAAATAATGGTATAATAATTAACTGTACTAGGCTCAAGAGAGGCTGAAAGTTTACAATATGTGAGTCTCACTTCTTGAGAATTTAATTTCTTGGCATAAAAGAAAACAAAAAAATAATCAAAGGAGATAAAGTTTAGTGGTGTAATTACCTAGTGCGTTAGTCTAACTACACGTCTCCATAATTGACTCTGGGAGTGAAAGGATTGATAAACCAGAGATATGAAATTGGTCTTGATAGCAGGCGACTATAGTGTCAGTTATTTTTAGTGTTCACACACTTCCTTAGATCCGTTTCTGGAGTAACAGCAACTGTGCACTTTTGCATTGTCTACAGTCTGAACTGTAGCTATGTTTAGGTGTATCTGTTACTCAACAGCGCTAAGCTGCAGATTGGAAACGCTTGAGTCATGAGTGTGTGAGATCAATCTACCTCTCTGTGATGCCGACATGCCTTCTGAATATCAGCCTAGTATGTGTACTACTGCACATAGTAGCTGTTCTTTGTGTCAGTAAGGTGACATTACAAGGGACAATTATTGTACCTTTCTTTTGAGCAATTAAATGTTCATTAAGCAGTACAGAAATTTTAATTTGTATAAATACAGTCAAACCTCTCTACAATGGTCACCCATTTTCTGGCCATTGTAGATGTAGAAAGATGGCTGTGATAGAGAGGTTTTCTATCAGAGGATTCAAATGAATGAATAAGAAGTTGGGACAAGAAAGCATATCCATTGTAGAAAGGTGGTCGTTATAGTAAGGTGGTCATTAATTAGTAGAGGTTCAACTTAATGATATTGAAATTTTTATATTTTATACTGTATATTAGTTTTATAAATAGTTTTATTGGAAAATTATTTCATTTGACAATTTCTCTATATGTAGTTCTCAGTGTGTCCTCAGTTTTTCGTAAGTGAATCATCATTGAGCATTTACTTCATTCCCAGGATACAATGATGAATCTAATGATGTGGATTCCAGACTGGGATGGCAAGATTCCACAGCCATCCATTCTCAAACCTAAACCTCTGTGGACTGGCAAACAGATCTTCAGTATGATCATACCTGGAAATGTAAACATGGTCCGCACTCACAGTACGCACCCTGATGACGAAGATAGCGGCCCATACAAACACATCTCTCCTGGAGACACTAAGGTTCGCCATTTCAAATTTTTTTCTTTCTTTTTTCTCTCAAGTACAGAAATATAGATTCATTATCTACCAGCTTCAAAGAGCTGTAAAAGCTTGAGACAGACATTTTTATGTTGGCAGTAAAATGTTCTTCTGATCCTTGACAGTATAGCACAGACATTCATATGTGTACAGTGAGCTGTCTAAGCCGGACAGACACCTATAATAATGGGACAAGCTCCAGCTTTCTGTCTTAGAGACGTTTCCACCTCATAGAGAGTTCAGTTACTGACAAACAAGTGAAATTTGGCCAATAATTATTATTGATGTTCATCCTAGAGAGGTTTTTGCCTGACAGGGGTGTCTGTTGTGAGAAAGTTTACTGTATAACACTCAATGAGTCATGACAGTGGACACTCGGTGAACATGCACACATGGTCCCAGCAAACAGGCATTCAATTTTTTAGTTCCCATCTAGCGATACTTGAATATTCTTGTACTCAAGGATATCTACTTACATACAGTAGACTTTGCTGTATTTGTTTATTTGTTTTACTAACGATTTGTGGTTGTATTTTGAAAGGTTTTGATTGAACACGGTGAACTGATCACCGGTATTTTGTGCAAGAAATCCTTGGGAACCTCGTCAGGCAGCTTGGTCCATATCGTTGCTGTCGAGCTTGGTCATGAGGTCGCTCGTTGTTTCTATGGCAACATCCAGACTGTTGTGAACAACTGGACACTGATTGAGGGCCACAGTATTGGTATTGGTGACTGTATTGCTGACAATGAAACTTATGAAGAAATCCAGAGAGTGACCAAGAAAGCCAAGGTAACGTGGAAGACCATTGTGTTTTGATATGGCACGCAGTGGATGAATTTTCTAAAACATGATGATCAAACTAAGGGTTGTTACTTTCTTAGGCCGTGTTCTATTGGGATCAACCATTTTCAGTTGGTTGGGTTGGTTGGATTTTTTTTCATGTTCTATTTGGAAAAAACGGTTTTCGGTTAGTTTGGTTGATCAACCATTTCAACCAGCTCTGAACCTGGTTGAAATGGTTGAAACCGAAAATGGTTGAAAAGTGTTCTATTGGGACACCTCAACCAAATCAACCCAAACTGAACGGTTGATCCCAATAGAACACGACCTTAACTTAACAGAAGCATTTTATTTACCCAATTTTATTTTCACAGCAAGACGTGATAGAAGTAATCGAGAAAGCCCACAATGATGAACTTGAGCCAACACCTGGTAACACACTGCGACAGACCTTTGAGAACCAAGTGAACCGCATTCTGAACGACTGTCGTGACAAGACTGGAGGAAGTGCTCAGAAAAGCTTGTCCGAATTTAACAACTTTAAAGCTATGGTTGTATCAGGCTCTAAGGGGTCTAAAATCAACATTTCTCAGGTCAGTTCCTTTACATTGTTTATTCTATGAGAAGTTAGCATTTGGGTATAAATTTTACTCAATCAATCTTGATCGACTGTAAACATTGAACCTGTGATATGAAATGGTCACCTACCTTACTCATGGGAGGGGCATTGGAGGGAGGGGAGAGTGAGGAGTTGGACATGTACATGAGGTGGGGAGTCAGTGGAGCAAAATGCCTAGAAGATGGGAGGGTCTGAAGGTGTCCAGAATCTTTATTTACAAATGTAGAGTGTTTCATACATGTATTCACGAATCGGCTCAGGAGCCTTTGATTTGTAATAATTGTCTACTCCAGGTTATTATTTGTGACTTGTTATTTTGTTGAGAACTCTTTCAAAGTGGTACTGTATTTTTTCAAGCCAATTTATGCATGGCTCTGAGTTCAAAAACAAAATTGAGATTTTGGTGGGTGCTGCTGATGTTACAAAAAAAATCCAGACATTCCCTTCATCAAAATTTAACATGTCTATTACATTAATTTTTAGTCCAGTTTTTGTTCCTAGATTTTTCAGCATCATGAATAAATTTATGGTTCCATTTTATCTCATGTTCTTTGTTTTTAGGTTATTGCCGTGGTAGGCCAGCAGAACGTGGAAGGTAAACGGATTCCATTTGGTTTCCGTCATCGCACTCTTCCTCACTTCATTAAGGATGATTATGGTCCTGAGAGTAGGGGATTTGTGGAGAATTCCTACCTTGCTGGACTGACACCAACAGAGTTCTATTTTCACGCCATGGGAGGTCGCGAGGGTTTGATTGACACTGCTGTGAAAACCAGTGAAACTGGTGAGTAAAGTATTACTTATAAAATTAATGTATACCTGTTATTTAAAAGTCACACTTGATTGTTACTTGTTGATTGTGTGTATAGAATCCTAGAATGCAACTATTCAAATTAAAATCAATGAGCAGTATTGTATTTTTCTGGTGGCACTGTTTACCTTATTATAGGAAATTAAGTTTTCAAAATAAAGAAAATTAATGCGATTATTGATGTCTCTAAAGATATTTTGGCTGTAGTACAAAAAAAAGAACGGAAGAACCGCTCTTCTGATAGCGAGAATGAACTGGAAATATTGCAGATGATATATCTTTAAGACTTTTACATTGTAAAAGATTGAAAAATAGTGTGCAGAAAAGAGGTTATTGTTTCCAAGTTGCTGTATGTGTTCGGACAATATCCAGAATTTGGGGTGAAACTAAGGTCTCGGAAATGAATGTTCCACTTAAATAATGTCGTGGAAATTAATGCTCGCAAAAATTAACACGACTTAAATTAATGCGAATTTTGAGAATTCGTGTGAATTTCACGAAGGGTCAATTTCCTATAATAAGGTATTATGTTGTACAAAATGGTTGACGGGCAAGCCGACAGACTCGCACTTGTTGATGTATTAAACAGATTATTCTGTTTTCCATGTAGGTTATATTCAAAGACGTTTGATCAAAGCCATGGAAGGTCTCATGGTTGCTTATGATGGAACAATCAGAAACTCAAACAATCACATGATTCAGCTCAGATATGGAGAAGATGGAATGGACGGTGGTGCAGTTGAATTCCAGAACATGCCTTCGATAAAGCCAAACAATGCTGCTTTTAAGAAAAAGTTCCTCTTTGACTGCTCTGATGATAGGTAGATCAGATGTTTGTAAAAATAATATACTAGACACTAGTCCATCACAGGGTTACCTTTAGCAATTTGTTAGGTTCCCTACAATTTGCTGGCTGAATTCCTGTCCTGCAAGAGTGCTCAACACCTCAGAAAAGAACTTATTCAAATGATAGTTAGAACTTACATGAATCAAGCTTCAATTCTAGCAGGTAAAGTGATAAATGGAATTCCAAGGTACATTGTCTCATTCTTTGTTTTTTATTTTGTTTTGTTTGACTAGGCGTCTTCGTCATCATCTTCAAGAAGATGTAGTGCGAGACCTGTGCAGCAGTGCCGCAGCTCTTCAGGAGTTGGATTCTGAGTTCAATCAACTGAAAGAAGACAGAGAGATTCTCCGTAGAGTTATTCCTTCTGGAAACTCAAAGGTGAGGAGACTATCGTGTGTCTGCTAAGAGGAAACCTGCATTACACTTAGCCTCCTTTGTAATAGAAAGATAGGGAGAATAAAAAGTAAACAAATGATGGAAAAGGGATATGAATGGTTTACAATGAGCATTGGTCAGCAAACTTAATGCTGAGGGGAAACCTTGTGATAGACAAACATCATTCATGCTATGGAAATTGGATCCAGCAGTTGTGGGCCACTTGGTTTGTGAAGACTTTACCTACTAACTTTTAGAATTGCTAACAGCACTCCATTTAAACCAGCCTATGCTGAAGTGGATACTTCCTGTTCAAATATTTGTTTAAATTAAAAAAATAACAGGACACAAGATATTTCAGTTGACATTGAATTGTTATATTATTAGGTCGCCCTGCCAGTAAATCTTGGTCGCTTGATTTGGAATGCACAGAAGACCTTTCACCTGACCAACAGAACTCCAAGTGACTTACACCCACTCAGAGTTGTTGAAGGTATGACATGCTCAAGTATAACGAGCAAAACTGCAACTAAGCCAAAATGACAGGGCAGAATTCTCTGTTGATTTTCTGAGCAATCATCTTTTCTCCAAATGCCATCCTTGTTACTAGTGCTCCTGTTTGTATTTAAACATGCCTGTTGAAGCAAATTGATGCAAATGTAAGCAGATTTAATGCAATGTTTTGTAAACTAGAAACAAATTTATGTTCTTGAATTTAAATTATGCCTTGCAGTTTTTGGCCCTAATTAGAACACTACATGATATAGATAGTGTTAAATGTCAATTAAACTTTCAACGCTGATATATTGATAGCTTTTGCCTTGTAAAAACTTAGCAAGTCAATTTCAAACTGACTTCAGTCTAATTTTTGTGTGTGTGGCCATCTGTAGGTGTGCGTGAACTCTCCAAGAAGTTGATAATTGTGCATGGAGAGGATCATATCAGTAAACAAGCTCAGTTTAATGCCACACTGCTATTCAACATCCTTCTCCGCTCCACACTGTGCTCCAAGCGAGTTGCTGAAGAGTTTCACCTGTCATCAGAAGCTTTTGAGTGGCTGTTGGGTGAGATTGAAACCCGCTTCAACTTATCTATGGTAAGAGTGCATTTTCAGGCAGTTAGCAGTTAATTCTAAGTTAATTCTTTCACTGGAAACTGATTTGAACAGGGTTTGTAAAGATGGCCATAACAAAAACAATATCCACAAATTTGATTCAGAGAATCAAGCAGAAGTTGAGTACTTACTCATCACAGGTAGCATGCAAGCTAGCGATGGTGGGAGGACAAATAATATTTATTTTAACTAAATTGGGAAGTCTAGGAAATTGTTGGAAGATTGGGAAGACCTCAACAAAGCTGTCTTTTGCTTGTGTAAAGTGTGAATAAAAAAGTAATATTAGGGCCAATTTACACGGCACAACATTGTTGCATGCGACACGCTCACGACATGCTTACGTCATGCTTACGACATGACTTGAGTTGATTTACGCGGAGTAATTTGTGTTGCAAGCATGTCATAAGCATGTTTTAAGCATGTCTCATGCGACAAAGTTGTACCATGTAAATTGGCCCTTATTATTATTAGTTTATAGCAATTTTTCCGATACAAGGGAAGAATTTGGAAACATTTAATCCATTCCCATCTTGTCCAGCCAAAAGCAAACACATTTACACTTGTGTCAACAGTTTTATAGCATTATTGTAAGGTTTTTATGTAGTCCCTTAAAGGGGCATTATCGTGCAGATTTTGCTGTGTTTTGGTCAAAATACACTAAATATATGACAAAGTACCTTTGCTCAAACATAAAATTGCTTTTAGAACACCAAGAAGATAAAATCAAGTGATTTCTTCAAGGAAGAACAAACCATAATATGTTTATCTGCGATTTTTCCATGACACTTGGGAGGAGCTTGAAAAAATTGGCCAATTTTGTCAAGTTGCAATCCATTTCCATCCTGGCCATCCGCAGCCAAAGATAACAAATACTAGTTTCTGTGCACTGGTAGAGTATTTGTTAACAAAACTGACCATTATTTTAAGGTTTCCATTGAAACAAATATTTTTTTTTGGCTTTTCAAAGTGATACTAAAAATAGGTGACATAGCCCCTTTAAGAAACTATTGTTTTTTTATTGTTAACCAGGTTAAACCAGGTGAAATGGTAGGAGCTCTTGCTGCCCAATCCCTTGGTGAACCTGCCACTCAGATGACCCTCAACACTTTCCATTATGCTGGTGTATCAGCCAAGAATGTCACTCTCGGTGTACCACGACTTAAAGAAATCATAAATGTGTCTAAGAAACCTAAAACTCCATCACTGACAGTTTTTCTTGTGGGGCAGCCTGCTAGAGATGCAGAGAAAGCCAAGGTGAGGAGGGTTTACCCTTTCAGCTCCAAAGCCAATTTTGGAGACATGTAATGTAATATTAATTCTGTCGACAAAATCCTATAGTGTGATCATTCAAATCAAACCTCTTTGGCATTACTTTTGCATGGTACTATTTGTTTTCCAATATTTTACAAAACCAAATGTGGGAGTTTTCTTAAATTTTGATATTTTTTGCACCTTGGGAGTTGAAGGGAGCCTTAACTTTGTTTTCATTTCTCATTTTTTTTTTTGTCTATTTGCAGGATGTGCTCTGCCGTTTGGAACACACAACCTTGCGCAAGGTAACAGCAAACACAGCCATTTACTATGACCCAGACCCACAAAACACAGTGGTGGCTGAGGATCAAGACTTTGTCAATGTTTACTATGAAATGCCTGACTTTGATGTGACTCGCATCTCACCCTGGCTTCTGCGTATTGAGCTCGACCGCAAGCGCATGACAGACAAGAAACTTACCATGGAGCAGATCTCAGAGAAAATTAACCTGGGTTTTGGTGATGATCTGAACTGCATCTTCAATGATGACAATGCAGAAAAGCTTGTTCTACGGATCAGGATTATGAACAATGATGATGGAAAGTTCCAAGATGTAAGTTTCAATTAACATGACTCAGAAGATGACTTCCGCTCAGGTTGTCGAAATGTCAGTCAATGTCAACAACAACAGTTCTTTTCAGAACGACACTAACTCGGACAATCATACTTGACAGGCTACTGATACTCCTGGGTTCAAACCATTTACAATGATGAGATGTTATCAATAATTTATTAGTTCCCTTTTTTTCTTGACTTGAAAACTGATAAGAGCAGCAAACATGCTAACAAGCAAACAACAAGTTACACTTTTTATGCTGTTATACCGGTATCTTTCTCATTGTCCCATTAGTATAATTTGTTGTTTTGTTCATTTTCAGTCATTCTTAAGTTTATAACTCTTAATTTAGTTTTCCATCATGATCTTTGCATTGTAATCGCTCACAACAATAATTATATTGATTTAAATTTATGTTACACTTCATAGTTTCCCTTAGCTTTACTTTAATGTGAAACTGAAGGCGGATGTCAAAATGTGTTTTACCGACTAAAATACATAGTATTTATCTCTGACTTTGATCAGTGCTGCAGACTTGTTTAACTGGTATTGTGACCTAGTGTGACAAGATCACTTAAAATTGTGTGAGCTTATGTGACAGGATGGCCTAAAATATCATGAGTTTTTGTCATTGTAGGAAGAAGAGCAGCCTGACAAGATGGATGATGACGTGTTCCTGCGGTGCATCGAAGCAAACATGCTGACTGATATGACTCTTCAGGGAATTGAAGCTATCTCCAAGGTGTACATGAACCTGCCGAATGAAGACAACAAGAAGCGAGTCACCATCACTGAGGAAGGAGAGTTTAAACACATCTCTGAATGGATCCTGGAAACTGATGGTGTCTCGCTCATGAGGGTCAGTGAAGCTTGTGTTAGCTTTGTGGATAGTTAAAGTGACACCGTCCCGCAAAAATAACGGAATAATGTTGTGTTTACTTAAAGTGCCTATAACAACAACAACAACAACGATTTATTTTTCAAATAATAAAACAAAATATAGTAGCAACCCGCAAATAACTGGAGTTAATCGTGGTGGGTTGCTACGCACTAAACAGTTACAGATACCCTTAAATACATATTTTCAGAATCAACTCTATGCACATTTAATAGTTAAATGGTGAAATATTTCTTGTTTTGAACAGCACGTTATATTGAGTTATAGATATTTGAATTTACAAAATGCTAATAAGATGACATCAACCCAGGAATCATTTATTATACAACTACTTGTTTTCACCTCTAAGTAATATTTTTTACGAATCATTGACTATCCATAGTTTATTTTTAGTATTTATCAAATTAATTATCCCCAAGCTGTAATTTTGCAAATTCAAATCTCTATAACTCAATAACACGGTCCATGATAACCATCACGTCACCAAATGAAGAAACCATAATGAGGGAAAATGTTTCTTAGACCTAACGAGGGAAAACCTATTTTGAAACGGAGTTTCCATCGTTAGGTTTTCCCTCGTTAGGTCATTATGGTTTCTTCATTTGGTGATGTGACGGTTATCGTGGACCTATTACCCAAAATTTTCCATTCTGGTGGAATTTTAACTTTTTTAGCCGTTATTTTGTCTTTATATTTCATACTTTTTTTGTGTTCAGCAGTTTTGGTGATTTTGTCTTTCTTTTTCAAAACAATAAAGCAAGCTTAAAGGAACCTCCTGGCCATAATCATAAGAGCACAATATCTCAACTGGGACATTGTCACTTAAATCCTTTCACTCTCAAAGTCAGTCTGACCATTGAAATGAAAGCACTTCAGCAGTTCTTTCCTGTGGGACTGTTTATTATGCTGTACAAGGTGGTTTTGATATCCTACAGTTTACCATTCAAATGAAAGCTACTGAGCAGTACTTTTTTGTGGTGCTGTTTATTATGCTGTACAAGGTGGTTCTAACTTTTAAGTCTGTGGATGAAATCCTAAAGTGTGACCATTCAAATGAAAGCTACTGACCAGTACTTCCCTGTGGTACTGTTTATTATGCTGTACAAGGTAGTTCTAACTTTTGAGTCTGTGGATGAAATCCTAAAGTGTGACCATTCATATGAAAGCTTCAGAGCAGTGCTTTCCTGTGGTGCTGTTTATTATGCTGTACAAGTAGTTCTAACTTTTGAGTCTGGATGAAATTCCAAAGTGTAACCATTCAAATGAAAGCTTGACCATCTTGGTTGTTTTTGGTGTTCTGTGTCAGTCATAGCAGTGTTGCAAAAAGTAATATTTTGTTCTTTGCATTTCCTTGTTCTGCTCAGCTCCTGAGAGCATTCTAATGTTTTCTTTTCTTTTTTACAGGTTCTAAGCGAGAAAGACATTGACCCTGTTCGTACAACTTCTAATGACATCTGTGAGATATTTTCTGTAAGTATGAGATGTATTCATTGACATGTTCATTGATTGTCAAACTCATGTATTTACACTAGCCTCATTTAAGGCCTTAAACTTTGCCAAAGTCAGCTTTTATTGCTCTACTAAATTCTATTTTTTCCAGAAATTTAGTTAATCTCTTTCAAGTGTGCCCCTTTCATCATTCTTCACTGTGACATTGTTACATTGTGTTATTGATGTGATGCTGTCTCATTGCAGGTTCTTGGAGTGGAGGCAGTACGGAAGGCAGTAGAGCGTGAAATGAATCACGTTATCTCATTTGACGGCTCATATGTCAATTACCGTCACTTGGCTCTGCTCTGTGACATTATGACATGTCGAGGTCACCTGATGGCCATCACAAGACATGGCATTAATCGACAGGAGGTTGGCGCACTCATGAGGTGCTCTTTTGAGGAAACGGTAAGGTTGGCTTTTGTACATGTATGTACCCTTGATCTTTTTGGCATCTATGACAACAGCAAGGTACACACCTTAAAATGTCAAAACTCAAAGCTCACTCTGTGTGGTTCTTGAAAGCCCATGAAGTTTGGTATCTTTATTATTCATGCGAGATCGGAAGGAGTGGAGGAAATGTTGACAAAATTTTGCTAAAACAAAATAAAATTGATGTCCTGGAAAGGGCCTTGATTTAGATGCTTGTTGCAACCAAAGCAGGCACAACATTCCTTAACATTCAATTGAATTCTGCTCTAGCTATCTGTCCATCTAAGGGAAATGGTCAAAACTATTGTACTCAGACAGGAACCACCATTTAACAAAAAGACTGGCTGTCTCTTTATGTACCCCCTCTCCCCTATCTAAAAAGATGGTGTCTTGTTAGTATAGCCCCCATTCTATCAGGAGCAGAAACTGAAAGAAAGATAAAAATATTCCTGTGCCATTTTACTAGCAATGTAAGCTTCATGCACACAGAATATTAAACTCTCATCTCTAATTTTTAGGCCAAAAAAAGTGTGTCCATTACGCTCATCAGATAGGTGGTATCTTGTGTAACCCCCCTACCCCTACACAGGGTGGGTCCTCGTTGAGTATACTTGTTATGACCACTTCCCTTAAGAGAGTTTACTGTAATACCACCTTGTGTTATCTCAGGTTGACGTGTTAGTAGAGGCTGCTTCTCATGCAGAGACAGACTACCTGCGGGGTGTGAGTGAGTGCTTGATTCTAGGCAAACTACCGCGGTTGGGAACAGGCAGCTTTGATCTCATGTTGGATGCAGAGAAGTGTAAGTTTGGCATGGAGATCCCTACTAACATCATGGGACCAGGCATGATGGGCGGGCCCATGGCAGGTGAGTGAAAACATTATCAAGATAGAAAATCTCCCACTAGTTTGCATACATTCATTGTGTTTCTTCTTGAATGCAAACATTTTGACCTTGTGCTTCCCCAGTTTGATATTTTGTTGGGAGTTGCTTTTGTTATTTTTAGAAGTAATGAGATTTTCATCAATATTAGCAGTCACAGAAATAAATATTTTAAAAGAACTAGAAAACTTATAAAACTATGCAGATGCTTACTATACTAACGTTTTCAAAGGATGCAAATTGATGAGAAGCTGAGAAGGCCGAACTCAAATGATAGAAAAACGTTTTATCTCATCAGCTAAATGATGTTTACTACCGAACCTCAGTATTTGTTTTGTGCATTTTCACAATGAATATTATTCATTGTTTTCAGGCACTGGCATGTTCTTTGGTGCTGCTGGATCACCAACAGCTAAGTCCCCCCAAATGACACCATGGAACAACGGAGCCACGCCTGCCTACATAGACGCATGGAGCCCTGGTATGGGCAGTGGCATGACACCAGGGGCTGCTGGGTTTTCACCCACAGCTTCAGAAGCCAGCGGCTTTAGCCCTGGTGGATACAGCCCAGCTTGGAGCCCGCAGCCACAGTCGCCATCATCGCCAGCTAGTAGCCCATATATTCCCAGTCCAGTGGCAGCGAGTCCAAACTATTCCCCGTCAAGTCCTGCGTTTATGCCAAGCTCACCTTCCATGTCACCAGCGAGTCCATCATACTCGCCAACATCTCCTGGGTACTCGCCCACTTCCCCATCAACTGGATACTCGCCAGCAAGTCCAAGCTACTCGCCTACATCACCGTCTTATTCTCCAACCTCGCCTTCTTACTCTCCTACATCTCCTTCCTACAGTCCCACGTCTCCGTCCTATTCTCCGACATCACCGTCTTATTCCCCCACATCTCCTTCTTATAGCCCTTCCTCGCCGTCTTACTCTCCCAGCTCACCTTCATATTCTCCAACATCCCCTTCATATTCCCCCACGTCACCTTCCTATTCCCCAACTTCTCCATCATACTCGCCAACATCCCCATCTTATTCCCCTACATCTCCTAGTTACAGTCCGACGTCCCCGTCGTACTCTCCCACATCCCCCTCGTATTCTCCCACCTCCCCTTCATATTCACCTTCCTCGCCATCATATTCCCCTACATCTCCCAGTTATTCCCCTCAGTCCCCATCATATTCTCCTTCTTCCCCTTCATATTCACCATCCTCCCCTAAGTATTCTCCAACTTCACCCAGCTATTCTCCAACCTCACCAAAGTACAGCCCTACCTCACCAACATACTCGCCATCCTCCCCCTCATCATACTCCCCTTCCTCTCCAAAGTATTCCCCTTCCTCTCCATCTTACACCCCTACTTCCCCAACCTACTCCCCCACCTCTCCAACCTATTCACCTTCCTCCCCTCGCTATTCTCCTACTTCACCTCAATACACCCCTTCCTCGCCGCAGTACTCTCCTTCATCGCCTAAGTACAGTCCTAGCTCACCGCATTACTCGCCAACGTCTCCCACATTTACACCAGCATCTGCTCAGTACAGTCCGAGCTCACCTAAGTACAGCCCGGCCGGGAGTGGGCCGTCGCCTTCGCCTCAGTATTCACCATCATCACCTCATTACTCCCCACCTTAGAGTGGTTTTTTAGTTGAGTGTCGCAAACTCAAAACCCAAGTAATCACTCTGGCCAATCACAACAGACAGACAATGCAATGAACCAATCAGAACTCGTAGAAAATGTATGTAGCCGCTGCCAAGCGCGGGAAAACGCGTGCGAGCAAATAACGATTGGTTTTGGTTTTACTTCTGATTGGTCGAGAAAGTGACGCGAGATTTTTTAGCCAATCACAAAACGTAGCAATGCAAAACCAAAGCGATCGCGAATTTGCTTTCGACACTCAATTGAAAATCGCTCTAAGACTACTTTGGTAGTTAATTTAATATGACAATTGTGCTGAAGAAACTGATTTTCTGGCGCATGAAATGTAACAAAGAGGGGAAAAGCATTAGGAATGCAGACAGTGTGAGAAGTGTTGCTAAGCAACCGAGGAACTGAAACGTGCACACTAGAAAAAAGCTGCGGATTAAGTGACTGGAAAGACTCACGTATGAATTGCCGTGAACGTGTCAAAGAATCGTATTAATGATTTACGACGATTTAAAATAGAGGTGACTCGTAATAATTGCGCAACTGTATGCCTAAGAATAGAAGTCACTTCACGCAATTACGCTTTGGCATATTTTCAGCGTGTGGTGATTTAACTTTATTTTTTCATTGATTTTTCGTCAATGCTAATGTAGAAGTTGTATATAGTGCTTTCATAATTTAGAGTACTTATTTAATGAGTTAGAAAAGAAAAAGAAATCCTATCAATTTTGTTTTTTTTCTGTCGTCTAAAAAATGAGAGCATTGCATTACCATAAGGAAATTATTTTTTATGTGATTTTTCTGTCAAATGTTTCACCGAAAGGATCTAGCAGATATCCAACTACAAACGTGAATTTCGTATTGAAAATAAATTATGAATTTGTTAGTTACAAAGTTTTTGCTTGTGTTATGTAAAACATTAGAGTGAAAATCCGTAAAATCTTGATGTAAAAAAAGAACAAAACAAATAAGAAATATATATAAAAAAAATATTTTGAAGAGTAACTTTGCCTTTTCCGTATTGACGTGATATTGATTCAATATTTGAACGGATTAGTATTGTAGCTGTATGGTAATGGATACTTGTATATTAGTGAAGCTACGGTTGTTACAGATTAACGGGGCGTAATATTTAGGCGATGTAAAGCTTAATTCTCAGAATTAGAAGAATCGATTTCGTATCTTGCTTTTAAATAAGAATATTGTCCAATATTATCACTTACGTTGGTTATTC
Source organism: Cladopsammia gracilis (assembly GCA_022457155.1). NCBI lineage: Eukaryota > Metazoa > Cnidaria > Anthozoa > Scleractinia > Dendrophylliidae > Cladopsammia > Cladopsammia gracilis. The sequence goes on from JAJGOT010000227.1 coordinate 1,192,629, forward strand.
TTTCAAAACCCTAAAAATAACTACAATATATTGATACACCTTAAAAGGAGTTATGGGGTTTTGTTTAGAAGCAAAACAAAACCAAAAAAACCGATAGTTTTGGTAGAACTCTTTTTACATAACTTGAATCGCGTTAACTGCAGAGTATCTTGCCACACCGGAAAGTTTTATTTGACAACAGTGGCTCTTGCCATGTACGTGATTTATAGTTTTCTGAAGGTGTGTGCTCTTGTAAGTTTATATTTAGTTAAGTTGAAATATCGACAATACTTTTTTCCGGGTTTTGTTACCTTCACTTTGTATCTGAGTTGATACGTACATTAGAGTGCAATTGAAAACCTAGTTAAGTGTCTCGTTTTGTCGAGTGTGGGCATCTACGTAGCCTGCAAAAAAACTCCTCCTTTCATCGCCTCCAACGGCTGGGCGCTCGAGAAGGAGAAATGCAGCGCGTGTGCGTGCGTGAACGCACGGACGCGCTTTCCGGCCAGGCGTGTGTTTTTCAAAACTCCCGAAGACATTTCGGGCCCCGAAAGCTGTTGGGTGCGGTTACACACACCACGGTAAAAGTGCGCCGTGTAACCGCACCCATTTTAAAAAATTTAGTTTCTAGCGAATGGCGTCGACGTTTTAAGCCCGCAAACCAGCTGAACTTGTGAAGTAAACGTAAGATTTATTGCTTAACTTTCAAAATCAACAAAATCCAAATTTTTATTGGTAAATAAACAGCTCGGGACCGAAAAGTTTTCGTGAAACGCACGGGCGCGATAAGAGGCGGCTGTATTTGCAGGCGTAACGGCCTTATGGTGTTCATATCCGGAACTTTTCTATTTATTTGCACTTATTTCTTGGGGATGCAGGGATTTCACACGCTCTCCTACTAGGATTGTTGCTAAGCATAGTTATTGATTTTGGAAATTTCATTTATTCCTCAAATTTGCTTTTTTTTTTTTAATATAAAGTTTGTAGCTTGGCTTCTCTCTATTCCCTGAGGATAGAGGGAGGGACCGGGGAGTTTGGGGAAATCCCCGCATGTACCATCTAGAGCTAATGTGTTTTGAAATATACGTTAGGATCGATACAGTTGTGAAGCAAAATAAATATTTAAAACTAAAAACTTGTATGAATATTTGAGGTTCGGGTTAAACGAAAAATATCTGTTGGTGTCAAACTGCTGTGCCGTGATAGAAACACTTCGTGGCGCCAAAAAACTGATCAAGCCAAAAAACTTTTGTTTAATACCCGACTTGGCGCCGGCTCAGACAATTCACCGGAAGTATTTCGTCGCCTTTTCCGAGGGGATTCTTTCCGTTCGAAAAACTCTGGTCAGTATCGGTACCGCAACGACAAAAGAAAAGGACAATTTTATCTATGTAGCTGCGTCAGTAGTTACTTGTGGTGGCGTCACTGCCGTCAACGCCAACGCCTGTAATTATTTTGTACTAATTTGTCAGGCGTTTGTCGAAAAATATTGTTTCCAAAAATGTAAACTTATGCTCTGTGCTAAGGTTCTATGACAACAATTGCCATTTCTCCAGACAACTTTTCATCTTGGGGCTGGTTAGCGGACGAATTTTTTGTGTGTTCATATGGAATATTTCAGGCTACCCTACAAGCAGAGTCCCCTTTAATCTTCCAACAAAAAAGGAAAAAATTCTGCCCGGTTTGCACCGTGATGAAATTATGTATGTGGCCGGGATGTGGTCACGATAGCGTGCACGAAAATATTAACTTACGATGTTCTTTGCTGTAATTCTGAAAATTCTTATATCTTAACTCATTCAGCACCGAGAAATCATTTTTGATCAAAAAGTGTAAACGATCTCGGTTGGATAAACCGGGATCTAGGGTAGGTTTACCTGGTTTACTAGCAAATGGCATTTAAAAATCGGTACGGCGAGCAGTACGTCATTTTTACTGACCCCTGGTAACTATTAACTGTGATCGTGAACGAGTTTCTGGAAAATAGCGAGTCTGGAATAGGTCTAGGATAGGGTAGGGTTTTTCGGTGTTTATTAGTCTAGAATAGGGTTGCAAAATGCAGCTAAAATGTTCTAGTATAGAGTAAGGGTCTCAGAGTCCCAGCGGAAAACTCCCACAAAAAAATTTGCAGAGTACCCCCCCGGGATCTCGGTAACCGAGCCAGCCCGGTCTACAAGGCTCATATCAAGAGGAGTGTAAGAGTCCCTCGAAGGGGTTCTTCTGCATTAGTTGTTGTTTTATTATTATTATTTTTTTAACTAAAAATGCTTCACATGGAACCAGTATTTACATAATTGAAGAAAACGGAAACCCTTCAATACTGTCCTCCCCGGGTGTCCTCCCTGCTCTACTCCCCAGGCCGGGCGCGCGCGCGCGCCACATACAAAGTAACTTGTTTGCTTTTGCGGGTCGCTGCATTGAGTGTTGTTACTCGGGGTAAAATGATTATTCAAGAAAGCGACACATTTACCAAACTGGAATAACTGTTACTAATTGTAAGGACTAATTAGAAAGAGAGCCATCGAGACAGCGTCAAAAAATCGCGTTGTAACGACTTGTATGGGCTCCGAGTTAAAAACTGAAGATGATATCAATGGCCATTTATCAGCACATCTTCGGCTCGTAATATCGCGAGGTTTCCGTTACTTCACAAATGGCACAGGACGGACAAGATTCCTCTTTGAATGCCAAAACAACAAATTCAGATACTGGTAAGCTTATGTATTAAAAATTGTGTAAGCTTAAGTTTTTCCTTTTTAATGGAACGAAATAAGAAATCTTCGCCGGGTGATTCAATGTTTTGAGTCGAGTACTTGAACACGCTATGTACAAGGAACTCAACCTTGAATGAAGTCAGGCTTCAAATTTAATCCGAATAGCGCTTTTACGATCTTCTTTTCTTAGTCAATTACCCTTTTGATTTCTAAAGTTCTTGGTACAAACATTTGCTTTGAATAAAAATTCACCTCATCGAGTAAGTGCCAAAATGTTTATTTTATTTTTCATCGTGTTCGGACACGATCGAAGAAGGAAATAATTTATTCATGTGGTCAAACGTGAATTAAAGAACTATATAATTGATGTGCATTTGCTTCGTTGAAAAATAAAGGAATAATACATTCGCAAAGACATTGCCGGGGGTTTCGTCTTTATAATTTCGTGAAAATGAATGTTGAGAGAAATTAAATAAACAAAAACCATTTCAGGCTTCCTTGGATGAATTTCTCGCGAGGCAAAACGATTTTTGTTGTAGCAGCTTGTTTCAATTCATCTGAGCTTATAGTCTGTTGTGTTTTCATATTTTCACGGCATGTACAATCTTACATACAGACATCTCGAATAAGCTCGCTTTTGGCTTTATGGATGCTATGTTTTATTACATGTAAATATCCTCGAATCATTTTCTTCGAAATCCTTGCCCAAACAGTTACTAATCCACTACCAATTTCAATCACAAATAGTGAACATGCATATAGCGCTCGAAATAATTTTCTTATCTGAATTAGTCTAGGTTTTTGCCACAGCAGTTGGAGACGAAGATCGATGGCAGAATAGATATCCTGACAAAAATTATTAGTTCCAGGGGGTAATTAAAAATTGATGTTTATTTTAATTTGTGGCACTATTTCAGTCTCTAAATGAAAGGGCGGCGATTCTAAACATTAGTTGGAAAATTTTTAAGTATGAAACCTGATTTTTTAAAGAAATTATAAGGAGACAATAACAATTAAGAAATAAAGATTTGCAAGATAATGCAATATTCATTTTGAGAAAAATATTGCTTACAATTTTTAATTTAAGATTTTATCTTTCAACCAGAAAAAAATTAGATAAAAATAAAAACAGAAAATAATATTATGGAAGACAAAAAAATATTAATTCTTGTGTTAGAAATTGGAATCAAACTTAATAAAAATAGGCAAAGAAAATATTTTTTGTAGCAGCCAAATATGAAGACAGTTAATATTTTAACAAAACTTTTAGAAAAATGGAATGTGAATTGTTTACCAGGGTTGAGATTCGTCAATTGTGTTTTGTGGTCAACTTGTGCATTGTTGATATAAAAGAAATTATTGTGTTTCCTAAATGACTGTAAAATGTTGTTAAAGTACTAGACCAGCAGTGTGTGAAGGTGTCCGCTGTGCTTATTGTATTTGTACATGCAAAATAGTTTTGGTTTGAGATAACTGTCCGTGACTATTCATTAAGTCTTTTCTTTTTGAATTTAGTTTATAGACACCCAAATAAATGAAATTAAACATGGGAATAAAGCAACTTCAAAACTTCAATATATTTACTGACGAGATTTACTTCCAACCATTACAAATGCTACATTTCCTTTACTGGTTGTTTTGTCAACAGGAGTTTGTGAAGTTTACTGATCATTATGGGATATCTTACATGGGGGTGGGGGGGGGGGGGAGGAGGCAGGAGGAGAGTAATAAATTATGACATTTTATATTTTAAACAAAAATGTCTGAACACATTAATCAAGGACTCAAGAGTAATTTAATTTATACTTCTTATCATTCATGAACATTGGAGCAAGAATGAATCCTTTGGAATCTACTTGAAATGATAACAAAGTGGTTTGAAGTTTACATTGTAACTAATGTATTGAAGCACAGGGTGTCCAGGCTCACAAGAGGGATCCTCAACAGCAAAAATATAACGATTTCTATAAGATTTTATCTTGAGTTTGATAGAATCTCGAGATTGTACATAAACAGCCATTTTAGTGTACATAACTCAGGGGCTGATCCAGAATTTCTCTTAGGAGGGGGTGCACCTCTAAGGAATGACGCAACTGAAGGGTGACGTAAACAAATTTTAAAAGCGAATAAGAAAGATGCAGGTCATCTCAGGGGTGGAGGGGGGGGGGGGTGTGCACCCCCTGCACCCCTTCCCTAGATCTGCCCCTGTAACTTAAACATTGAGTCATGTCTATCTGTTGTTTCTTGATGGTTTGATGGCCACTTCACAGCATTAAATCAAGTTTTGGTTTTCTGGCCAGTGACAGTTGAGCATAAAATAAGGTTGCATATTGTAGCCTGCAGGCATGTAGTTTTAGACGGTTTCTCCGTAATCTTTGCAAGTCCTTACACACTTAACAACACTTTAATAACAGGAGCAGGGAGAGGTCCAGAGGAAAGTAAGAGGGAACATAAGCAATGGCTTGAATTATTCAGTTTGGATCTTTTAAACATCATTTAGAAATTTAACATTTGGGGAATTAATCATGGAAAGTGAGCAAAAAGTTTGAAAAAACAGAATGGGACTAGACAAAAAAGAACAGGAAATTTTGCAGAATCTCGGTAGTTTCTTGGTGTTGCGGATGGTGTGATCACCAAATGACGTAAAACAAAAGATTCAAAAGACACTGAACAATACCCACACCAGAACACAAAAGCTAACCAACAATGGCTTCCGCAACACCAAGAAACACCCAGAATCTCCAACTGTTTATTGGGATTTTTATATTCCAATTGTCTATCAAAATGATAATCGGGGTTCGCAGATCTGTATTCATTAACTACTCAACATGTTTTTAACATCGGGAGCCCATTATTGCATGAATACATCATGTGCATTCACCCATACATTTGAATCTGTACGTATTGCGTGCTTATGGAAATGCTGCGTGATTAAAAAACAACGCCCACGATCAGTTGTTCAATTTTTCCTCGCGAAGCGAGGGCCGAAGGCCCGAGCGTAGCGAGGTTAATAAATTTGGCGGCCGAAGGCCGCTCGGGTGCTCGGGTCTCGGGAGCTGAGCCGTGCGCAATCGAGCGAAAAGTTTATATATATATATATATATACTGAAGATGTCGTGCAGTTGCCTAGCAACAAAAATCGTGACCGCTGACAATGGCGCGCTCTCATGTTTATTCATGGCGGCGGCCGGGGGTTGGAAGCCTATCCCATAATGTCTCATCACGTGACCTCGCATTTGCCAGTGATCGCCGAGGCAAGCAGTGGCTGTCAAGACACCCTTTTCAAGGCCTCTTGTCTGTCGGTCTTCTTTTGTCAGGATTTGCAATGTTAAGAAAACTTCTCTTGCAACGAACAGATACATGCTTTCGAAAATTTGTTTGAAGGATGACACGACAAACGAAATTTGCGCGCGCTTGAACGCGTAAGCATCCAACTGCTTGTCCACGCATATGACGACACTCTTGCACTGTGTTAACCAAATAAGTGCTCTAAAAAACTGAAAACCTTTGGGAAAAAAGTTCTTCTCTTAATAGCTATTTGTTTTATCCACGGTTTTAGCTAGACACAGTAGTTCTGATGTCAACGACAGGAAAAACTGTAACTGACGCGTACAGCTAGCTTAATTGTTCGCGCGATATAGCGCGCGATATAGCGCGCGCATATATTTAATTTTGCTACGTGTTTTGTACTGATTTGAGCTTTCAGCACTTACGCATTTGCCAAGATTTTTTCCGCTATAACCTTTGTTCAAGACGGCTTTTGGAAATACAATGTAACCCTTTTTATACTCATTTACTTGAACTTGCTTCGGTCTAAATTCGTTTTATTCCTCAAAGAATTTTCATATTCAACTCTGCAAACGTGCGCGAATTTCCTAAATCAGCTCGCCGTCAATTCAAAGCATTGACTGAAAGTACCCACACTTTGATGGTTTTATTCAGCTTGAATAAACCTGGAGGGATCTGGAGGGATCTGATGTTTTAAGTCGTTATGATGTTAAGGAATACGTTATTAATGTTAAAATGCTAGTGATGCTTCGATTAAGAAGGAGGTACAACTGCACTTTCCTGGTATTTTCGGGGATGATCGCCATTTTCCTGCGAGCGGAAAATGATATTTTCTAAGGACGAGAAACGAGGATTAAACTTAGCAATATAAATGAAATTCTTGCATTGTAGTTCTTTTCTGTTACCAACGAACTATATTCTCTGATTCCCAAGTCTCCCATATTAAAACCATAAGATCAGACTACCGGCAAAATCACCGAAATATGAGATTTTACAAAAAGTTTGTTTATTTGCTTCAAATGTCGCCGGTAACTCGTTGCGTTGCATTACGGGATAGGCTTCCAACCCCCCCCCCCCCCCCGTCCCCCCCCCCCCCGCTCTCGGTGAAACACGACCAATTTCTGATGCAAATGAGAAAGAACAGCAAATACAACAACGCTGGATTGAACAAGTGGCTTGAAATCCTTTCTCGAGAAGATTAACCACCGAAACTCCGCTGGAGCGAGAACGGCGACTTGAAATTCAACGCGATCAAGGAACGAAGAAACAACGACAGCATCGATTACAAAGACTTCGAACAGCCTGACCAAATGCCTCCATTAGAATTCTGAATTCTGTTTATAGACGCAACGAGAGCAAACACTGATTACAGGAAAGGCTCAAAGAAGAAGAACGATTAATAATGGTAATTGAACTGAGTGGAGTGCAATTTGGTCTGAAATCATACGCGTGATTTCAAAATCGAACGAGCGCACAGCGCGAGTTCGATTTGAAATCACAAGTATGATTTCAGACCAAAATTGCACAACACGAAGTTCAATTACCACTTTATTACATCCATTTTGAAATCGCACAATTTAATTGCCCAAATACAGGATTTTAGTCAGTACCAATATTGATGTGACATATATATGCGATTTGGGAATAAATCGCACTGCTGAGAAAAAAATGTGATTTGGAGCAAAAAATAGTGCGATTCGGGAATAAATTGCACTGCTGAGAGCCAATCAGATTGCAAGGATCACCAGTGATTTCAAAATGGATGTAATAAAGCTAGAAATCTAGCTCAAATCACCGCACTTTAATCCGCTCTTTAATGCTCTTCAATTGAAACAACCTACATTTAAAGGCAAGCAATCTTAAGCTTATATACAACCCTCCATAAATTATTCTTTAATCTACCTTTTTCAAAAAAAAAAGATTTCAAGTAGCTGAACAACTGACACGCAGATCATAAGAGGATATTTTTCAATATAAAAAATTAGTACTCAAACACCCGGAAACTATTGTCTTAGTAGCTCTTAGTACATGCTGTAAATTGATCATTATTGATTTTCTCGCATACATTGCTTATGATATTTGCAAAGAATATTTTGCTTCATCTTGAATATTCATGTTTAACTTTTGTAATCAATTTCGTAATTCTCATGACCTGTATCCTATTAACTCCTGCAATCTCAACCATTCAAGCGAATAGTGAATTGAATTAGCAATTATTTGATACACAGTACATAGAACAACAGCTACAGAAGTATGTAAAGGGAACAGGTTAATTTTGGGAGATAGCACTCACAAACTTCAAAAAGGCCCACATCGCTAAAATTTTGCAGTGCATCCTCCCCCGAGCTTCGCGAGGTTCTGCGAGACACGTATTTCTAGTTATAAATTTCGCTTTTTTATTTCGATTACCAAGATTACAACATCGCAACACTGTATTCGTTTTCGGTACGGTAACGAAAACGGTAACAAACATTGGAGTCACACAACACTTTTCGACGCGAATCACGATCACGTTTGTCTGTGACGACCCTTGCATTTTTGTGGATTCGATTATTAGTCGATTAGGGAAACAAAAGACGACTTCGACTTGTTTTGAATAGCAAATCTTTGTGATGGGTTTGTGGTATCTGGTATAAGATATACCATTTAATTACGAAACTTAAATTTTGATACTCAAATTTGTCAAAATGAAAATTCGTACAGTGACGCCGCATTGGACAGGTTTTGTTTAGTTACACGCGATCACCCGCGATCAAGTGCAAGCCCCGCGATCATGCATGGCCGCCTGCATAGCTGTGCTGAATAACTTTCTCCTTGACCGCTATGTTTATTGTTGAAACAGTAATGAATGACTAAGCATACTTTATAGGACACCCTAGGACACTGCAGAGAAAGGTAAATCGTTCTGATTGGCGGGATTTGTGGTGCGTGGAGATCGCTTTTGTCGCCTTGATCCGGGAACTAGCTCCGGGAACTGTGATTCATGTCTCCAAACAAACACTGCCTATTTGTGACATGATCTGTCCGGAAATTATGTGGAGAGAGTAAGTTTTTTGTGGGATACAAAGTATTTTGGATATTGAACAGAAGGTGATTTTGTGGTGAAAACATTGGCTGAACTTCAAAGGTCATGGTTGACACAACAGATCGAAATGCGAGTTGTTGTGTAGAAGTTTAATGAAGTCCGCCATGTTGGTCCTGGTTTCAGTTGATGAGTCTGATGAGGAAGTCAGTGAGAACATCAATAAGTAATGAGTAAATTATGCTTAAGAAAAAGTCAAGCCGGCTTTCTTTCTTTGGTAAGGAACTTTCATTTTTGTTGCCATTTTGACGGGGGCATCGGCAGGCGTAAAACACTGGGCCGGTACAAATTCCCTTGACTCTCTCTTGGCTCTCGATCTCAAAGATTTAAATGAGGTTTCTCACATATTCTAGAAACTTTACAAATAACAGTGCTTTTCAAATCTCAGCTTTGTTTAAATTTTATTGCAACTTAGTAATTAAAAGATACCAGAAATTGTCTCTGGCGCATTTTAGGTTCCACCGAGAAGCTAGAATTTAGAAATAAGAATAGCAGATATCCCTTTCTGGCCGGAGAAATCACTTTCCAATCGATAACACAACTAGTTGGTTGATGATTATCTCTTGGATAGTGATTTATCCGGTGGATAAATGTTATGCTTTAATATACCACTTTCATTAGGGTTGAAGACCTGTTAATGCGTCTCTCATTTGAGTTCATGTTAGTCCAAATCAAAAAGAGCGATTGCTTTCAACTTTTCACGGAGAATTGGGCCATTCCATTTTATATCCACACCCCCCCTATAGATGAGATTTTCTGAGGGGGCTTCGAAAGTCATTTCTGAGGGGGATGGCCGAGTCGGCACCTTTGATCTTTTGAATATTTCTGAGGGGTGTTGAAGAAAAATGGCCTTTTTTCTGAGGGGAAAAGAAAAATTGGGTTATTTCTGAAGGGGGGGAACGTGTCGGCACTTTGATCTTTTTTTCTTAGGGGGTTAATTTTGACTGACCTCATCTATAGGGGGGTGTGGAAAAAAAATGGAATGGCCCATTGTTAATAGGTACAAGAAAATATAGTACCCGCAAGCCCGGTCAAGATAAGTACTGTTAGAGCAACTTGATTAAATTGTTTTTTTTACTCGTTTTATGAACCACCAAAATCTTCTTCCAAAAATTTATTGAAAATACTCTCACAGAATTTGTTTAAACTCTGTAATTTGTATGAGGTACCATGGATCATGTTGAAAGAAAACCTTTATAGATTTCAAGAAAATAGCAATGAGGTCATTATGATGCTATGATAACTCCAATTTCAACAACTTTAATCTATTTCTTTCAAATGTGTAGCAGCAGTTGATCTCCTAGTGGTTTTGTCGTCCTACTCCCCCCCCCCCCCCCCTTGCCTTCACCCACAAGGGGCTGGGCGAGAAGGTGGCTGATGGTATTGCCTTTGATGAGAAATCATCTGATCTAGCTTCAGTGTATTACTATTGATCCCAGACGTCCTTTCAAATGGCTTGAATTTTGCGTCGCTTCACAGTCCGTTGATTTCACTCTGCGGGTTTCAAAAATACTAATCACGTGACTCAAAATTTGAGCTCGCGCGCCCGCCAAAATGAAACCGGCGGCAACGAAAAGTTAGACCGGCAGCAAACGAAACATTGCATCAGTTGTTTACATTTTAGGCCGGCGTTGCCGTTTGCAGCAAATATAGTGACAGTGTAGATAAAAATTTCTTATGGCGAGAAGTTTGACAGAAAAAATTTTTTTCGCATGTCTAAGACGTGGCTTGAACTTACCAATTATGAAGACTTTGCCTGTACAGTTTTAGAAGCCATTGGAGCTTTTCTCAAAGGAAAGTCGCCAAGTGATGTCAGAATGCAATATCGAGATGACGAGAACATGTTTGTCCATTTGACTTCTGACGACGACCTCATGGACGTGTAGATGCTTACAGTCAGTCCAGAACTGTGATGAATTGTACAGGTTGTGTCTTGGGGTACCTAGATCAGCCACTCCCGTTCCTTCCCTTGTTGCAGCAGAGAGAACGAATGAACCGAAGCGAAGATTCACGCTGCCGCCAAAACAGTTGAGTTACCAGGAAAGCATGGCAACCAGTTGTACAGTGTCACAAGTAAACCTGAAACAAACAAATTCCAATCGCCCATGGATGTGTTCTTTCAAGAAAAGAGGAAAGCAGTGGATCAAAAGAAACGAGTTTCACAACTACAAGCTGCTGTGATCGAGTCTTCATTCAGTAGCGCTGGTTCCACGCCGTACACAAGACGTACACGAAAGCCAGTTTGTACCAGTTTGTTTTTAGGCTTCTAAAACTGTACTGGCGAAGTCTTCATAATTAGTAAGTTCAAGCCACGTCTTAGACATGGAAATTTTTGCATCTGTCAAACATCTCGCCATAAAAAATCTTTATTTGCACTGTTGCTATATTTGCTGCAAACGGCCACGCCGGTCTATAAAAAATGTAAACAACTGACGCAATTTTTCGTTTGCCGCCGGTCTAACTTTTCATTGCCGCGGGTTTCATTTTGGCGGGCGCGAGCTCAAATTTTGAGTCACGTGATTAGTATTTTTGAAACCCACAGAGTGAAATCAACGGTCCGTGAAGCGAAGCAAAATTCAAGCTATTTAAAAGGACGTCTGGGATCAATAGTAAATGTTTGTATTTTCTGAAATAATGTGATATATATTCCAAACAGCAGCATTCATTTTCCTTTTTTCTCCCAAACAACAGGATCTGGTTCAAGTTATGAAGAACCAAAAATTAAGGCAATTGACATAGCTGCTCTTCTGCAAGAAAAATATGCTTTCTTATCTGGTAAGTAAAGCATGAAACTTTACACAGCACTAAGAAATGTGTGATCATGAAATTGGTTTCCTATAGAGGGTTCGTATGACCTTGAAATGCATTTACCTGAACACGACCAACAAACAAACGGGAAAAAAGCAATTTGATTGGTTTAGCGAACGAAGGCAAACACATGGATTTTGGTTGGTTTAGCAAACACGCAAAGCAAAGCAACAGATTGCGAGCTAAAAAGTAGCTTTTTTCGTAAACGTCACTTGTTTTTCAGCATTCTGATAGGTCAATTCTTGGCTTGCACTTATGTCATATCATGTCATATCAAAATTCCAGAAGTATTAAAAAACAGATTTCGCCAAAATGATTATGGCAATGTAGAGAGTATAAAACTACACATCTGGGCCAAAGTTTGAAGTGTCATTCGAGAGTTATAAGCGAACGAATATTTTACATTTTTAGTCAAAATGTATGGTGGCCAAAACTTCATAATTACACAAAAAATTCCATCACAAAAGATTGGTTTCACTATAAGTTCCATTAAACCGGCTTATAAGCATCTACATGTATAATGCAAAAATAACTTTCAACTGGTTCAATTTTGTTGATTTTCACAGCTTATCTGAAATAGCGTGATGAATTGCATGACACATTTCAAACCTTTCCAAATTGGAAGCAAAACATTGTTAAAACCTGAAACATTTTGTGAATGATTGCAACACTGGTATCCACATACCATGTTAAAAACAGCTTTGTAGGATGTAAAGTTTAGAATTTGGAATTTTTCTGACATCATGTGCAAGCCAAGAATCGAACAAGCCTCTTTATTTATTTATTTATTTATTTATTTACCACGTAAGTCTTCACTCAATGATGAGCATTTAGACTGTCTAACTAAGTACTTAAATATAAATTAATAAAAATTGGAAATTGCTTCCTTGAAAAGTAACAGAGATTTGCTTAATGCAATATCCCTAGGGAGCTGGTTCCAAGCAAGTAGTGTTCTGGGGTAAAATGAAAATTTAAAATAATCACAACTGGCAGTTGGGAGCTTGTATGCATGCTCAGAGGAACGAGTAGACTTATAAGTAACTGGCTGAAGCATGTTTTTGTCGGCATAGGTTAAGTTATTCCGCATTTTTCCATATTAGGAATACTTTTAGCAGGAAAATGAGCAAAGTTTGTTTTGATCCTTTCAATTACTGGCAGATGAAACAAGTTGCAAACACTCAGGAAACTCATTTTTCAAGGTCATACAAAAAGTGCTGTAACTGAAGGGTTTTATGCTAAACTATCAGCACCAGGATTAGCTGAGTTAGTAGAGCACTGGTCTTCCGAGTGGGATATCGGTGGTTTGTTTCCTGGCTGGATCGGTGCTCCGGGTGTTAAAAAGTAGTGTAGGATGAAGGCACAAGCTACCTGCTATGATATGGTTGCAAGCCGCCAGACCTTCATTTGGCTTGGCTTGGCTTGGCTTGAAACTGTTTTTCCTAGCGCGCGGTCAGAAGAGTGTAATAACGTGTCATATTTGCACTCATTTTGATGCATATTTTGCACTCCAGAATGCTATGTCAAATACGGTAATAAAGATGTATATTAAGTGATTGTTTTGTTGAATAATGATTTTGTTTTTGCTCACCAATGCACCACTTTTGGCATTTGGAACAACCGGTATTTGCATTATGACAATCGTATGTACGATTTCTTTTTCCATAAAAAATGCAAAAACTCTGTTTTCTCAGACTGCCATTTTTGACATTTATTGTTCTGAAATCAACTTTTTAATAATTAATATACAATGTAATATACACACAGGTAGCTTCTTATTGTAAAGCTTCTCACTGTAAAACTTCCATTTTAATACTTGTAGGGGCACAAGCTAAGAATGGATGTCTTTTTATCACACTGCCTGAACATGCAAAGTTTGGATCCCTCGGTGATAGAGATGCAGAAAGAATTTTCAAATATCTTGTGGGATTGGCCAGGTATTAATAATATTTTTGGCAAGGAGTCATTTGTTCCACTTTCATTTACTTGCTTATATGTTTGGGGTCTCTGAGACCTCTGGGCTCATCTCCTCCAGTTGATGGAGGACCAGTCCACTATCCCTTACTTGAAACTTTCCTTAGAATAAAATTCTGTTTACAATATAATGGGCATGTTCTTTGTTTTCTCTGTTTTGTCCAATATATCTGGCAGACAGTTTTGAAAAATGTGGACAAGATTATTATGGAAAAGGAATGCAAATTCAAAGGGATCGATAAAATCTTTGGCAATTAAAAAAGAGACGAAACCGAAGTGAAAAGTAGTTTTGTTGACATGAAAATGCCAATATTAGAAAAAATCCTGGAACAATTGCAGTCAAGTACTACAAGGCTAAATAAATTTTTCTTCCTTGTATAAAACAAATAAAACATAAGTGACCAACTTGCTGCCACTTTTATGTTCTTACCACATTTTGTTGTCATCTGTGATCTATAACTTTCTATCCAACTTTTCTGGACTCATACAGACCAGAGGGAAAGGCACGAACGGGACTCAGGTCCCATGCGAGGTGCCATCCCTTCCAATCCCACAACCCGCAAGGTTGACCACACCACCGGGGTCTACGGCCCCTACTCTTTTCGAATAGTGATGTAGGATCTTTAACGTCCCACAAGAACAAATCAGAGAGTGCTGTGAGATGGGGCCTACAGTTTTTTCATCCTAACTGAACCTATAACTGAACAGATGCACAACAAAATGGAATTTGTTAAGTATTGAATTTTTCAACATTTTAGCGAGGAGCTGCTCCAGAAAGGCATTATGTTGGTCCTGGACAGAAGAAAAGAAAAATGGGGAGCAGTGAAATCCTGTCTTCATAAAGTACAGGTATGTAGCAGTATTACCTGCAAGTGTTAATATATATTATTATACATTGGTGTCACTAGCTCGATTTTGATTGGCTATAAGCATGCAGCTAATTATTGCTTGCTGTTTCTGTTACGTCATACCTACAGACAGTGAATTTTATATATGTAGAAGTGACGTCATACCTACAGACAATAGTTTGTCTGCTGTGCATTGATCACTTTTTTGTGTGCGCTCTTGTCTTTACAAGTGCAGCTCAGGAATATACATAATAAAACAATTATTGGATTCGGTTTTCACGTGATAGCGATAATTATCAAGGCCAAAGTTTGTGTTATCTGCCGAAGCTGAAGGCTGAGGCGGATAACACAAACTATCGCTATCATGCTCAACCTCATCCAATAATTGTTAATTGTTCAACCCCAAAACTTTCTTTGATATAAGGTGGCTCACATCAATTTCTAGTAATTTCCAGTACTTACAATGTACACTTGGATGGATCAATACTTACCACTCTTTATCAGTTGATGCTACAATAGTGGTATCAAACAAATGCCCAGTCATTGTTGAACAAGATGACGTAACAGGTTGCCACAGCTAGTGTTTCAGATGTTACCGTTGTGCAAAGGTTTTTTTAGAAGATGTTACAAGAGGCGCTACACATCAGTTAGTTTTAATATTTTAGAGCTTTTAGAAAAAAGTGACTGCCGTCTTTTTAACAAAATTTTTTTCATCTTTATATTTTAGTAATATTTTGAGTTTCCTTCAGTTTGTAACTGTTTTTTGTTGCTGTTGTTCTTGTTGTTAGAAATGCTTCCCAGCTAAAGTAAGCATTGTGTGTTTGTTAAAACCGCAAGGATTTTTCCAAAAGTATTCCAAGCCAGGCTTCGTAACAGATGGCATAATTGGGGATGCAAAAATTCAGGTAAGAATAAAGTTCTTTTGGTTACAGGGAATAATCTCTTAACCTGTTGTTAAATAACAAGCCCAGGAAATGACCAAGGACTCCAAATAGCCCAAGGTCAACTCTTCCACATTTCTTTTGTGAAGAATGTTAGTAGCTGCCAAAAAAGGTTAGCTCCAACTCCTTCACATGCCCCGGAAGCAAAGGACACTCATGTTTCCTGACATGAATTTAAGTTGACACTTAGAATTTCTTGGTTATTAAGTGTCAAAAAGGAAAATCTAAAAATCCCCACCCAGAATCGAACCTGTCACATCAGCTAGTGTTTCAACTGTTAGAGAGACTACACTAGCAGAGCACCACCAAGCTGCTCACTTCAATTTGGTTTAAATGTAACTACATGTATATGAACGTCTGCTATGTCGTATCCCCTTTCTGAAAATGGACCACTTTGTTCTTTTTATTGCATGTGTGTGTGTTAAAAATGCTTATAAAGAAAGAGCCTTGCCAGGCAAAAAAACAGAAACAAACAAACACTGTAGCTATATTATAAAGACGTGGTTCCTAATCTATAGTTTTTTACTGTACTTGCCTTATTTGAAGCTTGACTCAGACTTTTATGTCTCAAGATTCTTTTATTTCATGTTCATTTAGGTTGTCTCTCTTAATTCTGCAACTGAATTGGAGGGATACATTGATAAATCACAATTGACTGAAGACCTAGGAGGCAATTTGCAGTATAAACACGGAGAATGGGTGCAGTATAGAACTGTAAGTTTGAATTTTTTCCAGCTGGCATTGTGTCATCTTATTAAAGAATTTAGTGGATCTTGGTCATCTGGGAGGGCAGTGAATATGAGTATGTAAATCCGCCAGTCTGTTATACTTTGATAGCCGAGTCAGTCAATCTGCAAAAAATTATGCTCAAATCTGTATCCGCAACAGTTTGTGAACTTTTGGGCGAACCTGTAGTTGTGCAAACGATGTCTGTGATTGGCAAACGATGCAATTGATATAACTAATTATCACTTGAACAATGCCCCTACATGTATCCCTAATCCCTACCCCAGCGGGACATATCTATTGTTTTCTTAGCGAATCACAGACATCGTTTGGACAAGTGTTGGATTACCCGAACTTTTGAGATGTAATAAAAATGTCCTGACTTGAATCCTTTTGAATGCCATGAATGGGATTATATTTTTAGTAAAAAAGTCTTCTTGAGTTTTCTAGTCCATTGTGAGTGAACGTGGGTTGAACGCAGGTGACCTTGGCTGTGACGAAAAGAAAAGAACAACAGGTCAAACTGAGATTGAAGATCCAACTATATAAGAAGCAAAAGCCAAAATCCAGGCTTAAAAACAGGATAAATCCATAATACACCACATTGGAAGGATCTACAAATCCATTAACTTGCTCTTGATCTGAAATCTGTGGGTATTTTTTTTATAAAATCCACTGATCCCTAGACCTATCCACCTAAAGCAGCACAAACACTCACGAGGAAGTTTGGAGAATTAAAAACATCATGATTATGATTGTCTTCCAATCTTCCAATATTTAGTGTTTGCATGTCTTCTTACAACCTGTCCAGCATGGTTCTTATCATTAAACATAAAAGTTAATGTCATAAATATGTATTTTTAGGCAATTGAAAGGTTTCAACGGAACTTAGTATCCTTTGATGAGAGAATGAATGAACTACGGCAGACATTTATGAGAACAAAGCTGTCTTTAGGCATTTTTGAAATGGAACAAACCATTGAAACACAAGAAGAAATGTGGCATGATGTCAAAGAGGACATTGCTAGTGCACGGCAAGCTGGGGTCACTTTATTAGACTGTATAACTGTACATCGTAAACACAGAGAGGACAGTGACAAGTTTACCCCAGATGTGAAGGCAAATGCAGCAGAGCTGAAACAAGCTTTGACTCAACTTGAGGAGATGGAAAATAACTTTTGTAGGTTCTGGAAAGGTCACAAGATGAAGATACAGTATGGATTGAAAGTGTGTCTGTTTGACAGGGAAACTAGCCAGGTATCTTTGTACTACAGTCAATTTGCTCTTAAGCAACCACCCTTGGTGCAGAAAAAATGGTCGCTTAACGGAGGTGGACAAGACAAACAGTATTTGACTGAGAAACAAAACGGTTATTTACAAAGTGGTTACTTAAAGAGTCTGACCCACCCAGTGCTTCTCTTATTGTTTTGATATGGCTCTATTCCATATCTGGGCAAGCATAATATCACCTCTTGTACGAATGAATTTCTCATCTACAATACAGTATGGACTTTCGGGGGCCCTGAAAATGGCGGATGAACCAACGTAGGCGCGCAATGCAAACTGGGTGGGTCAGATTCTTTTAGAGAGTGGTCGTTAAGAGAGTGTTGACTATAGACTAGCAGTAATCGGAGATTATGGAGATGCATTCGAAGGAACTTCCGGCGGAAATGAGCCCCTGAAAAAAAAAAACAATAGGGGCAGCCATTTGGAAGACCAGCTACCAAAAAATCTCAAATTTTACTCCACATAAACCACAGGACAACCAACACAAAATTAGGATTGCGTTCTTCGAATGCGACTAGTAATCAAGGTTTAGTAAAGTGCGTTCAACAAAAATGCACATGGTCGAACATGTGGAGACATAAGGATTATGTCATTTGCCCCTGAAAATGTTTGGGGGGGGGGGGAGGGGGCTAAATCGGTGTCTATACATACATTGCCCAAAAATTGTAAGATCTGTCCCACTATAGTGAGAACAAAAAGACATTGAAATTAAGATGCGTCTCCTTTGTCAAAAGCAATTATCTTGCACATAACATTTTATATTACAGGGATGAAACATTAACAGGACATTATGTCCTTTCAGACATCTCCTTTCTAATCTGTTGTAAAAAATGCCATCAAGTGTTTGAATGAACTGTTATTTATTTATTAATTAGCTATTATTTAGTCTGACATTTGCTGTCTTGGACTCTTCCATTGAGACACAATCCCGCAGCATACATGACATACTAAAAAGGGTTTTGCAGCGCACCTTGTAGGGAGATCTCAAATCACATGCATGGCCTCTTCTAAGTTAACTCATATCTGGAGAGCTTTTAGGTAACTTAAAAATAAATGATACACATACACAGTAAGGTGAACTTGACTCTTTACATATACTGCTAATTTAATAACAGCTACGTGTATTTCAATTAATGTTGATAGATGAAAGCTCAAAACCTACAAGCCAAGACTGCAGGATAGTATGGGTAGTTAATTCCAGTTGTCTGTGCAGGTGCAATAGAAAAATGGGCGACAGTACTATACACATTTGCCTCCATGTTCTAATGGAGGGATTTAAAAACAGACACAAATCTTATTGCCTTTGAAGCATTCCTTCATTTAACAATGTGGGGAGATTAAACTTTAGGAAGCTTAGGCATCAACGATGGTGAACTGCACAAAACAATTGGTTTAAGGAGAGAAAAACAATGCCTCTGCACATGTGTTTTACATTTTGGTGCATTTCTTTTCCGTTCCCTGTAAAACAACAAAGTCAAATGATCAAATTATAGGTTCTGTACAGAACATGAACATTCAACAGTCAATTTTCCTCTTTCTATTTGAAGTTGATTAAACCTTACAAATTAAGCTCCTGGACAATCCAGTCACTTTAGACAAACTAAACAAATTGCAATAACTGCAAAGTAGTTTAAAATAGCACAAATCCTTTTTTCAACTGATGTTTTCCTTGGTGTTGCCATTGTTGTTGTTGTTGTTGTTGTTGCTAAGGTAATCCAAATTTGTTGATTTTGGTGAATTTATGCATTTAAAATCCCATACTACCTTGCTGTCTTGACTTGTAGGTTTTAAGCTTTAGCCTTTTATCCAAAATGTTAATAATTTGATATTTGTTTTTTATTTACCTCCTAGACAACAGGCCTTCTTTATTCAGCATTTGGTAATGTGTCAGCCATGACAGATTTTGGGGACTCAAAAGAAGATGCAGAATCATTACTAAATGATGTTAAAGAATTTGCAGATAAGTCTGTTGTAAGTATTTTTATATAATGCCAGGAAATGCAGACTTTTTTTTCTGTGACCAGGTGAGCTGAGGGAGAAGGGGGGGGGGGGGGGGGGGGGGGGGGGTGGAGGTCAACATGTGTGGTATTTAACATTTTGTGAGGAGTTTTTGTTTAACCCTATTCAGCCTGGGGGTGGGGAACAAAGTGTCCTCAAGTGGACGTACTTGTTCTTGAAGTTATGAAGGGGGGACACAATGTCCCCCCCCCCCAGGCTCAGGAACTCAAAAAAAGCCCAGACTGAATAGGGTTAAAATCCCCTTCCTATGGTGCAAAATATGGGTCAAATAATATTAAATTCTCCACCTTGGATAAATTAATTACAGCCCTTCCAAGTATATCTGCTGTACATGTATGTTATAAAAAAATTATCTCTTAATCCATAATAAACATCCAATCCGGGGGGCGGGGGGGGGGGGGGGAGGAGACATGGTTGCTTCATCCCATAGAAACTGGGTTGAGCTTCTGCTGTATCCAACCTGACGATCCATCAGTATCAGGGAAAAACTTATGGTGCTGTTAATATTTACAGGAACTCATAGACAAATCAAAAGGATTGATTGCCAAGGGACTGAAGATGATAGAAAGTAATGAGCAATCGAAAGATCAGATCCAGCAGAAATGTGATGAAATAAGAGAACTTTGTGACAAGTTTGACAAAGCTGTGCAAAAGAGAGAAGAGGATCTGAGAAAAGCAATGGATATACATGAATGCTTGGAAATGGTAAAGAAATGTTTTTATTGTAGAAGAGTTTTAGGGGAGCTATGTCCAAGTCAAGATTAAACAAGGAAAATCATAAGGGTGAAAGTGGTTTGGAAACCTGATCTTTATAATTAAAATAGATTTTTGTGATTTTTTTCCCTTCGCTTTGTCTGTATTAATTTTAATGGTCAGTTTGAGAAGCGAGCCTTCTCTATTTCCGGTGCTCTTATTTGGAACAGTAACCCACTTTCTATCAAAACACTTAACGAAAATCAATTTAAAAGAGAACTAAAGGGAAAACTCTTTGAAATTCTGGAAAAAGAGGACAATTATATTAGAATTCCTGATATTAGAGTGCAACTCTTAAAACTATAACATTGTGTACTTCCAGTTCTTATCTACAGTCTGCCTTCCTGTCTCACTCTGAATATAAACCACACGACAAACTAGATTGCTGATAGGATTGTTAGTTTTCTACATACATATATATTTATTATAAAATTTTTTTTTCTCTTGTGCCCACCTCAAATAGCCCTTGCAAATTGTGGGCAAAACCTTTGTAAACTTAAAATTCAATTTGAAATAAAACTTGTTGTTGTTGTTGTTGTTGTCTATATCAAACCCTCAAAAGAGTGTTTCATCGGGTATCCAAATACCTTGAAGTGGGTTGAAAAAACTTGGCTGTGCCTCCTATTTTTCAACCCACTTCTCAGTATTTCGAAATCCTGATGGAACATTCTTCAGTTTTGATATATTACTTAACATATTATTTTTCTACTGTTGTTTATTATGTTAACTTTGTTTAGCTTTGTGTTTATTGTACATGTGTTAGTACAATTTCCTTTTAATGTACAGTGTAGTAGTTTTTGTATCTTTAGTTTAAAAAAGCAGGTTATGTGAAGCAAATAAAAAAATGATTTCAGCTTTTTTTTTATCACAGTATCGCAATCCTCCACATGCGATCTAGCATCTTGCTGAGCCCCCATCCACTATTGACCATGGGTTCAGCTGAATGCTCTAGTATGCAGCAGTTTAACACATTCTCCATCCCTCTACTTTTAGGTGAATAAATGGTGTAAGACTGGTGTAGACCTTTTAGCGTTGCAGCCTATTGATAGATTTCAGTCGTCAGAAGGGGCAGAAAAAGCGCTAGATGAAATTGACAACTTCTTGAAGAGTCCACAAGGAACGAATATGCTAAAGGTCAAGAAGATGGCACCAGCGAGTAACGCTCTTGGTAATAAAACACTGATAAGCAAGGTGAAGGACAGTTTAAAGAGAATCAGTGAGGTTAACGAAATGATGGCCAAACGGGAAACAAGGTGAATGATTTGTTTTACCAATTGACACCTAAAAGCCGCACCAAACCACCCATGAGGGGAGTCCTTGTACCATTTGTGACATCATTACTTTTCACTTCAAAAGATTTTTTTGATGACCAACTTATGCAGGATGAAGAAATCTTCCAAAGGGAGTACAAATGAGAACGATCCCCTGAATTGTTCCAGAGATACACACAAGAAACCCAGTAAATTAAATTTGACTGACAAAATAAAAAAAATGGTCTTCCTACCAATTGCCACATCTTGTTAAAAATATTTTCACTTTATGTAGCATTTACATGAAAACTTTTCCAGTCAAATTAAAGTCTAGTGAAAAGCCAACAACAAGGGGGAAAAAACTGGGAAAATAGAGAAAAGCAAGAGGAAAACAAAGTAACTCAGTTGCATCTTGCTTATACTGTAGCTGGCATGTGTTTATCTTATAACAGTTTGAAAAAGCTTGTGGTGAAGCGTCCAGTACAGCATGTACCAGGGATTCCAGCCAATCCTCCTAAACCAGAGGAGTCTAAACGCAAGCAAAGTTACACACCAAAAAGCCCCACTCCCGACGAGGGTAAACGCAAGTTCAGTACACCAAAGAGTCCAGTTATGCTGCGCAAAGAACGTAAGAAGTCAAATGCTCCTGAGACAACAGGAAGGCGACCTGTGTCCATTGTGTTGGAGCCAGACACTCTTCAAGTCAAAGGAGGAGTACACCAGTCACTCTCTGAGCCAATCATGCAATCAGTAGGTATTTTTTTAACCTGTGAATATGTGAAGCATTGAACAATGCAAGATTTAGCAGTTGTATTTACTTAATGATTGGTTGGTCAATGTGCTGTTAACATTGAGCCCACAATATGTGATGGTCACCTGACTTACCCATGGGGACTGCATTGGACAGAGGGGAGGGTGGAGAGTTGGACGCAGGGGGTGGGGGGTAGGTAGAGCAAAATGGCAAGGAGAGGGTCGGGTTGGTGAACATTGAGCCTGTGATATGTAATGGTCACCTGGCTTACCCATGGGGACTGCAATGGACAGAGGGGAGGGAGGGGAGTTGGACGCAGGGGGTGGGGGTAGGTGGAGCAAAACGGCTAGGAGAGGGGAGGGTCGGTGAACATTGAGCCTGTGATATGTAATGGTCACCCGACTTACCCATGAGGACTGCAGTGGATAGAAGGGAGGGTGGGGAGTTGGACGCAGGGGGTGGGGGGTAGGTAGAGCAAACAAGATCCCTAGGAGATGGGAGGTCCTGAAAGTTTGTATTCATGAGTTGGCTTTGTATCCATAAAACTTAAGTCTCCTAGTAAAAATGCCAACATGGGGGTGCAGGTGGGGCAGAATCAAATTTGGAGTTTACAAATATGTGATTTGGTCATTGTAAGGTCTACAGCACCAAGAAACGGCCAAAGCAGCCCTGCCGTCTGATTTATTATTGTTTGGGTTCATATTCTACGTTCTGGTTCATTTTTCAGAGAGATGTCGTAGATGGTACCAACAGCCCAGAAGCTTCAAAGAAGCGGGCAAACGTGATGACAGAATTAATTGAAACAGAGAAGGACTATGTTAAGGACTTGGAATGTATCATTAATGGTTATCTGAAAGAGTTTGAGTATGCAGGCAAAAAAATTCCAGCAGAGTTACATGGCCAGAAAAAGATCATATTTGGAAACATAGAACAGATTTACGAGTTTCACAAGAAGGACTTTTTAAGCGAGTTGGAATCAAGCAAAGATCAGCCATCTTTGGTTGGTGGTTTATTCATCATGAAAAGCAATGAGTTTGAAATGTATGCTACTTACTGCAAGAATAAACCAAACTCTGAGGCTCTTAGACTGAACTACATTAATTTGCCATTCTTCAAGGTAGGAAGAGTCGACTGTCAATCATTATGCAATCTTGACTGCTACAATACCGTAAAGTTCCGAAAGTAGCCTTTAAGCCCTAAGAGTGATCAGCATCAAATTTCTCCTTGTAATATTAATTCCTTATCAATCAAAAAGGTCACGAGAATTAAGAACATGATCACACAAGATGAGATCTTGATATCCAAACAATTTCTCCTCACTACCCAGAATAACTAAAAAGCTAATCAAGCTGAGTAACAATAAATAATATTTATGCCAACAAGGCCAGTGAAGCCAATTAACATGCACATAAAAGAATCATAAATCAGCTGCCATATTTGCATTTGGTGTATAAGGTATGTATCCTAGCAACAAAAAGGGTGGATGTCCCCAGGGGGGGGAGGTAGGCGGGCAAAAATAGAACCAACAGTTCCCAATGGCATTATTTCTCGAAAGAGGAAAAAACTCTGAAAATACAGGTAATGTATGCTCCCTAGGGACTAACAACAACGGGCGTAAATATTGGAGGGAATGTTGTGTTGGATGTGAACAAAGTCTGTTTTCTTAGAGTAAATAATTAATGAATATCATCACCAGTTCATACAGAGAACTGTTATAATATTATGTTTTTTACATGTGATGCAATAACCTTTTTACAGGAGTGTCAAGATAAACTTGGTCACTTGCTTCCTTTGAGTGCATACCTTCTTAAACCAGTTCAGAGAATCACAAAATACCAGCTTTTGATAAAAGAAATGATGAAGCTAACAGTGAAAGACAGCACTGCACATGATGATCTAGAGGTAACTATAATTTCATCTGATAAACTTGTTTTTTTTATAAGTGTATTGTTCTAGACAAAATCCATACCCCCCCCCCCCCCCAACAGATGTGTTTTTCTGGTTAATCCCCCACCCCTCTGGGAATTCCAGATCAGCTTGAGTACAATCTTTGCTTTGAACACTGTCTTTGGCATTTGAGACCCTCTCTTGGCATGAAATTTCCAATGATCTTCTCTGGGTGGGGTGGGGGGGGGGGGCGAATGAAAATGTCCTAGAACTGCACCATATTCATGTTGTGGTTCAAATTTTATTTTCTAAAACCAGTTTAATTTTTATTTTCCTTTGTGTGTGATCAGAAACCCATAAGTGGGTTGAAACATGTAGCGCGCATTCACAGCTTCCGAATATTCATTTTTTGCTTAGTACCATATTTGAAAACCTCTCGGTCCCTCGAGATTGGAAGCAATTTTTTCTGGCGAATTGGTTGGATAATATTTTATCTTGATTTGCCAAATATGGCTGTAACAACTTCTTAGCAAATTGAATAACTGGAAGCTTGTTTTGAAGGGGAGAAGAGACAGTTGCACGTTTCAACACACTTATGGGTTTCTGGTGCGATTCATTATCATAATCTGAGACAATGGAAAACAAAAATCTAATTTTTTAAACTAAAGAAAAATTTGAACTACAACCTATACTTTGATGAACAATAGGACCCCCAAAAATAAGAGAAATAGAGTGGGATTTTCATTACATGCTGAAGTGTATCAGAATACTCACTCAGTTGCTGCACTCACTTATTCTTTTTCTGTTTCTAATCCTGTGTTCCTATTTGTGAATGACCAAGTGGAAGCTCTTTCACTGTTATACTATAACTTCTGATTTTCATATAATTTTACAGAAAGCTCTTGAAACAATGGAAGGTGTCTTGAGGCATGTCAATGATGTAATGCACTCCTGCGGCATAAAAGGTTACCGTGGCAACCTAGCTGAGCAGGGAAAGCTGCTCCTTCAGGATGCGTTTATGGTTTATGAAACACACAAAAATTGGAATTTAAGTTTACTGCCACTGAAAGGCGGCAAGCAGCGACAAGTCTTCATGTACCAAAAAATGATAATATTTAGCAAGAAGGATGACGAAACTAGAGAGTCCGTCACATATAACTATAAAAGAGATATCAAGGTGTGTTAATCATTTCATATTTCTCTCTTGTTTTACTTTTACATCAACTTCTTATATAATGTGAACTCACCCTGAAATGCTCTCCAGGTGGCTTGATAGCTGTGTCCTGGTTGTATACTGAGGGGTGGGGGGTGTACTTGGTACTCTGGGTGGTGCTTTGCCGCTGGGACTCTGATACCCTACGCTAGACCAAAACTCTCTGATTTCTATGCCCTATGGCTATCCCAGACTAAACTGCTTGAAAATCATAACCTTCACAGTGGCACAGATACCCATATAACTTGTATGTGTGAGCATCCCCCTTCCCCCCCCCCCCCCCACACACACATTATTTGTATAAAATGATTGGGTTTTTCTGTTAACTTTTAGACTTGCGACATGGGATTCACAGAGGCTGTACGAGGTGATCCTGACAAGTTTGAACTGTGGCTTCATGGACGATCAGAAGTATTTGTCATGCAAGTGAGCAACTTTACATCTACTTTTCCCTTCAGTTTTAGGCTCACCTAGAAAACAAAGTCTCAAAAACTGCTAACACGACCCTCGCCTTTCAAAATGGCTGCCACCAAACAACACAGCATCAGGCCCCAGTCCTCCTTTCCAAAAAACAATCGAACATCACCACTCTAAAGTCCAGACCCTAAGTCAAATTCCCTAGGGTTGGGATAGAGAAAGACATCAAATGTCCCACATCTGCCTGTACCCCCCCCCCCCCCCACCCGCCATTATATATGTTTTGCATATATTTTGCCCTTTCCAAATGCGATAGGTTATGGTCACCTGGTTTACCCATGGGGATGAAGTTGAAGAGAGAGGTGGGTGGGGAGTTGGACGCAGAGGGTGGGGGGGGGGGGGGGGGCAGTGGAGCAAAACGTGTGGGAGAAGGTAGGGTTCAAGGGTTGTTTCATATTCATGTGCGAGTTGGCTTGTAGGAGCCTTTGATTCTTTCTGGGAAAATTAATTGGAGAACTAAGTTTGCAACATTACAATGTGTCATTTATTGTAACTACGCAGTCAT
Source organism: Cladopsammia gracilis (assembly GCA_022457155.1). NCBI lineage: Eukaryota > Metazoa > Cnidaria > Anthozoa > Scleractinia > Dendrophylliidae > Cladopsammia > Cladopsammia gracilis. The sequence continues at coordinate 1,219,128 of JAJGOT010000227.1, forward strand.
TATTTTTGTCTTTTGTTTTGTTTTTTCCAGCCTTTATCGTCAGAAGTCAAGAACCGTTGGGTGAAGCAAATAAGAAATCTTATGTGGTCACAATTTGATGAAGTAAAAGGTGTGTTAACTAGTCTTATCATAAAATTTTTTGCTATACTTAAGTGATTAAAAGGTACAACCATAATTATTAAGAAATGTTTGGAAATGAAGGGGTGCCTGGAAAAAAGCCCTAAGTGACTTCTGATTAACTGCCAGATTCTCATTCCAAATTGCCTTGTATTCCCTTGTGAAACACAGGGAGAATTTGACATTACATCAAAAGTCACTTAGGGCCTTATTCCGCGCACCCCTTCAAATAATGACTTGTAAAGAACATTTTAAACATTAAACATAAACATTTCAAATAGAACGGTTTCCTGGAGTGTGTGGCGATTTGTTTCATCCGCCAGAAGATGAAAGGATCAAAACAAGCTTTGCTGGTTTTCCTGGCCTAAAATATCCTTTAACCCGCTGCCTCGCTTCAATGGAAGGTGGGTGCCTGGGATATCCAAGGGCTTCCACTGTGGCCAGCCAGCCCCTAGATAGAATACCGCTCCCATGGCTGGCAAATCCCCGCAACCCAGCCATGAGCCCCCAGTCCAGGCACCCGTCACACTGATAGAATCAGTGGAAGGAAAGAAAAGAGGGAGGGGGGAGGGGAACTCAGACAAACCGTTGTTTAAAAACCAGCAGCACAAGCTGCTAAAAGGCAACCGCTATAAACGCTAACCGCCCAAGAAAAGAAAAAATGAGCAGCGCGAGCTGCTCACACGCCACTAACAAGAACGTTAAAACACGCTGAAACAAAGCTGGATCCAACCATGTGAGCCTGCACTTGAACACGTGACCGCTGACCAGGAGGACCGCCCGCTAAGCTCGTGGCGGTTAACTTTGTTAAAATATCATTTCAACTAAATTAAAATGGAAAGACCCTTGTTCGATTGACCTATCAGAATGCTGAAAAGCGAGTGATGTTAAAGAGAATAGCTACTATTTAGCGCGCAATCCATTCACTTTGCTTTGTGTGTTCAATAAACTAACCAAAATCCGTAACCTGTTTGCCTCTGTTTGCTAAACCAATCAAATTGCTTTTTAGCTTCCTTCCTATTCATTTGTTGTTTTGATTGTGTTCACGAGTAATTGTTTCAAGGTCATACAAAAATTGCTCTAATATAAATTATACTATGTGTTCAAATCAAAACTGATACCACAATATATAATAATTGTAATAAGACTCCATACTCTAAAGACTAATGTCAATTTATGTTTCATAAGTACTGTTATCTGTAGTTTTCTTGTTTCAGTGTGTTGTTTTAAATCAGTCACATTATTTCCTTGATCCAAGCCTGGGAAAATAGTTTGCATTAAAGTACACTCAAGTCTCTTTACTTGTCATCAAGCTCTATTGCTCATTTCTGAAAATAAAAACTACATGTAAGCTGATTTAGACTGAGCATTAACTGCTTGCTGGGCTAGTACTGTAAGTGCCAGTATTTTTTCTTGTATTAACATACAAGGATTTTCATGTGAAGTTCTGTAATTCCATTTTCAGAAGCTGCTGGGTCAGAGCATTCTGGACTTCAAAGTAAGAGTCTAATATTTCTTTTTGCAAGTGGTAGATAAAAGTAATATGAGTGGCAGAAAAGTGTATGAATATTTAAAGGTGAGCAGCAGGCAAGCCATAATTGTGAATATTCATACAGTTCTGATGAGAATATTTTATCTTACTTATAAAGGAGCATTATGCAATGCAGGTTATTAGCATTCCTATTAGTATTCTGTATCGATGATTCTAAAGAAATAGCCTCTTCGATGATCAAAACAGTTTTTTGGACAATAATGAAGGAATCATTCTAAAATGAAACGAAACAACGAAATTACAATCCATTCGAACAGACCGAACAGGTGGTCAGCGGTAAACTCTGCAGATACAGTAATAGCTGTTCTGTATCAGGATTTTCAACTTTCATTAAACTTTCATTTCTTTTGTATCTTCCTTATGAATTATGCATGAAACTTCTAAAGTTTAAACAAAGAGAATCATAAGCGCGACTGGGGATTGGAAACTCCGTCTTTATTAGCATAGATTTTGGTAATTTTATTCCTTCATTTTCTCAATCATAATGTATAAAGTCAAAAATGGTCTAGCGCCTCCTTACATTGCGAATTTATTTGTTGTTACCAATTCTCAGTACTTTCTTAGAAATTCTGATTTTTCTATACCTAGATATCGGACTGTTGCTTACGGCAAACACAGCCTGACTTATTTTGGCCCTGTTATCTGGTCCAAACTTGACAAATCTGTTAGATCATCTGAATCATTAGACACTTTTAAAAGGCGCATTAAATTGGTTGACTTCACAAACCTGCTGGACAATACTTGTAAAGACTGTTTTTTATGCAATAACTGACAATCGATCTTTTATATTTATATACTTTTTCTACATTTATATATGTACATACATTTTATATTTTATTAATTATTGGATTATTATTGTAGTTACAGTGTAGTTAGGTGTCCCCAATTAGTGTACATTGTATGCTAGCGATTTTGACACGTTAATAAAGTTCTTATCTTATCTTTATCTTATCTGTATTTAATGACAAGTTTGAGAAGCTATGTGGGAAGAAGGTCGTTCAGAATGCACTGTCTCCCTGTCTCCCCATGCCTTGTGGTATTGGACGTCCTTATGAGAGGTTCTCGTCTCTTATTATAACTTGTTATTTCAGATCGCTGGAAGTCAGCCACATCTTTGTCATCACCCGCTAGTCCCACTCCAGAAAGTGAGTTACGTTCAAGAAGCCAGTCTACATTTTCACTATCTGGATCTGGTGTTTCATCTGCTAATAACAGGTAAAATTATTTTAAATTTCTCTGACACAATCAAAATGTTTTACATTCTGAATTCTGCTTGGAAATGAAAAACTCAATCTGAAAGTCACAAGGGCTTATTTTCGCTCTGCCCTCATCAGAGTAGACTTATCCCATCCATTACTCCTTAAGTCAATTCTTGCTTCTAAAACCAACACTGGTTGACGACTTACTGTTAGGTGTTTAAAAATAATTATTAAAGTATTTACTTCGCTCTTCAGGGTTTCAAACATTATGGAAGGAAACAGCATTGATTATGATGATGATGGCTTTGCTACTGAAGAATTTGATTCATCCGACAATGGCGATGAAACTCCTCCCAAACCCCAACAGCAGACTGAACACTCACAGAATACACAAGCTGTGGTAAGAGCACTGTATTTGATTATTAAATTCATTTAAACCTTGGACTAATAGTGACGGAGACTAAGGATTCTGATTGTTCCATTTTCCAAAGCCTAAAAATTAATTTTTCAATAACAAGTGGAAATATAATTTACATATAAGTGTACGCAAAAATTGTATATGAATGTCGCCTATTTTTCCCACAAGCAAAGTTTCCATTTTGGTAGAATTTTGAGTTTTTTAAACCCTATTCAGCCTTTGGGGGGGGGGGGGGGGCACAAAGTGCCCGTGCTAACTTTCAACATTCATAACTTCTTTAATATGTATTCAAACGCCATCAAACTTTGTGACTTTTCCTAAAATTTATCTGGCAACAATGCCGTATGACAATTTTTTGATCACGTGACTTGATGTTTCCATGGCGCGAGATTTTGACAGCCATGTTTTTGAAATTTGCATATTTACACCTTTGAATGAAGAAAAACAATGTTTATTGGCATAACTTTTATATTTTTACGTCATTTAGCGATTATTTATTGGTTTTGATTAATTTTGAGTGAATTAGGACGGTTTTTAAGAGGTTTATAAAAAATTCAGAAATCCAAGATGGCGGATCCAAGATGGCGGCCGTATTACTAATTACCTAATAACTACGTCATATGACGTCATCGTTCCATTGTGCGGACCGCAAAGGAGACAGTTACGGACGTACTGTGTACCCTCTAGGTTTCATTGTCATAGCCTTAATGTTCTTGAAGTTACGAACGGGAGCACAATGTGCCCCCCCCCCCCCCCCCCCCAGGCTCAGAAACTCAAAAAAGCCCAGGCCGAATAGGGTTAATATTTTAAGACAATAAAGCAAGCTTCTGGCCATAATCATGAAAACATGTTTGAGCTGGGACAGTGTCCTTTTAAACACGGAGTTCCGGTATGAAAGGAGCCTCAGTGGCCTGGCCATTCTCACCTCCAGTCGTCAATCAACTACTGAAGCATAAACAACTGACAAATAACATGCGTCATTACTAAGACCATTGCTAACACAATTTGGAAAAACTTTATGAAAGTTATATCAGATGTCTTTATGAATTTCTTTTTCTTTTTTTTTTTTTGCTTAGGTAAAATCTTGGTTTAATTAGATTTTTGAAGCAAATTATATTTAAAGGACGCACAAGTTAACCACGTTTTGTGACTGAAAGATGCCTTAATTTGCATTTCACACCTAAAGGGCGTGAAATGGGGATGGGGGAGGAGCCAGGCCTTTTATACCGGAACTTCGTGTTTAACAATAGTGTCAACCACATGATGTCATAAAAATTCAAAATAGCAGCATGCGGGAAGTTTAAAAGCGAAAATAGGCAATACACATATCCAATTTTTTATACTCTAAAATTTCTTTCCACTCGTAATCAAAATAGTTGAATGTCAATTTGTTATAACAATGGAGGTTCCCTTTAAGAGACAGGTAAAACTGGTAACTAAACTATTGTGTTACTGTTTACAGTTCAATGGTCAAGATATGCCATCTAAAGGTTCAACATATTTGGCGATTGCAAGCTATTCTGCTGTTGAAGACACCGAGGTGTCATTCCAGGAAGGGGACACACTAGAGCTGCTGCGAGTTGGACAGGAAGGATGGTGGTTTTCACGGCACACCGGAACTGCAAAAGAAGGCTGGGTTCCTGCTAGTTACCTTGAGTTACAATCTCCTTGATAGACGATTTTTTTCCTCATGAGACAAACTTCTATTGTACATAGAATAAATGCTAATTGTAGATGATCTGATTTGCCGGTCAAGCTGATCCCAAAGCATATAAATAAAACTAAAAATTATGGTAAATAAAATGAGAATTGATGTGGAAAACCACACTGAGGTGTTTCCAAATGAAATTGGAATAAAGAAATGTTAGTTTTTGTGGAGGGATAAAAACTGGAGAGCCCAGAGAAAACCCTCAGAATAAGGAAAAAAACCAACAACAAATTCAACTCACTTGTCATGCCGCTGGATTCAGGGTTCAAACCCAGGAGATGCTAAGGCTAATACTCTCTCTACTGTGCCTTCCCCCAGGAAGGGTGGGAGGGGAGGGGAGGGGGGGGGGGGGGAGAGTAGGTGGTGTGCTGCCAGGACTCTGAAACCCTTCCCTTATATCAGACCATATTCACCTGCATTATGCAACCCTATTCAAGATTAGTCACTAAAAATCACTACAGGCACATGCCCAGATAGGTTGTATATGAGAATATCCCCCCCCCCCCCCCCCCCTTTCCTGGATGCCATCTCTGCTCCCTCATCCAGGACAAACAGGGCCGGGTTGTTCAAAGCAAAATTAAGCTAACCCAGGATTAGTGCCAATTTTGAATCCAGCTAGTAAATAACTCAACAATTGAAAATTTTCCAAAGTTTTCTGCCCTTCAGTTTTGACTTTAACTTGTCTTCACTACTAGCTATAAAATGACCTTTTGAAAACATTTTTAAACAGAGAAATGAAATCCTCGGTTAACTTTTAATCCAGGATTAGCGTTAATCGGCTTTCGAACAACCGGGCCCAGAATCACAAGTGATAGTTGACTGTGCCTCAGTTGACCTAAACTTAAGGCCTTGAACAGGTTGACTTTTGGGATCATCCATGCAAGTGGCTAAGCTGCAAAACAGTCTGGGCATGCCACAGAGGGAGTAGGCTCAATTACCAGCTGCTTTTCGGAAAAAGAGCCTGCGCTTGATCCATGAAAACTGAACCCAAGTGAGCAGCAGAACAAGAGCCTGCAAAGGGAGTTGCAGAGTGGTACCTCATTGCTTAGTCTTTTCACTCATCTGCAGACTCAACTGCTTAGTTTTGCAGCTTTACCACATGCGTATAACACCCCAAACATGAGCCTGCTTGCTGGCTGCCTTTTGCTTAGTTAACTTATTGCTTGATTTTGGCTTTTACTTTGTCATTAATTTTAACCCAAAAAAAAAGAGTATTGTTAGCAGTGTATAAATTATTTTTTTAAGTAAATAGTTCTTCTCACATTAATAGTATAACTAGCTTAGGAATTAATTTTTCAAAGCAATTAGTTACCATATTTACTCTAAAAAAACACCACCGCACACATTACATTTTTTCAACATTCTAATGAGGTGTTTGTTTGGGGGTGGCACTAATGAAAAAGTCATTAAAGCACATTTTTTTCATAAAACAAACTCTTTTTCTAAAAGAAAGAAAAAATAAATTATTATTCATGCAGGCAAATAAATTTAGGCTGTTGGTTTAAAGCAAAACATGTTCAAAATAATCACTGCTCTTAAACTCAAGTGCTTCAAAAAAGGACCATGTTCTTGTAGAGGGGTGTGGCGCTTAATCAAGGGCGGCAGTTATGAATTTTTTTGGTCTTGTGTGGCACTTTTGAGGGTCCTGCTTTTTCGAGTAAACAGGGTAATGCAGAGGTTAAATCTCATTGACCCTATAAAATTTATTTTAAGATAATTATTTTCTTAGACATTACATTGTATAGTTTTGTGTTTAATTGAGTACATTTAATGAAAAATATTAACAGAGTTGTCTGACAACAGGAGTATATTAATTAGCCTTATTTATCAGGGTTGGAGGTTGTTAGTGTTTTAAAATATCAATTATGCAGTTCCAAAAATCAGGAAAGGATATGCTGGGACTTTAATAATAAATATTTATTGACATAAGGGAAACTCTATCAAGTATAACTTGCGGAAATGTACAGTGACAGTTCATGATTAATTGCTATGTAAAATGTCTTGACAATCAAAGCATCTGTAAGTGATTGTAAAATAAAGTATATTGTTATAACATCTCCTTCAAGTAATTGTATTCAATTTTAAGGCCAGTTTACAAGGTGTGACTTATTGGGTACAGGCCGGCACATTGATAAGGAAAGATCTGTAATTTATTGTTGTTCCAATTTTGCCATTGGCAACACAAGGTTGAAAATCAACCCCATTCATACAAATCTGTTTTATTGCTGGCTGTCACTTTCTTATAAAACCACCATAGTCTGCAATGTTTTGTGCGACTTGTGCCAATGGTATTGCAAAACAGGTTGCACAACACAATGCACAGTGTAACTGCCTCAGTCTTCATGTTTGTGCACTGGATACTGATTTTACAAAATAAAACGAATAAAATGGCAGGTTCAGAACAAGATTCTGTGTTCCCGTACAGAAATAAAGGCAATTACCACCTTGCATTCACCTCACTATAACAGGCACCCATTGTTATTACAGACAGGAGTAATTTGAACTTTGACCAGTACATAGATGTTATTGAACTACAGTGGAACTCTGCCTAACAGCCACCCTGTTACAGATACCATGCACCTCTTCAGTGCTTCTCATTTCACTGGACACGGGTATCGCGCAGATGTAGATGTACTGTTTGCAGGGCTAGGGTCCATTTTTCTGTTGTTTATTATATTGTTTTCTCAGCCAATCCTGTGAGGCATTCCGAGACGTACATGCTACTCCCCCATGGAAGGGATGCTAGCCCATCACGGGGTTACCCCTAGCATTTTGTCGCCGTTACCCATTTATACACCTGGGTCGGTTGTTCAAAAGGTGGATAGTGCTATCCATCGGATAAATCACTATCCAACGGATAACACAATAGATTTTGTTAATACTTATCCACTGGATGGTGATTTATCCGGTGAATAGCGCTATCACCTTTTGAACAACTGGGGCCAGGGTGGATAGAGACAACATGGAGTAAAGTTTCTTGTCTAAGGAAACAATATGATGGCAGAGACCAGGCCTTCAACCAGGGCTTCAACCAGGGCCTTTGGATCTGAAGTCCAATGTGCTAACCACTACACTACCGCTCCACTATCTCTTTATTACCTCCACTTTTTTTAGCCAGAAGAAAAGCTAAGTCCTATAAATATTCTTGGCTTTCACTTACGTCATATCAAAATTCAGAAGCATTAAAAAATAGATTTCGAATCCAAAATGTTTATGGAATTGTAAAGAGTTCAAAAATACACATCTTGGCCAAATTTTGAAGCGCAAAAGCATTTCGTTCAAGAGTTATAGGCGAACGAGTATTAGATATTTTTAGTAAGAAATGTATGGAGCGGCCATCTTTGTGCCCCACTCAGGGGCACAAAGTTCAGTCTTAATTACACCAAAAATCACATCCAAAAATATTGTATTTGCTTTAAGCTCAATTAACTCGGCTTATAATGCAAACAATAACTTTCAGCTGATTCAATTTTGAAATAGCGTGACGCATTGCATGACACATTTAAAACCTTTGTAAATCGGAAGCAAAACATCGTTAAAACCTGAAACTTTTTGTGAAAGATTATAACACTTGTATCCACATACCATGTTAGAAACAGCTTTGTAGGACGTTTTCTTTAGTCTTTTAATTTTTATGACATCATGTGAAAGCCAAGAATACATGAGATCAACCTTGTTAATACAGCCACCCTGTTTATATGGCCAGATTTTTGTGGCCTTATAGCTTGTTTGGTCTGTATTTGGGAAATAAATTAAAATTTTTGGTTGAGTTCTTTTTGTGCAAGTTTCTGCGAGGTCCATAAACTTGCAAAAAAAGAATGAGATCAATATTCCCCAGTACGGAACAAACAAGCCAGTTCAATTAAGTTTTTACTCTAATGGTTTTTTAAAAATCTTGTTGATGATTAATGCATCCATTCTTGACAAACACACATGCCAAAGTTAAGCATATACTTGCATTTTTTTCAGGCCTCTTTGTGAAAAGTGTCAGGGAACCAATCGGAATCCTCCTTTTCATCATGGACTAGTTTGCCATACAATAAAGACCTGTGGATGCCAACTGAGATTGTTCTCATGTTATGACACTTCACTGTTAAATCACATCTTGACCATCTTGGATGTCTTGTTGGTAAAGTTGTCCATGGTAAAATAATTATGGATGCAGTTGGACCATTGCGACACCATACTGAAGTGGATTGATCTCTTGAATCAGTGTGATTCAGTTAAGGATCAAAATCTTGAATCAGTGTGATTCAGTCAAGGATCAAAAGCCTATGATTTGGTCGATTGGTTTATACATCCACTCATCTTGGCTGATTTGAGTCAATTGCTGTCTTAACTTGGTTAGGGTCTGTTCGTGAATCTCTAAAATAAAGAAGGTTTGAATCATTGTTGTAGTGATTCACCTGGAACACATACAGGGTGTAACTAGTGTCTGTTAAGCCTATGATACAAGTCATGGTTCTAAAACTCAATAATTCATGGTAAGAACACAAAGGAAATCACTACCGTGAAGGAGGTTTGGATACCAGGTCTTACTTTGCATAGAATTTGGCAATTTTATTTGTTCGTTTTCTCCGCAACAAATGATTAGTTTGAGAAGCTATATCAAACACTCGAAAGAGTAGCCTGCGAGCAAGCTCCTGGACTCGGGCTCAGGGGAGGGAAATCCCAACCCCTCATCCCGAGAGCTTGCTCGCAAGCTATCGAAAGAGTGTTCCAAACATCTCGACTGTGGGTTAACAAAAATTGGCTGTGCCTTATTTTTCAACCCACTTCTCAATGTTTGGATATCCTGATGAAACACTCTTCCTTGTGTTTGATATATTACTTCAACATTAAGGCCCTAAGTGACTTTTGATGTAACATCAAATTCTCCATGTGTTTCACAAGGGAATAAAAGGCAATTAGAAATGAGAATCTAGCAGTTTATCAGAAGTCACTTAGGGCTTTTTTCTAGGCACCCCTTCAATTTTATTGAACAACAGATGTTGCAATGGCTGACAGTGTATCATGCTTTGTTGAATGTTGAAACAAGCCATTGAACATGTTGAACCTTGCTGAACGAAAATAGAGACAGGCTCTATTCTATTCAATAAGTTGCAACTTGTTGAACGACCTCAGTAACTCGTGTATTATTCACTAAGACAATGAACTTGCCAATACCCTGCTCAAAACCCTGAGTTTGCATAGCCAATCAGAGCACGAAAAAAACACTATCCACTGGTTTATTACATATATATATACCACTAATATTATTCTTGTCTAGATTACCTTTTCTAAGGCCTTTCAAGTTAGAATCCACTTCAATATCCACTTGAATTCTATTAAGTAATGTTTCCAAAGCCTCTGTCAGAAATCACAAAATTAATAAATCATCAAATAAGGTGTTCACTTTTCACTTTCATCACAATTGACCATCTATCCATCTGACTTGATAGCTCAGTGGATAGAGCATTGCATCCATCGCAACGTCGTGGGTTTGAATCCTGTTCAAGCCTGAATTATTTTCAGGTTGCTTTTTCAACTGCTTAAGTTGAGAGCACACTGTGAGGATCACAAATTTCACTCAATAATATTTGAATTTTTTTCAGGTTGCTTTTTCAACTGCTTAAGTTGAGAGCACACTGTGAGGATCACAAATTTCACTCAATAATACTGTTTTTAAATATTTCATGTCACCTCATTATCATATTGGATGAGAGCATTGCAGCTATTTCCCAAAAATTTGTGCAATTTAAGTTCTTATTTTTTTGTCTACTTTTGACCACAGTTTAAACAATAACTTTTTTTACCACAGTTTTAACAATAACTAATGAATTTGTGTTAAATGACTCTAACAAAATTATTAAGCCTACATGTGTACATCTGGTCAATAATAAATCGTGAATCAACATCCAGCTACAACTAAAGCTTGCTGACAAAGTGATCAAGCCAAGTTGTAAAATTTTAAATGATCTAGTACGTGATTACGACTGTAGTAAACTCCCTTTGCTTAGCTGTATAAACCACAGTATCAATCACCTGGAGACTTGCTACTTTCCTCTTCATCTGGAGACCGAAATAAAGCTTTCCTAGGCTCTTTACACTGTGTTTTAGTAGCGCCACCGGAATCACTAACACCCGCCATTTTGAAATTTCGAAAAATAAATTCTTCTGAATATGCGCGCAATGGAAGCCGCTGAACTATTGTAGGCTCAAGAATGAAATACGCTCACTTTTTTGCCTGGCATTTTGGCGTCGAACATCACAATTTTTGGCCGTAAAATACAACCGATGTTGTCTATTTTTAAATGATGCAGTTTCTGATATGATCATCTGATGTTCTGCAATATGATTTAAATGGTATAAGCTCTCATGGGGTCCGTAACGCAGTTTGCTTTTGGCGCGGCTGTTGGTGTTGCTCTTTTCATAGGCGCAAACACAGCTAGACGCTATCTTTTTGTCCCGCCAACCACAAACCAGGCAGAAAGCGAACGGAGGAATTCGCCCAATGATGCTACTCCGAGACCCGAACGGCTGCATTCAATACAGAGCGCTGCAACGCCCGTCCGTCATGTCTCCGAAAGCTCTGAAACGGACCCCGCTTTTGTCGGGGAGGATGCGGACGCGAAAGAGGGTCAACATCTTTTGAATCTGCTCTTCAACATTTCTGAAGATCAGGCGAGAAAAGAAGGTTACATCCACCGTGGAATAACCTGCAACTCTTGCCAAGCGAGCCCGATTTGTGGAATTCGTTATAAATGTTCCAACTGCGTTGATTATGATGTTTGTGAGCGTTGCGAGGTGAGAGATGATCATGATAAAACCCATTTATTTATCAAGATCCGAATTCCGATGCCACCATTGACAAATCCTAGGGCTCCTTGCCTTAAACCACTTTATCCAGGTGAGTTAAATAACAAACTACGATACCATATGATAATTTGATCGTTCCGTAAGTAATAAGTAATTCTATCCATTTGTGCAAATTTTCCCCAGAATCTCATTTATCCTTTTAACTCTTTTAAATTGAAATTTCTCAACACCAATAAAGGTGCTGTTACATGTAACAATTTTTGTGCAACTGGTCTTACAAAAAAATTGTTGCAAGTTGCATGTACGATTTTTATGCTGACTCATCCCTAGTCGTCTCCCTTGCAAGACGCAGGAGACGCGCAGGGCCGACCAGTAGCTCAGTAGGTAGAGCGCCGGACTGCTGTGCGGGAGGTCTCGGGTTCGAGCCCCAGACCAGACGACACTCAGGGTCTTAAAATAACTAAGGAGAACCTGCTGTCTTTGCAATGGTATCCCCAAATGGTTAGATGTTCTAGTTTTCTCAGATAAGGACGAAAAATCGTAGGCCCCGTCTCCTGCATCTTTAGTGTTATATGCTTAGCAGGGGACGTTAAAGAACCCACACACTTGTTGTAAAGAACAGGGCATGGAGTTCCCGGTGTAGTGGTCTGGCCTTGTTTCATGGGTTGGTGCTTCACATAGGGTTAACCTCATTGCACCTTTTCCCGCTTGGACAGATTTGTCCAAAGAAAAAATGAGTATGAGTATGAGTATGAGTATAGATGCAGAACAAGAGAAGCACGAATGAGGGGAGTGCGAGTGGGTTTTTCTGTTCTGCCAAACATCTCAGTGGGGAACGGTGTTATGCAATTCAAAACACAACACGCGATCACCCACCTTTGCCTGCTTGTGATTCCTATGAGACAGGTAAACAGAACTGAAAATGACTCAAGAATATACAAGAGAATTGCGATTGAGAGTAGTATTTTTGATGAGGGAAGGATGTAGGGTAGCAGACATTGCTTTAGTCTTGCAAGTGGGGGAGACATTCATAAGAAAGATCAGAAGAATCTCCAAAGCAAATCAGTCGGGCATAACTTGTCAGGTGGTGTCTCAGCTAGCTTCAATGCTTTCTTGATTGGCTTGGCAGACTGAAATTAAATTCTTAAGTGGCAGATAAATTCTATAATCTTGATTGCTTACTCTTTAGCCATAATTCAGTCTTTAATTCAAGTTAATCAATGGAATATTATTCTGGTTATGAATTTTCAAAGGTAAGCATTCCCAAGTAAAGTCACAAATAAAAAACTGATATGATATGAGTCGCGTGTGATTTCGCTTTGCTCTAGACTGCTGAAATTTGTAGTGACAGCACTTATGCCAACTCTCCTAGATACAGAGCGAATCTCCTGGTCTCCTGTACAGGTCACCAAATCTCCCAGATAAAAACAACTTTGGATCCTTTCTCCACAATAGGTTAAGATTTTAACCCAAATTTTCCCAAACTCCAAAAAATGTGGTCTTTCATCATGTTTTAACTTCACAAACACTTTTCGGGTCTCAGGAATGCAGAAAATGGCACTTTTAGGCCCCGTTTACACGGGTCTGGACAAATTTTTGCGCGGACGAATTTTGTTCCTAGACCACGTGTTTACATGGATCCGTGCAAATTCTGTTACAGATTGCAGTGGTGTTTACACGGAAACTTGCACACTTAGCCGTTCAAAAATTTGTCCAGTTCTGCCCGTCCCGTGTAAACGCAAGGTGGAACCGTGCAAGTTTTTGTCCGTGCAAAAATTTGTCTGGACCCGTGTAAACGGGGCCTCAGAGGGTAAAGCCCCTAAAAAATTTCCGGACCCCCCTAGATACTCGCGACTATGTCGCTCAATTCACGCCTTTGGTGCGAAAACATTTCACCATCAGAAAAAACTCCCTCTTTTCAATCTCCAGAAGTTGGCATCTCTGTGACAGGTAAATTCTGAAATCTTGATAGCCTACTGTTCGGTTGAAATTGAGTCTTTAATTGAAGTGAATAGAAGGAATATTATTCGAGTTATGAGAACATGAACCACTTCTGAGTCCACTGTGAACTGGCTGTCTTGGCTAGCTTCAATGCTTCATGGCTTGATAGGCTCAACAGGCTAAAAATAAATTCTAGTGGCAGATAAATTCAGTAATCTTGATCGCTCACTCTCCTTAATTCAAGTTAATTGATGGAATATTATTTGAGTTATGAATTTTCAAAGGTAAGCATTCACAATTTAAGTCACAAGGATTTAGTAAACAAGCTGATATTTAGTAAACAAGCTGAGTCGTGTGTGATTTTGCTATGCTCTAGACTGCTGAAATTGGTAGTGGCAGATAAATTCTGAAATCTTGATAGCCCACTGTTCAGTTGAAATTGAGTCTTTAATTGAAGTGATTAGAAGGAATAATTTATTATTTGAGTTATGAGAACATGAACTGTTTCTGAGTCAACTCCAAGCTGGCCATCTCTGTTAGTTTCAACACTTCACGATTTGATGGTCTCAACAGGCTAAAATTCTAGTGGCAGATAAATTCTGAAATCTTGATTGTTAATCTTTAGTTGTAATTCAGTCTTTAATTCAAGTTAAGTCTTGATAGCCTACTCTTCAGCTGAAATTGAGTCTTTAATTAAAGTGAATATAGGCAAGCAGGCGAAGGTGGGCGAGCATGTTGCGCATTGATTTGCATAACCTCCCCTCTTTCCCCCCCCCCCCCCCCCCCCCACCACTCAGATGATTGGCAGAACAGAAAAAAATCTCTTCAAAGTTTGCATTTGGTGTATTGTGATACAACAAATTCAGCTGTAACGTGGCTCTTGCAACTTGTTTCACTACACTCTTTAAGTCAACCTATCACAGCCTGTTTGTCACGAAAAGGAAGTCAAAATCAAAATTGCAATCATTTTGATGACTGGCCGAGTACTAAAGCAAAAAAATAAAATTATTCATCAATACTGCATTTAATATGTGCTCTTTTCAGCAGCATCAATGTATTTTCAATACCATGCCAATCTTGAAAGAAAGTTGAAAAAAGTGAAAATGTTTATGAGTATCCGTGGTGATGTTAATGTTTATTGCAGTTATGATGAGTATCAGGCCTGTATTAACCTGAGTATCAGACCTTCCTTTGGGAGAGAGGCTCTTTTTTCCCTTTTTCCCCCTCCTGAAAGCCTGATACTCGGGTTAGTCCAGTTTTAAACATCTGTACTTCTTCTCTATGGCTTCCTAGTAATTGTTTTGGGTTTATTTTTTTCTGTGCCACTCCTTTGCAGACCAAATTATTACAGTACTGCTATTGTAATAAGAACATGACCACCCAAAGTATTCCTGTAAATAAGGGACCAATCTTTTATTACGTCCCGGGTGTGGGGGTGGGGGTTATTTTCAAAATCATTTTAAAGTGGGGGTTATATTTTTTTATATGCAAATATACAACATGTTTCGATCATGGTTTGCGCAATGCATCGCCTGTTGTGAACACTTTTCATAGCAAAACAAGTTTCATTCGTGATCAGACTTAACATGTTGCACCCTAGTGTGAACACCATTAGAAAATATCACTTTATTGAATAACTAAACAGACTTTATTGATTGGTGTGCAGGTATCAAGGATCACCCGTGCGTCATGTCCTGGGATGACATTCAAAATCTCAGAGAACAAAGTCATTTTGACCAAGCTGAGATAGAAGCACTGGTTGATCAATTCAAGACACTGGCAACTGAAACGGCCGGGATAAATCGTGAAGTGTTTGACAAGTGCTTGGGTCCCTTGGGACAGAACAAGAACCTAGTCATGGATCAGATGTTTAAATTTTATGATCGAAATAATGACGGTATAATTGATGTTGACGAGTTTGTCATAGCCCTCTCTATCCTTGTCAAAGGCAGTGAGAAAGAGAAGATCCCATATGCTTTCGCTGGGTGTGACATTGAAAAGAAAGGCTATGTATCAAAGGAGAATTTAAGGAGCATGTTCAAAGCATACTTTGAAGTAAGCCTGGAGCTTGTACGTGATGTTGTGAGGTCATGCGAAGAGGAAATGATGGCGTCATTTGATGACTCTGCTGACAAACCGGTGTCTGCAGTGTTTAATGCCCCAATTCCCAGTGACAGTGGTCCATCAACATCAACTGGGAAACCAGCAATGGTAATGAATAACCCTGGTAGCACCAGCACTCAAGGTGTTGATGGAAGGTGGCCAATTATGGAGGCCATGTCACAAGATGCAATTGATGAGATGGTGAACAATGTATTCCAGTGTGCAGACACTGATAAGGATGGCAAGATCTCCTTTGAGGAATTTGAAGCTTGGGCAGCAAATGATAACACCTTCCTTGCCTGGTTCGAAGCCCTGGGTACAATATTTTAACCCTTCTGATTCGTCTTCTGCTTCTGTTGTGTAGATTTTCACCAGATCGTAACCTTCTTTCAATTTCGAACCCACTATTACAGTCAAACCGGATGTTCTTTTGATGGCAACTTTGCAAACTTCCGCTGCAACATTGGTAATTTGATTGACAGTTTGCTTCGAGCAAGTTGGAAGTTGTGCAAGCAAGTTGCAACTTTCGCGAGCAAGTTCCTATTTCAATCTTGCTGTCAGTTGCCGGATTTCTGAATTGAAAGTACTTGGTTTGGTTACCTTGCAGTATTCCACAAACTCTACGATGTCAGGAGTAGAAACTGTTCGTTCTTCTCAGCCAGGTTTACCGGGAAAATACGTCTCGTGTTGTAAAAATCAATTTACAATATTGGATACAGTTTGCCTTGATAATCCAACAATGCGTGCGATTTGTTCTTGTTTTACACCAGATGACCATTATTCTCTCTCTTTTCTCAACCGAGGTGGTATTATTGCAATGAACGTGAGCCATAATCCCGGGAAGGGGGGGGGGGGGGGGGGGGACTTGGGTCAACTTTTGCTGGGTATGTGCCGCTGGCCTCTCAGAGCCCCCACCCCATTATAGTCTGTTCTGTGGCCAGTTATAGACCCCATCTTAGTCACTTTTGAGTAAATGTAAATTTCGCAATCCCAACTTAGTCACTTTCTGTTTAGCCATCTACCTTGAGTTCGGGACCCTTTTAACTAGGTCATCCTCAAATGAATTGACACATTTATTAAACGTAGAAGACTTTACTCTTCATCTACAAACCTTCTGGTACATTTGTTAACCAAAAATATTTACAAGCTAAAACTACTCAAAAAAAATACTTGCCAGAATTTTCTCACCCCAAAAAATCCCGACAATTTGCGACCCCATTCTAGTAACTCTATTGAAAATGCAGCCCCATTATAGTCAATCTAGTCGTGAAAATGCGACCCCATCCTGCGGCACATCCCCATTAGCCCATTACTAGGAAGTACCCCCCCCCCCCCCCCCCCCCCCGCCGGGGCCATAATTGAAGAAGGACGTGTTTTCACAAAATTCGCAATTTGCAACTGACAACAAGTTTGAAATAGGAACTTGCTCGCGGGCCTGGCGCACGCTACTGGTGTACATGGCTAAAATTCACACTTAATTTTGCTCTTCTGAAATTATTAAAATTCAGTTTAGGTTGAGATTTGGTAAAAAAACTAAAGCTCATTAATGTCTTCTCTGTAAACAATTTTAGTTTTGCATATAGGGTTGAATAAAACAGAAAATTTTACAATAGTCACCAAAATGAGGGCATTTTGGACACTACGCGTAACATTTACAGTCTAACCTGGCACAATTCATAATTTCTCCGCTTTGATGATATGTAGGCATTTTTTCTTTTGCAATTAAAGTTAATAGCTAATGAGCATTATGTATTTTAAGAATGACTTTAAATGATCGAAAAATAACAAATTTATAGCAATTTGCAGCAAGGTAACCTAATACTACGTACCTACAAAAACAGCCTGGTCGAAAATTTTCAAAATCGATTTGGTTTTAGCTCCGTTTCTTATGTTAAAAAACAAAAAGACTTTTGAAGTGCTCTTAAGTTCAGCTTATTTCCTGGGGTAACAATTTTCAATTTGGAAAATCCATACTCAAACTACACTCCAATTTTCACGGTTAGACAGCGTTTATTTTACATAAAAATACGTTTCGTTGTACGTTGGATCGAAATACGGATTCTACAGTGTGCCTTGGCACGAACAAGTTGTGCATAAAGTGTGCCCAAGTTGTGCATGAAGTGTGCATGTCTAGCTTTTTTTCATGCCTAAACTGTGCCTAAGCATTCTGTAAAACGTGCCGAACCTGTGCCTAGTCTGTGCCTTTTGTTTTTTTTCTCGTGTGCTTTTGCGTGAAATCCGTGCCTTTCACAGAACGTGCATTGGTGCACAAGCACGGTGTTACGCTCGTGTACACATGTAGCGTGCGCCAGGCCCAATGCTGTAGGGCTGGCTGCGTTAATATTGGGCCAACGATGTAAGGCTCTGGCTACATTAATATTGGGCCAATGATGTAGGGCTCTGGCTACCTGAATATTGGGCCAATGAAGCTGGACTCTGGCTACATTAATATTGGACCAATGATGTAGGGCTCTGGTTGCATTAATATTGGGCCAATGAAGTTGCGCTCTGGCTATATTAACATTGGGCCAATGATGTAGGGCTCTTGCTGCATTAACATTGGGCAAATGATGTAGGCTCTGGCTGCATTAATATTGGGCCAATGATGTAGGCCCGTCGCTGCATTAATATTGGGCCAATGAAGTTGCGCTCTGGCTATATTAATATTGGGCCAATGATGTTGGGCTCTGGCTGCATTAATATTGGGTCAATGAAGTTGGGTTCTGGCTATATTAATATTGGCCAATGATGTAGGGCACTGGCTACATTAATATTGGCCAATGAAGTTGCGCTCTGGCTATATTAATATTGGGCCAATGATGTAGGGTTCTGGCTGCATTAATATTGGGCCAATGATGTAGGGCTCTGGCTACATTAATATTGGGCCAATGATGTAGGCCTCTCGCTGCATTAATATTGGGTCAATGATGTTGGGCTCTGGCTTCATTAATATTGGGCCAATGATGTAGGCCCGTCGCTGCATTAATATTGGGCCAATGAAGTTGGGCTCTGGCTACATTAATATTCGGCCAATGATGTAGGGCTCTGGCTACATTAATATTGGGGCAATGAAGCTGGGCTCTGCTACATTAATACTGGGCCAATGAAGTTGGGCTCTGGCTACATTAATATTGGGCCAATGATGAAGGGCTTTGCCTACCTGAATATTGGGCCAATGAAGTTGGGCTTCGGCCACATTAATATTGGGCCAATGATGTAGGCGTCTCGCTGCATTAATATTGGGCCAATGAAGTTGGGCTCTACCTACATTAATATTGGGCCAAGGGCCTGGCGCACGCTACTGGTGTACATGGCTAAAATTCACACTTAATTTAGCTCTTCTGAAATTATTAAAATTCAGTTTAGGTTGAGATTTGGTAAAAAAACTAAAGCTCATTAATGTCTTCTCTGTGAACAATTTTAGTTTTGCATATAGGGTTGAATAAAAGAAAATTTTACAATATTCACTAAAAATGAGGCCATTTTGGACACTACGCGTAACATTTACAGTCTAACCTGGCACAATTCATAATTTCTCCGCTTTGATGATATGTGGGCATTTTTTCTTTTGCAATTAAAGTGAATAGCTAATGAGCATTATGTATTTTAAGAATGACTTTAAATGATCGAAAAATAACAAATTTATAGCAATTTGCAGCAAGGTAACCTAATATTACGTACCTACAAAAACAGCCTGGTCGAAAATTTTCAAAATCGATTTGGTTTTAGCTCCGTTTCTTATGTTAAAAAACAAAAAGACTTTTGAAGTGCTCATAAGTTCAGCTTATTTTCTGGGGTAACAATTTTCAATTTGAAAAATCCATTTTCAAACTACAATCCAATTTTCACGGTTAGACAGCGTTTGTTTTACATAAAAATACGTTTCGTTGTACGTAGGATCGAATTACGGATTCTACAGTGTGCCTTGGCACGAACAAGTTGTGCATAAAGTGTGCCCAAGTTGTGCATGAAGTGTGCATGTCTAGCTTTTTTTCATGCCTAAGCAGTGCCTAAGTTGTGCCTAAATTGTGCCTTTGAACGGCGTTATGTAAATATTCCCGGGAAACATTATTTTCATCTTGCTCGTGTCACAGCGCTTTTTGGTCACACATTGTTATAACGATAAATTGCAAGATTGTTCTCGTGCAACGAATTATTTTTTCTCCAAGTGAAAGCGACGGCAAGAAATCAGTAATCGTGTTTACTTGTATTCTTCCCGCACTGCCGCTTTCCCAGCCGTTTGGAGATGTAGAATAGTACTTGTATTTAATACAGATGTAGTTTCTGACCATTCGGTCATCGGCTTAGGATAAATACTGCCAAACATTCAAAAAGTTGTTCGAACAAATTGACGTTTTGGAGTTTTATCATTCGATTTGGATTTATAAAACGGAATGGGTCATTTTGTTCATCGGATGAGCTGTCTGGTGTTTTCACAAGTTGGTCAAATTTCAGCAATAAATTAGCATAACCTGATGTCAAAACTGTGCAGAGAGATTTGCGTGTTTATTGACAAAAAGATCTGTCTCCAAAAAGAATCAGTGCACCAGTTGAGTAACAATGATTACAAAGCGGAAAACAACGCTAATTTCGAATTGTTAAAACAGAAAGATAGATTTATATCACGTTATTTAAGTTCACGACGCATTTTATACCAAACAATCTTTGTTTAAGCGAACTGGCGCTGCAACACTTTGTATTTTCGGCAGGAAAGTTCACCGGTGTTTCGTTTCGTTTCAGCGAAATTTCTGAAAATTCGCTTCCTTTTTTAATTTGCTTTGCGAATTTTCGTGTGCGAGTTATCATGAGAACGATGCGAAAGTACTCTCGAAATGTCGGCGATATTTTGTCGAATATTCACGAGAACAAAGAACGAAGAAGTCAAATCAAACTACAGAGAAGGTAAGCCTTAAAACTGCTGTTTAAATATTTTGTTCAAACGACTTTTGTAAAGTATTAAACTCCGTGGACCGAACGAATAATTTGAACGACTTTCCTAACGCTTTCAACGCGTCAAAGGCCTGGAAAAAAGTTTTGTACGCTTTTTTTATAAACGCTTCAAACGGCATGGATGAAAATTCGAACGGTTTTTCCAACGCTTCTAATGCTTTCCTAAACCATTTTAACGCAGTTTCCCAACTGCGATCAAACGCTTTTAAGCCGTTTAACAGATAACTGTTTAGTGTACGTTTTCCCGTGGAAGGTCACATTTATCATGTTTTATTATTATGTCTTGCTGTTCTCGTTCAATTCTCGTTTGTTTGTCTTGCTCGTGTCAGCCGAATTATTACTATGACTTGTCACTTTCGATTCTCGCTGATAACCATATTTTTTACGGACTGAATCTGGTTGGTCACTCACCGAAATTTTCGTACGGCTTGCCTTCGGACGAGTGAAATATAACGTTTCCGAAAAACGTGTCTAAATGGGCGTAAACTGTGCCGAAGCTGTGCCTAAACTGTGCCTAAGCGTTCTGTAAAACGTACCGAAGCTGTGCCTAGTCTGTGCCTAACTTGAGCCTTTTATGTTTTTTTTCCTCGTGTGCTTTTGCGTGAAATCCGTGCCTTTCACAGAACGTGAATTGGTGCATAAGCACGGTGTTACGCTCGTGTACACCAGTAGCGTGCGCCAGGCCCGCGAAAGTTGCACTTCCAACTTGCTCAAAGCAAACTGTCAATCATAATACCAATGTTGCGGCGGAAGTTTGCAAAGTTGCCATCAAAAGAACATCCGGTTTGACTGTAATAATTTTTCTATTCTATCTCCTTCATTAGTGTGAAGCACCCCTCTGTTGTGCAAATTTAATGTTGCGATAAATTAATTCTTTGCCAGTTTAATAATGCAAGGGTGACCTGTCAAGAACTGACATTAGTAGTTAACTTATGGTTTGCAAGCAAGCATCACTTACTGGTTTCTGTTGTAAGTGAAAATACACTGAAAGCCTTCATCCAGTTCTTAAATGTAACCTGGGTACCAAGACATGCTAACATTTTTGCCGTGACGTTGCTGCCAGTAAAACTGCCTGATATATACTATTCTGGTAGTATCTATAGCAACATATTTGGTTCTTTCAATGTACATGTACAGTAGGTTCTCCTGTAAGAGGACACCCTTGAAACACAATGAAGAATTTATGAACAGACCACTTACTAGGAGTGGTGTCATCTGTTTATGGTAGGTCTACAATGTTGTATTGGAGTGTGACTGTGACCATGAATGTATGCTCACAAGAGGTTTCTGTTTGCGTAGGTGCATCCATATCAGGGAGAGAAAAAAATGTTATTGGGCCGTTATTTGGACAAAGGTTAACTTAGGGCACCATTTGCCATAACTGGCTGGCCAGACTGGTTAGTTTGTCCACAGAATGTACTTTTTTGAAGACCAGGCCCTGGTTATTCAAAATGTGGATAGCGCTATCCACCGGATAAATCACTATCCAGTGGATAAGCATTGACAAAACCAATTGTGTTATCCACTGGATACTCATTTATCCGGTGGATAGCGCTATCCACCTTTTGAACAACCAGGGCCTGTTCTACAACTCCATCAAAATGATGTGTGTGATTTACAAATTTCCCAGTTTGGACTATCAGTTTGAAAAGATAATGGCATGCTACTTAAGAATTGTATGGCCCAAACTAAATTATTCAGAGTGAATTTTAATAAAAACAACTAACAAGAGACAAAATAGTTGTACAGATTTTTATCGCCTCAAAGCAATTTCTATAGACGGAAGAATGTGAAATTGAAATCGATAGATCAAGCTCAATATTCTTTGCACCGTATTTGGTTGGAATTGAGTAAGTGAGTAGTGAGAAATGGCACTTTGATCTTATCGATCGTGTATCGTGTTCCACACTATTCACTTCGCGTTTGTTATGACGGCGGCCCGCTTTAGCGGAATGCTTCGATGCACCTCTTGGTTTCAAAAAGCAATTTTACTTTTCAGTTATTGAGCTTAAACGACAAAAGTAGGAATTTTATCTTTTTTCTCAGTTTACAAGAATGACAGCAAGGATTTGGATATTCTTGAAGAAATGTTTAGTGTAACTTAATCTTAATTCATTCTTCACGCGGTCTCTTCTGTTGATTACTAGCTCAAGGATCATTCATGGTGTTTCCAAATTTGCGGCATATAGAACTTCCACATCTCGACAAACAAAGGTGGCAAAAGCTTAAAGACCTCTATTCAGTGCTAGATGGGATAGAAACTGTAAAAGAGCTAGCTGAGGTGTTGGAGAGGTTGTTCACAGAAGCAGGCAATGACGTCAAAGTTGTTTCTCGTTCAACGGAGGTTTTGGATTCCAATGGCTTGGGGTCAGGCTGGGATTTTGACGGCTTGGGTATATTTCTCGAAGAAATAGCCGCGGAAGAAGAAAGAGAAACATTTTTCAATACAGTTCTTCCGTTTATTGTTACTTTGGCATCGAGCATTGAAGAGTTTGCTCCAAGTGAAAGCATTTTACTATGCTCACAACAGCGTGGTAAGGTACCCTTACTGTTTACATGCCTTAATATTGGCTTGTGCAAATGATAGCTTTATTTTAATTTTAGGTGATTGAACCGATTAGTGATCAAGGATTAATCAACGTAACTCCTTTAAAACCATCATTTTTCTAGCAGAATTCGTGCTCTCAAATGATAAAATTACGGTTCGACCCCGTGTCGGCATTTCGATGAAATCTTGACCGAGTAGCTATAGGCCAGCTGAAGTGTCTGAGTAAACCGTAAACCCCCGCTGATGTACTTTAGATCGTTTACAATTTATTCACGACAAGACAAAAGTTATGCCTTTTTGTTCACTGACAATCTTTCATTATCTTCTAGCGAATTTATTTAAGCTTATTAGGGGAAGTCTTGTTTTATCAGGAAGCTAAGTAGTGGCGCGAAATATTGTTTAGCAATCTTGGACCATCTTGGCCCGAAGATATCAGATCGAGCACGAATGATGACCGATATGTGCAGAAAATCAAAAGTTTTCAGATCGTGAAACAATATTGATGCAGACACTGTTAGCATGGGGAGAAAGTGCTAGAACACGAATCGTCCTAGAGCTTTTGCCCCCCTCCCTTACCAGCAGAACTAAGTCCTAAGAATTTATAATAGAAATTTGGACTGAGAGGTTGTAACAGGGCGATTAATTTGAAATCCAGCGAGGATGAGTTTTAATGATTATCCCTGAATTGTACAACACAAAGTTCAATAATTAATATTACTAATTAATTGCATCAATAACAAAATTGGGGATATCATATTTCTATCAGTTTAAAGAAGCAGCGAAAAAGGACCCATTCAAGTGCACCTGATCAATGCGTGAACAATGTAGGTTTCCAATTACAGTTATCCAATTACAATAATTGACAGCTGTAATAGTCCTTTTCGTGGTTAACCTTTCTCATTTGCATTACAATAAAATTCAACATGATTGCGAGGCAGTTTCAGGCAGAAACTACAAAATTGCCTGAAATTGCCTTGCAACCTCGTTGTTTGTTTTTGTAATGCAAATGAGAAAGGTTAACCGCAAAAAGGGCTATTAGACACCCATATGACTGATGCCAATTATGCAAGAAATAGGCATGTGGATGACCAATCACAATTGAGAATTTTGTTGTTGATATGATTAAACTGGGCCTCAAAATTAATGTTTTGTTGCATAATTTTTTTTCTTTAAAAAAGTTGAAGCTTGATAATTAGTATAAAAATGTGCACACAAAGGCCTTTTTTGCACTCAGCCTTCAATATTATTTTTAATAAAGCTGATTTTTAATATATACATTTATCAATAACTCTTACTACCTATTCGTAGCAAATTTAATGATTTTTTTGCTTATTTATTAATGCATATAAAATTATCTATATTATTGTTATTGCAGAGTCTGGTGTTGTCCTTGACAGGAGGTTCGTAGCTTGCATTCTAGCATCAGCATTTTTATGTGCACTTCCTCCTCCACCTGTTAGCACTCAAGTTAGGTCAATCAACTTTGTCAGTTTCTTTTCCCGTTTTCACAGGTATGACATCTACTGAGTGTGTAACTAATTTGTGAAAGATTAGAGGGAATATTAATAATAATAGATGGACACCATGTTAGTCCACTAGCAACCTTGCATTGGGCGCTCTTGTGTGGGTATCAACTGTCTGTCGGTGTTCCAAAATTCATTCTTCTTCATTCTTCTTCATTCAAAATTCTTTCCTCTTAAAATTTCATTTGAATTCATGTGTACCCCGCCTTAACCCTTACACTCCCAGAGTCAATTATGAAGACATGTAGTGCAGTTCTAACTTTTGAGTCTGTCAACAAAATCCTATGGTGTGACCATTCAAGTGAAGCCTCTTTGACAGTACTTTTGCATGGTACCATTTGTTTTTCAGTATTTTACAAAATGAAATTTGGGATTTTCTTGAATTTTTGATGATTGGCACTCTTGGGAGTTAAAGGGTTAATGTACCTCTTTCTGGTAGGGTAGAGACAGGGGCATCTGAACTTCCTGGTTTCTGTCCCATTTGCCCATGTGGGTGAGGGAGAGGACTCCTACAGAAAATTGACGGGGTTGATTATCAGAAATTTTGAAAGGAACCCCTAAAATATACCAGAAACCTGTTATGTGGGTGAGGCACACATTATGTTTTACTTTTTAGAGATACCAATTTGTTCTACATTGTAAGGCATGAAGATCACCCCCCATCAGTTTTATGCAAGAGTCCTCCACCAGGCCTCGTCTCTTTGCACTTTTGCTGTTACAAAATATTACCAAGTATTGTGTTGTTGCAGATAATATCCATACTTCCCCCACAGATGGTTAATCCAAGGAAAAAAATCCCCATGCTCATCTGTAGGGAATTAATTTAATGAAAGATCCAATGTTTATTAGATGTATTATTGATGGTTATATAAAATTATTGTTTTTATAGAGAGGAAATCCAACAAACTCAGGCTGCTAAACTGCGATGTTTGATCCACTATTTTGAAAGGCTACAAAATGACTGGCCAGATATTGGCGGAAAAGTGTTCTATAGCCGTCAGGTAGTCCATTTTAAAACACTTAATGACTGGTCCCGAGGGATCAGTCATTATGTGATTTGTTATATAGCAACTCAAAAAACACAACACAACACAGTTTGAAAAACGCGCTGAGTACTCAAGGTAAACATCAATTGCATCATAATCATGCCACCTTTTGTCACGGTCTGATCACATGCGCTAGCGGGCAACGGTGCAATGTTACCCTCTGACGTCAAAATTGTTGCCCGCTTTCACAAATGTTACCCAATTTTAGGACAAAATTTGGCGGGAAACTGTTTGTTAGATGTCATGTGATCATGAATCAACCAAGCAACACATATGTTGTATTTAGAAAAACTCCAGCTATATAATAATAAGCATTATTAGTGTTAATAATAGTAGTTTAGCGAGTCACATTCTTAACATTTCTCTCTTACAACACAGGGCTGTCATTAGACCAGTGTATTATTATCTGGCTGGCAACTCCAGAGGAGCAGGATTCAGAAAAAAAAGAATTGATAGGGTGCTCATCATACCTTTTAGGGGTCAAATTTGTAAATAAGTACCGCTTAGGTGCTAACATCTCAAATGACCCTTAGAAGTATCACAGTTCCAAAAAAAATGTAACAGAAAATGAAACAAGGTTTTGGTACCTTTTATGGTGATTTTCAAAAATTTCAGACTAGCCCCCCCCCAATATTTTAAAATGAGAACCCCCCCCCCCCCAGGTGGCAACTGCAGTGAATATGACTGGCATCTCAAAGTTTCAAAATGACTTGCCCTACTTTCCTTGTGTAGCCCGCTTCCTCAAAGCTATTGACAGCCCTGAAACACAATGTGCCTTGTCAAATAAATGTCAGGTGTATTTTCAGTGAATGGTAGTTGAGACTCTTACCATTGATTTGCTAACAAATAAAAATGTACCATTTATTAAACTTTTAACTCTGTGAAGCAGTGGGTTGTTGAAATGACTGCAGTCACAATCAACTTGAAAGTTCTTTATTTTGGTACTTCTCTTATCCGGACGATCTTTCTAAAGAGACTTCTGAGCTTAAACCATATACCATGTTTTTTTTTTAATTATTATTTGCATTTTGTATTTTCCAGGTCATACCAAGCACCTCCCTTCCAACTCTTGAAGATTGGGTGTCCTGTGACTTACCTCTTTGTCCTGTTATTGTTGATAGTAAAACTGCCATTGAAGATTCTGGGGAACACATGCTTCAGGTAAGGTCAAGGTAAACTTGCATTTACAGAATGGTGCAACTAGGTGTATTTCACCTCTGGTAGCAAGGGAAGGAGGTACTTCGCAGTATCAGCTAATGGGGATGTTCTGCTGGATGGGGTCGCATTTTCATGACTGGATTGATTATAATGGGGTCGCATTTTCAACAGAGTGACTAGGATGGGGTTACATTGTTAACATGTCCTGCCTCATTGGAAATTGAAACAGCTTGAAACAGCTTGACATTTAAGGAAGACCAAGACTCAAATCCAAAAGATGTGAAATGAATGAGGTGCTATCCCTTTTATGGTGGAACTTTATGTTAAAGTATCTGACAGATTTTGGATTTTGTTACATAGGTTGACTTTGCAAATCATTTTATTGGAGGAGGTGTTTTGGGTGCAGGTCATGTTCAGGTAATAAATATATTATTGATATTATTTCCGTTTTCAGTAATTTAATGAGAATTCATAATCTCCAAGTGCTGACCTCTCTACTGTCTTCCTACTCAGACCTGTTCATGCCAGTTAGATATTACAAGAAGTCTGTACACAGTTTAGCAAATTTGCATTATCATCTACATACAGCTGAATATCAACAACTGGAACTCCCTGGAAGGTGGCCCTGTTAGGCGGGTTGTGCATATCTCTAACTTAGTCTTAATTTGAAATCTTGTTATTTAGTAAGGTTCGTGTGCTTCTGTCATAGTTTCATGTACTACCATGCTGCAAGTTTGCAATTTCACAGAATCTTCTTGTTGTTCATTGTCATTTCACGTTGCTGATGTTGCTGTTTCGATGCCATGTCGATCGTTGGAAATTTTCTCTAACAAGACCTGTTCTAAAATTTCTTGCTATCTCAAACTATAAATGGTTCGAATTTGAAATAGAAATAAACATATTTGAAAAATAAAATAAAATGTTTTAAGAAAGTGTCAAGTAAATTTCTAGCAACGACGTTTCGGGCTTGGCCCTTCATCAGGTTGATCAACCTGATGAAGGGTCAAGCCCGAAACGTCGTTGCTAGAAATTTACTTGACACTTTCTTAAAACATTTTATTTTATTTTTCAAATATGTTTATTTCTATTTCAAATTCTTGCTTATAAGTGTCACGCATCCTTGGGAATTCAATTTTTGAATTCATTTGTTTTGTTATAAATGGTTCGACCTGCTTCACTGCATCATAGAATTTAAACTTGAACTTTCAATAACTCAGACAAGATGTCTAATGTACAGTTGACCATTGTACAGCTGCCAAACCTTAAGAGTTGTTGCCTTTCAGGGGTTATGGACAGGTGTAGATAGGCTTCAGATGACTCACAAGTTGGTCATGTTATCATTATCATCATCTCTGGCACTCAATTGACTAACTGATGTCCCCATTTATGTTGTTATTTTAGGAAGAGATCAGATTCTGTATAAACCCTGAATTACTTGTGGCTCAGATGTTTATGGAAGCCATGCAAGACAATGAATGTATCATGGTTAGGGTGAGTTTTAAACATAATGTTCTTCTGGTTTTATTTTAGTTTATTGTCTAGTCTTTATAGAGTAAAAAAAAAAAACATATGAGAGCGTACTCGACTAGGAATCTGTAGGCTGTAAAACTCTGCAATATATTATAAGAACCTGTTTCTACCTACATATAAAAGGTGCTGCAGCAATACTCTCAAGTCTATGATACACTGCTCAACATTTGTCAATCAACAGATTTTTCAATGGCTGTTCAACAAATGTGGAACAGTGTATCATGCCATTTTGAAATTATGTTGAAATATATAGGCCATTCAATGTGTTGAACGTAACTTATTGAACCAAAACAGAGACAGGTTTTGTTCCGTTCAACAAGTTACAACTGCAAAATGAACATTTCACACTGACTATAATCATATTATAATTAAGCAAAACACATGTAATCAGTCCAGGGATGTAGCTAAGATATCCAACAGGTGGAATTTTGCTCATCACAGGCGGAAAATTTTGTTAAAAAAAAGAGAGAAAGAGTTAAGCAGACAGTTTTCCAGGCGGAAAAAATCAAGAAAACTCAGTCTTCAGGCGGTTATTTTTTCCACCTTCCTCCTATTATTTACATCCCTGCAGTCAAGTACATACATACATACATACATAAACTTTATTTTTTCTCAAATTTAAGAGTAGCTTTGTAGCTAATTTCTCCAAGAGAAAAATAACAAATTACAAAATATACAATAAAAATATTCAATATCATTATAAAATACAATTCTGTGCAATATTTACAATTAACGGCTAAAAAGAAATAAATCTATTTACTAAGTATTTTAAAATACTGTATTCAAGCTAGTTTTAAATGTTATGCCGGTATACTCAATTAACGATATAGAAACATATAAAAAGAGCATTGTAAATCAGAGTAAGTTTAGAAGGAAGTTGAAGAGAACTAAAAGATGAACTAAACTTGTGAAGAAGAGAAGAGCAAAGTAAGTTGAATAAATCTACAGCTGAAAATATTGTTGTGCTGTTATCCTGGTCCTCTGCTTTACTTGAGCAGTCCTCCCTAAGACGGCGTAAGACCTAGCCTCTAAACAGTTGATCGACCTCAGTCAATCATTTTAGAATGTCGAATGTGTTTTCTACTCGTTCAAAAACTTGCAACATCGTTCTGCATTTGTTGCTCAAAAAACTGTGTATCATTAGCTTTTACCCTTTCCATGTAATGCAGTTCTAACTTCTGGGTCTCTGGGCGAAATCCTATGGTGTGACCATTCAAATGAAACCTCTTCAGCAGTACTTTTGCATGGTACCATTTGTTCTAACTTTTGAATCTGTTGATGAAACCCTATTGTGTGACCATTTAAATGAAACCTCTTCAGCAGTACTTTTGCATGGTACCATTTGTTCTAACTTTTGAGTCTGTTGATGAAACCCTATGGTGTGACCATTCAAATGAAGCCTCTTCAGCAGTACTTTTGCATGGTACCATTTGTTCTAACTTTTGAGTCTGTTGATGAAACCCTATGGTGTGACCATTCAAATGAAACCTCTTCAGCAGTACTTTTACATGGTACCATTTGTTCTAACTTTTGAGTCTGTGGACAAAATCCTATGGTGTGACCATTGAAATGAAACCTCTTCTGCAGTACTTTTGCATGGTACCATTTGTTCTAACTTTTGAATCTGTGGAGGAAATCCTATGGTGTGACCATTCAAATGAATCCTCTTCAGCAGTACTTTTGCATGGTACCATTTGTTCTAACTTTTGAGTCTGTGGGCGAAATCCTATGGTGTGACCATTCAAATGAAACCTCTTCAGCAGTACTTTTGCATGGTGCCATTTGTTCTAACTTTTGAGTCTGTGGATGAAATCCTATGGTGTGACCATTCAAATGAAACCTCTTCAGCAGTACTTTTGCATGGTACCATTTGTTCTAACTTTTGAGTCTGTGGATGAAATCCTATGGTGTGACCATTCAAATGAAACCTCTTCAACAGTACTTTTGCATGGTACCATTTGTTCTAACTTTTCAGTCTGTGGATGAAACCCTATGGTGTGACCATTCAAATGAAACCTCTTCAGCAGTACTTTTGCATGGTACCATTTGTTCTAACTTTTCAGTCTGTTGATGAAACCCTATGATGTGACCATTCAAATGAAACCTCTTCAGTGGTACTTTTGCATGGTACTATTATTTTGTTCTAACTTTTGAGTCAGTGGACAAAATCCTATGGTGTGACCATTCAAATGAACTTTTGCATGGTACCATTTGTTTTTCAACATTAAATACAAAATGAAAATTATTTGGGATTTTTCTTCAATTTTGATGTTTGGCACTCTCAGGAGTTAAAGGGTTAATCATAGTATTAATACTTTTCAGGGAGTTGAAAGGTTCTCGTCTTATTCTGGATATGGGAAAACGTTTGAGTTTACTGGTGATTTTAAAGATGAATCACAGGTTAGTGAACAGGTCTGCTAGTAACCCTTCTCCTATACCATGTGATTCACATGTATTTTATCCTGACAGATGAGTTCTGAAAGAAAAGAAAGTCATGAACATGGTATAAGAAAAGGCATCTATTCAAGTAATATGTTATAGCAATCAGTAAAGAGATTTCGTTACTTTAATGATATGGTGCACGAAATCAGGGACAGCAGAGCATAATTTCGAGGGGGGGGGGGATGAAAGGTTGGAATTTCAAGCGGGGGGGGGGGGGGGGGGGGGGGGGGCAAAAAATCTGTGAAGCCCAGAGGCAGTGAAGCCTTATTTGGAAATGTGGGAGGGAAGCTTCTCCTAACAACTAGTTCCTACCTTGAAAGGCCCTAAAAGGTTCAAGGATATTATAGTAACCAGAAAAGCAGTAGTTATGTTGCTAAGGAAAAACAAATTGAAAGTGACGTGACTTTATACCTATTTTGATGAAACTGAAAAATTCTTAGGACTAACATTTGAAGGAATGTATTACAAAATGTTTAAGGAATATGCATTTTGGTCATTCGCATTTTCAGCGCGATGAAGATGGTAACTTTCAGACCACTATAGTGGCAATTGACGCCACAAAGTTCAAGACTGCACCCAGAGAAGCGCAGTATGAAGAGATCGCTCTTGTTAGAGAACTAAACAAAGGTCTGGTTGGTTTCTACAACCCTGAGGTTGGTTCAGACATTATTAACATCCCTTCAGGTAGGTTTTACTTCGTGTGTAAGAGTGTATTTTGCAATAATTTAACACTTTTGATTCCATTCCAAAACGAAGCTCTGCAAAGAAATTAACCTGAAATTATTGTTAGCCAGATTACATCTGGTCGTGCCGAGGCAAAGATAACTTCCCAAAAATGGAAGGCTTACCAAAATTACTACAAACAAAGCAACGTTCCATCAAAGTAGAGTAATGAAAAGCGTACACCTCACTTTCTACCCATTTTGTAAGTTCTCCTCAGTGACTACTCAGTGAATACCTTCTGGGGTTAATTTTAAATCTCTAAATCACAATCGCTCTTGTTTTCCGCCGCCATATTTACTTTTTTGAAGTTTGCGCGAAATTTGGTGGCCCTTAGGCCTCGCTTTCATGCTTACGTCGTAAGTGTGTATAGGAGAACGCTTTCTAATCTCGTCGGGTATCGGTCTGGGCGCAGGGGATTGTGGGAGGAATTGGGCTGGATGCTATGGGATTTCCCGGGGTTTGGACGCGGCTGGCTGGCACAGATGGCCTCGATCTCATGTGATAATTTTTCTCGGCCGCCGGGATCTGGTATTTACAAGTGCAGTGAAATTACTTGAGACGATACTTGAGACCATGTTTTTCTCTTTTTGTTCGTGCCGTCCTTCGTGCTTTCTTCTGCCTTTGCTGTTTTTCGCAGTTTTTTTCAAGTAAGAATGATTTAATCCCAAAGTCCCTAGATCCTTAGTCACAATGTTCACCGATCCCGAAAACGCGTTCACTCTAGTCATGCACATGGCCTATAAAGTGACCTTATCTTAACTTGGCATATTTAAAAGCCTTACGGAATCTGATATACCTAATTTCCAACTTGTCAAACTAAATCACTTGATAAGATCAATGAATGAAAATATTGGAATGAAGCGACTTCCGACAAACATTGCAGCTGTTGTAACAAACATGTCGAACGCACACTTAATCTGTTATTATTGCTAGTAGTAATTCCCGAAATTAACGGCCCACCCGAAAGTAATGGCCCACCCAAAACTAACCGCGGTCCAATCGAAAAAACGTACCGAGTAACCTCTCCATGCAGATGGAATAGCTTAGTGCTTAGCGATTTATTAGTTTATTTAAATTATTTTGTTGTGTCCTTACTTAGTGGTTTTATTACTGCTATTTGTACATTTGACACCTGAATAAAGTTATTATTATTATTATTATTTTACTGTACAAGAATGCCGAACAATGCCGATCAATGCCGAAGAATGCCGAAGAATCAATGAGAAAGAGAGAATTAAAGAGACATTATGCTTATTCCGCGGTTGTGTTTACTATAATTTTTTACTTCAATTACTCACATATTTTAGCTACCCGAAAGTAACGGCTACCCGAAAGTATAACGGCGACCCGAAAGTATACGGCTACCCGAAAGTATAACGGCTACCCGAAATTAGCGGCTACCCAAAAGTATAACGGCTATCCGAAAGTATAACGGCGACCCGAAAGTATAACGGCTACCCGAAATTAGCGGCTACCCAAAAGTATAACGGCTACCCGAAAGTACAACGGCTACCCGAACGTTGTGACCCGTTAGGCCTGCTCATTCCGAACGTAACCGCTACTTTCAGAACTCTTCTATATATATATAGTTAATCTGTTTCTGCTCTCCTTTGTAGATGTAGAAAGTGAGGAGTCTTCTTCTGAAAGCGATGATCACGTGGTCTCATATGAAGAGACTGAAACCACTGTGGACGAGACGCCATCTCCACCCCCAGAAGTTGCAAAATTCCAGGAGTTCAGTGATAACTTTGTTAAAATTGCGCTGACCCAAGCCATCAACGAAGTCGATTCCAACAACAATCTCACCTCCGAAGACGTGGAAGAAGGCGGTGATATTTTAACAGTCGTCATGAAAAAATCTCTGACCGAAGTCTTTGGGAGCACGCCCGACAAAGCTCGGGTGTATTCGGAAAATCTTCTGTGGCCGACGCCTTTTCCGAAGTGTTTGTCGCGCACCATCAGCGGTTCAAACACCCCTGTAGTCCCCGGGACTCCTCCATCATCGCCTGCTGTGAATAGCCTGAATCAAAAATCACTGGATTCATTTGGTTTTCAAACTTTTCTTACAGCCTCAAGTTCTCTTTCAGTGAAAAGCTTTGCTGATTCGCTCTCAAACTCTCTGATGTCATGTGTCGAGTTGACGTCATCTCTCGCCACTGCCATAGCAATCGCCGCGGACTCGCCCGTGTTAACAGCCGCGGGCACCAAAGAATCGTTTCAGAAGAGCCCCAGGAATATAAAGTCACCTGTAAAGAATGGGGATAATTTAATTTCCTTTCTGTCTCAAAAAGTCTCAAAATCAGAATCACCTCTGAGCAAAAAGTATTCTAATAGTTTTCACTTTAACGAGTTTGTGGAAGATTTGACTTCGTTAGTAAGCTCATCAAAGGAAGAAAGGTATAATGGCGATAAAGACAACCGTGCGAAGTTTCCTAGCGCCAGACAAAACCTATTGGAAGAGTTCGACCAAGTGAAGTTTGAGGAGGGAGAAAAGGATGAGCATAAAAACATTAAAGGATTTGACACTTCAAATGCAAAGCTTTTTGATTTGTTTGCGAGTGAACTTTCAAGATCAATTGTTGATTCGGCTATCAGCTTGTCAGTTTGCTCACAAACTGAAAATGATGAAACTAAAATGGACGCGGTGGACAACAAAGAGATAAAACCTATCACCGCAGATTCGCCAGATGATAGCGGCAGCCAGGGTGATTCTCTGACAGCAGTGGATCATGGGATGAAAGACCATGATCTGAGGAGTGTCCTTGAGGGTCACGTGGACGCTCTACTCGTGGAAACATTGTCAACTGCTCTCGCAGAGGCCACAGGAATATCTGACGGAAAAACAGATGAAGGAGACGAAAGCGGTGAAAGTGATCGCGCAACGCAAAGTGAGGAGGAAGGAAATAACGAATCAGAAATTCAACTGAACAGTGAATCTGAGGAGAATAATGCGAGTTCTTCAGACTCTGCAGAGGAGGAACAGAGTCATATGAATGAAGGAACGAGCTCTGAAGACACCTTTGGCGAGCCCTCCTCAGTTGTTCCAGAAGCGGCTGTTCGAACGGCTGAGAAACTAGCAGAAAAAATCCTGTTTGATGGAATGTCGCGAGCTTTGGAGGTGATTCAAGAAAAATTAATAGAAGCGATGAACGGAAATGAAGCTTACACACAAGAAAAAACACAGCTTGAGGTCGACGAATCCGCAACTGAAGAATCTTCGTTTTCAGACGAGGAGATAGCGGAGGAACAAACATTGCAGAGTTTTGCAGATAGTTTTAGTAGTTTAACAGTACGCGGAGCCGTAGAAATTGCAGAAGCATGTTTAGAATCCCCTAGTTTAGAACCTCGGGTACGCCCGGTGGCAACGGGAAACTGGGGATGCGGTGTATTCCGGGGGGACCCGGAACTCAAGGCTGTAATTCAGTGGGTGGCAGCGTCAGCAGCTGGGTGTCCTGTGGTAGTTTATCATACTTTTGGTGATAAGAGAATGTCACAGGTAAGTGTGTTCCTGTATTCAGTCTAATTTAAAAATTTCTCTTAAATTTTACTGTCAATTCCCCTACCGCCGCCACTGATGCCATTTTTAACTGCGGATGCCATCATTAACATTCATTGGTAATGGTCTATGCCATCATTAATATTCATTGGTAATGGTCGATGCCATCATTAACATTCATTGGTAATGGTTGATGCCATCATTAACATTCATTGGTAATGGTCTATGCCATCATTAACATTCATTGGTAATGGTCTATGCCATCATTAACATTCATTGGTAATGGTCTATGCCATCATTAACATTCATTGGTAATGGTCTATGCCATCATTAATATTCATTGGTAATGGTCTATGCCATCATTAACATTCATTTGTAATGGTTGATGCCATCATTAACATTCATTGGTAATGGTCTATGCCATCATTAACATTCATTGGTAATGGTCTATGCCATCATTAACATTCATTTGTAATGGTCTATGCCATCATTAACATTCATTGGTAATGGTCTATGCCATCATTAACATTCATTGGTAATGGTCTATGCCATCATTAATATTCATTGGTAATGGTCTATGCCATCATTAACATTCATTTGTAATGGTTGATGCCATTATTAACATTCATTGGTAATGGTCTATGCCATCATTAACATTCATTGGTAATGGTCTATGCCATCATTAACATTCATTGGTAATGGTCTATGCCATCATTAACATTCATTGGTAATGGTCTATGCCATCATTAACATTCATTGGTAATGGTCTATGCCATCATTAATATTCATTGGTAATGGTCTATGCCATCATTAACATTCATTTGTAATGGTTGATGCCATCATTAACATTCATTGGTAATGGTCTATGCCATCATTAACATTCATTGGTAATGGTCTATGCCATCATTAACATTCATTGGTAATGGTCTATGCCATCATTAACATTCATTGGTAATGGTCTATGCCATCACTAACATTCATTCCATTGCTTGGCTAAAGAAACTAAAATTACGTTCACCGAAAATTAAATTAAAATTATTAGGCTGGCGTTGGGAAGGCTTGACCAATCGCGAAAAGAAGCATTCTTGTGGCGATATAGGATAGAAGAGACGTAAAAGTCATTTAATGTGAAAAAGGCGAAAGCACGAGAGAAGCCTCTACCACCCATGTTAGGAGAGTCAGTGCTTACCATCTACTTTGCCAAAAAAGCAAAAGAAAAGAAAAGAAAAAGCGCTGTCGACGTTCCGTCCTTATCGATAGAAGGGGACCTCCTCTGGAAATGTCGTGATCCACTGGAATTTTAACCGAAATTTCCGAGTTTTTCACTGTCACCATTAGCCTGTGGGCACGCTGTCGGGCTCATGGATTAGGGTAATCCTAACCCTAACTCTCGTTCCTTTTCCTCACCCACCCCTCCCCTCCCCCACCCCCTCCCCGTCCCTCAAATCCCGAGCCCGAGATCCCGAGCCCGAGCCCGAGAGCTTGCTCGCAGGCTATGTCACCATTTTTAATGTTACTTTCAAAACCTCCAAAACATATTTATATCAGTGGAAGCCGAAAAAAAAAGTCCATTTTTGTTTAAAATTACTCTAATGAGTAAAAATAAGAGTTAAAAAAGTGTCTGGTCTTGGGCTGCAGATGGCCAGGATGGAAATGAATGGAAGCTTGAAAAAATTGAAGTTGATCGCTTGTGTCTTGGAAAACTCGTTGAAACTCTGATTATGGTTGATTATCTCTTCGAAAATTCACTTGATATCTTCCTCTTAGTGTTGTATGACAACGGCACTTAGTCTTAATGTGGGGCAGTTTTGATTCAAAAACATTAAAGGCTCAGTATCACCCAAAATGCATTACGCGCCCAATGCCTCGACGATTGAATTTAGCCAATTACGAGCGAGCTCGTCATTTGAAAACAAAAACAAACGATCGCAAAGCCGAATGGGTGTTACTGGGCCTTTACAATCATCATGACAAAGCTCCTTTAAACATCCTTTATGTTCTGTTTTCATGCTGTAGTATTCCATTTAATTAACACTTGTCGTATTTTGTTTCTTAGCTTCTCAACACACTTGTTTGCTTACACTCACGTGGCTGGAAAGTCTCTGACGTCATCCAGGGGGTACTCCGATTCCGTGACTCTGCCAGGGAGGGGAGAGACGGGACAATAGGTCACAGAAAGCTGCTGTCTTTTCTCTGTCGTACGCCGCAAACATCATTGTAAAATTCAATGGATTTGAAGGACATCTTTTAGCACTAGAGCATTAGCATTACGGTCCCTCCGAGATAACGAAATTTTGCTTACTCGATTTCCATGTTCTGATAGAGCAGTTTTCAATTGAGTGTCGAAAGTAATTACACAATTGCTTTGGTGCATTGCTACGCTTTGTGATTAGCTAAAAAATCTCGCGCCACTTTCTCGACCAATCAGAAGTAAAACCAAAACCAATCGTGACTTGCTCGCACGCGTTTTCCCGCACTTGCGCCGCCGACATGTAATTGCTTGGAGCTCTGATTGGTTCATTGGGTTGTTTACGACTGCTGTGATTGGTCAGAGTAATTACTTTGGTTTTGGTTTTACGACACTCAATTGAAAACAGCTCTATCGCCAAATGCCACCAAATATACAAATAGTTGAATAAACAGATTCTGAACAAAACAGAAGAAGTAGTTTGGATAAAAAGTGCAGGATTGCAAGGATGGAAGTGGATTGCTGTTCAACAATTTTCATTTCTTGACGGACGGTCAAGAAAACAAAGTTTCCATTCTGGTGGAATTTTGAGTTTCTTGGTCGTTATTTTGTCTTTTTAGTTCATATTCTTTGCGTCCATCACGTTTGGCGATTTTTTGTTCCTGTTTTAAAGGGACACTGTCACGGGTTGACATGCGCCGGTTCTCGTTAAGCCCTGTCGGGCGAGGTTAGTACACAGGGCGCCCACACAAACTGTGTGACCGTTGTTCGTATTTTTAAATTTAGAGGAAATGTATGGGAATATCGAAAAGGTTCACTTATCGTAATATACTGCGATGAATATTTACATACAGGATCAAAATAAACGTATTTTTACCTGAAATGTTGTGTGGTGTCATTCTTGTAGCTGAAAACAGCGAATTTTAGCGATTTGAAGGGTTTTGCATCGGACGTTTACCTGAGCGTATAGTAGAGACGTGTCTCTCTACTATACGCTCAGTAGCTCGTACTATACGCTCGTGACAGTGTCCCTTTGAGGTCATAGTCCTGAAAATATTTTAGCCGGGACGGTGCCCCTTTAAAATAACTGCCTGCTTTCCATCGTGATGGTGAAATGTTCTTCATTGTGGTCGAAAGTTAAGTTGTTAAGAAAGAACACTAGATATTCATATTTGTTGACTTTGTACAATTAGTTAGTGTAGTACTTGTGTTTTAATACTGTATTTTTTTGGCCTTACTTAGCATGACGGCATTTATGAGCTATTCTAATTTAATTCTTTTTATCTTAAAGTAATCTAAGATTATGGAGTTTTTTATTTATGTAAATAGTATCATTTTATATGGACTCATTTCTAATTTGTGAACCTTCAACAATTATAATGCAAAAGTGAGCGCGCCGATAATTTTATAAATTTATGGTAAATTTTCTATATTATAATTTTTAACAAATAATATATAAGGTTATGAAAAAAATTGAAATATCTGACTGAACAAATAATCCTTGTTTGTAATTAAAGGAAATATATCGTTTTATTCGTAATTAAAAATAAAATGCATTTTTGTTGTTTAAAGATTTGCGTCTACATAGGTAAACATGCATCAAGAACTGTGCCATGATAAGCTTCTTTTCTGGCAGATGTTCATTGTTGCCAAAAACCTCAAACCCGAGTAAGTGTCACTGCTCAGTGTTGCTGCTCAGTGTTACTGCTGCTGCTCCACAGTTCTACTGCTGCTGCTGCTACTGTTACTGCTGCTGCTGCTGCTGTTGCTACTACTGCTGCTACTACTGCTACTGCTGCTGCTACTACTACTACTACTACTACTACTACTACTGCTGCTGTTGTTGCTACTACTGCTACTACTACCACCACCACCACCACCACCACCGCCGCCGCCGCCGCCGCCGCCGCCGCCGCCGCCGCCGCCGCCGCCGCCGCTACTACCACTACTACCGCTATTACCACTACTACTACGACTACTGCCGCCGCCGCCGCCGCCGCCGTATTGCTATTGCTGGTACTACTGCTTCTGCTGTTGCTGCTACTGTTACTACTGGTGCTGCTATTGCTGTTGCTGTTGCTGCTGCTACTATTACTACTGTTGCTGCTACTGATACTGGTGTTACTGTTGCTGCTGCTGCTGCTGTTGCTGCTACTACTGCTGTTGTTGCTACTGCTGTTACTGTTGCTGTTACTGCTGCTGTTGCTACTGCTGTTGCTGCTGCTGTTGCTGCTACTGCTGTTGCTGCTGTTGCTGTTACTGCTGCTATTGCTGCTGTTGCTGCTACTGCTGCTGTTGCTGTTGCTGCTGCTGTTGCTGCTGCTGCTGTTGCTACTGCTGTTGCTGTTACTGCTGCTATTGCTGCTGCTGCTGCTGCTATTGATATTGCTGCTGATGCTGTTGCTGCTACTGATGCTGTTACTGTTACTACGGCTACTGATGATGCTGCTGCTGCTTGCTCTTGCTTTACTTCGTACTACCTTGTACAATATAACAAACAGCACAAGCTGAAAACCTGCTTAACAGCTTTCATTTGGTCACACTTTGTAACTTCATTGTTTATTAAAGAAATAAAAAAAACGCGCCGAGTGCATTATTGAGTTATATAAGCACGCGGGAATTTTTAAGAACACGAGAGAAGTGCAGAAGGCGAGTGCTCCTCGTACTTCTCGAGTGTTATTAAAAATTCCCAAGTGCTTATATAACTCAACAATGCACGAGGAACAAGTCTTTTTATTTCTTTTATAAAATAATAACGGTTACAATGAACCTTCGTCACTCGCTGCTTTATCGAGTTATAATGAACTCGATGTAACCAATCATAGCGCGCGCATTTCCTTGAGCATTTTATAATATGCTGTACAAGGTGGTTCTAACTTTTGAGTCTGGATAAAATCCCAAAGTGTGATCATTCAAGTGAAAGCTACGGAACAGTACTTTCCTGTGGTACTGTTTGTCATGCTGTACAAGATGGGTCTAACTGTTGAGTCTGTGGATGAATTCCTAAAGTGTGACCATTCAAATGAAAGCTATTGAGCAATAATTTCCTGCGGTGCTATTTATTATGCTGTATAAGGTGGTTAAAACGTTTTAGTCTGTGGATGAAATCCTTGAGGTGATTCCTTAGCATTGCATTGCGCATCACTACTGCGTATATTTTCTTGCGTCATTAGCGTTTGCACGAGCGCGCGTGCAGTTCAAACCAAGAGGGTTTCCTTTGAGTATCAATCTCGTCCCCAGAGCCCGCACGTTTCAGGTCAGCGGAGACCGAACGTTCACGTCCGCAACTTTGGTGCTGACCAAAAGGAACGCGGCCTCTGGGAACGAGATTGTTTTGAGTATAGGTTGGCCAAATGAATAAGAGGTTTTTCTCCTAAACGAGCACGGTGACCTATCTTCTTTATTTCTTATTTTTACTGTCAAAATCATCATCTTTGAGTTGAAATAGTTAAAAAAAATTCTTCGTCAGAAAAAAAGTTATCGCTAAAA
The DNA here is from genome assembly GCA_022457155.1 of Cladopsammia gracilis. NCBI lineage: Eukaryota > Metazoa > Cnidaria > Anthozoa > Scleractinia > Dendrophylliidae > Cladopsammia > Cladopsammia gracilis. The sequence goes on from JAJGOT010000227.1 coordinate 1,260,057, forward strand.
ACGGTAGTTTCTTGGTGTTGCGGATGGTGTGATCACCAAATGACGTAAAACAAAAGATTCAAAAGACACTGAACAATACCCACACCACAACACAAAAGCTAACCAACAATGGCTTCCGCAACACCAAGAAACACCCCTAAAAACAGGCTCATCCTCGGTGTAAGAACCTGTGAAACTCATGAGTGACGTAAAACAAAGGAAACAAAAGGCATAAACAGGTGGCATAAAACAATAGAGTCAACTGGGAATGCAATTCAGCTTTATAACAATATCACTTAAGGAGTGGAACCTGCTCCCTAACAATATACTTGAGGCCCCCACCCTTGCTAAGTTCAAGGAGATGGTCACCATGGAACTTAATTAATGAATTAATGAATTAATTAATTAATTAATGAACACACAACACCTGTCAGTTTATTTTATTTTATTTTATTTTATTTTACATTGTATTTAATATATCCGCTTTCATGCCAACAGCTTTGCGGATTATAATATATAAAAATAAATAAATAAATAAATAAACAATACTACAAAGGTAAAAAACAAAGGAAAAGGTCACAGGTTTTTACACCGAGGTAAACCCTGAAAACACGTACACACCCATTACGGCCATAAAATTATGATCTTGAGATCATGCACGCATAAAGCTTTTGAGTTAATATCGTTTGAGACTGTGTACCTTTGCCGTTGATCGTATATAAAATAGTTCCTTATGATCGATGCATTATATCCATTATAGTTTTTAAAGAATTCCATTTTAACTTTGCTTCAAGCTAGCGTGTAAATCAAATAATCGCGCGGGTGATAGGCAGTACTACAGGGATAGATACGGTAACTTTAGCCCGTCAAATCTCTTTCGCGACTATGGTGACCTATGTTTTTATTGCATTTTACGAAACAATGCTTGGTAGGGAAAAATCAAGGAAAGTTTAAAAAATCGTTCGTCAACTTTTATTTCTGACAACTCGTATTAAAGCTATTGAGCAATACTTTCCTGTTTGATTTCAGTTTTTTTTGAAAATGAAATTTGGTAATTTTTATGAATTTTGTTTTTGTCCGCTCTAAGCAGGGAAAGAAGGAACATAATGAGATGGTTAGCTGCCGCATCAGTAGATGAGCTGAATATGATTATAGCGCGCTCCTATTGGTTGAATTATTTATGCAAGTGCGCGTGGAAACACAATATTACACTAACGCAGATTTCAGGTACTTTTTATCTTATTTCTTTCACAAAAGGCAAAACTTACATTCTCTTATCAGATACATGAAATCCTAGTTTACTTATTGTTAGTTGTATAAAGCGATCACGCTTGAATTTATTTAAATTATTCTTAATCTGTATTTACGTTAGCTCGTTCATAACAACAGCAAGAAACCAAGTGATATTCTGTTAGTGCGAAGCAGTGTGGCGAATTGATTAACTTAAGTACTGTCACATTAAACATTCGTTTCTTAAATTTATTTTGGGGGAGAACGCGGTAATTACAAAAAGAGCGGCAAACTATTTTAAAATTTAAAGGGATAGTCGTTGAACATCGAATCTTTAATTTACGTGTAAAATTGTGTGTATTTTTACAATCGATTTCATTTCTCCTGTGAATAATGTCATTTACATGCAAACATTCCCGTTTTCATTTTATGCACATTAATGAATCATTTAACTTTATTTATCACCAAAAAAAGTTCTACTCATTATTTTCAGTTTGAGTTATCTTCAGTTCCTTTTGCCCTGTTAGCATATTTCATATTCTCCGCCTTTATTACACAAAAAAGAAATTTATCTTGTATGCATGAATGAAAAGTGAAAGAGGACGTTTTTAACAACAAGAATTTTTAATGACCGTTGACATTATGAAGCGTATAAAAGGCTGTAAATAATCCGTGTCCAAATGTTAATTAACCCTGCCTTTTTTATTTATTTTTTTATCTGAAAACGGAAACGGTGTACGGGAAATTCGGTGAAGAAGAAATTGCCGAGGGGCGAGAAAAATTAATGGGAAAAATCGTCTGGCGTTTTATAGGCGCGGTGAAAACTCAACAAGATATCGCTTAAACACATAAAACGACGAATGCAAAAGTCGAAATATCTGACATTTAACCTATGGATATGTTTAATCTCGTACTGTGAAAAAAAATAAGTGGAAGCTGTCATAAGCGGCCCCTTTCTGGTTTGGGAAAGATGGACGGTTATTTATAACGATCATGATATTTTAACGATCGAGGAGCGCATGCCACCTAGGAGTTTTTCAATAGTCCGGCTATAAACAGTGTTCGACTGAAAATTGCATTATTCAAAATTGAAATCGAACATGGCAACGCTAAGTTAAGAGATGCTCGCTTACAAGAGCGGTCGCCTAGCAAAATGAGTACAGTGGTACTTCTTCGCGAAGGCGGGTAACTGAAACTGGACTCAATACGTGCCCTCTTGAAGGAATTAGGAGAAGATACGTGAACTTTGCCATGGTGTCGAGATGACAGCTGCGAATAAATGTAATTTTACAGAATATCATTAAAAGTCCTGTAATTTTGAGCTACAAACGCGCTGATCAAGGTACATCACCTGCTCCTTGCGAGCAAACACCCAGTAATTGTTTCGAGAATGACGCTTGCATACTAAAACAGGACTTCAATTAAATCTACTTATTTGCTTTAAGTATGGGGTGGATAGTACATGAATGCATTTAAATTTGAAGAGATTCGAGCGTAGACTTCTATCAAAGGAAAGCTGTCATAAGAAACTCATCGCCAGAAAAATAAGGTAAGAAACTTTAATTTGCTAAATTTTAGCGGGAAAACTAAATCGTCGAGCAAGTGTGCTTTTAGAAAGGTGTTCTGTATTTCATTTAAATGAATTGTGTTGGGTTTGGCAAGCCTGTGAGATGTGTTGGCTTTCAGACTGAGAAACCTTTCTCGTAAACGACAACATTTTTCATTGATTGATTGCTGTAATATATAAATACATCAAAATTTTAACCGTGCCCTCTGGTTTCGTGTACTGCATTTTTCAAAAGGTTTTTACTAGTGTTGCTTGACCGTTCTCAGAAGAAACAGGAATTTCACTTCTGCCGTGAAAATTAAAAACAGAACCCATTCAAACGTGATATCAACGCTGCCTTTTAAAATGTCGCACTTTTCGTTGTGGAATTAAATGACATATCAGTGTTAAAAATTATTAGTCCACTGCGGAAAAATATAGAAAGTTCGTTGTCAAAACAGCTTCAAAGACCCGTAGATATCTAAGCCCTACGAAATATTGTGCGACATTGAATATTAATAGAAATATAAACTGAAATTATCATTGGTAATATTGAGACTTTTCTCTATTTATTTTTTCTTTCTCTCCCTCTTTTTTTTTTTTTTTTGCCCGCTTATTTTGGCTGCGGCAGTCAGTTTTGCTACCTTTTCTGGCGCGGCCTTCAGTAACTACAAGTCGGCAAGCTGCAATGCTTTGGTGACTTATCAACGGGGGCCGCATTAGTAATTAATAGCTTTAAGTCACAGCTTGCATCTGAGATAAAAAAATATCGTAAATATAATTTCACTTCTTAATTTTACCCAAAAGTAAAAACAAAGCCAGTTGCTATGTTTCATATGCAAAAATATTGTAAATTTACAATTATTTTTCAAAGATAGACGCCCATACAACACCCTCGGGTCCTACTGACTGACTACTGAACATTTTAGCACGTATTTCTTCTTCATGAATGAAGTTCTGTTTTATTTGCCCTACAAATTTTATTTGCTAACTGTCATTACTTAACTAATTACACGCTTTTCTTTCGCGTGATATGCGTTGCACAAGTTTATTTGTCATCCAGTATTCCGCGTTATTATTTTATTTTCAACACTTAGTTTTTTCCAAAACAAAACCTGACGACGAAAATGGAAGATCATTCAAACGTTGCTTTTGTTTGCCCAAAACACAATTTTAAGTGTTTGGTTTAAAAAAAGAACGTCCGCCATTTTAAGGTAAACTTTCGTTGTCTCTTATGTCACATTTTGACTGCTACTCTTTAAAAATTAAACGTGCTATGGAATAAATTATCCGTAAGCAATGATGTTTGACAGGTGGATCAACATGAGAGAGGACTTGTAGATGAGAAAATGTCCTTTTCTCTGACATAAACAATCGAAATTGTCGCTCAGTTATTATTGATCTACAACAAAGTAGGGTTGAATTACGATAAACGCAGAGCCGGAATCCCTCCTTCTTTCTTTATTCTTTATAACAACATTGATATTTCAGAGCGTTTGGGTTCAAAATGCGATTGATATATATCGGCAAGGTGGTTACTGATTGTTTAGACCGCCATCGAACAAGCATTATCTCACATAAAACGGACCGCAAATGTTAACGTTTTTGTCATTACTAAGGTGTCTTGTTTAATGGAAAGGCGGTAGCTAACTTTAGGAAGCAATCAATCCCATCATAACCGACAACAGAAATTCGAAAGTCAACCGATATGCGATACGGCTTCGCGGTATATTTGCGCGGGGATAATAGATAAATAATTTTCTTCCGTTTTTCTTATTATCACTGTTTTTTTTTTCTGGTTGAATTTTTCTACCTTTTAAAAAAAGACTTATTCTCGCATCTCTTAACTGAATATGCTGTAGTAGAGTAACTTTCTTGATACTCCGGATCGAAAAAAAAACTGTTATAAACCCGCGGCCATTTTTACTGGGACAGAAAGCAATCTAGTTTGCGTGCTTATCAGTTGTTTCAATCTTTTCAAGCTTATGTAAGAAATCATCCTTTTTTAAAAATCTTTTCAGTCCCAGAGTATTACATATGTACAGTGTATTCAATTTTATGCGTGAAACCATTCACCAATGGGTGAAATCTTTAAGTGCAACCTCTTAAATAAAATCTGACTTTACAGTGAGCTCATTTTCAGCAGTACTTTCCTGTCGGTACTCAGACAGGTTCCGTTATGCTGTGCTGGGGTCCCTACTTTTGTGTTAGTCGATGAAATCCTGCAGGGCGACCATTCAAATAAACGTTATTAAGTAGTACTTTCCTGTGGTGTTGTTTATTATGCTATGCAAGGTGGTTCTAACGTTTGAGACTGTAAATCAGTGAAATACTAAAGTGCGAGCGATTCAAATAGAAGCTCAGGTGAGCAGCGGCTCTCTTGTGGTGTTATTATTATCGGCTGTACAAAGTGGTTTTTACTTTTGAGTCTGTGGATGAAATCCTGCAGTGCGACCATTCAAATAAAACCTATTGAGCAGTACTTTCCTGTGGTGCTGAAAGAAGATCCTTCTTTGCTACCCGTCGTTATTTAGATTTCTCCAAAGTTCCACTTAATATGACTAATAAACTTTTTAATTCACTCTTTTTGCCAATTCTTCTCTACGGGTCTGAGGTATGGGGAATCTATGATAAAGATGACATTAGCACTTGGGAAAAAGATGAAATAGAAAAAACGCATGTTTTCCTCTGTAAGCAATCTCTAGGAGTAAATAAACAATGCCCAAACGTTGCAGCTAGAAATGAACTCGGAAGATTATCCTTGAAATTGAATATCGACACTTCCATTCTCAAATTCTGGATTCATTTACAAACTTTACCAGAAAATAACATTGCAAAACAATGTTTGCAGATTTCTAAAGAAATGGCTGACAAAAACCAGCCCGGATTGTCACAGAAAATTAAAATGTTATGCAAAAAGTATAGTTCTAGTTCCATGGTTTTAAATGACAACAACTGTAAAGCGTTTATTAACCACGTCAATCAAAATATACGTAAAGCATTAATTAACCATCAACTCTCACTTCTTAACTCAAACAGAAAACTGTGCTTTTACAACTCTTTTAAAACAGACACTAAACAAACTGTTTTTCTAGATGCTATTATAAATCCCCTCCATAGAACCACTATTATGCTATACAAGGTGGTTCTAACTTTTGAGTCTGTGGATGAAATCCTAAAGTGTGACCATTCAAATGAAAGCTATTGAGCAGTTTTTTCCAGTGGTACTGTTTATTATGCTGTACAAGGTGGTTCTAACTTTTGGGTCTGTGGATGAAATCCTGAAGTGTGACCATTCAAATTTTTTTTTACTGAGCAGCAATTTCCTGTGGTGTTGTTTATTATGCTGTTCAAGATGGCTCTAACTTTAGAGTCCGTGGATGAAGCTGAACCAAAAGTAAAACTCAAATGAATGATTTTGAGCAGTTCTTTTGCGTGCTATAAATTGCTTCTTTTTTTTATACACGTTGAAATTTGGGATTTTTTTCACCCCTTTAATTTTTGGTTAGGCTGCAAAGACTGCCGCAAAACAGTTCGTTTGTCTCTCTAAAGCTAGCCTGCGAGCAAGCTCTCGGGTTCGGGTTTGGAGTTTTTTTTGGGGGGAGGGGGTGGGGGAGGGAAAGGAATGAGAGCTTGCAACGATGTCTCAGAAATTTGAATGTTTAACCCGTGAAAGCTAGCGGAAAATGCTGATTGGTTGAGATTTAATTGGATAATAACGTCATCATTCTTCGCGCGTCGTGCGCGATCAAGAAAACAAAATCACGGAGAGCGGAGGAGATTGTATTCATAAAGCGTGCGACAATTTTTCAAAATATGTGAAGTTTCCTTCCGAATTGAAACCCGGGCAACGTCAAGCAGTTGAAGCACTACTTAAAGGCAGTGATGTCCTCACTGTTTTGCTGACGGGCTATGGCAAAAGCTTTATATTTCAACTGTTTGCTGCCGCGGCTGCAAATTGAAAGGAGGCAGCATCAAACAGTGTTGGTTGTCTGTCCGTTACAACTCATCATCGACGACCAGGTAGCAGAAGCCAGAAGTATTGGAATATCTGCGGCTTCCGTTGCCGATGTATCTAATGAAGAATTAAGATCGGCGAAGTTTCAGCTTTTGTTTGGGTCAGCCGAGAAAATTATCGACCAGCATTTGTGACCTCTCACGCTGAAAGTTAACGGGAAAAAATATTCAACCGTTCAAACGGCGGCTGTTAAACGTTTAAAAAAATCTTCACCCTTTCGAACGGCGAATGTTAGTACCCGTTTAGATGAAAGATTTCCAGCCATTTGAACAGCTATCGAAAGAGCTCTAGTGTTTTGGCCGGTGCTATTTAGTTTATTTATTTTTGTCCACCACGCAATTTGCATATGTTCGAAAGTAATTTGAAACCTTTTCAATAAAAAACATCTCGCGATTCACAAAATTATAAACACGCTAGCGAAGTTTTAACGAAGCTTTACAATATCTACAATATTAAATCGTTTGGATCTTCTGCTTTCGGTTTTCTCCCTTCACAGATCTATATTTGCCATACTTGCTGCGAGCAAGTTCCGTTTTTTTTCACGTGGACTGTTACATGTTTGTTGACATTAACGCTCGTTTCCGGTTTGCGCTGATTGGTCGAATTCTGACAGCTCGGACAGCGGGAAGCCACGGGAAGTATTGGGGGCGGCATTCAAATTTCTGAGACATCGTTGCAAGCTCTCGCTCTCCGCTCTCTCAAACCCCGAGCCCGAGAGCTTGCTCGCAGGCTACTCTAAAGCACGCGCCGGGGAGTGCTCCCCCGAACGTGTTTGAGTCCAATATCGGATATGCATGTACCGTTTACGTATATTTAGTTTAGATAATTTTCTCTTGGCCATTTTCTCTTGATGTATACTGGAACCAGTGGGGATATGATCGTGTATTTCGCTATTCGCAGGCTACCGGCTTTCTCCTGGATTTCGCGCGCGACGTTTTTTCCAATTTGTTAGAAATAAAGTTACTATTTTCATCTCCACTTCGGTGAATAATTGTTAAACATACATAGTGAACCTGATAACAAATTACGTGCGCTTTATTGGAGAATCGTGTTTTTGTTATCACTGACGGATCTACTTCCCGCGCTGAATCAGCGGCGTTTTGATTTTCTGAGATGCGATATAAGCTCTTTGAATACGTTATCAATAAGCTTATGATGGGTTATTTACTAAAGTTAATGTCAACATATTGAAACACTACGCAAGCACAATTATGATGCGTTGACTTGTTAAATAGAAACTGTCAAGGCAGCTCTCCGTTTTGTAACGATCTTCAAAATTATTTAAATATATATATATATATTGCCAACCCCTTTAGTTTCCATTTATGTTTAATAATATTAATTGAGGGTGAAGTGAAAATTTGAAAATTTTATTTTGTTTTATTTGGGGAAAAATGAATAGAAACTGTCAACGTCTCTGCCCGTTTTGTTGGTAACGACCTTCAAAAATTTTAATTTTAAAAAAAATGCCATTCCCCTTCACTCTCCTTTCATCTCACTATTAATTGAGAGCAAAGTGCAAAGCGCAAATTTGAAAGTTTTATTTTATGTGAGAAAAAATAAGTTTATTTATTTGCCAATATCTCCTGCGAATACAGCCGCCTCAGTCTCATCGCTCCCGGCCACTGCGGGCGTTCGCCTAGCGACCGGGAGCGACAAGAGGCGACTCTATTCGCAGGCTAGGTAAAGTAAGAATGGCCACGGACGGCCGAAGGAAGATCGAGGGAAGAATGAGGACGAGGTGGTTATCGCACGATTCACTTTAGGATTTCACTTTAGGATTTCATTCTCATACATTGAATTGGCATGACTGAAGATTTGACGTTTCAACCAATAAATATGACTTTTAGGAAAAGCACCAGAGTGGATTAAAGACTGGGATGAAGATTACCACTGATTCAAATTGATGGTTTCAAGATGAGAAAAAAACTTGTTCGCACTCGCAGAATCTATGTGACCATTCATATGAAAGCTGTTTACCAGTATTTACATTTGTTGTTTGTCATTAGTCTGGGAAATGAAATTTTGTTTTATCGTGTTCTTGTTTTTTCTCGGGCACCCTTGGGAGCTAGCATGCACCCAAAGTTGGGCACCCAACGGACGAGAAATGTTAATGAATACGGTTGGAATGATATTCTGCTGTCTTCCCATATCATTTTAGGACCTTTTAGTGCCTTTAAAGGACACTATGTGAACTATGCTCTTTTCGATTCTTTTAGTTGAATATTTCAGCGGTGGAAAATTTTAAGGAAAGGAATATTATCTCCCGAGATGAATTTTCTAGCTGCCTTCTCCTTTTCGAAAACGCAGGTGATCTTATTTGGTACCTAAAACGACGAATTTTGATCCCTCCGGAACAAAAATTGTTACATTTTCCGATGTTGCGATATTTCACTAAAGAAAACTCCAGGTCAGTTAGTCCCGGGGTTTTAATTTACGTTAATGCGAATGTTTACGGCAAATCAGACGTTAAAGGGACACTGTCACCTATTTTTAGTATCACTTCGAAAAGCCAAAAAACATATTTGTTTCAATCGAAACCTTAAAATAATGGTCCAGTTTTGTTAACAAATACTCTACCAGTACACAGAAACTAGTATTCGTTATTTTTGGCTGCGGATGGCCAGGATGGAAATGGATTGCAACTTGAAAAAATTGGCCAATTTTTTAAAGTTCCTCCCAAGAGTCGTGGAAATATCGCAGAAAAACTTATAATGTTTTGTTCTTCCATAAAGAAATCACTTGATATTATCTTTTTGGTGTTCTATAAGCAATTTTATGTTTGAGCAAAGGTACTTTGTCATATATTTAGTGTATTTTGACCAAAATACGGCAAAATCCGTTGGGACTTATCTCCTATGAACATTTCTCACGTGCGCGAAGCTACATGAGGAGCAGTTTCTGAAGCACGTACAATTGGTCACTGCTGTCATTTCGGAATGACACATGACTGATCAGCTTTTCGGTTTTGCAAATATTTGAACTGTTCTGTGTCAAGCGTCTTTTATAGTATGGAAACTAAATTACCGGCCAAGTCAAGCAGGATACTGAAGAGGATCACGTATCGTTTTTAGTCCAAGCTATAACTCTGGCTCTAACGATGATTTTACTTAAACCAGGGACACCCAACGAGTCAAGGTCACCAAAGGCTTGAAAAAGTCATGTTTTATGTTATTTTACGCCATTGAAAGGGAGATTTGTATTGACTAAGAGTACCTGTTCGAATGCCTTAGGCCCAAGTCAAACGCCGTACTTCACATGAGCCGAACTCAATGAATTGAGTTCGGCCCATTTGAAGTTCGGCGTTTGACTCGGTTAAGTTCGACTGATTGTATTTGGATCGGGATAGCCGTTCTTTACGGCTGGTACAGCCGTGAAGAACGGCTGATGTTGAGTTCGGCTGAATTAAGTTCGACGTTTGACTCAACAGGCGACCTTAATTAATTTGAGTCGACCTAAACTGTATTTAGGTTCGGCTCATGTGAAGTACGGCGTTTGACCTTATATTAGCCTTAGCTAAACATTCAACGGGCCGAAAGCATTGCGAACAAAATCCTTTTATCCCAAAAAGTATGATTTCTAAGAAATTTTTTAGGTTGCTATTTGCCTTCCGAAATTCTTAGCTGTACTTTCTGGGAACCAAAAATAGCTTTTCATATTTTTGAAATCATTTTTGTTGGGTCCGAAAATGTCAGTTTACATTTCGTATTTGGGCGAAACAATTCCTTAAATGCCCCAGAATATTTTCACTTAAATCTTGCTGGAAAAAGAAATTAAGATAATTTATTTCCGATGTAGATGCATAATCATGCATTCGTGAATATAACGTAATTAAAAATGAACACTGCGAGTGTTTTTGGCTGTTCAAAAGAATCGGTTATGAAGACCGAATTGCTCGGATAGTATGAAATTGAACAAAAAAAATTGATAAGCCGATTAATTAAACCATCTTACTTTTAAAAAAAAACTTTTTTGAAAAAGCTTGATTGGATAAAAACTAAAAATCTCAATTTTCATTTAACAAAACATTGAAAAATAAACAGTACCTCATACGGGAAAGTAGGAAATGAACCTTAAATTTGGTCATAATTGCTTTCTAGAATATAACCAAATTAAATTAAATAAAATAACAATTTAAATCCCATGTTTCGATACATTGGTGTCGCTCCTCAAACATTTTGGCGAGGGTGAGCCAACCACAGTATTTTTAGAACTCACCCTTGGAATGTATTCCACAAGGCAAATTTTCAAAAAAAAAAAAAATTGTACACTTTTTTTTACCAAAACTGCTCAAAAACTTACCTTAGCGACGGGCATACCCATATATCCCATGAGGTCATTTCCCGGGGATTAAAATTTGCTTTTGCTGTTTGAACTTTATAGGCGAACCGTTAAATTTCTAAGAGGGGACTGGGTGATTTTGGAAAAAAAAAACTGAAAACCAACATCTTTTAGAAAAAAAAATATCCTGCAGCTGCGAATGTCCGACTTGAAGCTTTGTTTAAGGCCGATATTTCCACACAAAAAAAGCGATAAAGAAAAATGTTTCGAGAATCATGATGGACAAGACACAATTTCCTTCTTCCCTGACTCATCCCCTCAAAAGACTAATCATTCGTTCCTTAGTTATTGAATTATGTAGTCCTGATCAATCACACAGCGCAGATTAGTCAAGTTTGACTGTAATCATTCCTTCTATTTCCACCGCGCGAATCGATCATGCCAGAGCAAAACTATATGAACGTGATCGAACAAAACAGCAGGCGATTGCCGTTACGCCTCAAGCCGAAAGCCGCATACAACAATGACTGTGGGCGTGCCGTTAGGATAAGGACTACACTAACAGTTACTGCCTTACTCTCTTTCCTCTCGGCTCTTTTTGCGTCGTCCTCGTACGAATACCTCGCTGCCTAGCCCTATGGTTCAATACCTTGATTTGCCTTGATGTTAATTCAGCCGCGACCAATTTGAAGGGAAATCAATTCAAACCACCGAGCCAGACTTTATACTCTTTGTGATTGCGAATTGTTGCTGCTCACATCTGATTGGTTTCACTCATGACACAATATATAAAAGTATTCCTACAGAACTGAATAATTTTAGTGTTTACGCTTCTACGATTCACGTTGTAAGATCAGTGGTTTAAGCGAACAGTATACCGTAGTATTGCTTGAACGGTTCAAATGGCAACTTTTCGGAACTGGGGTTGTCGAGGTAAGAATAATCGATACAAAATTTACATTTGCTATATTGAAAGGGGCAAGGAAATCGTGGGATTTAGTTGATATGACGATTGTTTACGTAGTTAAAAAACGTTGTTAACAAACCGGCATATTAAAACATGATATTATTTCAAAGAAAACACGTACAATTTTAAATCCTTGCGAAAGATAAGGATCAATGTTATTCTTGTAAATGTCAATGTTCGTTTTTACTTGACGCAAATTAAAATGTCGCAACGAGATTCTGTCAATAACAACCTAACGTCACGCAGAATTTGATAGTTCGGTGCCTTGATGAGGGCTCGAAGTGTAAATATGACTGTCTCGACATTACAGTCAACATGTTCTCTCTAAACAGACAACAGTGTCGGCCTGTTTAAAGACGGACACGTAAAGTTGGTTTCTGTACCGCATTTGATGATCAGTTCATGGCTTGGAAAACGCTTGGAAGGGCTTTGCATTAGCCTGCGAGCAAGCTCTCGGTCTCGGGATCGGGATCGGGTTTCGGGTTTGGGGGGAGGGGGTTGGGGGAGGGAGAGGGAAAGGAGCTCGTTCCCCCATCTCACTATGCCAACCCTGATCCCGAGAGCTTTCTCGCAGGCTACAATTACAGACAAAAGTAGTTAGTAAGGTTGTGAAATGAATAGCATCAGTGGGAAATTACATCAATGTTCTCCTTATATAAAATAGAAATAACTAGTTAAATTTCTGATCCCCCCCCCCCCCCCCTACCCGCCTATCCAATGTTGGGATCTCAGCGAACAATTACGCACTAAATATGTCCCGTTATACACAACATTGTAACAGGGGGAGGGGAGAGAAAGAGAATAATAGTGAAAACTACTAATCTTCCCAACACTTTTGTCTTTGATTGTAGCTTTGCATAAATACTGTTTTCCGATATCATTTTGGTGCCTTTCAAGGACTGGCTGTGTAAAAGCTAAACACAGATTCAGCTTTTCGGTTATTTTAGCTGGATATTATTTGAGCGGCAGATCCTAGCTGACCTATTTTTATATCCTTATTTTTGTGTCTGCTTTCTAGTTTTGAGCGCTGATCATGTCAGGTTTGGCCGACCGTAGTGCCATTTCGAGAGAATGCCTTTTCACATTGTTTGATCGGTCCTTGCAGTGGTCTGTTATCACTGTTTGTATTTGATCCAATGTGACGCAATGGATCGTTCACGGTATCTGCAGTTTAGTTGATTTATTTTTTGTCTCTCCGCCAACAAACGGCGTTAAATTTTCCGATGTTCGGAAACTTTGAGGCGACATTTTAATTAAGAATACTCTAGTTTTAAATCTAATTTCTGATTACGCCGAACTTTTAAGATAACTAAGGACTTCCGAACAGCTTCCGAACATCCTCCGAACAGCTTCCGAACATCTTCCGAACAGAAAACTCTGGGCATGATCTAGTCTTCAGCTGAATCTTAAGTCGAATTTATTACGAACTTTTAAGATGACTAAGGCCTTCCCAACAGCTCTCCACCTAAACAATTCGTTTAGGAGCTCGTCGTACACTTTTACAGAGATCATATCAATTATGGTTCTCCACTATGCGGCGACTCGTCCACATACCGGGTCGGAGCACTGTAGGGATTTTTTTTCCCCTGATGAACTGGTCCTGTAATTTTTCAGTAAGTTGCTCTTTATCATATAGCTGAATATTTCAGCGGCAGAAAATTTCAGGAAAGGAATTCGCTAGCTGGTTTTCCCTTTCTGAAAATCCTAGCTGATAACATTTTTTGTCCCTCCGCCAACAAAAGGCGTTAAATTTTCATATATTACGAAACTTTGAGGCGACATTTTACGGAAGAAAACTAGCTAATTTATTACGAATCTGTTAAGACTACTAAGGCCTTACAATTACGAAGCTGTCTGCCAAAGCTTTTCCTTGGTATTCCCTGTACAGTCACTCATTTTGCTGTGACTGAACTCTCCATAAGATAGACAACTCTCAAAGACGACAGAGAGAATTAACGGTCAGTATAATAATAGAAAATTAAACATCCAAGCGCATGAAGTGGTTGCAGTTGACCCGAGATGAAAGTGATAATTTTATTCTTAGTTTCCACTTGACGTCATATAATATCAAAATTTTAAAATCTAAACACTCAGCTTATTTTACACGGACCTTCTTTTAGAGCAGTTTTCAATTGAGTGTTGAAAGTAATTTCGCAATTGCTTTGGTTTTGTATTGCTACGGTTTGTGATTGGCTAAAAAATCTCGCACCACTTTCTCGACCAATCAGAAGTAAAACCAAAACCAATCGTGACTTGCCTGTACGCGTTTTCCCGCGCTTGGCGCCGGCTTCATGTATTTGCTTCGAGCTCTGATTGGTTCATTGGATTGTTTACGACTGTTGTGATTGGTCACAGTAATAACTTTGGTTTTGGTTTTACGACACTCAAATGAAAACCACTATAACAGGTTTTTCATATCAGCAATAGCAATCGTCGAGCCAAGATTCATGCAAATACATTACATTGCCGCTTTGGAGACTGATATTCATTTGGCGTTGCAGCTGAGTGTCTCCATATGCGTAACAAAAACAAATATTTTTCCTTCAGTTTGTAGACTTCTCTAAAGCGAGGATGCAAATCAGATCGGGGTCTTTTGAATTTTGAACTGAACTTCTCGAACTCATTAATAATTCATGACGAATATGCAAAGGAAATTAATGTTTTAAGAGTGTTTGGAAATCAGTTGAAACACTCCTCATTTTTGCATCCTTAATTTCTCCTTCTAAAATCATTTTGTTTGAGAAGCAATATCAAACATTCGACACAGTATTTCATCAGATTTCCAAACACCTTGAAGTGCGTTAAAAAAACTCGGCTGCGCCTCGTTTTTCAACCCACTTCGCGGTGTTTGGAAATCTGATGAAACACTGTGTCTCATGTTTGAAAGAAAGTTTAGTGTATTTTAAGAAATTTCTTAAAAATGCAAATTCGGCAGTTATTTTTTGTGTGTGTGCCAAAGATTGCATACAAAGTTCTCTAATTTTCGAAATATTATTTTTTCCAACATCTTTAGTTATCTGTAAGCTATGGTGTTACAGCCAGAAAAACAAACTGCTTTCGCAGATGAAGAACATCTATTTTGCCGGAACAAGTCGGCCTTCAGAGGCTAATGATTATTTCCATCTTAACACATTTCTTAAAAGAAGCTTTCTTCCTCTCGGGATTATTTTTTAATTCAATTAGTATTTAAAAGAACACTTGAAACATTAAAATATTGGTATATTTCGAAAAGTAATACTATTCTTAATAGGTCATGTTATAAAGGAAAACTATCTTGTTTATAGAGGGAGGTTTTTCTGATAGAGTCCGTGACAAGAAAAGTGTTTTTTTTTTTTTAATAATACCTGTGAAGCTCTTGCGTGTCCACATATCGTTGAGTGGCAATTCGGAACATCCACTTTATGTTTTTCTAAGGATGTGTGATTTTTATCTTTCAGTTTTTGTATTTATCTCTCTTATCAGTTTTGTTTAATGGCACTTAAGTTCGAACTTTCCCATGGCAGAGCACTTAACGAAAATTGACCAACCCTTAAAGTTTATAAACTTGTAGTCGTACATTTGTCGATTGGCAAACTGACATGTTTCCTTACCAAGTTAAAGATTAAAAAAGAAAACGAAAACAGTTGTAGACGGTCAGGAGGTTTCTGACTGCGGACAAGGCTCTTCAGGTCATTAGCATCATCAAAAAAGGCCGAGAAATGTTTGTTTAAACATGTTTATTTTTCTCGGCAAAACTGTCAACTGTAGCAGTTGATGTTCACGCTGAAAAGAACATTTCAACAACGGTTTCAGAGATGTTGCAGTGATTTGGTTGGCGGCGTTTGTGGCAACAAAACGTGCTACGTTTGGTAAGTTGCTTACAGTACATACAATTTTCAATCACAGCTAGCTAGATGATTGCGCAATAGCTCTACGGTGACTCTGTGAACGTTAGCCATTCAGTTGAGGCAGGGATCTAATGTTTGTATTTGTGATTTCGTAGCTAGTCTGATTTGTAAATCTAAAACATCCAGTTCAAAACGCGTGTAGCAATTCGATAAGCTTAAACTAAAGTATTGAGAACTTTATAGCCACTGAAGTCCAAAAGACATTGATTTATTAAAAGACATCGGGTTTCTTTCGTTGAGCGTGCTGTTTCACTGTCACTGTCAGACGAAACACCGTAAAAATACGAAGAGTTTTGTTTGCACATCAAAGTGGTTCATATGTAGTTTCTTGTACAACTGAAAAACGTAAGCAAGTAAATGCAGACATGACCGTTTTATACTTTGGAAACATTTTGGTGAACAATGGAGTTTATTTATACGAAGCAGTGTTGCAAATTGCTTACAAGTTACTTGGAGCGTGGGTGTTGACAGATGAATATCAATGCATGTTTTGCGAGTCAAATAAATTGCTAAGATATGAAAACTAATCGTGGAATTGAATACAGCAAGCCTTAGTTGAACGCATCAAATTCTCATTCATTTGTACGGGTGGTTATCTTTGCTCTATGCTATTCTTTTTTCTCGTACGAAGTCATCTGTGAGCTGACACGACATGCTTCAACCATCTGTAAAATATAGAACTGGCGCGAAATTGGAAATAGGAACAGCAATAAGGAAACGAATTGAAGAACCTAGACACATACATTGGGGAAGATTCAATAGACTAACCAATTTGACAGGTCTTAAAAGTAGGGCGTTATATAACCCCGCCAAATTAAACATTCGCTTGCGATGTTCAGTTTACATTCATCTTTGTTGCCCACGATTCGACCAGTTGTAGTTTTACAAAGCGCATTTGTTTCCTGAAGTCGCATTTCCGCCAAACTCCACTCAGTTACGCATTATGAAACTCCAATGTCGAATCGCAACAAAGATAAATTGTAAACTAAACACCGCAAGCGACAGTTGAATTTTGGGGGAGATAGTTTAGTAAAAGGGGTCTGCTCTCGCAGGCAATAGTTGCCAGTTGCCCATTTTCCGTTCCTAGCTCCCTGTTCCTCGATATTATTTTTCTGTTAGTAAATAACAGCTTCTCGTGAAAACCGGCACTCGACCAATCAGAGCTCAGAGTTCGATATTACAAGTAGTTAATACCCCCTGGTGTTGACTGATCACACGGTCCAAGTCCTTTCGCAAAATAACCCTGAAAATCTGGTGCAGCTCGTCTAACAACGTACGATAGTTATTTATTGTACTTGAAAGACCCCAACGATCTGTATGGCGGAATGGTGAGTCCAATATCAACGGTACAATCGGTATCAAAACTTCTCAGTACGGTTTAGCGGACTGTGGAGTCTTCGCTTAGCTCTGTTTCTGATCAAATGTCCCCGTATTTTAGCGGAGTCGCCGTCGCAAATTATGGTCAACATATAAAGTGTCGGTTTATACGTTTTTCAAATAAAAGGTGTATTGGTGTGTAGGACCAGGAATTTTATAAGAATTCATTTGGTTTTCATTTCTCCCGCCTTACTAAATATTTTATAATTCTGATATCTGGTCATATCTTGCCCGAGGAACTTTTATGAAAGCAAGCAATTTTAATCTGTCTGATGCAAGCCATGTATGAAATTGTGAGGTCCGTGAGGGCTGGCGAATTACACTGTAACATCTTTTAAATCAGTTAACAGAACTGTTTCACTACCAAAAGCAGCTCTGACCAGTTACTAAATAGGAAATTCGAATTTACGAATTTTCATTTTGTAAAACATCAAGAAACCAACATCACTAATTGAAAGGACTGCTCAAGAGGGTTCAATTGACAGCTGGTTTGAATGGTCACACCGTAGTATTTCATTCACAGCTAAAAGTTAGAACCACATTGTGCAGCATAAACAGCACAACAGGAAAGTACTGCTAAGTAGCTTTCATTTTAATGGTCACACGAGTCACATCCACAGATTCATAAGTTAGAGCCACCGTGTACAGCATAATAAACGATACCGCAGGCTGGAAAGTACGGCTCAATTGCTTACATTTGAATGATGACACTTAAGGATTTCATCTACAGACTCAAAAGTTAGAACCACCTTGTACAGCATAATAAATAGTACCACAGGAAAGTACTGCTCAATAGCTTTCATTTGAATGGTCACACTTTAGGATTTCATCCACAGACTCAAAAGTTAGAACCACCTTGTACAGCATAATAAACAGTACCACAGGAAAGTACGGCTCTGTAGCTTTCATTTTAATGGTCACTTTTGGGTTTTATCCACCGATTCGAAAGTTAGAAGAACCATATTATTTAGCGGTGGTTTGATTCTGTTGAATTTGTTTCATGGCAAGAATAATTTGTTTTTTGTTATTCCGATCTATGTTTTTAATCTACAGTATTGTAGTTATGAAAGCAAAATAATCTGAGAATGAAAAATATATTGACGGTCTAATGAGTTCTGCAGCTGTGTTTAAATCGATGAAAACAATGTCGGCATGTTTTTCACACCAGGGTGCAAAAATAGCTCATTGCAAAGTCAATAAAGCTTGATCGTAATCGATATATTATACTGCAATCTTTACTTTTCGAGAAAAGCAAAGATAGATTCAATACGTCAGGTGATAAGCTCCTGAGTACGTAGACTGTATCGGAAAGCACGCGTGCGTTTTTAGGGCCTCTTGGAGCCCGAGGGGGCGGGGGGAAACTCCCGTTAAAATTATCGCGGTATCTTTTAGGGTATAAAGCTGAAAAAATATGACAGAATGTAACATGGGTTGTTTTAGAATTGGTACCTCTTAGGGGTAAAAATTCATTTGAGCTACAGTAACATCCATCAAACAGAATACTGGTACCTTTTAGAGTGTTTTTCAAACATTTCCGACGAGCACCCCGTCATTTTTATATGGGAGTGCCCCCCCCCCCCCATCCCGGGTCTAGGAGGTCACGACGTTTTGTGTGTAACTGGTTAGTAGAAAATATCCTGAGCAACCAACAAATAGTTTCGTTGGAAAATCTATTCGGAAGGACTTAGTCATTTTAGAGTGGTTTTCAATTGAGTGTCGAAAGTAATAGCCTGTGAACAGGCTTCTTTGTGGGGGTATGACGAAAGTAGATAGCGGCGAAAAGAAAACTCGCGGGTATTTTCTTTCGCCCTATATCCCACCAGAAAAAGTAATTACACAATTGCTTTGGTTTTGCATTGCTACGTTTTGTGATTGGCTAAAAAATCTTGCGCCACTTTCTCGACCAATCAGAAGTAAAACCAAAACCAATCGTGACTTGCTCGCACACGTTTTCCCGCGCTTGGCGCCGCCGACATGTAATTGCTTCGAGCTCTGATTGGTTCATTGGATTGTTTACGACTGCTGTGATTGATCAGAGTAATTACTTTGGTTTTGGTTTTACGACACTCAGTTGATAACTGCTCTAAAATTCTTAATTAATTATACTAAGCACTAGTATTTCTATAGTGAAATGTCCACGCTTTAAACTTTCGTCACATCGGAAAATTTAACGCCTTTTGTTTCCGGAGGGCTAAAAAATTTCGTTTTATAGGTACCGCTGGCGGCCATAGAACTTTTAAGTATAGAAAAGTTAATTTATGGAATTTCTTGGAATATTCTCTCAAATTGTGCAATTTAGTAACTGTTTTTAGAAATCGCCTGAGGACCAAGCTACTAAAAGAATTATGAAATATCCATGTTGCGCTACAAATCGTCGTTGCGAATCGTCCATGAAACATCACCTTTAGTCATTTTAAAAATTCGTAATAAATTAGATTAAAAACAGAGTTTTCTTCAGTAGAATGTCGCCTCAAACCTTTCGTAACATCGGAAAAGTTAATGCCTTTTGTTTTCGAAGGAATAAAAAGTGTTCGGAAAATGTTCGGAAAATGTTCGGAAGATGTTCGGAAGCTGTTCGGCTTTCTTTAGTAAAATGTCGCCTCAAACTTTCGTAACATCGGAAAATTTGACGCCTTTTGTTTTCGAAGCAATAAAAAGTGTTCGGAAAATGTTCGGAAGATGTTCGGAAGCTGCTCGGCTTTCTTCAGTAGAATGTCGCCTCAAACTTCTCGTAACATCGGAAAATTTAACGCCTAACGTTAGCCAGGATTTTCGGAAAAAGCAGCTAATAAATTCGGAGGATAAGATTCCTTTACTTGAAATTGTCTGCTGCTGAAATATTCAGGTGAAATTGTAATTAGCTTTCACACAGTTTGGTTTAAATGAAAGCTGTTAAGGCTCCGCGAGGAACGAGGGCACTAGAATGATACCGCTCAGCTTTTCATCGCAAACACTTTTCAACACTTTCTTTCCATCCGCCATCTTAATGCACAAAAATTCCCGCGAAAACATTTGTCATAATTATTCCGATGGGACTGAGATGATTTTTTTGACAGACTGACAGGCAACCGACCAATCAGGGTTTTATATTTCCCTGAAACGCAAATTCAAAGAATAAAGAAACCTCCGCTGTCTCTCTTTTCCGTCCCTCGCCCAGTCCATTCTCGTTTTTACAGCAATTTGCAAAATTACAAATGTGCGCTCTCGCGCGTGGCACTGCGGAGAAAAGGGCGACAGCTGCTCGCGGTCTACCAAAAATCACCCAAACATTTACAAAACACCCCATAACATAGATTCATGAGATGAGCATAGAGTTTTTGGATTGCTTGAAACGTGAACGAGATATTCCATTATAAAAGCCATATCAAGTGGCGGTGGCGTTCAGGTGGACCCCCGCCTTAAGCTGTTATGTCTTTTTTTTGTTGTTAAACTTTATTAAACATTCAAGATTTTACATTTACATAAGCTGTTACGTCGGACAAAGTGGTTTTAATGTTTGCGTCTGTGGAGGAAATCGTAGAGGTTGACCATTGAAATGACAGCTATGGAGCAATACTTTCCTGTGGTGCTGTTTATTATGCTGTACAGGGTGGTTTTAACTTTTAAATTAAGTCTGTAGAAGAAACCCTAAAGTGTGACCATGTAAATTAAAGCTGCTGAGAAATGCTTTCCGCAGGTGCTGTTTATTATACTGTACAAGGTGCATGGTTCTAATTTTTGCGCCTGTGGAAGAAATCGTAAGGGTTGACTATTGAAATGATAGCTGTTGATCGGAGGAGTACTGTCCAATGGTTCTGTCTGTTTTCCATATTCTCCAAGAACAACGAGTTACTCTTCAGTGATCACTTCAGTAGGAAAATAATACACACAACTGACGTTTTGTTTTTTGCTTCAGGTACATTTTTATTGAGATCAATTGAAGGAGACCATTAAATAGTAAACATTGTCATGAACAACACCACAGGTAAAATTAACATCAGTTCTTCATTATGCATTCATGATATACTAAGTTCGTCTCGCATTTTGATTGGGCATTACCTATGATCCTTTAGAGTACAGTTGAATCATAATCATCGTCATCATCACTACTGTGTTCCTTGCGAGGCTAGGTGCGCGGAATCGCTCGGGTCGTTCAAACGCACAATCAGCAAAGCTCTCAAAGGCACGGCATTCACGGAAAGCAGCTTTTTATTATAGTGTAGTTTATAGTTATAGTTATAGTTGTGTAGTTATAGTTTGATCTTTCTGTAAATAGCTAATGAATTGCCCGTGGTTAAAAAAAAAATTACCATAATAATCGTCATCTTCATCATCATCATCATCACCATAATAATCAACGTCATCGTACATCATCACCATCACCATAATATTCGTCATCTTCATCTTCATCATCATCATCACCACCACCATAATAACCGTCATTTTCGTCATCATCATTATCACCACCACCATCATAATAATAATCGTCATCTTCATCGCCAGCACCACCATAATAACCGTCATTTTCATCATCATCATTATCACCACCACCATCATAATAATAATCGTTATCTTCATCGCCAGCACCACCATAATAACCGTCATTTTCATCATCATTATCACCACCACCATCATAATAATAATCGTTATCTTCATCGCCAGCACCACCATAATAACCGTCATTTTCATCATCATCATTATCACCACCACCATCATAATAATAATCGTTATCTTCATCGCCAGCACCACCATAATAACCGTCATTTTCATCATCATTATCACCACCACCATCATAATAATAATCGTTATCTTCATCGCCAGCACCACCATAATAACCGTCATTTTCATCATCATCATTATCACCACCACCACCATAATAATAATCGTCATCTTCATCGCCAGCACCACCATAATAACCGTCATTTTCATCATCATTATCACCACCATCGTAATCATCGACATCATCATCATCGTCATCATCATCATCATCGTCATCATCATCATCATCATCATCGTCATCATCGTCATCATCATCATCGTCATCATCATCATCATCATCATCATCATCATCATCATCATCGTCATCATCATCATCATCATCATCATCGTCATCATCATCATCATCATCGTCATCATCATCATCGTCACTATCATTATCACCATCACTATTAGAACGTTTGCCTGTTAGTCGGTTTCAATATGATAATGAGTTCAGTAACATGCTAATGAGCTTTTAACATTATAACGCGGTGACTTGTATTAAAATAACGAATACCACCGCTGCAATTTGCACTGAACCATTTGCACTCAATGCAATCACAAGTTTTATCATTTCTTCACCTTTTGCAAACCTTAAAAACCACTGAGTTACAATCTCGTGAAAATAATTACAAACCATGCGGCTTCAAATGAACTGCGTGACAAACATCTAGAATCTTTGTGTGTACTTTCCTTACGTGTTATAAACTTAAACCATCGTTTTATCAAACGCTGCCTAAACCAAGCTTTAATCACAAATCATCATGCATGCTATAAATTTAAATTATGGGCGGATGGTATAAAATCAATTCATACATCACTGCTCATCAGTGCGTGTGCACTGCTACTTACTGCATACTTTTTTAGACCGGTTTATGAAAAGAAAGTTTATGTCCAAGAATGTAAATATCAGGGATTTGCTAGAGAAGGCGGATAAAACACTCTACAAAAAAAGATCGAATGACCCCGAATGCCCGTTCTTCCAGTTTTTATCTAAGGAAAAGAACAGGAGGTACAATCTTAGAAATACGTCAGTCTCTGTTCCTAGAATCTACACTGACAGGTTTAAGAACGTTTTTAGTAACAGAATAATTTTTAGATATGATATGTAAATAGTTCTTTCTTTTTTGTTTGAGTTTATATTGTAACTTAGGATATGTGATTTTATCTTAAGAAATGAAGATTATTATTATTATTATTATTATTAGTAGTAGTAGTAATTTTTTGGGGGGTGGTTATTTGTGCACTTTTAGTATTAAATTAGTATTAATTAGGATTTAATTATTATTAGTATAAAACTTGTGTTAAATTAGTATTAAATTAGTATTAATTAGGATTACACTATAATTAGTATAAAATCTGTGTAACGCGCTTTTGATCATTTTAATGTTAAAAGGTGCTATATTAAGTGAATAAATTATTATTATTATTATTATTATAATTATTATTATTATTATTATTATTATTATTAATGTTAAAAGCTCATTAGCATGTTACTGAACTCATTATCATATTAAAAGCGGCTTACCTGGCTTACGGGCAAACGCTCTAATCGCCATCACAGCCATGATTATGATCATGTTTATCGCCACCTTCACCATTACCATCATGAGCGTCTTCGACGTCGACCTCATCATTATCAGCTCCAAATATTTTTTTATGTGTCAGTTAACAATTTTTTATTTTTCTTTCTCAATGCCAGATCAGGCATCCAGCACGACCGGGGTAGAACTTAGTACTAGCTACAAAGCAGGGGTCACAGTTTATGCCGTGACCGTCTTTATCGTGGCTGTGATCGGAAATTCTTTGGTGATTTACATCGTAAGTAAGCGGGACTACATGAGAAACTCAACCAATATACTTATAGCTAACATGGCGATAGCCGACATATTAATGGCTTGCATTATCCCGTACGTGTTGAAATGGTTGTATGTCCGAGTGCAGTGGTTTGGAACTATTATGGGAACAGTTTTTTGCAAGTTATTTCACTCCTTTCAAGTTCTCTCCATTGCTTGCTCTGTGATAAGTCTTGTTTTTATCAGCCTTGATCGATGCATCGTCATCTGGTTTCCTATGCGACGTATTTTCACCAACAAAGTTCTCAAGGCGTGCTTGGTAGCGAGTTGGGTTTATGCTTTAGCCTTCGCGATGCCCCTTATCGTGGTCAGCAAAGTTGAACTTGATAAAAACGGCATTATTTCCTGTTATGAAATCTGGCCCACGGATAAAGCTAACCAAAACTACGTGTTGTCCTTTTTTATTGGTACGTACGCCATTCCTCTATTCATCATCACCATCGCTTACATTCTTATAGCAATCAAACTCTGCAATCGGGAGCTACCCGGTGTCCAAACACTGGAGTATCAAAAGAAAGCCCATGAAACAACGAAAAAAGCCATTACCATGCTGGTAACTGTCGTGGTTGTATTTGCAGTATGTTGGCTTCCATTACAAGCGCGGGAAATAATGCTCATTTGCTTTCCCGAGACAATCTCGCTCTTTCCAATTGAACTACAAATATTTCTTACCTGGATCGGTATTTTGAATAGCGCGATTAATCCTTGCTTGTACGTTATTTTTTCCGAGAATTTCCGTCGTGAATTTGCTCGCATTCTCTGTTGTTGTATAAAGCAAAACCGCCCTGAAGCGTATTTGGGAATTCCAGCTTCGCGTGCCACACCTTTGACCACACCCTTAATGTCACGGCGAACACTGTCTGCCACACCCATGACCTCACCATTTATGTCCCTGCGAGCGCTGTCAGTCTCGAATAAGAACGAAACAGTTCCTCTTCGACATATAACTCTCAAACATTGACTTAAACTTACCGATTCCGTGGTTTTCATCGCCTAAAGTACTTTCAGCCTGGAGTATAGACATGAGCCCATCTAAATGGACGGGTATTTACACACGATCAAAAATCAACTCACCAAACTACCTGAAGAATACTCGATGACTTCGTTACATTTTCAAGCGTCAAAGTAATACGTCGAAAGTAAACGAAGAAATCCGAAAACTTCGTGAAGTCTTCCGAGGGTCAACTGATATATACACTATGGTATCCAGAATTGGTTAATGTTTCTGATAGGTTCGCACTCATTTTAAAGAGACTACTTCAACCACTGTCCTTTGCGTGCGTCTATTGTTGTTTTTCTTTCTTTAGTTGAAATTTCACAACCAAAATGGACCAAAAACTCAAATTATGACTTTAAATAGATAGCTTATACAGCCTGCCGTTAAAGATTGCAAACTATAGAATTGGATGAACAAAGACACTCGCCAGTTTAGCAATATCTGTATTACAGAAAATGTCGCAAAGCACACTGGTTGAAGGAGTCCCTTTAACTAATTAGGAGCCTACGCTATATAGTATAGAATTTCCAAGCTATTTGCTTACACGCACGTTTTGAAAAGAGGCTGATAAAGAGATTAACGGCCCGGACACACAGTGCAACATTTCTTGGGGGTGTCACGTGATGCAATCTGTTGCGCGCAACGTCGCAAAAGTAGAACTCGATTCTACTTCTGCAACTGTTGCGCGCAATATTTCAAGAAAAGTTGCACCGTGTGTCAGGGATCCCGTCTTACGGCAAACGGCGAAGGTGAACTTGCCGTTTGAGTTCTGCCGTGAAATTAGTTTGCATAGCTGGCGGTTTTTTTGCGCGCGATGCCGAAACTCGCGAATTCAGCATCGCGCGCAAAAAAAAAAAACGCCAGCTATGCAGGCCACCGTGAAATACATGGCAACTCTTGCATACGCTTCATGTAAACCAAGAGAAAATAATCTAAGTTAACAGATTCCCCATACATGGGGCTCTTCCAATGAAAATTACTTTTAATCTATTATTAGTTCGGTGTCACACTGCGTGTTGTAGCGTGGATATTTTAATAACGACTCCTGATTGGTCAGTTTAGAGTTGGTGGGTTTGTTGATTTTTACAGCCTCTCACACAACACGCGATTTCTCTTCGCTGTACAATCAAAATGTCTCCAGCAATGATAGCTAATGATGAGAGCTATATGATATCTGATCTCTGTCGTGGAATAGTGATTGTAAGGTCATGGGAGCGAGAATAGAGAGCAAATAAACTTAGCAGCATGGACTAAAACTAATATTATATTGAAAATTATTATCATGAGGCACGGGGTTCTGTTCTTTTAGATTTTTGCCTGTTGTGTAAACTCACTAAGAAGATAACATCTTATGACAGAAAACGATTTTCTAAGAGTGGTTTGTTTAGACGCGTCAGAGAT
Organism: Cladopsammia gracilis; assembly: GCA_022457155.1. Classification (NCBI taxonomy): domain Eukaryota; kingdom Metazoa; phylum Cnidaria; class Anthozoa; order Scleractinia; family Dendrophylliidae; genus Cladopsammia; species Cladopsammia gracilis. The sequence continues at coordinate 1,286,333 of JAJGOT010000227.1, forward strand.
TTTTTTGTGACAGCTTTTCGTGTAAGTATTTTACAATCGATTCGTTTCATTCTTACTTTTTCGCAGTATTTGTGTGTTAATTTACATTTTACTAGTTATTTTCAACTAAAATAAAATAAAGCTTTAAGCTTAAAATGGAGCTACAAATTCAGCAGAACGATTCAAAATATCACAAAAAATACTTACTTTGTTAACGGACGTGAAAACAGCAAACGGCAGAGGGCAAACGTAAAAAATGGCGGGAAAATCATTAACCCTTGGTACTTTTTGGAACTTTTTGTAAATGCGAGTCAAGGCAGTGCAAACATTGTTATCAGGCTTATCATAAGTGGCTTCGTCGTGTTTTTTGCTCTCTGTTTGACAATAAGAGAGATTTCGCATTTGTAAGTGTACAAACAAAGCTTTTGCGGACCTACAGTTTGGAAGAAGCGGCGAAACTAACTTACACCGACCTTAACTTGGTCGAGAACTGCGCCTGCGTTGGGCCTCTGACCGCTGATATTCTCGTCCCTTGTGATCCACGGCCTTTTTTAATTAAACAAAAGAAAACGAAGGCTCTGGAACGAGAATAGTGTTTCTACGTAGTTCTGGTTATGTCCCAAGGCTGATTTACAAATATTTCATTTTTTTACTCGTGAATACGTCAGTGAAGCGTTGAAGAAGTTATGACATACGGGAAAAAAAATATGCAAATTTTCACTCCATCGATCTGCTGTAAACATTGAGCCAGCGATATGTATTGGTCATCTGCCCTTCCTTTGGGTGACGGGTATGAACTTGGTGTACTTGGTGTATACCTTATTATTTTGTATTTAAAAACACTTAGTTTTTATTTCAGTAGAAAAAGAAGATAAAAACAGCAGAATAGGGAATCGAACCCGGGCCGTATGATCTACTCCATGCACACTATCCAATACACCACCGAGGACTAGCTGACGGAAACTGTAATTTTTAAGGGATATAAGATAATATGCTGCTAGCCCTGACCATATATAAGAACTAACTCTTTCGATACACTGGAAGTACTGGAATCAGTGCTTTAACCTAAATACTAAAATCAGTGCTTCAACCCTAGATACTGTAATCCGACCCTAAATTACACTGCAATATATCTAAATACATAACAATAAGGGATACATGAAGTACCATACATTATGATCAGGGATACACCAAGTACCTAGGGGGTGACGGCGTTGGAAGAAAGGGGTGTGGCTGGGTAGTTGGATGCAAGGTTTGGGATCAGTGAACCGAAATGCATAGGAAAGGAGAGAGTTGGAAGGTTGCTTCGTTGGCTTATAGGAGCCTTTGAGTTTAAATGTTGGGTAATTCCTCATTTCAACAATGGTCAATAAATTGGGAAAAATAAATTTGCTATTGCTCAATATTTTGGACAGGAAAGGTAATCAAGATTGATGTTAATAATCTGAAGTTTAAATTTTACAAATGAAACAAGTGCATATTGAGTATTTTTTACCTGATTAACGCCCTATTTATTGAATTATTTTTTCGGTGTTGCTTCCAAAATGCACAAACAACTCTGTTCAAAATTATATTTATTCCGAAAAAAAAAACCACACAATTGTTTTCGGTAGTTTTTATTTGAACAGTGCCTTTCAGAATGATATTAGAATGTGAAATTTAATTTTAAGATCTGTTTTAAATCTTACATGTTGTTGAACTCGAACTGCTGCTTTGTTCAATTTCAAACATAAAGAGTTATAATCTGAATCAACTATCATCCGAAACCCATAAGTGGGTTGAAACGTGCAACTGTCTCTTGTACGCTTCAAAACAAGCTTCCGATTATTCAATTTGCAAAGAAGTTGTTACAGCCATATTTGGAAAATCAAGATAAAAATATTAACCAATCAATTCGCTAGAACAGCTTGCTTCCAATCTCAAGGGACCGAGGGGTTTCCAAATATGGTACTAAGCAAGAAAAGAATATTCGGAAGCTGTGAATGCGCGTTACACGTTTCAACCCACTTATGGGTTTCAGCTATCATTAATAATATTTACTGTTATAATCGTGATCCAATAAAAACCCTGTTTATTTTAAAGTAAGCGCGTTTAATTTTTGTTTGGTGGTGATTCAACCTCATCCCCGTTGAGGGAGCCTATTTATTTATAAGCCTAGTGGTTTCTTTTGGGCTTCCTTGCTCTTAAATTTTATATTATTTAGATAACTGTTTACAATATAGGGCAATAAACTAAAAAACACAAACAATATACAGTTGTACAAATATACAGTTGTATATATTTTTTTCGCTGTCTTTCCTCATTATAGTTTTTTATTCTAAGTACTTAAAAACAGCAAGTTTTGGTTTGTGGTCGTTTTAATATAAGTGTCAATAAACTAAACTTGGTGAACCGGGGGGCTTCACCACGGTCAAACGTCCGAGGCGTTTTTTGTTTTATTTAGTGGAATTTCATTTAAATTAAGTGGAAACATGGGCAAGGATGTATAAAATAATTAGTTTATGTAACTATCTTTTCATCTTTCTCAAAATAATGAGATTCTTTCCGTTGAAAACTAACCAAAACGCTTTGTGCCTGATCAAAATTGTGTTGGCAAATGGCGCCGACAATTCTGCACTTCATAGTTTTCAAACGCTTAGAACTTTTTTAGTAAACGTTTAAAACGTTAAATGAATTGACATGTGTATTGGTAACATATTAAACTTTAAACAGTGAAAATGACAACCTTAACTTTGAAGTACTTTGATTAGCTTTTGAAAATTTCTCTCCGCTGACCGCGGTGGAGCCGGGAGCGTACAAACTCTTGCCAAGGCTTCTGGCGTTTGACTTATTTCAGCTTATTACCTAATCGCTAAGTTTGCAATGTATAGTTAACAATTATTCACTGAGGTGAATAGTTGTTTTAGTATATAGTGAAACAGTGAGATAACGTAACGAAAATGATGCTTTTTAACTCATTTTTTCCTGTCAACGATTACAATTTTTGCTGGGAGGTGAATAGCACTTGCTATTCCGAATTTCAGTAGCCAATCAGAGCGCGCCAACAATGCTATCCACTGTTTTTATATACTAATAACAATTATCTTTTTGTCGCTGATTGATTTGCTTGTCATTTACTGATCTTGTGATCTAAAGGATAAGGCTAGTCAAGGTTAGACCACACGTATCTTTCTTAAGTTTGCAGTTGTTTTTCTCGACTGTCTAAGTGGTTAAGGCATTAACAATAATTCTCACGGTAGACATGTTTGGGTTGTTCAATTCAACCTTGGCCGAGACCTACCCGTGAGCGGATGTCAGGTCAACTAATTCAGGTAATCAGGTATAGTAATTCAGCTAATTTCGGTAAAGGCATTAACAGTTTGGAAATTTCCATTGGTTGGTTTCTGAAGAGCTAAAAGAACCGCCAAAAGCCTTTCACGAATTAGTGTGTAACGTGACATAATACTCGACGATTCTTTGGCAGTTTTAGTATTTTGGCAGTCTTGTCCACTGGTTTCTCCGCTCGACCCGCCATTTTGAATGCCGTGTGGGCCCTGGGGATGATATTGGTGGTGATTTTGCTGTACGTACTTTATGCCTACTTTTCCGTGGCCTTCGCGCAAACTTTTCTTTTCCGTGTGTCGTCACGCAAACGCCCCTCCGCTCTTTGCGTGACGACACAAATAACGGCTGGGTAGGAGACTATATATATATCGTGCGCGTTTCTTCTGTTTTTTTTTTTCTTCTTTTGTTCAAAAAGAAAGAAGGAAATAGGACACATCTGTGCGCAGGATAATTTTCTCGCGTTTTGAAATAAGCTCACAGATTTAGCGCCCTTTTCCCATCTAACAAGATTTTTTGAAAAAGTCAAATGCCCGGGGGGTAGGGATGGGCGCTCTTGGATTTGACTGATACGTCTGTGGACAAAATCCTGAAGTATATGTGACCATTCTTTACAGTAGCTATTGAGCAGTACTTTCCTGTGGTGCTGTTTATGGCTCCGTCAATTCCAAGCCTGCTCATCCCCCGGGCATTTTATAACTCTTCCCTCCCAAGGGTGGGGCATTAGCTAAAACAGGTCCCCCCGGGGGTGGGGCATTGTCAAAACAACGTTATCTTTCGGATTTTATTAAAAAGTGGTACATGCTTCGTTGTTTAGTTTTAATTTCCTAACTTGAAAATTTCAAAAAATCTAAATCAAAATATATTAGAATAAATGAGTAAAAGCCAAATAAAAACGGGAATCGACAGGAAATTAATATTGGAGTCAAACGTTTTGTGAAAACATAACATAAATATTTAAACTAACGTATGAAAAGGGTATAGAATGGTAAATTCGAGACTTTGCGAGACTGCGAGACCCTTGTTTAAAAATTCGAGATCGAGACTTAAGCGTTTCTATCAAATCCGAGCCCGAGACTCCAATTGCTAGAAAATGTCGAGCCGATAGTACTAAAACGGCTTAAAACGTGACTGAAATCTCCAACGGAAGCAGAGATTTACGAGAAAAATTTACGAGACTCCGAGATCCAAATTATCAAAATTCGAGACTTCGAAAATTATAGCGAGCCCGAGATTCCGAGACCCCAATTTCAAATGCCGAGAATTCGAGACTCGGTGAATATTTTCGGAGACGCACCATTTCCGATAGACCATTCTATACCCCTTATGAAGGAACGGATATAAGTTATACTGAAGTAAAACGAAAGAATTTCTACCATGAATTAAGATCTGTTCTCTGATTTGGAACAATATTATTGCTGCCATCATTAATCATCAAAATAAAGTTTTGATGCGCATTTGCACTCTTCCAGAAGCCCCACCGTGTGGATTTATGAAGACAAATGCCGGGGGGGGGGGGGGGGGGGGGGATGAGCGGGCTTGGAATTGACGGTGCCATTATTATGCGGTAAAAGGTGGTTCTAACTTTTTACTCTGTAGGTGAAATCATATCGAGTGACCATTCAAATCAATGGTACTATCCGATAATACTGCCAGTTTTTCAGTACTTTAGAATTTTTTCTCGAATTTTAACGGTGGCCGCTCTGAAAGTCACGTTCACTTCGTGTGCTGATGCAACTTTATAGTGGTCGCACGTCCGTTTCCCGTTTCCGCTAAACACGTCACAATCTTCTGCAAGTAGCAGACCGTGAAACAACAACCCTTGAAACAACTGAGTGGGGAGGGCAGAGGGGCTCTTTGTGAATTAAATTGCTCCATTAACTCGCGTTCGTGAACGAACGGAATTTCAGCAAATTTTGTTCCTTATCAGTCTGCAGTCTCCCCTCTAAGTTTCTCGATCTATTGATCGTCTCGATTTAAAAGACCGTGCCTGCAGGGGAATAAAACGTAGTCCCACCCATCCCAGGGTAGGAGTGTTATTGTTAATTTCCTGGTGGTGTGCCGGGTTATCACTTTCAGTGGACACGTGACAGCAATCCCGTTGAATAAATATTGTTAGACCATCGATTAACGGCAACATAACACTGATACACTGATTACGCCTGATCGCGGGGAACAGTTTTTTTTTTCAAATCGACATCGAACTCTGGCGTGACAAACGTATCTACGCCGTGATCGCGGTATCTTACGGATGGTTGGATCCAAACTGGTTCTCAAGCTAACGAAGGTACGTGCTACACTTCTTTCATTGATATTTATTAGAATTGATCGTCTCGATTCTAATTGGAACTTTAAAATAGAGCGAGATTGACTTCAAAGAAGTGCTTTTAAACATCGAAACAATACATTATTAGAGAGCCATATAAAGTGAGCACGAATTGTCGAATTAAGGCGAGATTAAAACGACTTGAATTGAAAAGGGACCACTTTATTTCGACCGCAGTTTATATCTCGAACTTCTCGCAATCTTGAATCGAGCTGAGCGCCGGATATGCAGGCTAAAACGACGCTTATTTCATTGAATACTACAGGTACAATGATGTACTGCTGGGCATCCTGCTATCTGTGCTAATCGTTTCCATTGTATTTATTGAATCGCCAACTGTCTCGCCACAGAAGTCAATAAAGGTTCTGTATTCAGGTGGTGGGCGTATAAATCAACTCTCGAAACTTTTTCTTGCAGTTGAGAATTCAATCCAATACAACATTGAAGGAATACTTAAGTGTCAGTTTCACATTTCGAAATCTAAAGAGCTTGCAATTTAACCCTTTTACTGCTATAATCAATCGTCAATCGGTCAGCTATACGACAACGTGGTTTTATTAGCCGGGTCGTTACGTTTGACCCGGTCGGTGTGAGTATCTAACATTCATATGAAAGCTTTCCGGCGAGCTCGACTTTCCTGTGTGGTGCGTATGTCGCTCTCTCTCTCTTCCTGTTTTCAAAATTGAGTTTGGTAGGTTTTATTAGGAATGGTCTAAACATAGATGAAAATAGATCGCCTATTAGCGTGCCTTGCCCCTTAATCGGCTTAAATTGCAAAGAAAGAGTGCTTTTGTTTTGGTTTCGAACAAACTTTACAAGTAGCCCGAGGGAAATATGTGTGATGTGTTGGCTTTATTTGCAGACATCATATTTTTAAAATTCTGCGCACACTTGTGGGAAAAAAAACACTTCCTCCACTGGATATGCGATCCCCTGTTGGGAAGATTGTGTTAAAAATTGTTCGTGCTTGTGGACGTTTTTGTCATAAAGCAAAGCACTGCTGAAATAAACAAAGAAGTTTTCTTTGTGCCTGTCAATATCAGTCATTTACGTAAAACAACATTGCGTGCGCTATATTGTATCAATCGTGTTATTAAATACGAAAAGCCTTCTTATCATAATTAAATGCCACTAGAAAGACTAGAAAGCAGCTGTGGAAAGAAAACTTAATTGTATTTCTTTTGTTTTCGTGACCCAAGAACAAACCGGAGCAGTTGATCCAAATGTGTATAGGAATTTTTAGCAAATCCGCTTGATAAACGCTATCTGTCAAGAGAAAATAATCTGTCTAAATTCGCCATATTTACACCTAATGTTTAATGTTTTGGTAAGTTATATCAGAGCAATTTTTGCGCATTTTCACTGGTACACTGATGTCTACAGTTGAATCAAAAATGCCGGTGCAACTAAGGAATCGGCAAACAGGTTTTATCTTAGGTCTAGAATAATACTTCAACAAAATCCGATAGATAACAACATATGTTCATCAGTATTCCGATATCAGATAGTAACATTCGTTGAGCTTTTCTGTAGCTTTTGGAATGCGTCATTGAAGGAATTTACAGTGGTTCAGTTACAGTTACAGATGTTTTGACTTAAAAGCGTTGAAATAATAATTCAACAACTGCATAATAAAGATAATTTATTAATTATGATAAGTGCAAACTGATCAGACCCTAGTTTATTCACCGTTTCGAGTGACTGCAGTCGTGGGAATTACACACATGACTCGACTCGACTGCCGCGCGCGAGCATGCAAATTTTAAACGTTTTTAAAAAGTGACAAGTTCTCCTCTTTCGCGTATTTCCACTGTGAGGCGAGTTTTCAAGGCAACCACTCACGATGCTGTCGAGTTTTGTATACTGTTCACAGTCTCCGATTTTCCCGTGTGTTTGTCAGGTCGATTATATATTGCTCAGTTTATACGTTGCCGATTGGGTGTTACGAAAACTAAGACCCCCGAAAACTAGACCTAAGACCTAAGACCCATCTTAGTTTTGGTGATCACGAAAACTAAGACCCATAGTCTCAGTTTTCGTGATTACGAAAACTAAGACCCCCAGATTTATTAGTCGGCGGCGCCTATAATGTCAACCAGTTGATCGCACTGAAACTACAATGATTTAATGATTGCAATAAAGCTCAGAATAACAACAATCAAGAACAATGAATGTGAAACTAGCAAACTGTATCATACTTTCATTTGCATCGGTTACGTTATCTTTCATTTGGTCTTAAGATTACAATGCATACGTATAAATTCATATTATATTCCATATCATCCATCCGGACCGTTTCTTTGAATGTAAAGTTATATTTACGGGTAAATTTACGGGGTCTTAGTTTTCGTGATCACGAAAACTAAGACCCCTTAAATTTACCCGTAAATATACGTAAACTTTACATTCAAACAAATAGACGGATGATATGGAATATAATATGAATTTATACGTATGCATTGTAATCTTAAGACCAAATGAAAGATAACGTAACCGATGCAAATGAAAGTATGATACGGTTTGCTAGTTTCAGATTCATTGTTGTTATTCTGAGCTTTATTGCAATCATTAAATCATTGTAGTTTCAGTGCGATCAACTGGTTGCCGATTAGCTGCCTTATTGAATGTCCGGTGTGCTACTGCTACTGCTACTGGGGAAAGTATAAATACTACTCAGGGGGTGGGTGAAAGTAAAGATACCCTGAGCAGTTTGTACTGCCAGAAACTTCAGTCAAGAACATGTAATGTAATTTTGAGGAATTCGTCAGAAAATTGAAACGTAACTTTCAGACTGAGAACTATTGCCCATGATTGCCAATAGGCCATTTCCGAGTTACGTTATGCCTCGTTGTCAAAGCGAGGCTGGGTGCACAACCTTTCATATGAAAATGAGTTTTAATTCAAATGCAAATAAAACTAATTTTCATATGAAAGGTTGTGCACCTAGCCTCGCTTTGACAACGAGACATAACGTAACTCGGAAATGGCCAATTCTTCTTTACCGAAATGACAAAAGAGACAATGCCGGGAGACAATGCTTCTCTCTTTGATTGATGTCTCTTATTCTGTTATTAAATATGTATTTTCAGGAGCCTACTTTATTAGACTACGAGCAGTCTCTCTTTCCCAGCTTAGTCCATCGAGCGAGTAGCGAACGGATAATGGCTGCCTCGCCCCCAGTTTCACGCGGCTATTTGTTTTCGTTTCTCGTTCGACGGACTTAGCTGGGAAAGAGAGACTGGTCGTAGTCTACTATTATATAGGCTTCTGGTATTTTCCAGATTTTCTAATCTCTGTTCTCTTGTGAATATTAAATAACCTGCTTGTAAACCGGTACATGTATATGAACACTAAAAGAAGTTCACAACGTTTTCAAAATCAGACAATAATTAGTTCATATGGAAATGTAATAGTAATATATTGTCAGTAACATAAGTCACTACTTTTTTTTGCTTTTCTTGTAATTACTTTTTTCTTGCGTCTTGTTGTATTGTGCATATGAATAAAGTTATTATTATTATTATTATTATTATTATTATTTTTACAATTAATTAAAAAAAAATTCTCAAATAATTTCACGTTTACAATTATTAACCTACTAAAATGCTAAAAATATTCATAATTACAATCCATAAAATATCGTAAAAGTGTTAAAAAAAATTCAATAAAAATAACATTTATATAAGACGTTTGTATTCACAAGGTGACGGCAATAAAGAATTCTTAACATTACATTATGGCTCCTTCTTGGCTTCTTCTTCTCCTTATTATTATTATTATTATTATTATTATTATTATTATTATTATTATCATTATTATTATTATATCTCCTCTAACTTTATGCCACATTACAACATAGTAGCCGAGCCCATTCCTTGGGCCTACGGCTAAAATGAGGTGGACGTCTACTTGATGGAGAGTGCCTTTTTTAGGATGTGTGATGTTCCTAGTAGTGTAATCTTCTGTAGTTCAGTAATTTTGATGTCACCCGGGATTTATTATTATTATTATTATTATTATTATTATTATTATTATTATTATTATTATTATTATTATTTATTGTTAAAAAAGGGTCGATCTCTACGAACACACACGGGAAAATAGTGGACTGCGAACAGCCTACGAGTTTTGTGACCTCAACGAACTTCAATCAGAAATATTCGGAAGTTCCATTTTACAGCCTGTGTAATATTGGAACGCCCTTTGGTTCCATTTTACTTGCAAAGGATGAAACATCTGAAAAACATATCAGGTACTTACGACAGAAGGTGCTTTATTTAACCCAGCCATTCTCCTCCGCAGAGGCTCCTATCAGTAAAGAACAGTAAAATATAAAATGGAAGCGCGAGGAACGATGGGAAGAGCGATACTTTTTACCTTTACCCAGCCTCCGCGCGTTTTTTGCCAAGCGTGGAGCGTGACTGGGAGGCCTCTGCGGAGGAGAGAGTAACCCAGCGCTTCCTCGCATTTCTAATATCATACGTAAACAATTTCAACATCCTACTTTCCTCTGATCACTGTAAATCTGTTTGTAAATATCAACCTTCAGTTGTTTATTGTGGACGCAGTTCTAACCTTCATGACCTTCTAGTTAAACACAACTTCCTGTAGACACACTTAACATCACAACTTATCTCCAACAAGCTAGAGGCTCTTTCCGCTGTAGACAAGGCTGTGCCCCTACTTGTTCTCACATTTCTAATAACCTTCAACACCATGCGTTTTATTCTACTGACAAAACTCGGTCTATCAACATAACCTGTAACCGACTCAAAACCGATCACTTATTAATAAATGATACAATGCTCCCGCTGTCACCAACACTACATAGAGATACATATATTGCAGAAACAAAAGGACGACTCAAAGACGAATTTAACGAAAACAGACGGTCAGGAGTTGACAGATCTAATAATATCTAAACCTACGACTCAGCAGGACAGTTTCTCCCTGATCCTAACCATTCTATTAAACTCTGACATGCAACTAATTCCTTTAGAAACAATCTTCTTGTGTCGAGAAGAAAACAAGAGACAGAGCCAGTACGCCAGGTTCAGTTTTTAGACAAGTCACGATCGGAATTTTCTTGTTCAGAGACTCTGTATAACTGAATAAAACTGAGTGAAAATTTTATTTGGTGCGTCAAAAGTCGTGACTTCTGTCTGTGTTGAACTAATTGTTATCTGTTTTCACTATAAGAGGTGTATGTATTTTACACCT